>JANRMT010062816.1:8509934-8570290 GCA_026402145.1 Polypterus bichir lapradei | reverse complement strand
CAAAAAAAAAAAAAAAATAGTAAAACATGGGATATTTAATATGGAAAGATGAATACACTTCATAACAGTGGCATACAGGCAAAATCAAAGACGTGGCAGAAATGGATGTTCTGCTCAGCCTAGATTTTGTGCAGAGAAAAAATATTACAATGTCAAAATAGAATTAAAAGGCAGTAAATTATATTTAAAAAAAATCTCTTGTTCATAGTTTATGATTTTTTTAGTTTTTGCAAACATCCATGATATACATCTGCTGTAACCAGAATAAAACTAAAGTATCTCTTAATGTTCTTAGTTTTATGTTACTGTATGTTAGGTAGAATGCCTGGAGAGGGCTGGGTGGTCTCTGAACCCATGCAGATTTTATTTTATTTGTTTTTTCTGTCCTCCCCTGGCCATCGGACATTACTTTTATTCTACAGTATGTTAATTAGTATTGCCTAATTTTATTTTTTGTATTTTGTCTTTTTTCTCTTTCTTCATCCTGTAAAGCACTTTTGAGCTCCACCATTCGTATGAAAATGTGCTTTAGAAATAAATATTGTTGTTGTTTAATGGGAAAAATGAAACCAGCCCATCTGTCTCATGGTTTCCGATGTCGGTGGTCAGACAGGCCTAAAAGGTATCGGCCTACACTTTTATGTTGGTCTTCTTAACTTCAGAGAAGAACAGTGATGTCCGATTGCTTTCTCTTGCTTGTGTGACACACACTCTCCTAAAGTGAGCGGTGAATACTCGTAGGAGCCCAGGGTGTGTTGTGCTGGGTGTGTATGGCCTGACACTTGGGTTCTAATGCCCAACGCCTGAAAGAACCTGTAGTTAAAATTCAAGAGTTCACCTACGTTAAGGCCTCCACACACAGGGCATCAGTCCCATTTCATTCAGTTCAGACCTCCTATTAAATGTTGAAACGGATTAAAATGAATAAAAATGGCAACGATGAAGCAAACGTGAGTTGTTACCAAGTCAAAGGCTACAAGTGTTTTAGTGTTCAGTTTTCAGTTGCTGGTCCTTAGCCCCCCATTAAAAGTGACAGTGTAAATGACACACGGCAGGACCACAGTGCTCTGTAGAGAGTGGTGCGGTCAGTTGAACTCATCACTAGCTGTGTGCTCTTTTAACTTTCAGGACATCGATAACCAGGTGATGTCACACCAGCACAAAGAAAAACGATCAGAGACGCCATCCTGCCATCCCAACAATGGCCCCTTCTGTGTTCTGCGGTCAGGAAAACGCTACGGCTGCCAGGAGACGAGTTCTGAGAGACCGAGGAGGAGCTTCTGTCCACAGTCCACCTGCCTCCTAGATGATCGCTGCATGATGCCCTATGGTCAGTCTGTGTTCATAAGCTTAGATCAATTTGATTATTTTTACAATACTAATATTATATACACTACTGCTCCCATTGTACATATTGATTTTTATTGATATTTATGGTGGGTGGCACGGTGGCGCAGTGGTAGCACTGCTGCCTCGCAGTTAGGAGACCCGGGTTCGTTTCCCAGGTCCTCCCTGCGTGGAGTTTGCATGTTCTCCCCGTGTCTGCGTGGGTTTCCTCCCGCAGTCCAAAGACATGCAGGTTAGGTGCATTGGCGATCCTAAATTGTCTCTAGTGTGTGCGGGTGTGTTTGTGTGTGTCCTGCGGTGGGTTGGCACCCTGCCCAGGAATGGTTTCTGCCTTGTGCCCTGTGTTGGCTGGGATTGGCGCCAGCAGACCCCCCCGTGACCTTGTGTTCGGACTCAGTGGGTTGGAAAATGGATGCATGATATTTATAGTTTTATTTATTGTCCACTTCTATTCTACTTAATGCACAGCTTTGGAGTTCAGCAACTAAGCATTCTGCGTGTGACAAAGTCTGATTTGAGTTTGATTTGGTCCTGCTAACACCCCCCCATCTGACTACTCCCCCCTCTTTGTCAATGATGGAGTGGGGTGGCATGGTGGCACAATGCCTCACAGCTCCAGTAACTTCAAACTCGTGATTGGTGGCCTGAAACTCAGTGTTGATAGAATGCACTCCAGACCCTTAAATCCCCATACTGGAATAAAAACCCTCCAGAAAAGGTATGGATGAACAAGCTAATGCTGTTATTTATAGGATCGTTACAAAATCAGCCGCATTTAAAACTACTAGAATTAGCCTGGCAAGACTGAAAGAACAAATGATAAATGAATACAGTGGCTGTGGTAAAGGTCAGTCCTCTTCAGATGGCGCCAGCTGCATTCTTAAGAGTTAAAATGGGAGGGTGCAGCTTACCAGACTGTACGGTCAGCCTTTGGGCAAACCCCTGGCCAAATGGAGACACCGAGTATTGTGTTATAGGTGTTGACGGTACAGCTGGCAAAGGGACGTGCCATTTTGAGAGGTTGCGAGTTGGGCGCATTCTGCACAGGTGACACACGCACTTCAACAAAGCAGGGAGGTTAAGAAGAAAACCCTGCAGCTGCTCTCTGTAAAGCCGCTAGCCACTCTGAGCGACCACTACTGTATAGCCCCTAGGAGGCCGGTAACAGCTCGGCCAGGTTTGGTTGGAGCCTTACCACTACACTAATGTACTTTAACCAGACCAAAACTTTGGGGGTTTGGGCTGCACGTGATGTAGTGAGAAACTGAAGAGGGAAAATGGAACTGCCTGAAGCTTTTGATAATGGTGACTGACGGCAAATGTGCAGTATAGAGGATGGACACCACCTTTGCTCAAGTTAAGAGTTATCCAGACCCCCAAAGTTCTGCCAAACTAAATTAAAAGACTTGATAATATAACACGAGTCATTTCAGCTGTAAGTAATATTTGAAAACAAAAAAAAAAAAACAATCTGATCTGCTAACTACGAGGTGTGGCAGAAAAGTAATGAGACTGGCAACACTGCAAGCGATCTGGCAACACTGCGCTGTTGTCCTTGATAGAGCACGTGTATCAGTACCCTCCCATAGCTCAGTGCGAGTTTCGACTCCTTCCGTTACCTACGTGATTTTTGTGACTGCTATTAGCGAAGTTGTGTTTTTGGTTGTGCGTCACGCAAAATGGAACAGCGGAATTTGGAGCAACGTTGTGCCATTAAATTTTGTGTTAAGCTTGGAGAATCGGCAAGTGTGACGTTTGAAAAGTTAAAACAGGCCTATGGGGAACATTCTTTATCCCGAGCTCAAGTTTTTCAGGGAGGCCTTCAACTTCGAAAACCAATGAAAACATCGAACGTGTGAACACTCTTGTGAGATCAGACCGTCTTTAAACATTAAGAATGTTGAGTGAACAATTAAATTTGAACAGATTTACCGTTCATCAAATTTTGACTGAACATTTGCACATGCGAAAGGTCTGTGCCAAAATGGTGCCGAAAAACCTCACAATTGAGCAGAAGGACAATCGAAAAAACAAGTGTTTTGATCTTCTTGACAGAATCGCTAATGAGCAAGATTTCTTTAGTCGTGTGATCACAGGTGATGAATCATGGATTTTTGAATACGATCCTGAGACCAAGAGGCAAAGTCAGGAGTGGCACACTGCAAACTCTCCTCGACCAAAGAAAGCTCGAATGAGCAAATCGAAGATCAAATCAATGCTGATTTGTTTTTTTGACAAAAGGGGAATCGTCCACAAAGAATTTGTTCCTCCAGGACAAACTGTCAACCAAGTTTTTTTATAAAGACGTCCTTGAAAGGCTCAGAAAATGGGTCATTCGCGTGAGACCAGACATTGCAGACAAATGGATGCTCCATCATGACAACGCCCCATGTCACACTGCCCTCTCCATAACAGAATTTTTGACCTCAAAAGGCATTCCTGTGGTTCCCCAGCCCCCCTTATTCACCTGACCTCAGTCCGTGTGACTTTTTCCTTTTTCCTAAACTGAAAAATGTCCTCGAAGGACGTCATTTCGGGACTTTAGAAAACATCCAAAAGAGTGTAACGGACATGCTGAAGACCATACCGGTTGAAGACGTCCAGCGCTGCTACCAACAGTGGGAACAACGTCTCCATCGGTGTGTAGCTGCCCAAGGGAACTACTTTGAAGGGGATAACATTGATGTTTGAAAAAAATAAAAAAACTTTGGTAAATAAAAAAATCAGTCTCATTACTTTTCTGCCACACCTCGTATTAATGCCTCTACCCACATAAAACTCATTTTTAGTATTAAAACAGTAAAATAATGCTGGCCTTAGAATGTTTGCAATAACTGTCCATCCACAGTCACACTGTGTCTAAACGTCCTTAACAGAGCAAAAAGTACTTTTAGCTCAAAAGTCAGAAGGAGTCTCCCACTTCACAGTCCAAATTAACGGAGCGGAGACTGAGATTTTAGTTGAGGGGTCACTGTGCTCACAGACGCCATTCCTGACGCACTCTAAACATGATTTGATTAATTTTCAGGGGCGCCTAAAACATTTCAGACCTTTAGATAAATGTGTCACCCCAAATAGGAAATTACATTTTCTTTTAAAAATCTTAACTCTAAATCAGCGTCAGCGTGTGTGGGTGTCAGCATGCCCTCGGAGATAATACTGGCACCCCATCCAGGATTGTTTCCCAGTTTGCACTAGGTGCTTTTGGGATATGCTCCAGCCTACTAGTGACCATTATTTGGATGTGGTGGATTTGACAATATGTATGTATATTTACCTGAATATGCATTGTCAGACATGCTTAATGCCATTCAGTATCAGGGAGCTGAAGCCACTCCAGGCAGCACTGGGTACAAGGAAAGGGTCCACTGCAGGATCATGTGCACCGGTATGTAGTGAAGAACTTATTATTATTTGCAAAAGAAATAAAGCTGACCTACCTTGACTTTATGTTAAGTGATACACAAACTGTGAAAGTAGTTTTGCTCTTCCGAGTCTTCTTGGGCACGCTGACTTAAGTGTCCATGGCAACTTTTACATTACAAATGATTATCATGGATTGGACCCTCACATGAACAATAGTTTAAAATGTGTTGATTTATAGTGAGGATCAGTTGGTGACCAGTTATGAGGGGATGGTGGGTTATTAATTGCCAGGAATTATACCTTATATATCTTTGGGTTTGGGGTATCACATGTTTATACAGGTGCAAGAGACAAGGGAGCAGTCTTAGAAAACACCTACCCAGAACTGGCCCAGTGTGTTGATGTGCTGAGATTTCAAGAGGGCATCGTCGTCGCTGTCCATTAGAGATCTCCCATGGACCACTGCTGCATTATTAACAAGAATGGTAACGTCTCCCACCTGGTAGGGAGTGAAGCAAGAAAGTTAAAAAAAAAAAAAAAAAAAAACATAAAGAACAGCGACCAAAAAACACAACTAAACAAGGCGGACTGGCAGCATGAGTTGTATCAAAGTAAACATTTTAGAAGGTCACATAAAAAAAAAAAAAGACATGTGCGTCTTAAGAAGTGGGACTATGGCTCCTTGCCACAGTCTTGCCACTTCTGTTGAATGTTCTTATCCATTACACATCACCACGTTTCAGTAAGAGGCAGTTTGGTATGCACCATTTGGCATCAACACCCCGATCCTAACTGCCAGCTGCCCAACATGTAATTCACAAGGCTCTAAATCTGTCAATATGGAATTTGAAATGGAATTTAAATGAGCATTTTTGTAGATTATAAAGGATTGTATCCTTAATAAAAAATTAACCTTGAATCACAGTGGGGCTTGAGAGACAAGTCTGATTTTTTTTGTTTTTTTTTTTTTTTACTCCCATGCAGTGATAAATAAGTAAAAAATGTTTGGCAAACAGACGAGCCCAACCACCAGCACTGGCTTCAGTCCGTCATTTTCTACGCGTTAGTCAGGAGGTCGCTCACCTTTTCTCGCAGCACCTTTGCTTGCTGGTAGACTTCTTCGCGGTTTCCCACATCGCACAGAAAGTAGTGGCACTCCGTACCCATTCCCCGGATCGTCTCACACGTCTCCTTCAGGCATTTCTCAGTTCTGCCCCACAAGATTACCTGAGGAGAGGAAGTGGTCAAAGGTTAGGTGTTATGGGTAGTACACTGAACAACTGTGACATGTTACACGCGTATTCACGGGCTTCGGATACCACTGAATATTTCTGACTATTCATTTTTAGTCTTCACGGCTTCTGGAAATGAGCAGATTTCATTTTGGCACTTCCACAATGCCATTTTTCAGAGTCTCGTCATCAGGACACTGCACTTGCTGTGGGGCATAGTTTTGAAAGTCATGGCATCTGATGTCGTAGACGTGAAGCCTTAAATAATAGCACCATGGGTTGTTTATCAGAATGTTAGCATTCTCCTTTGACTGTGCTTTGGCTCTGGTGAGAGATTTAGCGTCTATTGGTTACGGACCCGTTTCTGGCTGTTGACCAAGATTCATCACCCGGTCTGTTGCATTCAGCCTTCAGGCAGAACAGATACTCTGTGCCATTATCCACTTCCAAGACAGGCCCCCCAAACTCTGAAGATTTTAATATTGTGTTCATAGGAATAACTCCTGAACATTTTGAAATCACTTCCTGGCACCTCCCAACTCACCAACATAAGGAAAAACCCCACGTATGATATGCCATGTCTGCTTATACAAGATGGAGCTTTTTGTGATTCCCTCCTATTCTTGGTCTTATAGACACCCCCAAAATAAATAAAAATAATTGTGGGCCATTTTTGGACCATATTTTGCAGCAAATACATGCATAGTAATGGGTAATACGTGTAAATACAGGATGGTGGGCATCTGGAAAAAGAATGAAAGATCAGTGTGGCATTAAGGAACATTTCAGTTCTTTTCTTATTAGTCATATTTTGGATAACATTTATTTTTCACAAATAAATTTACACAACCATCTGAATCTCTCTCAATGAATTAGCGTCTCACCACAATGAAGTTCACATTTAAACTGCGACATTCAGTTGCACCAAACCGTGCAAAACCTCACTTGTTAGACCCAGCCGTGTTATCACATGGCTGGTGCGTGCAAAGAATTTCTGTTCCACGTGCGGACTATGACGTAACTCAAATCGATTATTTTGGAGAAAATTTGTTTTTATTGGAAGTTTTGCTCAGTAACAAATGCATTTAATTAGCCTATTAAAATAAACACCCTGACTTTACATTGGCATCAGCAACAAATTTACTTATTTTCATTGTGGCAGTCATTGAGTTAAAAAAGAGAGATTACAATTGAGACAGATAGAGAGAAAAAATTTTAGTGGCACTTTTAAAATTTGTAGTGATGGCTGGGAAAAAGGTTTTAATGTCATGGGGAAAGAAGATAACTAAAGTTTCTGATACAATAGGGGTCAATGGCAACCAACGCTCAATCCCAGAAAACAATATTAAGATACATGGACTATGGGGAAACAAGTCAAGTCATCCAATCGTACGCTCATACTGGGCAAAAGAAAATGCATGCATTTTTGGTAAAATATTGTTATATAAAGTCTTCCAGAAAATCCCAGGAGGTGCATGCAGAGGAAATTGAGCTTTTGAATTAAAGACCTGCTTCTTCCCCCTCGTTCATTTGCCAAGAGTCCCGTTTCTGTGTAAACAGGTTTCCCCTGCATGCACTACTTTGATTTCCTGGTAGTATTCATCAACTATATAATAAAAATGCTACTCTGTTTGTGCATGTGAGAGAGAGTCTGGTCCCTCCGAGCTATCTGATTGGTCAGTTTTTTTTTTTTGGTTGCGTACTCAAACACGATCGAGGCAGACAGCACTAGGGAAGACAGAGTGACACACTAGAGGGTACTAAGAAAGGTGTAGGAGAAATGTGGAGAGTTAGACTTTAGAATTTAAATGACGTTTTCACAGCGGGTAAAGGGGGCCTGTGGTGGGAGTTGAAAAGCGGACAGGAGGCACCTTGAAATGAGGGAGTCAGAGAAGCAGGCTTTATAGGCACAAAATTAAAAGAGAAGCGTGCTGGTCAAGTGAGGTTCAGACACACAAAGATACAGAGGAAAGGCATAGGACTAACGAGGAGTGTCACCTTCAAGTGACGGCAAGTACTCACAAAGAATGCGAATGATGTTTTCACAGCAAGTAATAAGGGCCCATAACTAGACAGGAGTCGAGCAACACGTCTCGAAATTGCAAAGTCCGAGACTCGGGCTTGACAGGAATGCGATCAACAGAGGAGGCACAGGCCAAGAGAGGTGCAGACACGTGGAAAGGAGTAGGAGGAACACCAAGCGTACAGGAAGGCAAGAGATATGAAATATTTTATCATTTATTCAACATTTCTAGTATATGGAGGGGACTGGGCGGTCTCTTGGTCTGGAATCCCTGCAGATTTTAATTTTTTTCTCCAGCCGTCTGGAGTTTTTTTTTTTGTTTTTTCTGTCCACCCTGGCCATCGGACCTTACTTATTCTATGTTAATTAATGTTGACTTATTTTTATCTTTTATTGTGTCTTCTATTTTTCTATTCTTCATTTTGTAAAGCACTTTGAGCTACATTTTTTTTTGTATGAAAATGTGCTATATAAATAAATGTTGTTGTTGTTGTTGTTGTTGTTAACACAGTATTCCAAGAAAAAAAAATATATATATATATGCAGTTTGCCCAGTGTAATACGATTACATGTAGACTTTGCAGCACATGTGAAGTGAAATTTTCTTCATTGACATATTACTTTCTTGTACACAAAGAACTATAATTGTCCAAAGATTCAATGTCGAGATTTTCATGAATCTCGACGTTTTAGACCTCCCTGACATTCTTGTATACGAAGTGTAAGGAAAGTATTGGAATCCCCCAAAAATTTGATTTCAAGATTTTGATGAATCTCAACGTATTACACCTCCTTGAGTCCAAAAATACCATTTTTGGAATTATGACTTTGTGTCTGTGTGTGTATAAACATGATAACTTGAGTACGCTTTCACTTAGGTCAACCAAATTTTGCATACAAGTATTAGGTACAAAACGTAGATTTCTATCAAGTTTTTGCGATATTTCCGTTAACCAGAAGTGGTACTTTACCTTTTATTCACGCAGTTGCAGAGTCCGATTTATTCAACTTTACTTTTATAATACTTGTTCAATATATTATTCATTTGATTTGTTTTTGTCGATTGTTCTTTAATGTACATAATATAAAAATATAATCAATGTCTTGCAGTTCACTCCTCAAATATCCATCCCCATATCTGAGTATACGAGAAAGTCGAGGGGAGACCACTCCCGATTTTTATATTTTCTGCTGTGGTCCAACATTGATTAAAAAGATTAACATTTTTTCTTGGCCATAGTTATAAAATGCATGGGTTAAGTAATTATATATATTTAAGAAAAAAATTTTGGGTGCAGTACTTCCTAAGTAAGAAATGTTAGTCATCATGTAATTAGCAGGCCTTTTGATGGATTACAGTTAAGGATTTCCTCATTCTATAACTCATTAGTTAATTAATTTGGTTAATTCATTCATTATGTTGGTACAAATGCTGCATGACTGCTGCCTTCTAAATTCAGCTGCTCTAAAGAGTGAAGCTCTTTTTAATTTTTTAAATTTTTTGTTTTCGCCCCCCACGCCCTTTAGGTGACTCACTTAGGGTCACACAGCGATTCAAGAGGTGTGGAGTGAATTGGCCACCTCCATCTTCCTAGTCCACACCTTTCGCCAGTATGCCACACTCTGAATGCACCTCCGCCTTACCCTGCGCTACTCCATCACTTTTGATTTGTTATGGCATGTTCCATGAAGGGTGCCATTTGCTGTAAAAAGCTGTCCTTCTCTTTGCCATCCTCTCTGTATCTGCCCAGGTATTCACAATATTTGAGCACTTTATATCTGTGACACTGCGGTGGGCTGGCGCCCTGCCCAGGGTTTGTTTCCTGCCTTGCGCCCTGTTTTGGCTGGGATTGGCTCCAGCAGACCTCCCATGACCCTATAGTTAGGATATAGCGGGTTGAATAATGGATGGATGGATGGATGGTTGGATATCTGTGACAATATTTTTTTTTTTTTTTTTTTTAATAAGACTTCAGAAAAGGACAGAGATGGGACTCTCGCCAGGACTTCTGTTTCTGTTCAAGTCATGAAGCACTATGTTGTAATAATGTGTGTGTTGCAACCCCTGCCACCATTTAATGCCGCCTGGAAGTCATTCAACACTCGCTAAATGAAAACAGAAAAGCCTGAATTTTTGTTTTTCACTTCTCCAATCTCTCAGGGACAAGCCTGTTAAGATGTGCTTTTGCTCACACATGCACCAACCCCCCCCCCAATCCTCAGAACGATTTACTCTGCCAGCATTTATGACAAGCAGCATTAGAGGAAACATCTCGCTTTGACGGGCCTGCCAAGTGAACTGACTGTTACCCTGACAAGAAGCCTGCAGCTCTTAAGCGATTGCCTTACATTCATTCCCTGGCCCCCCGCGTCCCCCCCCGCCACACAAACACATGCTGCACCAGTGAAGTGTTGAAGTCACTCAGAGTTCAGAGAGCGGTCAGCACCAGAGCTGTTACATAACCGGCCCCGCACGCGCAGCACACCAAGCGCAGGCCGCCATGCAGGAGTGTAGAGGAGTACTCACAGGTTAGGATTAGGGTAGGGGATATTAGCCCGAAGGCCACATTACGACCACGATGAGGGTACATGTCCAGGGAGCTTGGGTGGGGGATTGACTTGTCAGTCTTTATAAGCTACTGCTCTGAACTTTTACTTGATGTGCTCTTCTTATATGGCTCAGATTTATACATCAGCCCCTCTTTTTGACAGACGTCTTCAGCTTATTCTGGACTGTTCCAGAAAAAGGAGACGCTGACACACTTCTGTAGCTCTTAACTCATCTTGGGATGGGCGGACGGGCGGTGGTACAAATTCTTTTATTTTCTTTTTATATTATATAGTAGGTTGGAACAGAAAGGACAGCTTTTACCTTTGTACTCCCTTTTTTTCTCAGGTTTTATTTTTTATTTCTCTTGACACTTTTGCGTCTGACGGATTATATGAATCTCTCGTGTGAGGAGTGTGCTTTAGGCTAGGGCGAGAACAAGGCATTAAACTGCTCTCTCTCTCTGAACACTTGTAAATGTAAACTCGCCAAACCATTTTGACAAGGTGTGTCCACCAGAAGGCTCTTCATGTAAGGTTTGAAAAGAAATAAAAATTTCTGATCCCACTTGTTTCATTGACCTTAGCAGTGCTGGACATAAGGCAGGATTTAGCTCAGGCCATTGCGACCGAGTACACTGGACAAGAAACGTTTTGCTTCCTGAACCTTTTTTTTTTTGTTTCCTTTATTTCTTTAAATGATAGTTTCAAGCTGAACACAAATGTTCATTTCAGGTTGACGGTATCATGACTTGTCCTGGGTATGATGTTAAACTGCATCCGGCCCTGTAAGCGGTCCTCCAACTTGCAGGGAAATCATGGAGGTTGGTGGCAGGATTGGCACTCCAGCCACCATAAAAAAAAAACAGCTCTGAGACGACAGAAAGGACTCCTTTTTGCTCTCCACCGGAGTAGCTCTGCTCGCATCATGAAGGGGATGGGGGAAAGCCCTCGGGAGCCCTATCCCTGGAAGAGCTGAAACCGTTCGAGAGCCAATTGGGATCAGGACTGCTGCGGATCAGAACTGGTGTGGTGTGGAGGCGTCGCCCGCTGCATGGTATCATGACCGAATTTGGAGAAACATGAAGATAACCTCCACACCATTTCTCTACTTGTCATGCTCAAACAGGAAAGGACCTTCACCAGCTTGTTGTCAGACAGCATTCTCCTGGCATTTGCCAAACCAAGCAGACTGTCGGACGGTGAAGCGTAACTCATCGCTCCTTAGTAGTAAGTCTGTGATAAGAGGAATACCGCTACGCTTTCCACTCACAGGATGGAAGGACAATCCCGACCGCTTTTATATAGTAAGAAAGAAGAAGAAGATATCGCAGAGTCTGGAGTAGAAAATCATCTTTTACCTGGAAAAACGAAAACTACAAATCCCATCGCGCATTGCAAAATGGACAGGGCCTGTGTGAAACTCCGTGCCTGCATAGCACTCACGGGACGGAAGGACAATCCCGACCGCTTTTATATAGAAGGATATTTTGTTGTGGGATATTTTGATTTATACTTGTAGTGTAGGATTTCCCCGCCAGGCCTGAAATGGTATCCAATTATGTTTAGGCAAGCAGACCCTGGTAATGGAAAAGACTTTATAAGTACAGTTGTGGCTGCAAGTGGGGCTACGATCGTTCGTAGAGAATTAAGAAGGGTTAGGTAGTGTGAGGCACGCCAGACTCAATAGGTGCCTGGTTGCTGAGCTGCTGGTTGATGTAAAAGGAGTGTGATCCTCCTTTTAACATCTCCGGAGATTTTTTTTGAGGAGTTGTATTTTTCACCTGGACTGAAACAGAGTCCAGTTTTGTTTTATTTTAAGGTTGCTGATGCCCTTATCTGGACTGGAATTGACTTTATGTATATATTTGGGTAAGAGCCTCTGTTTTCCAATTTCTATTTATCATCTTTCCTTTTTTTTCCCTTCATAATTAGATTTTGTCTTGTCACAGTATTATTTATATATTTTTTGTGCATCCTTTTACATCAGCAACCGTTTTTTTTTTTTTTTCTCTCTACTCTATCGTGGAATAATAAAATTACCTTTTTTTCTTTTAAAAACCATCTCCCTCTCTCGTGCCTCTCTTATTGCCCCCTCTGTCCTGGTCAGTCCCAAACTACTAGCAGGCCATTTGCTTTAGTAGACGCCTTGTGACATGTTGCACTTCATGAAGCAGGTGGTCAGGCAGCTGCACGTAGTTTGGTGCTCTCAAAGCCTTCTCTGCAGTTTCCACCGGCCATACAAGCAGATCTTCGAAGCACTCGTCACCGATGACGTATCCGATTTGCATACCGACAAAAATGGCTTCCTTAGTCTTGGCATCAGTCATATGTGGAAACATTGGCCTCAAATATCAAAATCCTTTGCCTTCCTTGTTCATAAACTTTCATTTACGTTTTGGATGAAGAGGAAGAAAAATTCTTTGTTGGGTCGACAAGTGGTTTATGTGACCTGGAACCAAATGCTTACGGAGAGGCCAGTTCTTTTAAATGTGACGACACTCTTTATCAAGGGAGTTCCTCTGACAGTACTTTGTGTATCCGAGCTGCAGTGCTGCGACTTTGAAGTCATCATAGAGGGTTCAGTTGCAGTCGTTCTAATGTGTATTTACATTTGTAACGTGACAGGTAATCAGAACAATAGGTGAAATTTAAAGATGATTTTTGCGATCAACAGGCAAAAATCCATAAGATACCCCAAAAAAAGAAAAGTGTTAAGGAAACAAAATCTTTGCTGTCTAGCAGACATAAACATGGTTGATAAGACTGGCTTATACATGATGCGTCTGCGCTGGGCCCCCCCCAGAGGACTGCATGACAAAAAATGATGTCAGAGACAGAGGCACACCCCCAACACAGGGTTTTCCTCCGACACGGAGATTGTTCTAACTGCGCCACAGCAGACGTAGCAGCCGTGTATCCAAGACTGTGAATTTCAATGAGAGGAAGTTCACTCAAGTGCAAGAATGACGACACGAAAGACTGAATATAATGAAACTGGTCACCAAAATGCAAACTAGGCATGTGCGATATACATCGTTTACGATTATAACTTAATTGCTGTTTTAACGATGTGCGAGATTAAATTATTGAGTATGTAACTCGCTTTGCAAAATAAAAAGAAACAGTTCGTTCACTAATGCAACAGTATAGACCACTGCGCGTGCGCAAAGCAAGTTGTGTAGGCTGCACGTCCAGCAAGCCGCAAGTTAGCGTCGCTCGCTGCCTCAAAATGAGTGAACAAACAGCGCCAGATGATAAAACAGCCTCATCATCTACGCCGTCAGAGTTCATTGCCAGACGTGGTTCATTCTCACTCGCATGGCAGTGGTTTGGTTTTGAAAAGACTGAAGTTGCTCAAAAGACGGCGATCTGTAAACTATGTGGTAAAATCGGTTGCCGTTAAAGACAGCTCGACAACTAACTTGTTTCACCATTTCCGAACTAACCACCGCACAGAATACGCAGAATACGAAAAGCTTAAGGAGTCAACTGTCCAGCACAAGTCTAAGGTAACCAAGGTACAAGCACAAAAACACACTCAGCAAACTTTAGCGGACTCATTCTGCAAAAAAGTGCCTTACGATACGAAAAGCAACAGATGGCATGACATAATAAACGCCGTCACCAATTACATCGCAAAAGATATGGTGCCAATTCAAGTGGTTGAGAGAGATGGTTTTAAACAACTTTTGAATACTTTAGACCCAAGGTGCACACTGCCTGGCCGAAAATATTTCAGTCAAACAGCTCTGCCTAAGTTGTACGATTCGTGTCGCCAAACTCTGATGCATAAACTGCAAAAGGTTTCACATTTTGCCACAACAATGGATTTATTGTCAAGCCGAACGTCCGAGCCATACCTCTCCCTGACGGTGCATTTCATTGACGAAAACTGCCAACTGCAAAGCTTCTGTTTGCAAACATCCTACTTCCCAGAAGATCACACTGGCGACATCATTGTGCAAGGTCTGAAAGATGCGCTGGCATCATGGTCACTGCGCAGACCGCATGGTTCGCATGACAACAGACAGCGGGGCTAACGTTGTCAGTGCACTACGGATTAATAACTGGAAGAGGCTACCTTGTATTGGGCATAGGCTTCATATTGCGATTGGTGAGTAATTTGGGGTTCCTCTATAAAATGCAGTTTAGGTTAAATTGATCTTATTTATGACGACATTTAAAAATATAAAAAGACCTGATAAGTAAAGCTATAGATGACAAAAATATAATTCAATATAATTTCAAATAATACATTACATTATCTTGGAATTATCTTTATCATCAAAGTCCCAGAAAATAGAGATATTTTTATTTTCCCCCCATATCGCACACCCCTAATGCAAAGACCACCTGCAAAAACGTCATCTGCTCATCAGGTTGGTCTCCTAGTCCCAAGAATATTACATTCACCCTTCCTTCACCGATTTTGGCCAATGAGTCTGACACTCCACTTTCTCCTTCTCAAAGTCAGTAATAGCAGACACGACTCTTCTTCCATCAGCAGAGTCTCACATCCTCTGCTGTAGAAGAAAGTAGGGTGAAATGAAACCTTTTATTGGCTAACTAAATAGATTACAAATGCAAGCTTTTGAGGCAGCAAAGGCCCCTTCATCAGGCAAGGTGTAGCATTGTTAGCTATGTGACATTGGCCAAACACGGTCACTTACTGACTAGGAGACTATCAACACACCAATCGAATGAGTAGAAACGGGTTTTGGTTGCTCACCACACACGCTGTTGCTGTACTAATTGGGTTTTAAGAGCCCCATAGTGGTTAGTGCTGCTGGCACTACAGACCCCAACACCCAGGGTGCCAGTCCCATATTCAAATCCATTTTTGCATAGCACTCTTCACAACGTCCATACGTTTTAACAAGTTCACAGGTAAATGCAATTACAAAGTTTACAAAATACTGTTAGGGTAAGTCGATAATTCTCCACACTCCTGTGATAATTTGGTTTGACTGTGCAAGTTCAGATTTTCCTGCGCACATATCGACACGTGGCACGTCTGTAGGCCAGTTTCGACCTGAATCAGTCAGCTCTTGTTCTTTACTAGGAGTAAACATGGCCACTCCGATCTCAGACAAGAACAGCCAACAGTGTATCTGCTTTTTATGGAGTGATGGTGTACCAGGGACCAACAATCCTTGCTGGTTTGTCAGAACTGTGTTATAGACTCGCTCAATTTTATCATCGATTGTGGACATGAAAGGGCATTCCACTCCATCTTCATTGCTTAGTACCCGTCTGACCATTTCTGAACTTCTCAATTTGTTCATAAAACACTCTGCTGTTGTAAAACACGAGGTCTCCATATTGTGCAGAAAGCCTTGTATTGATGTTGGCCTGTGTGGGTGTGCTCAGGAATGGGGCCTGCAATGGACTGGCACCTTGTCCAGGCTGTTTCCTGCCTAGTATCCTCTACTGAGATAGGCTATAGCCCACCACCACCCTAAACTGGTCAAGGCAGGTTTGATCATCTTTCTATCACATTATCCAAAATCAGGTAGCCATGGTATGAAAACTCAAGACAAGACTTTGTGCGGCACCATATCACTCTGAAATCAGTAGCACCAAGCCTTTACACTCATTACTCTGGGTGGAAATGTGTGATTTACAAATTATGTAGTTAAGCAGGTTCATTTTCGATGAAAACCCAGCTGCCAACTGCTACCAGCAATGTTCTTGTCATGTCTTTCCACTACCTCTGCTCCTCTAAGCGCAGCAGGGCCCTGCCTCTGGTTTTGACTCCTGCTCGACTCGCCTGACTGGAGTTGGCCTGTCACGTCTTGAAGGGTCACACAGGGTAACGATGCTCATCCACTCCTACTGCCTCTCAGGGCAATTTCACAGGTCAGTGGGCTTGATGAGCACAGCAGCATTCAGTTCAAGCAAAGGGGAGGGCATGCTGGGTAGAACAGTAGGGCAGTCGAGGGCCTGGCTCTCAGTCAGAGACCGTAACGTTTCCCTCCACAGGCAGCTGTGTGGAAAAACACTCCAGGCACCTGTCCGAGGTCCCAGGTTTACATGTGCTGTGCATGCTGAAACCGCTTCAATTGTGGTGGTCTGCGTCATACAATTTTTTGAAAATGTAATTCAGATACGGTTATTTGCAGTAACTGTATGCTGGTAGCTTAACGCTCATCAAATGTAAATTAATGGAAGCGATAATTAAAGAAGAACGAGCGGCACGTGTCTAGAACAGGAGTGTTCGTGTGCAGTTAACTTGGGTTCAGACGAGGAACTTCGCGCTTCATTAATATGCTGGAATTCTATGAGGAAACAACAAAAGCATACGGTAAGAGAGGTGCATGTGCAACATGTTACGTCGATTTTCTGAAGGCTACTGACGAGGTACCACATGAATGGTTGGTGATCAGACTGAAACAAGAAGGAATTCAAGGAGCGGGTCTGTAGGTGGGAACAAAACTGACTCAAACACAGGAATAAAGGATTACGGCGAGATGGAGCCATTTTAGAATTTGGGTATGTTAAAGAGTCGTGTCCATCTGTCTGGATCAGTGCTGGGGCCGCTGCTCTTTTTAACATAAAGGATGGGCCAAAAGTAGATATGCAGTATTTAGTCATACTTACCTGTGGGCTTGTTTCTTTGGGGAGTGAAGTAAAGGAGAAAGGTATTGAGAGGAAGCACCACACAGTGGATGATGAACTGAAGGAGTTCACCGCAAAAGCATTTATGGATATCGATGCTAACTGGAATGTGTGCGTCACAGTGGCGGGGACAGGTTTCAGGAATGTTGCAACATCGATGGAGGACATTTTCATACATCTAAGAGACTAAACGCGACCCAATCAGTAATGTATACCTACTTACTGTATTACCTGTAAAATAAAAAAAGAAATCATGAATGAATACTTTATACCTAATTTTGGCCCACCCTACACATAAATGATCTGGCTAAGAATAGAATCAATAAGCTGGTTAAGTTTCTGGACATTACTAAACTACGTGGAAAAGCAGAGAACGGGAAAGTAGCTAAATTGTTATATAGGGACCTAGAGAGGGAACAGGCTTGGGCAGATGACATTTCCTTACATTAAATTTCAAGTATTACATGTAGACACATTAGGTTTGAAGGAGGTCTGAAATCTGAAAGCACCCCTGATGAGAAAGGCCTAAGAGTCATGGTGGACTCATCACTATCCCACTGTACATGAATGCCGCAGACAGAGTTGATCGAGAAGGCTAATAGGAAAATTGGTTATACAGCGTCATGATGTGTGGAGTGCAAGTCAAGGGAGGTTATGCTAATTATGTTATAACGCACACGAATGAAGCCTCACCCGGAGTCCCGTGTGCAGTTTTGGTCTTCATATTACAAGAAAGACAAAGCAGCACTAGAGAAAGTCTAGAGGAGAGCGACTAGGTGGATTCAGAAAAATGAGAGGCGTGAGCCATGAGGAGTGATTAACGGAGTGGTACATCTATAGTTTAACCCTTAATTTTCTTCTCCTTTAATTCAAATGGCTATAACTTCAGTATTCATCACTTGTCAGAGGTGGCTGGGGTGGCGACCCGGCCGGGATCTCCAGGAGGACCGGAGGAGGGCTTGCGCCTTCCCCAGACCATCTGGGGGCAACCACCCTGGTTCCTTTGGGGGCCACGGGTACAGAGATTTGAAGCTCCACCCTGTAGGGGCCCGTGGTCGCCGCCAGGGGGCGCCCCCATGCCTTTGGAGCCCTGGACCTCAGCACTTCCGCCACACCAGGAAGTGCTTTGGGGGAGAGAAGAGGAGCAGGGACACCCGGAGTGCTTCCGGGGATGCAGCCGGCACTTCCGCCACACGGGGGTGTGTCCGTGGAAGATTGCCGGAACCCACCTGGAGCACATCCGGGTGATGATAAAAGGGGCCGCCTCCCTTCATTCAGGGCGAGGAGTGGACTGAGCTTGCTGGAGGAGGCAAGGAGGCGGCCTGAAGAGGAAAGTGAAGGCATTATGTGGCCAGGACTTTGGGGGTTTTGTGGTGCACTTGTGACTTGGTATTGTAAATAAATGTGTTTGTGGGTGACATGAACATGTCTGCCTGTCTGTGTCCGGGCCAGCCTCCACACACTCAATATGCATACTCTACCCTTCAACATAAAGGTCAGACATTTAACTTGAAGAATTATATTGTACATATGTTACAGCAGGATAAGCTGCAAAAGTGCGTAACCTTTTTACCAAATAATGCACTTTGAATGTTATTCTTATTTCAGGAAGTGTTAGAATAAACTTGTAAACATCATAAAAAGTGTCAGTGAATGTGTTGGGAACACCCAGAAAAAATTGTAATGAAATATCTCCAAGGAATATGATACTAGGTTAGATTTACTGACGATTTTAAATTGGCTCCTTGCAGAGTGGGTGTAGGTGGGCCCTGGAATGGATTGATGATGCCCAGGACCACCACGACCCTCAGAATGTTGTTTCCTTGTATTTTTTCTCCCCATTCCAAGTAAAGCTAAAAGCCCAGACCACTCTGTGTGTCCACACTTTGTGCATGCATGCTGCTTTGTGACCCTTGTGCCTTCTGTACCGATGCCAATACTAGCGCACATGAAGTTTCAAACCTTGCTGTCCTACTTCTTATCTTTTGCTCAGCAGGGTATGGGAACTTGAGAAAGTACAGTCAAATTAAGAGGAAAGCACCCAGCTACCAAACCCCCCCAAACCAAGGGTACTGTGGGGTCAAATTGAGGGCAGCACCCAGCTGGAGGCTACACCAAGAATCGGCCAATTCCTGCTGTCCTCCATTTACTCAAAGCAAGGCCCTAGTCATCCAGGCTGAAGACGGATGATATTTAAAAGAATCAGAACTGCGATATTCAAAAAGCATTTTATGTAGATTTAAAAAGTGGTGACATGGTGCCAACATGACTTGGGCTATACGCAAAAAAGCATTTTGAAGCCCACCATATAGGCCAGCTTCCCTACTACAGTTTTTGCTGCCGATGATGTTAGTCATTATCAATCAATTTTTCCTATTTAATGCCTTTCTGTATCTTCAGATTCTTTGTGTGTGTATAGCTGGAAGAGTCGTGTAATATGACAGGGCCTTCAGTATTTTGGAGATCAGGTTTTCCAAACCATAAGGTCGCTAGATTTGTGGAGTGCACGTAAAAATGTACCTTATGAGAAGGATTTAGGAGTCATTGTGGACTCCACACTATCAACTGTCAGACAGTGTTCAGAAGCCATTAAGAAGGCTAACAGAATGTCAGGTTATATAGCGCCTTGATGTATGGAGGACAAGTCGCAGGAGGTTCTGCTCAAGCTTTATAACACACTGGTGAGGCCTCATCTGGAGTGCTGGGTGCAGTTTTGGTCTCCAGGCTACAAAAAGGACATAACCGCGCTAGAAAAAGTCCAGAGAAGAGCAACTGGGCTGATTCCAGGGCTACAGGGGATGAGTAATGAGGAAAGATTAAAAGAGCGGAGCCTTTACAGTTTAAAAAAAGGAGATTAAGAGGAGACCTGACTGAAGTGTTCAGAATTATGAAGGGAATTAGTCCAGTGAATCGAGATGGTGACTTTAAAATGAGTTAATCAAAAACACGGGGACACGGTTGGAAACTTGTTTATGGTAAATTTCAATCAAACATTAGGAAGTTTTTCTTAACACAGAGAACCACAGACATTTGGAATAAGTGACCAAATAATGCAGCAGACAGTAGGACTCAAGGGGCCTGCAAAACTCAATTTGATGTTATTTTCGAAGAAGTAAGTGGATAGGACTGCCATGTTCTCATCCAGATTGTTCTAATACTGTACTGGGTGAGCCCTTCCAGCTCTATGGAAGTAATAAACCATTACCGTTCTGTACCAGAATTTGATAGTGTTGTAACATTCCATCTCATGTATCACTTCCTCTGATTTGGCACCTCAAAATGACAAAAACTGCCTGCCTTTGTGCTTAAGTCTACGGAGACTGGCTCCAACTCCCCCTACCCTACATCTGGATTAAGTTAAGACATTTTGTTAACCTCCAGATCATGCAAAACACTGCCTGGTTTACAGATACCTTTTAAGCCCACCTCAGCATACAAGAAAACAGGAGCCCATTGTTGTAAGCAGACCAAGGACAAGAGGTCTCTGGGAATCGACTGCAGAGACATTTACTCCAGTGACATACACAGGTCACTGGTTTTGTTTTTGTCGTCGAACTCAAATGGTGGTACAAGCCCGCCATGGATGGTTAAAAAAGCCTGACTGGACACCTTAACAGACAAATTCTCCTCTGGCTTGACTGGATCTCAGAGGGCCAAACAGGAGCAGCTCCATGAGCAGGACACTGATGTTGCTTACAATACGATGTTAGGTGAGCTGTGCTGCACTTATATGACAGTAGAACAGTTTGTGCAACTTCTTCAATGAATTCTGGAATAGAATTTGACAGCATCTCAACCTGCAAGCAGACCCTGATTATGTTTTGTTATTTGGTGACTTACTGCATTTACATTTTGCCCAGATATATTGGTTTGTACATTTAATATTAGTTCCATTGCATAAGTTCATTTTATAGGTCACTCCCTGAAGTGGACCATATTATTATGTCTCTCTCAATTGTTTACTGGCTGCAGAAAAGCAACACGCAGCATGGATTTTTCTTCTTGTGCCTCTAGGCACTAAAAAGAAAACAACCCAAAACTATAATCACGTTGGCTTACAGACGATCTCCCATTATTGTGTGCCTCTCCTGTCTAGTTTACCAAAGCTTATAGATACAGGTATAACCAGTGGCATCAACCGTACCGTGCAGTGCAGCCTTAGCCAGGCTTGACAGTCTCACACAGGCACAGAGCTCATTGCCTATGCCCAGAATACTTACTATATGTGCAGGAGATGCACCAACTGACCAGCTCAGGCTAAGCCCCAAGGGGCCTGGCCAACTCATTTCTGTGACACAACTAATAGTTGTTTGCTCACCACTCCATCGTCTCGGTCTTTGGCACATTTTCAGCTTACAACTGCCTGTGACTTGAGTAACTGGCGCATTTCAAATATTTGAAGAAAGTCAGTGCCCGAGGGGCCTGGGATGCCACACCCAAGGCAGAATGAGCATGTTTACCTGCTATCAGTGCCTACCATACCCGAGTGAAAGAAAAAAGAGAAAATGGTAAGGAAGGAACTCCTTTACCAACATGGGCCTGTCCAGCCACTTGTGCCTTAACACACACTGGCTGAGAAAGAGCTACACCGTCCACTAGAGGCGTTTGGTGGAGTGGGTCCTTAATAATCACAATTTGATTACCAAGTCACATTTTCTCTCACAATTAAGTTTTTATGTAGAACAGTGGTCAAGAATGTTGTGTGACCATTTTCTCGAAATCTGCTCCTGCCTGATAGCACAAGGGGTCCATATGAATGTACAGTTGGAGACGTGTACTCACTTAAGGACGAGTCCCTAGTAGCTTGGTCTCCAATGAGTTCCTCAAATCAGCCGTAGTGTCGCTTTATTATTATTATTATTATAAATGTGGCTGGCACACTAGTTAGTGTTGCTGCCTCCCAACTCCAAAGTCCTGGATTCACATCGCTGTCTGTGTGTGGAATTTGCATGTCTGTGCGAGTTTCTCAGCTGTCATTTCACAAAGACTCGTAGTTTAACCGAGGACTTTTACTTGGTCATACATAAGAGAGTGTGGATATGTGTAGGAATGTACCCTTTGCCCTCCCTATGATTGGTTCCTACCTTTTGTCCAGTGCTGGCAGTATATGAACTGGTTCCCCTAGATTCTGAAATGGATTTGTGGGTTAAAAGAAAAATGGATGGACAGACAAACAATTATACACAGATGAAGTGCACAGCACTACATTCACCACAAAAGAGGTTACGCTGAAAAGAATACATCAACCTGTATGGGCACAGACAGCAGGGGACAGGTGGCTCAGACAGACAGAAACAGTTAAGAAGACGAGGAGATAAGAGGGGTCACCTGGTAGAAGATTGTAGATGGCTGGCATGCCAAAAAGGGTCAGTCCCAGAATATCCCCATGACAGGAGCTGCAATAAGGCATTAAGGAAGATGCTGTGTCTCACTGTGCTATGTTGACACCAATGAGCAGGTGGTGGACAAGACTTGTGGCCAATGGGACCACACAGATGAACATGGGAACTACCATTTACAGCTTGAACAGACACAAGAAAGTGAGCAGGTAGCCATGGACAGTTATACCAGTACATATGGCTTGATTCTGTCCAGGATTGTAGGAGGCCAGAGGCCGTTTCCCCAGGACTGAGCTTAGGTAGTCCAACACCAGGCCTAGTCATGACGCATCCACACTCATACAGTCCAGTCTGGAATCAGTAATGAACCTAACCAGCTGGGGCCTCATGTATAAACGGTGCGTATGCACAAAAATTTTGCATACGAACGTTTCCATGTTCAAATCGCGATGTATAAAACCTAAACTTGGCGTAAAGCCACGCACATTTCCACGGTAGCTCATACCCTGTTGTATGCAAGTTCTGCGCTTGGTTTTGCAGACTGGCGGCACCCAGCGTCAAAGCAGTGCTACTGTTCCTGTGTGGTCACCTTTTCTTTATTAGATCCTCATCCCCGACGCGGCTTTTATAACTACACTGAAATTAACCGCATATTGTTTATTAGTTTAATGCATCTGATTGTAATTAACCTGTAATAATATAATGGTCCACAGAATGGTCAAACTATTCCAAATACCACAGCTGCTTTAGCATTGTTACTCTCACTGCACCTTCTTTTTCTTCTTTCAGCTGCTCCCATTAGGGGTTGCCACAGCGGATCATCTTTTTCCATATTACTCTCACTGCACTACTCGGAGTAGCTGATCAGAAAGAGAATTATCAGTATACAGCATCAAGCACACGCTGCCTCAGCCATGAGGACTATTGAACTGCTCTCACATGGCAAACACTTCAGAGCCTTTCCTGTACACACCTGGTGGTTCAGAAACAGTTTCATCCCAAGAACTATAAAACGCACTCAATCAGTCCATCAAGTGCTCCTTGTCGAACTGTTTGTACTTATTAGTACAATCACCTCACTGTAAACTTGCGATACAGTTAAAATACTGCACAACCTGAGCCACTTTATAAAGCGTGTATTTACATACGATGACGATAACATTTTTAAGATGAAATGCAGCAAAATATGTTTATTATACATATAAAACTTTAACTTCATTTAAATAATCTATACAGTGGAACTTTAGGTCACGACTGTAATTCATTCCAAAACTCTGGTCGCAACCCAATTTGATCGTGACCCGAAGTCATTTCCCCCATAGGACTGCATGTAAATACAATTAATCTGGTCCGGACCGTATGAACTGTATGTAAATATATATTTTTTAAAGATTTTTAAGCACAAAAATAGTTAATTATACCATAGAATGCACAGTGTAATAGTAAACTTAATGTAAAAACATTACATTGTTCGTCACCCGAGTGTGTTGTCGTGAACAGATAAAAAAGTTTGGCGAACTTTTTGGTCATAACCCGATTTGTACGTGTTCCGAGACGTTTGTGACCCGAGGTTCCACTGTATTGTTAATAATTAAACATGTGAGGACACGGTGTCGCAGCGCTAGCGAGGAGCTGGCGCTCCGTTCACGGACTGTTCCTGCCTCGCGCTGTATGCTTGCTGGGACTGGTGCGACACTGGATGGATTGAATAATTAAACATGTACTATAAAGATATTTCAATGTTCCTTAAAAGTTTAGATGAACCGCTGTTCTAAGCTTACAGATGGCTTAACGCCTATTACAGAGCCAATTGTGTGGCGATTGGGTATTTGGAGAAAGAAAATTAAGGACAGAAATTGGAGGTTAGTACGTTTGAAAGAGACAGTACTGCTACAATAAATTATTTCATCGGAGGTAGCACATGGCACAGCAAGCATGAACAATCACTGCTCTACCGTGTTCCCATGTTTAATAACATGCTTTAACTTCTATCATCATGAAAATTATATCAAGTATATATCATAGTATTTAAATTATTCAGAGAGCTGTAATAATACGAATGTAATGGATTCTGTGTCCTGTCGGAGGACGAGAAAGCCCGGAAGCACTTAGTGATTCACACACACAGAGCACATAGAAGATCAAATACAAAACAAAGCATTTAACGTGCTACTTTAGTTACGATAGAATTTGAGAAACTAGTAAATTAAACGATTTTAAGATGAAGTTTATGATGTTCTACTTTAATGACAAAATAAACTACGTGATTAAAGTTGACATTTCGTGCTTTTTTGTGTCCTTATTTTTTTTTCTCTGTACCCTAATAAGCTTTCATATGACACTCAGACGTTGGGCTACGACTCGCCTTTTCACAGCAACTTTGATATGTGACAACTTCTTTTTTTTATTGCGGGCACTGTGTGACTTTGAGAACTTGAGTTTCTGAGTTTCTCCGACATGCTATGTCACTCGATCAACTTCCTTTTGTTGTTTATACCACTGTTTAAACCAACAAATAGTATGTTTTTCTTTGCCTCCACTTGGTATTCGCTGAACTTCTTCTATTTCCCCCATGCTTTTGCCATTGTCTTTTCACAGAACGCTGAGCTTAAGGGCTATTTATATTGATTTGCATATTCAAAGAGGTATAATTCTGGGAGGGGATGGGGCGGGACAGCAGGCGTGTGCACGTGTGTTACTTTTCGCGCTAACCGGGATTTATGTAGTGGAAGAACGTGGACGTTGGCAGACATTTATTGAACACATACAAAACTCCAGGACATTGAATCTATGAAGCGGCAGTCTGCCATACCAGTATCATATATAATTATTACTACTTGTTTGGCTAGCGTCTTTATCCAAGGTGGCTTACAACATTTGAAATACAATTTGTTACATTCCGTTTATTTCTCCAGTAAGAAATGAGGCCAGTTAAGTGACTTGGTCTTAGCCACACATTATCAGTAGGATGTGAACCCACGACCACGGGGTCTGAAGTCCAAGGTCTTATCCACTACGCCACACTGCCAAATGACAGAGCTGCCCAAGACAAACCTCTTAACAGTAAAAGTAGATTAGAAATGACCTTAGGAATGCATCCATCCTCTTACCCCTCTTAATCCAGTTTAGGTGTAGGAAGCAATGGCCACAATGTAAACAGCGAGTGTCCCTGATTTAATTCCAGTATTTTAGGTTTTATTCACACCATTGTTGAAGCCATGTTTGTGGATGTACAGAGTCTACCCCTAATTACTATGCATATAATAGAAAGAACTAATCCTGGATAGCACCCAGTCCATCACCAGGCTGGCATACAGGTTGCCCATCAGTCTAACCTAATGAGCTGTGGGATATGAAATATCATTCCATGTGAACACAGGGAGAACAAGTAATCTACACACAGTGTCCAGGAATCAGACCCAGTCTCCTGGGACTGTGACACAGAAATGGCAATCGCTCCGGAATACACAGCTGCAATGGGAACGCTCGTACATTTTTTTTTTTATTCATTCTTTTTTGGAACTCTGCTCATAACAGTTTGCACTATGAAAGGCTCCCTATACAGAGGGAAGCCAATTCATTTTTTTTCCCCCGCTCTGATTTACAGTTCATATCTAAGCCCCTTTCCAGGTACAATCCTGTCACTCTTGGCCCACCCTAGTTTAAACTGCCAGCTCTCTAGACTTCACTCCAGATTTTCTGGCAGCTTTCTTTAGAGAGGGAGAGAGAA
The DNA here is from genome assembly GCA_026402145.1 of Polypterus bichir lapradei. NCBI lineage: Eukaryota > Metazoa > Chordata > Cladistia > Polypteriformes > Polypteridae > Polypterus > Polypterus bichir. Next base: position 8,544,085 of record JANRMT010062816.1, on the reverse strand, counting down.
GAGATTAGAAATGTAAATGCAACCTTCACTTTACCTCTGTGTGACTTTCCCCGGGGAGGGATGAAACAGGAAACCGTGAGGTCAAAAAGGCACGACTCTTTGTGAGCTGACAAAGGATCGCTCCCAGCCTGTCATCGCCTCATTGTTGCGCATTGTCAAGGCGTGAAGGCCAGCTTAGGAAACACCTGTGTTTGTTGGTTCAAGTTTTCACAGATACAGGACATGCTGGGGGGTGAGGAGGAGGAGGAGCCCATTGAGTGAGGTGTCAGTTAAACTTACTGCAAAGCCAAAAAGCCAAACAGACATTATTTAAGGAAATCACAGCTTTGGATTTATGTATTTATTTTAAAAGCACACGTATGCTTTTCCTCCAATGAAAAAAAAAGCTAAAATCAGTCCTAATTTTTTGTAGGCCGTGTCACAAATTCAACACCTGTCAGAGATGATATCCCACATTGCCCTTGGACTTATGATCTCTGGATTCAGACAATTAACAGCACAGCACTATATGGGCAAACATGGTATGGTCTGCAATCACCTACAATGGCTGTTCATACATAGCAAACAGTGATATATCAAGGTTTGCATTTCCTGTATTTATCTTTTTGAGTGTTTAATGCATCTGACTGAATCCAAATACAGGGTCACGGGGGGGTCTGCTGGAGCCTATCCCAGCCAACACAGGGTGCAAGGCAGGAACCAATCCCGGGCAGGGCACCAACCCACCGCAGGACACACACACATACACACACCCACACCAAGCACACACTAGGGACAAGTTAGGAACCTAACCTGCATGTCTTTGGACTGTGTGAGGAAACCCACACAGACACGGGGCAGGGAGGACCCGGGAAGTGAACCCAGGTCTCCTTACTGCAAGGCAGCAGCGCTACCAGTTTCATCCCATAATGCAGATGTGATTTTTTTTTTATCCAGTGTTGTATTCATAGTTATTCATTCTGAATTTCTGCAAAACACTTTTGAGCATGGGAAAGGTCATCTTTAAATACAATCTATTATTTTATTATTACGGTTATTCAATCAGTCATTACACAGCCATTCATGACAGGCCTGTCTGGTGCCAGGTCCAAAAGGAAAATGCCACACCACCCACTACTGCCACCTCCCAGGAATTCTTAATTGATGCCAACACCCCGATCAGCCATCTTCAGGAGTGCCTGTTGACTACTCAAATCGGCGTGCTTACATGCACACACAAAAATCACGTTAAAGTGAAATGCCCGGTTAAGCCAGAAACCTGATTTCGCAATAATCTGTGTTTACACGCACAAGTCATTTTCTGGAGTTCTCCTTTGTGAAACACTTTGACATCTTTAAACTGTGTGAAATAAACAGTTAAACGTCATCGTCGGCCACCGTGTATTTTAAAATAAGCTTGATGCCTGTGATCATTTTCTTGCATTTTATAAATATGTTTAGTCAAACTGATGCTTCATTTAAAGGTTTCTGTTAGCGGATTGCACACCGCACACTCTTTCTGCTTGGCTGTGTGATTGAATCCCGTAAAGGATTGACATACCGATACGTCTGTGCCTTGCCTTATACCCTGCGCTGCCGAAATACCGACGACGCAGATATTTTTACTTCAATAAGAGTATTGTGTCGGGGGGGAGGCGCATGAGGGTGCAGTGGTAGCACTGCTGCCTCGCAGTTAGGAGACCCGGGTTCGTTTCCTGGGTCCTCCCTGCGTGGAGTTTGCATGTTCTCCCCGTGTCTGCGTGGGTTTCCTCCGGGTGCTCCAGTTTCCTCCCACAGTCCAAAGACATGCCGGTTAGGTGCATTGGCGATCCTAAATTGTCCCTAGTGTGTGTGTGTGTGTGCACTGCGGTGGGCTGGCACCCTGCCTGGGGTTTGTTTCCTGCCTTGCGCCCTGTGTTGGCTGGGATTGGCTCCAGCAGACCCCCCCGTGACCCTGTGTTAGGATATACGGGTTGGATAATGGATGGATGGATGGATGCGTCAAGGGACTTAGTAGATTTACTTTTTAAAGCACCATTTAATGCATGTTACTTTTAACGTGTTAACCTACTGGAGATTGTGCTGCTAAGCTCAGCATATTACTTCAGCTTATCAACATAAATGTAGAGGTTTTTGAAAAATTGAGACTGTTTTTTTTCAGTCAGTAGAAGGAATAATGTGACTGTCTGAACATTTGCCTCTGGAAATGATACCCATGGCTACTGAAAACATTTGTAAAGCAAACACATGCACAGGATGCCAAGAGTGCAGTGGACACAAGAAGACTACACAATTTTAAGGGTAACTCAGTTAAGGGTTTACATAGCCACATAATCAGATTATTTGCAGAGAAATCTACTTAATTAATTAGGTTTCTCATAAGCCAATAACCCAGTTTTACTAATTGGAATATGTTATAGACATGGTATTGTAGAAATCAGGTTTCTGTGAATAATCAGATTGTTGAAGAGCATACAAAACACTGGAGCAGCCCCCTGCATAGTACTTGGCTGGATGTGCCACAGGACATTCTGGACCTGAATGTCAACGTACGATACAAATCAACACACAGAGAGAGTTTATAAAAGAATAACACCAGTTTAAAATGTAGGCCTTGATAAAAATTAAACCAAACTCAGTTAATATACCAGTATACCAAGATGCATAATAAATGATGGATGGTCCAGTGGTTAGCCCTGTGCCTCGCAAATCTGGCATCTTGGGTTCCAGTCAGTGCCTATGTAGAGCTTTCATGTTCTCAGTGCCCTTGTGGGTATATATCCGATACTTCAGTTTCTCCCACCATCTCAAGTCAAGTTCACTTAGTCAGTGACTCTAATTTGTGCCTGTATTAGTGATTTACAGTTGCTTCCTGCCTTGTCCCAGATGCTGCATGAATGGGCTCCAGCTCCCCAACAGCTCTGAATTGCATTAAGAGAGTTTCAAAAATGTTAAAACAAAATGCCATCTATTCAGACAAAATAAATAAATAAAAAATTGGCCAGCAGGTTCTGCTTGAGCCTTTGAATTATCATCTCATCTCTGACCGATTTAAGGTATGCAGGTTGTAAAATTACCTTTATGAAATGAGGACCACTTGTCCACGAGCAACAGTGGTAGACAGCTGCCAAGCTTTTGTGACTCATGTGCACTCATCCAAAGAAGCGGGGAGGACAGCTGCCTACTTTGCAACCTGACCTCGACACACACTATAGATAGTAGCACTTGACATGGCAGCACCTCCTATTGGCTCACAGGGAATGGAAAAAAAAAAAAACAAAACAAAACAAAAAAAAGTCATACAAACGGAAGCAGGAGCCCATTTTGTTAGTTTAGCACTCTGATCCAGTTACCCCAGCCATTTTTCCCTTAATGCATTGCATACTCTATACTGTACATTTTTATCTTTATATAATTCAGAATGACCTGCTTTTTCTAAATGAATGCCTTCAATAGAAGGTGAAAGGTGGATTCCTTATGTGCACCAACTCTGTAAAGACATGTGCAGGGCCACCTTGCATTCAGACAGGTTTCTATAAATTTGCCTAGAGGGAGCCTGACTGAAGCCAAGCAACAAAAGGGGTCACAGTTGTGTTAGAACCAATGGGGGCCCAACATTTCCTACGGTCTGTAGAGCCGAGGGGCATTGTGCAGAACAGATGGCCGCCACTGACTGTCTCCAGCAAGCAAACAACCTTCTGGAATCTGGGCAGAGGTTCACAGTTTGCTGAACTTGAATATCTGTGCAATGGCCGCCTACCTCAGTCCTGAAAGATTAGACTGTAAAATTACAGGTGACATCCGCTGATCTCCTAGCACTACCTGTGATAGGCTCAAGATTTCTCCACACCATACGCTGCAGAAGGTGGGTTTAAAAAAAGAAAAAGAAAAAAAACCTCTCTTTAACCATCGATTTCCTAAACCCACTTATCTAGACTAGGGTCATAGGGAAGCAGGAGACTGCAAGCATTGTGTACAAGGCAGGACCTGAGCCTCAGCTGCTTTGTTACAAAGCGACTTGCTTCATCCATATACTATAGGAGAGTAAGCCAAAAACAATCCACACTTTTGTGATAATATTGTTTGGGTGGGCTGTACAGCTCCCCCCATATTTTATATATATATATATATATATATACACACATATACATACACACACACACACACTTACATACATATATATTATATATTTATATATACACACACACACACACACACATTATAGAAATGTGGTGCATCTGTTATTGCAGTGCTCAAGTTGTGACCTTGATCAGCCAGTTTTGCCTTCCTGTTTACTAGGTTTAAACATGGCTGCTTCGCTCTCCGTTTGCACCATAGACGAGTAGCAAGCAGCGATTTCCGTTTTATGGACTGTACCGGTGTTAAAATCCATAACGGCTTTCTGCACAATAAGGTGACGTTTAACCATGATGGAGTGTTTACGAATGGATTGAGAAGTTCAAAATGGTCAGGTGAGTGTTAAGTATGAAGAAGGAGTGGGACGCCTATCCACATACCAGGATTCTGATGAGCAGATAAGGATTAGGCCCCCAGTTTGCATTCAGACCATAATGATCACTGCTCTTGGCCATGTTTATTCCTAGAAAACAAGAAGAAAAACTGACTGATGAAGGTCGAAACATGGAGTGCCGTGATCTCGAGCACCTCACATTTCTACGTGTGTGGGGAAAGCTGTGTAGCCGACCCAAACCAAATTAGCACCAATGTATGGATATTGTTGACTTAACCTAGAATTTCTGTATATGGATGGTTGTTTTAGGATGCTAGTAGTTGTGTCTTGCACAATGGATAACACAGTAATCATGATAGTACATACATTTATAGAACACAATAACATAGTCCTGAACTGGAGTGATGATTTGAAACTCCCAGCTACAGCATAAAAATGTGCAGGAGCAACTCATTCATATGAACAAATTAAAAACGACGCAAGTCAGACAGAGACAGGGGTTCCGTTTTTCTTAGGGGCATCAGTAATGTAATCTATTGATATTACCACACACAGAAAGCTGCAATGGAAAAATCAAATGAGGTTACTGTGCATTTATTTTATATTATTGCTTTATTGTCAAAGAAGGACGTCTTAAAACATAAGAAAGATGTAAAGATTTAATCATGTGAATATCTTAAGCTGCTTAAAAAAACGTGGAAAGATATTTTATGGTATGAGAATTTTCTGTCCATGTCAATAAAAAAAAAAAAAAAAAAAAATTCCTATCAATCAATCGGAGGCAATTAAGTTTATACACAGTCTTTCCCCGGTTTTCAAGGATATTGCATTCCTGAAAACCCCTACTAAAGGTGAACTTTTGTAATCTGAAAATGTAATCACGATTAAATTTCCATGAGGGAAAGAAAGGAAAAAAAAAAAAAAGTATGAGCTTCTAGGTTCCCAAAACTGACACAAAATTCCATTATGATGAAGACAATTGTGCTTCAATAGTTAACAGTTTTCCAAACACACTGCACAGTGGCATTCTCCCTTGATTAATAACTCAATGGCTATGTCTTGTACTACAATGTGTTTGTTTAAAAATGCCAACATTAGTCTCCGTTTCTGCCTTTCGTCCACACTACCCCAGTGTTTTTAAACTCCGAAAACTGAGACTTTAGCAAGTGCTCTCCAGAGTCATATACTTTTCTGGTTGGTGTTGCAATATGGATGGCACAAAGTGTGCACTTTTAAAAAGTCATACTCTAATCTCACTCCGATTTGCCTGTGCTTATCATGTAGGCCTTCTTCAGTTGGATCCTGCTCCTTACAGTATTTTATTCCCTGATTGGTCACGTATTCCAGTATAGCAGAGGTACTTACCAGTATGCATCTAAATTCCGTTTTGTACTATTTGAATGCTGCATCCATGCAGAAAAGGCAAATTTACCACTCGCTACAGTTTTGCGATAAATCCTGCGGCTGGTGGCGTTCCCCTCCCTTCAAAGAAATTTTCTTGCCAATGCAGGCATGCCCACTGTAGGTGAACGTCTAGGTCATATGTGTTTTTGTGTATTCTTTTGTAAACAATGTGAAAACGCTAGTGTGGATGAAGGTCATTTTGGTGTAAAAATACCATTTTCAAATGAAAAGGTAATAGAGTGGACGGAGCCAATAAAGTGGTCATCTGCTTCCATTAAGTTCATTTATGGCTACTTTATGTAATGAACACTTACCTTTGAGAGCAAAACAAATAGATGATACTCACTGTTTGTGTTCAGGGTTTGTGCTTTAATTCAAATAAATTGATTAAAAAAAAACAAAAAATGACTAAAAGACAGAGAAAACAAAAATGCCTTCTCTATCACAGTTGCCAAACAAACTGTGAACAAAGGAGTGGCAGCATTTTTACTGATGGGGACTGTTGAACTCCAACCCCAGACTGTCCACGTCTTCTACTGCTAGGGAAGGGAACATGTCAAAAGATGAGGACTCTGATGCAGCAGGTCCACCCAATTCTCTCTTAGACTAAATATGCACTTCTCCATATTGGGAGTGGACAGGTTCTCATTTAGATAATATAGGGTGGTCCAGATCTAATTATGCAATTTTCATTACGCTATAACTTAAGTTTATTACATAGAAAATCACCCGGAAAATCCCAGACCATCGAGAAGTGTGCGAACTGATGACATGAAGAATCATCTTCGTGCCGAACTGGAATCATCCCCGCATAAATCAAAGTCATCCAGACGATCTGCATCTGCATAATTAGATCTGGACCACCCTGCACAGTTGTTAGGATTGTCCATATAGGGACATTTATGGAGTACTAAAGGCATATTTTGGACATGGAGCAATTACTTAAAACTCCCCTTCTACTACTTTACTACTTGCAACATAACCTTTTGTTCATAAAAAAAAAAAAAATTCAACAGGGTAGTGCTTTAGTAATTAGAAAACTATTTTACGTGGCACCTCTTTATAATGAGCTCTATTTCAAGGGGCTTTACAAGTACAGAGCTAATTATACAATTATTACAAACAAAGAACTGGCAGGTTACACAAAAAACTTGAGGCCTTTATTCTCTGGCCAGTGTTACTCAATCACTGGGTAGTCAGTGGGTCGGTAGTGACCATTGCAACCCGTAACACCCATCCGACATTATATAGTGTTGTACGATATTTCTACCCATTTTTAATCGTGTTCATTTCAGCTAGGGGAAAACGCTATTCTAACTGCGCACCTTTCACACACACCTCTCATCTTGTGGTCTGTGGGTCACCCAAGCTACATAACTACAAATATGAAAAGCGGGAGTATCAAGTGTGAAGATGGATAGGCAGTGACCAAAATATTCATGGGTGTGCAGTTCACTGGATTAATAGTTAAGACTACGGACTTAAATGGTTTTAAAAATGGCAAGGTACCAGAGGCTCTGGCAGGAGTAGAATAGTGGGTTGTAAGCCTGTTTTTCCAGGCAGCAGTGTCAAAGGCATATCAGCAATGGCCACAATCCAAAACCATTCAGCCAGTGCTTGGTTTCTGCTTATTTGTGCAGATGAAGATCTGGACATAAGGAAAAAAAAAAAAAGAAAAACGCAGGAGTCTATGGAATCATCATCCCAGGTATTAATAATAAAGGCTGTTCGTGGTGTATGCTGGCTCACCTAGACACTTGAATTTCAGATATTCTGTGTTGCTCATCGCTAGTCAGGCACACCCCATCATGACAAAAGCAAACACATCTGCTTTATGGCACAAGGTTAGGAATGCCCTGAGTCAGCTAATGAATAATTGGAATGAATTGAACTAAATGCAATGGCTTTCACCACTCACAAAATCTCAGTCCAACACCTGACAGAAAAGACAGAACACGTTATTCAGAGTAGACCACCATCATCTAATCATTAACAAATATGAGAAAACCTGTGGCTGAAGTGGGGGAGTTCACGTCCTGCAAAGTTAGGTTCCTCTATGAGCAAATGAGGAGCAAAAATGGGAAGGTGGTCACACAGCACGTTAACTGGACCTATTACCACCGCCACAGCAAATGTGGCCCACTCCTAGCAGTCTAAGTGGATTGTATACATTCTCCTTGTGCCTGTCCAGATTTCTCTAGGCACTCCGGTTACCTTCCCCTTCTTTTTCGGCTGCTCCTGTTAGGGGTTGCCACAGCGGATCATCTTGTTCCATATCTTCCTCTCCATCTTGCTCTGTCACACCCACCACTGGCATGTCCTTTCTCACCACATCCATAAACCTCCTCTTTTCCTCTTCCCTGGCAGCTCTTTCCTTAGCACCCATCTCCCTATATACCCAGCATCTCTCCTCTGCACATGTCCAAACCAACCCAATCTCACCTCTCTGACTTTGTCTCCCAACCGTCCAACCTGAGCCGACCCTCTAATATCCTCATTCCTAATCCTGTCCATCATCGTCGCCCCCAATGCAAATCTTAGCATCTTTAACTCTGCCACCTCCAGCTCTGTCTCCTGCTTTCTGGTCAATGCCACCGTCTTCAACCCATATAACATAGCTGGTCTCACTACCAGCCTGTAGACCTTCCCTTTCACTCTTGCTGATGCAAGTCTGTCACAAATCACTCCCGTCTCTCTTCTCCACCTATTCCACCCTGCCTGCACTCTCTTCTTCACTTCTCTTCCACAATCCCCGTTACTCTGTACTGTTGATCCCAAGTATTTAAACTCATCCACCTTCGCCAACTCTACTCCCTGCATCCTCACCACTCCTCTGACCCCCCTCTCATTCACACACATGTATTCTGTCATGGTGGTCCTACTGACCTTCATTCCTCTCCTCTCCAGAGCAGATCTCCACCTCTCCAGGGTCTCCTTAACCTGCTCCCTATCATCGCTACAGATCACAATGTCATCAGCAAAGATCACAGTCCATGGGGACTCCTGTCTAATCTCGTCTGTCAACCTGTCCATCACTATTGCAAATCAGGGATCGGCTCTGAGCCCTTTCTAATGCCGCAGACCTCACCACTGTCACACTTCCCTCATGCATATCCTGTACAACTCTTACATACTTTTCCGCCACTCCCAACTTCCTCATACAACAACACAGCTCCTCTTGCGGCACCCTGTTATATGCAAAGCCAGAAAATGGGCGGAGCTCAGCATGTCTTTTATAGTCAAGGTGAAGGGGGTGGGGATGTTGGGCAGCATGGTGGCACAGTGGTTAGGTCTGCCGCCTCACTGATCCAGCATTACGGCTTTGAATGTCAGACTTGGTTATGGTCTGTGTGGTGTTTCCTCATTCCACATATCTGTGTGGGATTTTATCTCGGTTCTCAGGTTTTCCTCCCGCATTCACAAAAATGTGGCAGTAGAATTTAGGTTTCCAAAATTGGCCCTGTATGAATATGGGTGTGTGAGAGTGGGCTCTGCGATGGACTGGTATCCAGTCGGTTTCTGACGATGCTAGGTTGGGCATTAGACCTGCACTACTTGAATCTGAATTAAGCACATCTAATAATGTTATATTATTAGGTCCAGCTCCTCACAAAACTGCAGCAGATATTATTGGTAATTTAAATTAAAGTCTACTCTCCCACACCTCTTAAAATGAACCTTTTTGTAGGAGAATGATTTTATATGAACAATGCATATTTTATGTAATAACAAAACACTTGTTAACCCCCCCGCCCCCCCCGCAATGACTAAACCACTTGTTGGCAGACACCTGTCGTGCTGATGTTTAAATTTTAACCAATTAATCTGACCTCTGTATTATTTTTATTTACCTTGGTATGTGTGTTTCTGTCTGGAAGTGCTACATATTATGCAAGATCCTGTTGCTGTATTATCTTTGTAAATGTTTAAGTTTAAGCACGCCAAGCCTGTAAATAGGAAGGGCTCTATGTGTAAATAAACTGAAGGTTTTAGGACAGACACCACAATGGTAGGGACCATAACACAGACTGTGCAAATACACCATCAGAATCATAGAATGATACCAGTGGGGTTTCATATTCGGAATAATTACTGTAATAAATATACATGCATTCGCAAGCCTGATTCTGCCAATTTAGGGTAGTGGTGGATCTGAGCCATTCTTAGCAAACATTGGAGAATAACCCTGAGCGGGACGTCAGTCCTTTGTAAGGCTTACACTGGGTCAATTTCCAATTCACCAGACTTGAATGTCTTTATAGAGATGTGGGAGGAAATGTCTCAGAAACACAGAAAGAACTGAAAAACTCCACACACAAACACCAAGATTCAAAGCCAGAACTACGGCTCCAGGAAGCGTCAATGCTAAGCAATGCAATAAATTACTCTTTAAAATTTTATAACCAACAACCAACATCCTTTTAGAAAAGTTGCAGTTTCTAATCACAGACCGACATGTGGCAAAAAATAGGAATTAAAACTACAGGAATCCATTCATGTCTGCATTTTCTGAGACTGCTTTCCCAGCACAAGGTGCCAGGAACATCTGTCAGCCGTTCCAATGGCAGGTCTATGGACTTGGACTATGGGTTGAGACTGTGGTCCCTGAAGAATACGAGAAGATAAACCAAAATAATTGGCAATTACTTTTTAGGCTTTGTTTTTGAATACTTTAGAGAGTGAATTATGTGATCTAATACTTCTTATGTGAAATTTGCACTCTAGAACACCACACAACATTGGCCTTGTGATTGCCAGTAGCTTTGTATAGTACTTATACTTTCATAAATCATAATGAGCAAGATCTCTAATATGCCTTTTGGAAATGTGATATATGACAATACTGTTCATTTTTGATTAGATTCTGTAGTCAAGCCAATCTGAATTTAAATATTCAATGGGATTTGACACTTATCACAAAACTGTGGCAGTAAATCAGGTCAGGGCATCCACCTTTATATCTGTGCCCATTCCGTCTTTGTCTTGGGGTATATAGCAGCAACTGTAAAAAAGTAGGGATGTTAATTAAGAATCATTATTATTTTAGAATGGCAAGGAAAGACCGATACATTCAAAGAAAATAATCTAATCTATGAATGACAAGATTGCACAGGTCGCTAGCACTGCTGTCTCATCTGTTGGGAGTATGCATTTAAATCCCTCTCCCAGTCATCATCTCCTTACACTTTGCAACTTCTCTCCATGTTTGGATGAGGGTTTTCCTTCAGATATTTTGGTTTTCCTCCCACATTCCAAGGGGATACAGAGGAAGTTCATTAGCAATTATAGAATTTCCCAATGTAACCTAAGCTGACTTCTAGTCATTGGGTATGTCAGACTTGCTGACTGCCCTTGCGGATCTTGTTGCCAGACCATAATAGTTTACATGACTTAAAAAAAATCGCATGTCACTTAATGCCTACCTTCCAGCACAATTGTGCTCACCAAAAACGTGCTGCCCAGTGTTGTACAATGGGTTAACAGGTACAGCGAGTTCAGCCATAGTGATATGTAAAACACAACACAGATGAGCTTCTCTTCTGTTTGCGAGACCCAAAACAATCCTTATTCCTCGTCACTGCATTCTATGCATTGTACTTCTGGATGAACATTCATTGGTTGTTAGCTGTCATGCACACAAGCTTACCCATACGACTAAAGACAAAATTAAACCAGTTTGATTTTGTCAGAGCGAGTTGCTGGGCATGTCATATTACGTGACTGGCTTCACGGGAGGTGCACCACCGACTGCCTCTGACTCGCTACCATTATATAAATACACCCTGCAACTAATTGGGCAGCCCCCCCCACCCCCGATTCTGACGGGATAACACGCACCCATGACTAACCTGGACAAATAAAATACAAGTGGATGGACTAATAGAATCTAGTAGTTATGAAAGTCAGTGGAGGACAAATACAACCTTAAATGCCATGACATAAAATTAACTTAAACTAGTAATTCGGTCTAGAAATGGAGGCCGTCAGTAGTGCTTGTAGTGGGCAGCAATAAGCACAGTCACTCCTATACATGCTCTTGTCATGTAAACCTCGTAAGGATTATCGTAAAACTACAACTCCCTCACAAACTGTCATTAAAGACAAAGGTGGTTTTCTTGGCAGCACACTTGCATCATTATGTCAAACAAAAGAGGCAGTGATAGCAAGTGCTATGGCAGTGTCAAAGGCTTGGAACGCAATCTTGTAAGACTAGCTTATGGGACCACTGTAGTGCTCCACAAAGTTAGTAATGGAGACTTGAAAAAATTGTGCTAGGTTAGCAGGAAAATGGACAAGCCAAACGAGGCGTCAATACATGTGACTGAGTCTACGAAGAATTTAGATGCACTAAATATAAAGAGGTCAATCAAAAAAAGGTTTGAAAGGTGGGCATCGCAAACCATGCAGCAGTCAAACAAATGAGGGGACATGCAAGATAAAGAAACACACACTTCACATGATGCTTGTTTATTTGATCTTTCACTTTTGTGATCAGCCATTTTCAAGGTTTTTTTTCTAATGGCTAGTTACACTTATTGCAGATTTTGCCTTATTTCTTACATTCTAGATACCACCCCGTGTTGTGTCAGAATTAGTAATAATAATAATACTACTAATAATATTTCAGTGGTCGTCCTGGTTCCACAAATAGTGCTGTTGTTCTATCTGCTGCATGTGTTTATTTCTACAATTATACTGTTCAGTTGTTAAATGTGACAATGTGATTTAATCCTGTCAGCTGTGTAAGGGCGCGTTTATACTTCACGCATCACGGCTGCCACGCATTCCCAGCATTCATTTGGCACATTTTCTGAGCAGGTCCTTACAGGGAGTCACATCACTGGTATTCCCAGCCTGGAGTTTACATTTTTTCCTGCTGTTTTATGCAGATGCAGATTTCAGTCAGTCAGTCCAAACCCATTAGGGTCACAGGAACCAATCCCCAACACAGTGCGCAAGGCAGGAACAAATCCCGGGCAGGGTGCCAGACACCACAGGGCACACACCAAGCACACACCAGGGACAATTTAGGATCGCCAATGCACCTAACCTGCATGTCTTTGGACTGTGGGATGAAACCGGAGCACCCAAAGGAAACCACACTGACACGGGGAGAACATGCAAACTCCACACAGGGAGAACCTGGGAAGCGAACCCGGGTCTCCTCATTGCAAGGCAGCAGCGCTACCACTGCGCCACCATACCGCCATATGCAGATTTGGGGACACTAAAATGATGCCAGTGTACGCGAGTGCTTGTATTCACCTTGTAATGAGCCGATGCCTCGTCCAGGGATTGTTTCTGTCTCGTGCCTGATGCTTGGTGGAATGGACATATCCCTGGATTGATGGATTCAATCATTAAACATCCTTTTCAGAGATACTGCGGTAAGGCGTCATCGGAATTTAATGGCTGTTCCAGGCAATTCACAACACAGTGAAGCCGAACCTGTTCTCACCGTGATAATCTCTCGCACTGCCACCTGGTGGATTCCTCCAGATTTACGTAAAGTACGCACGCAAGTATAAACAGTACAACGATTGCGTAGCAGGAGCGTCCGCTGGAGCATGCATTGCGTCGCGTGAGTTATATACCTGGCCTAACAAGCCTTTTAACGGTGTCTGCTGTTAAAATACAATGACTGAACCAGACTTCCTTTCAAGGTTTCGGAATTCCTGACAGATTTGTGACCAGTCTTCTCCATCAATAAAGAGCATTAATTTTTACCTTGATTCCTAGCACCCAACATCTTTAGTTAGGTCTTCTCTCTCTCTCTCTTGGCTTTCAACTCCTTGATACATCTGATTTGACTCCTTCAGTTCATTTCCATCTTATAGCATGGCCAACAGGAACAGCACTACAAAAATCTGGTCTTAAATGGCATAATAGGGGCTTTACCTTATCTAATTAAAAATTGTTTATGGCTCACAGACATGGTTTTAAGGTTATTTTGCCTTAAGTTTATATTGTATGCTTAAATTTAGAAATGAATAACAGAATGAAAGCAGAAAGTAATAGAAACGTAACATTCTCAAACCAGCATAATCCAATTCAGGGTAGTAAAAATACGACATGGAATATTACTCACTGAAAACATTATGTTAAGACACCTCCATCGTTAGTTTGCCAAAGACACAAAAATGATGTCATCCTTGTTTTGTAATGGATTGTGGCCTGTAAATGTACTGGGTTTGCTGGTTTCTGCACTGTAGCTATGGAACTGACAAGCCTGACATGGCTAACTGCCTCCACATTCTGCTAAATTTGCACGATCATCAAGTTTGTCATCATTAGCACAGTCCTTGCCATCTGTTCAACAATTACGATAAAAAAAAAAACACTGAGGAATATTTTAGTTTTGTCACCATTCATTTTTTGCCTTTTTTTTGGAAGCTTATGAATCCATCCTTTAATGGTCTCTGGTATGTAATTCAGTCCCATTACTACGGGGTCTCCCTACGATACACATATGGGGAAAGCATGCGATTTAAAAATAAAAATGTAACAGAAAATAATGGAATGGTCGATAATTAGGTCAATCTACGTAGTAACAAGAGGTTTTTTTGAACTAAATGCAATTTATTCAACGACAGGTTTTACATTTGGTTTTTCATTCATGGATATCTGCGTAGTGTGGTTTGCAGCTTTTTATGCGAGGCTTACAGCATTGCAAATCATACTCCTCATGGCCAGACAATCAAAATTTGAGGTTTTATATATATATATATATATATATATATATATCCTGTGCAACTAAAAAAAACTATTTACATTTTTGTTTTATATAAAGATATTCAGATTAGGTGGACTGACACTGCTAAAATTGCTCGGATACGTATTTATGTGTGTGTGTGTGTGTGTGTTCACCCTGTGATGGGCTGGTGTCCTATGCAGGCGTTGTCCCTACCTTGCCCCCGGTGCTTTGCTGGGCTAGGATCCATCTTCACCGTGACCCTGTTCTGGATAAGCAGGTTTAGAAAATGGATGGTTAGATAAAAAGGGCCTCATCCACTGCTGAGGGCTCTAAATTTGACCTGGCATGAATAATCATGTTCTGTGGTAGACTAACATGCTATTCAGGGTCACATCCTACCTTATGACCAGTGCTGCCAGGGTAAGTGCCAGCTTCCTGTGATCAAAATTGAAAAGGTTACAGATGGATTATTTCTTAATGTACAGTATATTTATAACATCATCCTGATTATATAGTGCAAGATATTAAGTGTATTTTATCATTAACAACATTAAGCGGTAACCAGTATTTAAAAAGGCCACGATTAAAAATGGTGATCTGACAATCTGACAAATGTCATCGTGCAAGCAACAGCTGTAGTCAGCAGATCATTCGAGAAGATTACAATTGGGAGTTGTTACCAGGTTGACAATCAGGGCTGACATCAATTATTTTTTTATTTTTATTATTCTATTTTTTTTTTCTGCTATTAAAAGTTTTACTCTGTTAGCCTAGCTCTCTTTCTCATGTGTGGGGGTTGATTTGTTTCGAACCTAGTTTTGTGAAGCTTGACTTGCTTGTATGGAAAGTTATTTGATTTTAATTAATTCAATAAAATGTTAAAAAAAAAAAAAACAGCAACATTAGCGTAGGACTGGCGAATTCCCATTTGCACTGAACTTGATGTGAACTTTGAGGACTCACAGCTCTGGTTGTGCTGGTGGAGTTCTGATGGGATTCTTGTTCAATCAGCAGGCTGCGTAATCCTCACCGCAGATACCCATACCCCCCTCCCCCCACCCAAACCCCTGGGCTGCCCACATTTCCCGTCTTTACATGGAGCCGCTTCTCAGGGGACATTAAAGACTCTGTCATCACAGTCGTTCAACCTAGACTTATTTCCTCTGTCTGGCTCTACTACTTTAACTTTTCCATTATTTAATGTGCCCCGAGTACAAAGCACTCATTTAGAAGACAGGCTTGGGGCTCAGATGGAGCTGATGGAAATTTGGATTTTTGCTTGCATGAGGCGGGGTACTTGGAAAAAGTCTATTTGCAATTCTTTATTTAGAAGTCGACGTGATGCTGGCTAAGGATGTGGCTTCTTCTCAAGAAAAAAAGAAAATAAAAAAACTGTAGTTGCAGTGATGCTCTGCGAGTTCCATTTAAGCACAGACTTCATATGCCCTTAACATCAGCTGCTTAGCTTCAATCACTCAGTTGTATTACAAATAGCGCCTCTCCCACTGAATACTCCTAAATAACCTAATCTACAGATCTGGATACCATTATCAAAAATCTCTTCCATCCCCACCAGGAGGCGCTCTATTGGAGTACATTTAGCCACAAGCTCATTCCATCTTGGTGTGCCAAGAAGTGTCTCTCGGGGTCTTTTCTGCTCATTGCTATCAGGCAATTCAATGCTTCCACATGTACTGTACTAGTTACGTTTATTTTTATTTATTTACTTACTTACTTATCGATTGATTGGCTGTAATATCTGTCCTGCGAGTCTGTATCCTTGTTTTGTTTCTGCTGCTGGATGCATCTGAATTTTCTCATGTAATTAATAAGTCTTATCTGATCTCTTACACTTCTGGAGTGCCAACTGTTTGGACAGAAGCACGCAGTGAGCCAAGAATGGCACCTACCTTTGAGACGTTAACTATGGGGCCAGACTACCCGATGTCTAGAATGGGCGTGGACTGTAATTAGGGTCCAAATGGAATCAGACACAAAGCATCAGGGACATAAGGTAAAATGAGAGAAGGAGCACTCAGAGGTGTGACTTTACATCTCAGCTTGGTGATATGCGTACAAAGTGACAGGCAGCCTTTCATGCCTATAATTATAGAGAGCAAGTCTAGAAAAACAGAACAATTGCTTTGAAAGGGAAAGGACTGTAGGTGCCGAATGGCTGAATTATCTGCGACTAGCTGTGCAACCCACTTTAGACAGGTTAATATCCAAGTAATCAATGTAGATCTCAGCATTAACGTTTGACGTCTTGGTTATACGAGTATGGGATTTGTAAAAGCAGTCCTAATGACAGTGATGCACCATCTGTTGGAATAATGAATGCAATGCATTTTATTACTAAAAACGCTTGTGATGCGCCACCTTTTGGAATGAGTGAGACATAGCAACCAGACAGACACAGACACTTTTTTATTAAGGTGGATAGTGAATTCAGCTCAATTTGCTTGTCTGGCATGAAGGAAAACCTCTAAAAAGGGATGTCAGCATGTCACTCCTGGGGGAGCAGATCACTGGGTAAGTGCACAAACTCCTGGGTCATGATATTTGAAGTGAACAGCTAAATGGGCATGGAACTGATGTGGAACACATATGTAAAAGATGTATCTGTCCATTTATCATATTTTCAAACCCATCTTATCTATTTGAGAATTGCAGATGATGGCATCTATTCCATCAGAGTTGGGCTCAAGGCAGGAACCAACAATGAACGGGCCATCACTTCACCAGCAAATCCCAAAACAAGTGAAGAGAAGGTTGCTTCATGGAAAACAAAGCTGTCAAGAGCAGAGAAGAAGCCCAATGTGTGAGTGTAAAATTCTTCATACGTACACACAGACACTTGAACAGTATAAACAATAAGCAGTAGACAAATGAAATATAAACAAATATCAAAAAAAAGCTAAAATCAAAACAGTGTCTTAGTTTTAGTTGTCATGAGTCTCTGGGGTCCCAGAGATTCAGCATCCCGGGTATGAACCTCGAGCTGGCTCTTTCTTTCTCTCTCACTGTGGACTTTTCACAGTCTTAATAGGCAGTGTGGCATAGTGATTAAGGCTTTGGAGTTCAAACCTTGCACTTGTAGGTTCAAATTCTGCTACAGACACAGTGTGGCCGTAAGGGAATCACTTCACCTGCCTGTGCTCCAACTGGAAAAACCAAATAAAATGTAACCAGTTACATCTCAAATGTTGTAAATCACCTTGCGTCAAGGTATCAGCCTAATAATAATAATAATATTCTCTCCATGTCTGTGTGGGTTTATTTTCAAGGTCTTCCAAAAATGTGCATGTTAGGATAATTGGCGACGCCGCACTGGCCCAGTGTTTGTGGAAGTGTGCTGTATAACTGACTTGTAACCTCACCAGTGTTAGTTCCTGCCTTGAACTGAAGCTGCAAGAAATAGACCCAAGACCCTCTCTACTATATGTAAACTTCATGCATTAAGTGACTAATATGTGAAGCGAATGCACTAACCATTGTGTCACCCTCTCAATTTTACTATTTTTGTTTTGTTTTATGATCATATTATAAGGTGCCTTTCCAAAAGGCAAAGATTGGTAATGTGCGAGTGTGTTGTACCTGTGAGTGGGCCTTCTAATGGACCGGCATTTCCTCCTGGGTCGATTCCTGCCTTGCATCCCATGCAATCCCCTACCCATAACCCTAGCGTGAATTAAGGCTGGTTAAGAAAATTATGTACTGGTAATTGTACCCTTTGTGGTGTTACAAAGTTGGTATAGAACAGTCTTAGAATGGTTTTTGCAAGTTTTTGTGAAGAACTTTCCAAGTCTATTCAAGTTAGTTCCTGTCATAAACATAAATCACAAATTAATTTAAATTCAAAATTAATTACAAAGTCACAAGTAGTTCAAAACGCACAACAGGCAAGTAGGCAAAGCCAGTTGGGTATTTTAATTTTTTTTTTTTTAAAAACTGTGATGGTATGTCACACAACTTCACAGTCCCATCTTAAAATCCCTGTCTGGTCACTGTCTGTGTGCAGTTTGCATGTTCTCCCCACCTGCATGTGGCACTCTAGTTCCCTACCACATTCCAAAGACATGCAGGTTAGGCTGACTGGCATCTCAAAATTGAGGCAGCCATCTGATGGGTTGGGCCTGCCTTGTACCTCATGCCAATGATATAGGGCTCTGGCTCTCCAAGGCCCTGTATTACAGAGAGTGTGTTAAGAAAACAGATCGGTGGATTAGAACTGGTGCATACCACCTAATATAGGACATATTGGGATTAAGCAGAGGGCATCAACATGATGAACCATCCTTGACACAGAAACCTTTGAATCCCATAACCCCCTGGCTAGCCCAATACAGAGCATTGCAGGTACACCCATACATTAAAACTGAAATCTTGCAGGAAGACCTCACAAAACAGTGGCGACCACTGCATGCCAGAGGCCATACAAAGAGGCTTTGGACAGGCAGGTGCCAGTCCAAGCAGAATTAAACGAGAACTGCGCTACTAAAGTTCTGATGAACTGAGAAGTGAAGTACGTGCAAAATAATTAGATGGACAAAGAGGGCCCTGTAATATTTAAAAACAAACACATTCAAGAATACAGAAAAACAGGAATCTGTACAAGCTCCGATCTCAACAATTCTTCAAACCATCTTCATCATTCACACAGAATCTCCTGGGCTAGC
Source organism: Polypterus bichir lapradei (assembly GCA_026402145.1). Taxonomy (NCBI): domain Eukaryota; kingdom Metazoa; phylum Chordata; class Cladistia; order Polypteriformes; family Polypteridae; genus Polypterus; species Polypterus bichir. Next base: position 8,524,857 of record JANRMT010062816.1, on the reverse strand, counting down.
AGTGATACAGTGCTGAAAGCTGCAAGAAGCTGAAAGGAACAGACACACAGAATAAAAAAAAAAAAAAAAAAAGAAAGAAAAAGCTGCCAAATCCTATTTAGGCAATAAAACAGAATTCATTTTATCACATGAGTGGTCAAATAATCCTGAATCAGACAAGAAAAGCAGAACAAAGGGCCTTTTTACTTCTTTTAAAGCTGCCCCTTGGCTGACCTGCCTTGTTGTGCAATGCCATTTGGGATAAGAGGTCACTCTGTGATCTGATTGGCCAATGTTTCACTTGCTGAATGGGGTCATGACCTTAAGGCAGACTTTTATGATTATGATTGGAAGCTGCTTGACCAGTGCGGCTGGAATTCATCCCATCCTGACAGACAGGCAGGCAGGCAGGGGGACAAAGTGAACAGAGCCACTGGAGCTTATAGGGACCGACGTAAACCTGGTAAGCAGAGGGCCGTACTGCAGGCAATACTGGGATACGAAGGTGGTGGTGGCAAACTGGAAACTGTAGGCAGTAAAGCGATGTTTGAAGTGTGGAAAATATAACTGGCAAAATAGTCAGATGCGCTTTCAGACTGGGTATCAGAAGCACGAAAGATGTGATGGAGGGAAGGGTCACTTGAGCCCATAAATAGTGGAAAGGCCAAACAGAGATTTATGAATTTGAATTCAGTCGGCCACAGGTGGGAGAACAACTGGACTTGCTGTAGGACCAGGCTTCATAATCTGCGAACTGCCCTTTGAAAAGGTTGACACCAAATGTGAATTTTATTGAGCCTACAAAGAGCATGGTGATTATGTTAATATGAAAACACAACATGTATTAAAAAGAAAAAAAAAAAAAACGAATTGCCTCATTAACACACATGAAAGCCACTAAAGAAAAGACAGCAGGTATTCTCAAAGGCACAGATGAAATTACAAGACAGAGTGGACACTGCAGTGCTGATTAAACAGCTCCTCAGCAGCATCATCCTTTCTACGCCGCCTGAGGACCTCAGGTACAATACAACTTGTATACAGACACGGAGAAGTTAGTCGTAGATTTCTTTAGTATGAACATGAATCAAACTTTTTAAAAATAGCCTGAAATAGTTTATGTGTTGTTAGTAAACTATGACACAGTAAACACTGAGCCATGAAAGGTTTGTTAAGTAATTCTCTGTCACAAGGCAGCTCAGAGTCCAACAGATAAGAGGAAGCAAAACTTTAACTACACGCGGCAGCATGACTTTATGAGCTGACCCAGAAAATGGTGTAGACGCCCACTGGGAATCCGGGATTTTCAGTAGGAGCCCATAAAGAACTCGTAAAATCTGCTAAGTTACATGGTGTTTGCATTTCTCCTATGAATGTTTCATTTGTATTGAAATGGCTTTCCTGTGGAGGAACAGTATACATGACACAGTGGGCTCAGCAGTATAACAAGACGACTGTGGAGTGGAGTGAACGGAGAGGTAACATTTAACTGGAATACAATTTTAGTCCAGCATCTTATCCAAACATGCTATCCTGCCAGAGCACTTCTTATTTCATACTGATAGATAGTAATCCTCACCATTGTGCCCTTCTGATGGCATTCTAGTAAAATCTGCTATTTGCCTTTGCTAAATTATTTCAGTGCTACACTGTACTGCCTGTCAAAGGCACTATGCAAATATAAATGTAAATTAAAGAATAATGAAAGTAGATGGCCTGATATACAGTACGTATGAAGCCACAGGTAGAGGGGATGTTGTGGGAGGAACAGCACTGGCCTGAAAAGCTACAGGACATTAGGCTGTATGTTCTTGGTTAATGGTTGAATTGGTTCCCCACAAAGGCGCTATATACTGTAAATGTTAGTGCGAATGATAAAATAATAATTACAATTCCTGTTCAGCAAATTAAGCAAGTCCATCAGAAACCAAGTAAAGTCTCAAATGCTGATGAGCAGCCACTTGAGACTATCACCTATTACAATAATTTGCCTATTATTTTTATAGCCACCTTTCAGGACTAAAATGGAATCTAATACAAGTGCCAATACTAAAAAAACATCCCCAAGCGAATCAGTCTAAAACTAGGTGTGGGCTGACAGCTGTAACATCATGTGGTTACAGGTTTACGAGGCATCATGCAAAACGGGAGTCAATGAAGAGGCATGAGGGACTCTGAGGCAGAAGAGGGTGGATAGGGTGGAGAGTAGTAGGCATGCAGGTGAGGCACTTCTGGACTTGTGAGTGGGCTGAATAGCCTGGGCTCAAATGTCCCAAATCAACAACTTTTGAGAGTGCAGGGGAATACCATACCAGCATTTGTTATTTTTTGTCATTCAGCATTTATAGAATTGAACAAGGAAGAAAAAAAAAAAAATCAGATCCAAGAAGACACTGGGGCAAAATATAACACAACACAAGCACTGCAGGACATATAATCCAATGAATCTACTGTGAGAATATGAGAGCATGCTGTCTAGTCACACTGCACAGATCCTGTTCAGTCACTCAGGAACGAAGTCAGGTCACAAATGCCGAAGGGCAACAACTTGAGCCCCTCTCCTATTAAACTAATAAACCAATCTATTGTTATTTTATACAGCCATCTGTCAGGGCTAATAATCTAATGCAAGCGCTATACTACTACACACATCGCCAAGCAGTCTTACAGGTATGTCTTTCTGTGACTCTGGTACCATTCATCTCCCTTTACAAGAGTTTTAAATGCTCCTCATAGCAAGGCACAGGAAGAATTGTGAATAAGGACTGACTGGTGCTCAAATGGCAATATTCTCCAATGTTCATTTTGCAGGGGAGATTGCCATCTTTATGGGGGGCAGTGTATCCAACCATTAATGTGTCTGAATGCGGACACCCACCAGAGAGATTCCTATTGCTACTGACGATTTACAGTTTTTAGGTTAGTAAAAAGGGCCAGCTGTTCATTTGAACGGTAATGTAAATCTTTTTAAATTCTAATTGAAAATCATAAATATACAGATCGGAAAATGTCAGTAATATTTTACATTTCAATGGTTCGTGTATAATTTGATCAAAACGTCCTTGTCCGCTAAATATTTCTGTAGCAAAGCGGAAGGCGCTATATAACGGGGTCGCAGTGTTATTAACTTGTGATATGCTTAGGATCGTGGCTGTCTGAAGGCATTCTGGAGATTTTCTACCCCCGCCCTACGCGCAAAATTTAATGTGAAACACACACTGTTCTTCGGATCTCGTGAACTTCCTTTGACACCTTTAAGTAACTGCACAGGAGCCAACTCGTCTCACGTCAATACGCACATCCCCTCGGCACAAAACTAAACCCCAAATGTTAGGTAACAGTGCTTCTCGCGATTGCGGAGTGTACGATCGCACACTGAAAGACGCTATATAAAGCCGACTTGACATGCGCTCTGCTACGCGCACTTCCCAAATTAAAGCGAAAATCTGACACGTTCACGGTGCCGCTTCCCTTCTTTCATTTGTCCGAGTCGGGCGGAGGGGGACACTAACTTCAGACGTGGCGTCAAACAGATAAAAGAAAAATCCCGACCTGTGAAGGGACCCCGAGTACGCCGTGCGCTCTCCAGCAGCACCCGCGACCACCCCACATCCGCCCAGCGGCCACTCACCTTTTTAGCCCCCTGTTTGGCGAACTCCAGAGCCAGGTGACGCCCGATGCCTCTGCCCCCGCCCGTGATAAGCACCACGTCCGCACTCAGGTCACGCAGCCTGGTCGGCAGCAGGAGTCTCGCACCCGCTTTCAGCAGGTAGTACAGCATCTGTACGGGGAACAACAGCGCCGATCCCAGGTTTCTCCAGTCCATTTTGCAGGTCCTGGTTACGAGTAAATTTAACGCTATCAAGAAGGGGGGAAGCTCCAGCCCCAAGCTTGGCACTCCGAGGCCGCTTTCCATGCACGCCGGCTTCGCGGACTACCCCTCACCTCCTCTCCTCTCCTCTCCCTCGTCGCTTTCTCTCGATGTTTCGCGGCGTCTCTCAGGCGCTCGCCGGAAAGCGGCGGGCTGAAGTGTCCGAGGGCGACGCCGTGCGCATCGCCTCGCTAACTTTGGAGCAACTAAGTGACAGTAAATTAGCCAACGCGAGACGGTCTCGGCTCGGCAGGGTCCCGTTCGGTGTGGTTGCGACTGCAGGTAGGAGAGCGGGGAAGTTGCACGGGGCGTCCTTCCTGCGCGCTTTATTTGTCGGCGGGCCGGCTTCACTTCGTGCGGTGCTTCGAGAAGAAACAGGAGGTCCCTGTGTGAGCGCGCACAGGCACGCTGACTGCTCCGAGTGTCTGCGAGTGGCGGCTCTGCTGGCAGTTTTTATAGACCATTAATCCTGATTGACAGTTTAAGTGTTTGGGAATATTTTACTACTGAGTTGTAAGCGGGGGCCTGCTTTTGGGCAGCACGCCCACCCCTCTGGACCGACCTCCTCTGGGGCACTGTGCGGTCGCACCTTGGCCCCAGCTGATGGAGTGCTGGGTGGGCGGCGAACAGTGCAGGAGAGGCGCCGGTGGGATGACGTGGTGGAGGAGGATAGAGGTGCGGGCAGGCGACGGACGGACGGTTGGAGTTTTGGGGTGTTAAGGGGGAGGGGGGGGGGGATTTTAAAACAGAAGGGTGTCTGGGACGTCATGCAAGACAGGATTAAATGGACAGGCATGAGGGACTAGGATGCAGTCATTCATGGGTTAGTGTGGTGGATCGATGGGCAAAATGAGAAATGTATTCATTTAAAATGAAATCTTCAAATCGATGGAGTGTGGAGAAAGTGAAAGGGGTCTCAATACTTTGTGAATCCACTGTATACCATTGAACATAATGAAGTTACTACAGGGCAGTACTGCAAAAACCAACACAGCATAAAAGAAGCATTATAGGGCATAAAACCAATGAAACAATAGCGATAATATCTGTGTACTGTCGAGAATTAAATAGTATAACAGCCTCTTATACCATATCAGGGGTCTGTCCCTGGTTCGTTACTTTTTCTGATTTATATTAACATGTTGTGTGTAAACCTCTGAAATTTGGACACAATACTGAAACTGGAGGAATGGCAGCAGCAGAAGAAGCAGCAAAAACATTTCTGACATTGGGCCAGTGTAGGACCTGTGTGGACAAACAAATTGTCCCTATGTGGGCAGTCCACAATGGCCCAATTGGGATTTGCACATAGGGGCAACACTCGCCCAGTGGGGGCAAACAGGCAGGGGACCCAAATTTGGTCATGAACCTTAAAAGTCCACACCTTACTAGTCCATCCATTCATTTTCTATGCATACTTATCCGGGGTTGTGGGGCACCTGGAGCCTATCCCAGCAACCAGTGGGCACAGGCAGGAACCTCCCTTGGGCAGGGCACCAGCCCATCACAGGGTGAACACACTCACCCACACAGCATAGGGCTAATTTAGTATCACCAGTAGTCCACCTAACCTGCATGATTTTTTGGACTGTGGAAGGAAGGAACCGGGACATGAACCCTATTCTTCTTATCATGAAGGAGCAGCACTAACTCCTGAAGCTAAGCATGTTCAGATCCAGCAAGTACTTGGATGGGAGACCATCTAGGAAAAACTTGGGTGGCTGGTGGAAGAGGTGTTGGTGAGGCCAGCAGGGGATGCTTACCCAGTGGTCTGAATGCGGATCCCAATTTCCCACTGTAGTGATGGGGACACTGTGCTGTAAAAATGACGCTGTCCCTTGGATGAGATGTAAAACCGAGGTCCTGACTCTCTGCGGTCATAAAAGATCCCTGGGCATCCTTTGTAAAGATCAGGGTGTATCCCGATATCCAGGCTAAGCTGCCCACCACGGCCTAGTCATTCTGGCCCCCTAATCATCCCTTATCTCTAATTGGCTGTCTCTCTCATAACTTCACCACCTAATAGCTCATGTGTGGTGAGCGTACTGGCACAGAAATGCCTGCTGCTGCATAATCCAGGTGGATGCTGCACATTAGTAGTGGCTGAAGTGGCTCCTCATTCACTATGTAAAGTGCTTTCAGTGGTTAGAAAAGCGCTTTCTATATGAAGAATTATTATTAGCACTACGCCACCCCTTAGTAGGCCCTTCCTTAAAACCTTGTTTTAGTGTTCTAGCTTTTTTATCAATTAAATGTCTGCTTGTATAATTATGAAGATTTACAATTTTTTACTTAATAAGAAAAAGAATACAAAACCACAATACTAATGTGGTATGTAAGCTATTTATTCTTACTTTGCATTTATTGGTATTAGTGCAGCATTTTTTTGTATTTGTGTTCAAATTGTTATTTATGCATCTGCAATCAAAATCTAAAATTCTTTGTATTACTTGCTATATGACAACATTAAGAAGTCAGAAACTATGGGATATGGTCTGTGTCACCAAGCCATCACTGCACCATTGAGGGACTTTTACTGCCAGTGATGAACCTATTTTGGGTCACTAGGGGAACTTTACTAAGGGCCTCCTTGTAGCAGCAAGCCACATTAAGCCAGTACAGTGTTTAGTTGGGTTTTCCCAAGCCTACACTTCCCATGGTCTGCCCACAGGGAGCCACTGTGTGCATGTTTGCTGGGCAATACAAATAGAAGTTACTTTTGTATTGTGCTCTTCACGGAGTGCATTGGCAGAGCTCTGTGAACAAGTCTCAGTTAAAATATAAATATAGACGATGCTAATTACAAAATACGGAGCTGGGACATATAGAAATACAAATTTGTTAAAGCACACAGAGAACAAGGTAGAACTGATTAAACATAACTGGAAACCAGCAATACCTGTCCATTAATTAACTGATGAACTATGGTTGACAACACTTTTAATAGAGAAAGTCAATAGCAAAGTCACAGTCCTGAAGACCTCGGCCAACTGGCCGCCTACACCCTCCTGGGTTTTCAATAGTGGAGTAAAGTTCTAAAGTTGTTGCACTCGGACTATGTAATGCACCAGTAAGACCACATCTGAAGTACTGTATGTAGTTCTGGTCATCATGCTACAAGAAAGACATAACAGCACTTGAAGCTGTGCAGAGAAGAGCAACCAAATGCATGCCAGGACTTAAGGACATATTCTACTCTGATAGATTTAGCTAATGAAACCTTTTAGTATCAAGCAGATGAGACTGCATGAGGATGTAATCCAAGTTTTCAAAATCCTCAAGGGCATTACTAAAGTAGATCCTGCAGAATTCTTTCATCCTGACAGTGACTCAAGAGCATCAGGTCAGGTTGGGGAGCATGTACTGGTACAGCGCATTGATGAAACAACTCGAGATCCTGGTTGGCAACCCCCCAGGCAAACACGCAGTCCAGTCCCACCCTTCAGAAATGACCCTCTATCTGCCTCAGCCAAGTGTTACGTGGGCGACCCCTTGGCATGGTTCAACCAGTCAGGTCCTCAACAATGAGAATCCTGAAAGCCAGATCACCCTTTAGAGAATCACACCACATGGCTGTAGTATACCGTAACTGACACTCCCTCACAATGCAGGTAATGCGTCTCATTCAAGACTCCATGAGCAACCGCTCATTCGACACAAAGTTAAACCAGCGGTGCCCAAGGATTCTTGGAAGAGACACACAATCAGAGGAGTCCAGTCTTCATCTCGGGTCACCTGATAGTGTCCATGTCTCGCAACTATATAACACCAGGATACTAAAGACTTGGACCTTTGTCCTATTGCAGAGATATCGGGAGAGCCACACACCCCTTACCGGTGACCTCATGACCCCCCCATTCTCTCTCAATCTGTCTACTGACTTCATAGGAAGAATCCCCACAGACCTGAATGTCGCTGCCAAGGTAAGTAAACCTCTCAACGTGGTCGACATTCCCTCCACAGACAGACACACTTCTGATGGCTGTGCCCAAGAGGTCATTAAAGGCCTGGATCTTGTTTTTTTATCCAGGACGCTCACAAGCCCAGACAGTCAGACTCCTCACTCAGTTTCTTGAGGGCCCCATCAGAGCCTCTATTAAGTCCATGAAAATCAGAGCATTGTTGGCAAACCAAGATCCAGGCCTTTAATGACCTCTTGGGCACAGCTATCAGCAGTCTGTCTGTCTGATTAGAGAGTGTCAACCTTATCGAGAGGTTTACTTACCTTGGCAATGACAGTCATGTCTCTGGTGACTCTTCCTATGAAGTCAGTCGACGGATTGGGAGAGCATGGGGGGTATTGAGGTTGCTGGAAAGGGGTGTGTGGCGCTCCCGATATCTATGTAAATGGACGAAGGTCCAAGTCTTTAGAGTCCTGGTGCTTCCTGTCTTTCTATATGGTTGCGAGACATGGACGCTATCCATTGACCTGAAACTGAGACTGGACTCCTTTGGTACTGTGTCTCTCCGGAAAATCCTTGGGTACTGTTGGTTTTATTCTTTTTTAGTCTGCTGAGCGGTTGCTCATGGTGTCCTGAATGAGGCACATTACCTGTATTGTGAGGGAGCATCAGTTATGGCACTACGGTCATGTGGCACGTTTCCCCGAGGGTGATCCAGCTCGTAAGATCCTCGTTGTTGGGGACCCGAGTGGCTGGACCAGGCCAAGGGGTCACCCACGTAACACCTGGCTGCGGCAGATAGAGGGTCATTTCCAGAGGGTGGGACTGGACCGCGTCGGGATCCCAAGTTGTTTCGTCATGTAGTGGGTGTGGCAATGCACTGTACCAGTGCATGCTCCCCAACTTAACTTGACTTGACTTGTTGGCAAAGTCAAGATCAGTGAATCTCTCTTCACCAACAGATACCCCACGACCATGCCCAACACCCAGTCCATGCAAGCATTGAACAGAGTAGGAGGAAGAACACACCGGTGACGAACCACAGAATCAACTGGGACATCAGTGGCACTTAAAGGTAAAAGAATTTAGGACTGCTGCCAGAAATCACTTCTTTACCCTAAGAGTTATGAGAACCTGGAACAAACTACCATGTAGAAACTTTGACAACCTTTAAGGAAAATCTGAATGAGATGTTGGGATACGTTTGTTATTAGCTCAATAGATAAGTCTAATGGACTAAATGGTCTCTTTTCCTTTGTCAGATTTCTTATATTCTTAAGGAAAAAAAGCTGTTCTTGAGTTTGGTAGTTTTGGCTTGCAAGCTCCTCTTCCAAGGGTGTCTTTTTGCTCTACTAACACAACTGCTTACTGTAAACACTCTGGATGGTGGACAGTAAAGTGCTGATGATGGCCTCGGTCAGAGACAGTGCACTGATAAAACTGGGTGATGGATGTCCAAATTTTCTTGGCCTCCTCATAAAGCAGATATACTGCATTTTCATTATGTACGATGTATTGAGGGTCCAAAAGAGGTCTTTGGAGAGAAGTCAGAATGCACTGCCTTCACCACAAAATCCTTAATGAACAGGGGAGTGTGGATGGCTCGTGTCCTACTAAGGCAAATCATTTTCTTTGTGTGTTGTCAACATCTGGAAACAGGTTATTCACTGGAGAGGAGGATGGATGGGGTGGACCAGGTCCAAAATCAGCATTGAGTGAAAAAATTACATCAGCGCGTAAAGCCAAGAGAGAGCTGCAGTCAGGACACAGGTGAGTATTTGTATCTAATGTACAATCAATTTTATATACATTAACATGTGTGATGATCGGACATACAGTACAGGCCAAAAGTTTGGACACACCTCCTCATTCAATGTGTTTTCTTTATTTTCATGACTGAAGGCATCAAAACTATGAATGAACACATGTGGAGTTATGTACTTAACAAAAGAAAAGTGAAATAACTGAAACATGTTTTATATTCTAGTTTCTTCAAAATAGCCACCCTTTGCTCTGATTACTGCTTTGCACACTCTTGGCATTCTCTCGATGAGCTTCAACAGGTAGTCACCTGAAATGGTTTTCACTTCACAGGTGTGCCTTATCAGGGTTATTTAGTGGAATTTCTTGCTTTATCAATGGGGTTGTGTTGTGCAGAAATCAGGTTAGTTGGACGATCATTTATTTTTCAACAGGACAATGACCACAAACACACCTCCAGGCTGTGTAAGGGCTATTTGACCAAAAAGGAGAGTGATGGAGTGCTGTAAATGGTCATGAAAATAAAGAAAACACATTGAATGAGGAGGTGTGTCCAAACTTTTGGCCTGTACTGTATAAATGTGCTGTTGATGGATCAGACAGACTGCATTCAGATCACATTTGACATGAGTGGAAATGCTGATGTGTTTTCTATCCATGTACGTACAAGTCAAGTCAAGTCGGGGAGCATGCACTGGTACAGTGCGTTGCCGCACCCACTACACAATGAAACAACTTGGGATCCCGGTTTGCAACCCCCCAGCCAGATACACGGTCCAGTCCCACCCTCCAGAAATGACCCTCTATCTGCCGCAGCCAGGTGTTACGTGGGTGACCCCTTGGCCTGGTCCAGCCACTCGGGTCCCCAACAATGAGGATCTTATGAGCCGGATCACCCTCTGGGAAACGCGCCACATGGCCGTAGTGCCGTAACTGACGCTCCTTCACAATGCAGGTAATGTGCCTCATTCGGGACTCCATGAGCAACACAAACTCAAACCAGCGGTTCCCAAGGATTTTCCGTAGAGACACAGTACCAAAGGAGTCCAGTCTTCGTCTCAGGTCACTGGATAACGTCCATGTCTCGCAACCATATAGCAAGACAGGAAGCACCAGGACCTTCGTCCTTTTGCATAGATATCAGGAGCACCACACACCCCTTTCCAGCGTCCTCATGACCCCCCATGCTCTCCCAATCCATCTACTGACTTCATAGGAAGAGTCACCAGAGACATGAATGTCACTGCCAAGGTAAGTGAACCTCTCGACGAGGTCGACACTCTCTCCACAGACAGACACACTGCTGATGGCTGTGCCCAAGAGGTCATTAAAGGCCTGGATCTTGGTTTTTATCAGGACACTCGCAAACCCAGACACTCTGACTCCTCACTCAGTCTCTCGAGCACCACGATCAGAGCATCCATTGACCCCGCAAAGATCACAGCATCATCAGCAAAGTCAAGATCCATGAATCTTTCTTCTGCAACAGATGCCCCACAGTCACTGGACCCCACGACCTTGCCCAACACCCAGTCCATACAAGCATTGATCAGAGTAGGAGCAGAACAGACCCCTGACGAACCCCAGAATCAACTAGGAAAAACACAGAAGTCCTGCCTTTGTAACACATACATACAACAATTAGTAAACTCCAAATGAGCTATCGTATGTCTTTTACTTAATAAAGAACTGCAGAGATGGTCACCCTTCTGACAAGTTCGCCCATCTCAACAGAGGACCTCTTAGTGTAGATTGATGGGCAGTCTATAACACCTTAATGTGTGCAGAAAGTGAGGGGGACTGCGTACTTTCTGAAGGTACCGTACATTTCATCACAGCATGTCTGAATGTCCTGTAGATGGAGCAGATTGCAGCTTACTTTTAAATATTGTCACCTGTAGTCCCCAAATGATGACTGTACACTCTGTATGAGTGCCATTCTTGGTATGTATTATCACTATTACTTCACAAAACAGTTGGGCAGACTGAAACTCATCCTTCTATTATTTAAAGCCACTGATTCCAGTTTATGGTCATGAGGAGCTGGAATTGATCCAAGCTATAACGGACACAAAATGGGAACCAAGCCCGGGATAGGATACCAGTCCACTGCAAGTCACTCTGATGTGCACACCTCCATGTACAGGCTGCCTTCAAATTTTTGTAACAGAAAAAAAAAAACCATAGGAAGAACGTGCAAACTTCACATAAAGAGTGAACCCAGGTCTCAAGAGCAGTGAAGCAGCCAAGCCACAAATAGTATTAAAAAAATAGCCTAATATTAGAAGAGGGGTTAAAAGTAGAGTGGGGGTTCAGGGAGAAGCAGACAGCCTTGTGCGGGAGAAAGTTAGCTCTGATGTTTTGGTGTCTCCATCACTTCCTAGTCCGAAATCCACCCCCACCTCTCACAAGCTTATCTACTCCTTTTACGATGTGGCTGCTGCACTTTCTGAGTGGCGTGATATATCCACCACCTCTTTGTGAGCGTAGCACCTGACTCTGACTTTGCTAACACTTTGTAACAACTTGTCCCCTTCTAAAGGGGGTCTGGGTGTAAATCTCAGTTCTCATATTCTTACTGCCCACACTAACCAAAGGCCCAGATTCTTGCTTTAGGCGAATTCCAAGTCAGCAGAACATGACAGCCCTCAAACATCAGCTCACCACTGCTTGTAAAATGCAAATTTTAGTTTAAAGCTCAGGAAGAAGAACCTGTGCGAGGTCAATGAGGTGTGAAACCTACAGAGTTCAATGCATGGTGGTCTTATCCTGGACCATGCTCCTTAAGAGAGCGTAAGCCTCCCAGGAATCCACCAAGTTTCCTGTCATTATATGTGCAGTACGTACGACTCAGAAGTAGCATTTGAGATTTCGCAAACCTTAATCTCATGGATATACCCTCAAGCCACGTATGGCGTAAAGCTACACAATATGTGGTTAAGAGTTCACATGGCCAAATAACCAGATTATTCACAGAGAAATCTATGTATGCTAACCCAGTTTCTTTAGCCAGAATAAGGGTACAGATGGCATTTTTGATCCCAGGTTGCAATGAATAAACAGGTTATTAAAGTGCAAATAAACTCACTCTTTGACAGGCATTTTAATAATAAAAATTCTTTACATTTATATAAGTGCTTTTTCTCACTACTCAAAGTGCTTCAGTGAGTGAGGAGCCACTCTAGCCACCACTAATGTGTAGCATCCACCTGGATGATGTGGCAGCGGTCATTTTTGTGCCAGTACACTCAGCACACATGAGCTATTAGGTGGTGAACGGTTGAGAGATAGAGAGACAATTAGAGAAATTGGATGATTTAGGGGTCCACAATGACCAGGCTGTGGAAGGCAATTTAGCCAGGGCATCAGGGTATATCCTGCTGTTTTCAAGGAATGCCCAGGGATCTTTAATGACCTCAGAGAGTCAGGATCTCGATTTTATGTCTCATCTGAAGGACGGCGGTGCCATTTTTACAGCAGTGTCCCTGTCACTGCACTGGGGCATTGGGACTCACATTCAGACCATAGGGTAAGTACCCCCTGCTGGCCTCACCAACACGTCTTCCAGCAGCAACCCAAGCTTTTCCTGTTTGGTGTCCCACCCAAGTACTGGCCGGGCCTGAACATACTTAGCTTCAGGTGGAATGGCTGCTGGTTTTTGCCTTTGGAATCCCGAGGCTCATGGGTAGGTGCAAAATTGCAACTGTGAGCACCTGCTCTACTGCCGATTCACCAATCAAAAAACACTACTCGCTAGATCCTGCCCTCTCAACTCTGATGGGTGGAAATGACAGTTTTCATTTCAAGCCATATTTCAGGCCGGGTGGAGTGTCACAGAAATAAATAAATGCAGAAATAATTATATACATACATAAAGAAATAAGCGCCAAAAACATATTTCCTAACACATTTAATTATTTATTTTTGCACATCATTGTGTCATGATATATTATTTATATACTCATTATTTTTTTATTGTCACCGCCTAGTGGCCTTTACATTCCCACTCCGGAATGGGCAAGACCTCTGTCTGCCACTATCTGTGTGGTCTTTGCTGCTTCTTGGAGGTTGCGCATTGACATCTGTTTTGATGCCCTTTCCCTGCCAAATTTTTGCCAGCCATGCAACCTTTCGCAGCAGCATTTGCCAGTGAGGTGGTGCGCCAGCAAGCCAGCCTTCAGTGAGTACTTTATGTTGGATTATGACCACAACACATCACGCTTAGCTCATGTTAACAGGGCCCTTTTTGTGCAAAGATTAGACAAATCCTGCAGTGCTGCAGATTCCCTTACCGGATTGCTGAAATTAGTAGAGGCTCTTGTTTTTACATCAGGAGGGCAGTTTGGGATTAGCGTGGGCACAGTGTCTACCTTCACTCCTTTCACAAAGATGCTTTGTACGTCATTTGCTGAGTAAAACAAATACGCATAGATTTTGAAACAAAAGAAGGAATTGTGCACCTGATGGAGATTTGAAAATTACGGTGGCACAGAAAGCAGATTTGCCATCTCAGAGTGTGTGGACTTGGGTTTACTTAACAAGACGAGTGCCTTCTGTTGGGCGATTGCGTGTCCCTTACTGTGTGTATGTGGGATTTCTCGTTGACATGCTGAGCGCTTTGATCAGGGGTCCTAAAGCAGTCAGCCTTTGTAGAGCACGTCAGCACGAGATGCTTTAGAAAGTAAACAAGAATCTTTTTCCTGGTGGAGGTGTAAAAACTGCGGAAATTGGCCTGTGTGGTAAGCTTGGTATCCCATCCATGGCTTGTTGAGGTAAGCTTTTTCCAATACTGGAAGACTGAAGTTTATCTAATGTGACTAAATAAAGTGTAAAGGAAGTCAAGTGCAGGTGTCAGAACACATACGATGGAATTATTTCAAATATGTAGAAGCTATGGATGGGACTCCCAACAAGGAAGCCAGCCAGCCACACATAAGGTTGTGAGGCATGGAGAATGACTCTGAAAATTGAACCTTCTTAGCTAAAGTTTGGTGTAATGCAGATGAAGAAAGAAAATCAGGTAAACAGGTAAAAGCAACCTCCATCCATTTTCAAACCTACTTATTCAGTTTGGGGCCACGGAGTGCCAGGGTCTGTTCTTTCAGCATTGGACACAAGAAAGAAACCAATCCTGTTAATGGAGCTTGTCTAACACAGGGCACACTGTTCTTTCAATTTGGTGATAGGAATGACTTGCATTTTACAGTACAGAGATTCAGTGAGAGATAAAGCCAAATGACACCTTTTTTGGCTAACTGAACCGATTACAATGTGCTGCAAGCTTCCGAGGCAACTGAGGCCCCTTCTTCAGGCAGGTTGTAATAATAATTCATTTAATTATTGGTTATTGTAATAATCATTAGTATCTATCTATCTATCTATCTATCTATCTATCTATCTATCTATCTAT
>JANRMT010062816.1:8467039-8487210 GCA_026402145.1 Polypterus bichir lapradei | reverse complement strand
GATAGATAGGAAAGGCAGTATATGATGCATTGATATATTAGAAAGGCACTATATAACAGAGATAGATAGGAAAGACACTATATAGCAGGAAAGGTAGATGGATATATTGAAAAGGCACCACTTAACAGACAGATAGGTTGGAAAGGCCCTACATTTACATATATATATATATATATATATATATATATATATATATATATTGTTTGAAATGTTACTTGGTTTTATAGTCCGAGGCCTACTATGAATCTTCTGCTTTGGAATTCTAGTGGTAATGGAGATGGGAGTGTTGGTGCAAATTATGTGCTGAAATACCACACATCAAAGTAAATACTGTGGACCCTTAGTGAAATTAGAAATAGCCGTGTTTATGTAAGTTTTACTGCTAAAATATCAATGCATCAAAAATCTGCTTTACCAACCTACGATCCATCCACCCACTTTCTTAACCCCTTTATCCATGGCAGGGTTGCAAGACAGCTGCAATCATTCCCAGCAATTACAGGGTCAAGTGTAAGTGATAAATAAAATGGACTTTGGACACAACCCAGTTTTGATGGTAAGTACCTATGTACCCACCCTCTCAGTCTGAAACCACCCAGACCTACACCCACACCGAACTGCTTTCCATTGTGCCATTTTGTAGGTATGGTATTGGGCTATTTTTTGAAGACATTCACTATTTTTAAACTGTCCTTGGGCTATACATTTTTTAAGAACCAGGCAACCCTGTCTAAGGCATCCACAGGGGTCTCAGTAAACATGCCAGTACTATAATATTTTAGATGGATATTTTTATTGAGATGCAAATTAAAAAAAACTATAGAGTGACTTACAGAACAAACAATACCTACTGTACATGCAGATGCTACACAAACCTGGCAATCGTAAGTTGCTGGGGCGCTATAAATCCACCTCAAGTGTGCAAAAGCTAGTAAGCATTTGGGAATTAAACCTCCAGCCTCCGACTTGGTGAGACAGGTCCAGCTGCAGACCTATGCAGCTCCATGATTAAGTAGCTCCGCAGGACAGCCAATTGGATTGCAGGTTTTTGTCACGTGGCGTCCTTGACTCGCTTCAGATAACTCCTCCCCAAAGCCTAATCTTAACCATAGTTTATCCAGGCGTTATCACTGACGTATATAACGTAAAACGACAAGCTCCTAAATGGAGTGGAGCTTTGGAGGTCCGCTACTAGATTCTGTTTGAATTAGTCCAACAATAGCTCATAAAAAAATGGGGTGTCCCATGTAAACCGTGCACTGCCGTCCTATTTTATAGTAACGTGCTCGCTTAACGCACTACTGCGTGCATTTTTTGGCTTGAAGTGGGGCTTGACTTTCACATTAAGATCTAAGCCGAGGAAGTGCATTTGCTATCAAAACTCTTCTGTTATATTCGATTTTCTTTTTGGTGTAAGACACGGGACCTTTCTCTTTCAGGGCTGCTACTTTACGCCATCTATGACCCCCAGGCTCAGCTCTCCGTGTTCGATTACGCCAAGTTTTTCTGGCTTGTCCAGTCATTTTACGTCTTGGCAGATGG
This sequence comes from Polypterus bichir lapradei, assembly GCA_026402145.1. Classification (NCBI taxonomy): domain Eukaryota; kingdom Metazoa; phylum Chordata; class Cladistia; order Polypteriformes; family Polypteridae; genus Polypterus; species Polypterus bichir. The sequence continues at coordinate 8,485,668 of JANRMT010062816.1, read as the reverse complement.
ATAAAACCAACGTGGACATTAATTGTACCGCACTGAACTTTCTTCCTCACTAAAGTTAAAGACTATTATGACAGCTTGACTTGCATGCTGAATTGTGGCACCCATATTAAAACAAGCGTTACGAGACAATGTAAAAAGCGACACTTAAACTGGATCGCAAAGGCACGTCCTCACCGTCACCCTTATCTCGCAATCTCGCCCTTTCCAGTTGTGCCCGCACTGGTTGGGTCACCTTGCCGCGCCCTCCTTATTAAAAAGCAGCACCGCAGCGGAGGCCTCGTGAAAGGAGCCGCAACATGGAGATGTTCTTTGCCATCGCTTTTCTTTGCGTTGTTTTTCTGCTTTCGGCTCTCATTCTGCTGTTTTTCGGAGTTCTTTACAGCGAGATGACCAACTCGGAGATCCCACCGGGAGTGTCGCACGCCAACAGGCTGCACTTCATTCACGGGGCGAACATCGGGATCGCAATCTTGGTGAGGAGCGGGTCACGGGATTGGGGGGCAGGGGGTTAGGGCAGGGTACCGGATAGTTGCACGTGGATGTCGCCTCGGGTGCAACACGTTTTTAATCTCTTTTACATTTGCGATGTTCAAATCTGCAAAGGTGCACGGAAATAAATCTCACTTTCATCTGAAGTAGTTCAGAGTCGCCCCCTAGTGGCCCGAGGCCACGACACAAGACGCGTTTAAATCATTATTCTTTTCTCTTCTAAGGGCAAAATCTTGGAGAACTTCAGCCTTTGTCAACAGGTCAACTTTACACGCTATTGTCGAGAACGACTACTAGTGCAGAAGAAGCCTGTGCCCCCAGAACTCCATATCAAGGACCTGCTGTTCTCCGATGTGCCCGTCAGGGTGTACCTGCCCACCGCTCCAACTGCAGCCAAGCGCCGGGGACTGGTTTTCTTCCATGGTGGGGGCTGGATGTTTGGGAGCCTCGGTAAGATAAGTGGAATTTGAGGGTTTTTTTAAGGATAGGTCGCCCACCTCCTCACTCACATCCTTCACTGATTTGTTTGCTGTTTAAGGAAACCCCCCCCCCCAAACAATAAAGAAAGAAATGTAGATAGATATAGGAGTGGACTTAAACTAATTTTAATCTTTAAACTAGTTTATCTATCTATCTATCTATCTATCTATCTATCTATCTTATCTATCTTTCTATAATTTAGTGCCCTACATATCAGTCTATCAATTTATTATGTAGTGCTTGACATATGTCTGTCTATCAATCTATTATATAGTGCCCTACATATCCCTCTATTGATCTGTCCATCATTTAGCAACTTAGTATCCATCAGTCTATTATATAGTGCCTTACACAGTATATCCATCTTTCTTTTAGTACCTTAAATATACATCTATCTCTTATATAGTGCCTTACATATCCATCTGACTGTCTTTCAATCTGTCTGTTATTTAGTTCCTAACAGATAGACAGACAGACAGACAGACAGACAGACATATCTATCTGTTATGTAGCGCCTTTCCTGTCTGTCAGTCTACTGTCTTAAGAGTGAAGCAGTGCGGAGGTTGAATTAATCTTGGTGTGGTCCAGTTAGGCCTCTAATGAGAGCTTTCCCATTCTAGTCAATGGGGCTCAGACAGAAAATTTCTCAGTGGGCGGGGTTGCTCATGGAAGTCCTAAGGGGCTGGAAAAGCCCACCCACAGCTGAGTGAAGCTCTGAGGAAGTCGGATAAATCATGGGGTGGCCCAATGGATCACCGACAGATCAACAGAGATAGATGGATACGTAAGGCATTATATAATAGATTGATACACAGATAGACAGACAGATAGATATCTCAAGCATCACCAGTAAAACTATATGGGGAACCCCAGACCATTCTTTCATATAATACCAGTATAACATAGCTGTGAAAGCAACAAGGGGGAACCGCTCTTCAGTATCATATCTGTGTTGCATCATGCTCGAGTGAAGAGCTTTTCTATTCAATATACTTAAGGAAATTACCTTCAAGACTCCAAGGTTTGGGTGGGATGATTTCACCTTTGACAGGGGCAGCGGAAAAGCTACAGCCAACCCTGAGTGGGCCCATTCTACTCAGTGGGCTGGGACTGTTAAACTTTCCCTGGCAGGTTAGGAGGGTCAAGGAAGTGTTAACGGGTTGAGAGGAGACCCTTGCAGCAAAGGTTGGATGAATCATCTATCTATCTATTATATAGTGCCCTATCTATCTATCTATCTATCTATCTATCTATCTATCTATCTATCTATCTATCTATCTATCTATCTATCTATCATCTAGTGCCTTTCCACTCCATCTATCACCATTCTTTCCTCTGTTTGCTCCACTATAGTTTCATTGACCCCATTAGCTGTATTTTCACTGTGAAGCAGGTGCACCCACCCCTTAGCACTTACAATTGTTTCCCCCTCCCAATTGTTCACCCTCTAACTGTTGTAATTGATGTTGTTAATCTTAATTTGTCTACCATGGTTTAGTTTAGGAGAGTCCCATTTCTCATTTTCCCTTTTTTGTCTTTTATTATCAGATTCCTATGATCACATTTGCCGGTATATCGCCATTCATTCGGAGACCGTCGTGGTGTCAGTTGCGTAAGTCCAGCCCCCCTCCCCCCCACTTTTTTTTTGAATTTTGTCTAACCTTCCAGAAGTGTATTAGTGTATTAAATAGTTTATTGAATACACAGTGGGTGGTCTGAAAATCGAGAGTACACCTTTTGAGAAGGATTTTAGGAGGTCATTCAGCACAACAAAGCCTGGCCATTCCTGTCCACTTAAATTCTTCTAAATAACTTCAAGTTGAGTTTTGATGGTCCCTGAAGTCCAACTGTCTACCACACTACTTGGTCACTTATTCCAAGTGTCTGTGGTTCTCTGTGTGAAGAAAAGCTTCCTAATGTTTGTGTGAAATTTACCCTTAACAAGTTTCCAGCTGTGTCTCTGTGTTCTTGATGAACTAATTTTAAAGTCACAGTCTCGATTCACTCAATCCCTTCATAATTTTAAACACTTCAGTCAGGTCTCCTCTTAATCTTCTTTTCCTTAAACTGTAAAGGCTCAGCTCTTTTAATCTTTCCTCCTAATTCATCCCCTTGTAGCTCTGGAATCAGCCTCATTGCTCTTCTCTGGACTTTTTCTAGTGCTGCTATGTCCTTTTTGTATCCTGGAGACCAAAACTGCACACAGTACTCAAGATGAGGCCTAACCAGTGCATTATAAAGGTTGAGCAGAACCTCCTGTGACTTGTACTCCACACATCAAGTCCTTCTTAATGTCTTCTGCACACTGTCTGGCAGTTGATAGTGTCGAGTCCACTATGACTCCTAAATTCATCTCATAAGGTGTACTTTCGACTTTCAGACCTCCCATTGTGTATTGAAACTTCACATTTTTACTTCCTATGTGTAATACTTTACATTTATTGACATTAAATTTCATCTGCCACAAATCTGACCGAGCCTGTATGCTATCCAAGTCTTTCTGTAATGATATAATGGATTCCAAATTATCTGCTAATCCACCTATCTTGGTATCATCTGCAAACTTAACCAGCTTGTTACTTACTGTATGTTCCTATCTAAATCATTTATATATATATATATATATTTAAAAATAGAAGTGGCCCCAGCACCGCACCCTGCTGGACTCCACTGTTAACATCAGCCAATTCTGCTAATGTTCCTCACACCATCGTCCTCTTCTTTCTCTGTCTGAGCCAATTCTGCCCCCATCTGCACACCTCACCCTGAAATCCAAATTGTTTTAGTTTGATGCCCAACCTTTCATGTGGCACTTCATCAAATGCTTTCTGGGTTGCTAATTAGTCTAACTTGCATGTTTTAGGGATGTGGGGTGGAAAACTTAAAAATTCAGAGGGAAACCCAGAAAGACATGGGGAGAACATGCAAATGTCATACAGACTGAGCCTAAGTTGGAATCTAAAGCTAAGACTCGGGTCTGTGAGGCAGGAGTTCGGCAGTTTCTGTCTGTTATAACTACTGTGGGTCTCACTTCATATTTGTATGTGTGGGCAGGGCGCATGGGGGGAGGGGGTCCCAAACTAACCACAAGACCCGAAGATCACTTATGCCTAAAAACCACAACACTAACCACTTTGACAGCTCAGAATTTTTTCATAGTTAATAAAGTTCTATATATCTATTAATTATATAGTGCCTTTCATATTTATCTGTGTAATCCTGCCCACTACACTAAAATGTCTATCTCTATCTATCTAATCCTGCTTACTGTATTTTATGATATCTATCTATTTATCTATCTAATCCTGCCTACTATACTAAAATATCTATCTATCTCTTTATCTAATCCTGCCTACTATATTTTATAATATCTATTTATCTATCAAATCCTGCCTACTGTATTTTATATTTAATTCTGCCTACTGTATTTTATAATATCTATCCATCTAATCCTGCCTACTATACTAAAATATCTACCTATCAAATCCTGCCTACTGTATTTTATAATATCTATCTATCAAATCCTGCCTACTGTATTTTATTTAATTCTGCCTACTGTATTTTATAATATCTATCCATCTAATCCTGCCTACTATACTAAAATATCTATCTATCAAATCCTGCCTATTGTATTTTATGTCTAATTCTGCCTACTGTATTTTATAATATCTATCCATCTAATCCTGCGTACTATACTAAAATATCTATCAAATCTTTCCTACTGTATTTTATATCTAATTCTGCCTACTGTATTTTATAATATCTATCCATCTAATCCCGCCTACTATACTAAAATATCTATCAAATCCTGCCTACTGTATTTTATAATATCTATCCATCTAATCCTGCCTATTATACTAAAATATCTATCTATCAAATCCTGCCTACTGTATTTTATATCTATCTATTTCTGCCTACTACACTAAAATATTTATCTATCTCTTTATCTAATCCTGCCTACTATACTATCTATCTCTAAATATATAATCCTGCCTACTGTATTTTATAATATCTATCTAATTCTGCCAACTACACTAAAATATCTATCTTGTGGAACTGTTGTATGCCGATAATGCTCTTCACAATGTTCTGACAAGTTCTGACAATGAAAGGCACTATATAAATAAAGGTTTGATGAACTGGGGTATGCTTGGCTAAGACGTGCTTGTCTGACTTCCTCAGACTTGCCTCTACGGTTAGCCATTGGCTATTGGATGCCTTGGATGCGCGGCTTCACGCTGTTTTGTCTTTGAACTCTGCAGATACCGCCTGTCACCTGAACACCGCTACCCAGTGCAGCTGGACGACTGCCAGGCAGCAACCCTTCACTTTCTGAAGGTGGCAGAAGCCGATTATGGAGTAGACCCAAGAAAAGTAGCTTTAGGGGGTGATAGTGCTGGGGGCAACCTGGCTGCAGCATTGTGTTACCGAGCAGCCAAGGAAGGTGCCAGACCCCAGCCTTGTGCGCAGATCCTCATCTATCCCCTCTTGCAGATGGCAGACTTCCATTTGCCCTCCTACCAGCAGAACAAAATGGTGCCCATGCTTTTCCGAGGCCGTACCATCTTCTATTGCCTCCAGTACCTGAATGGGGACATGACACTGAATGAAGAGATGCTGAACAGTGATCACGTGCCAGTGGAGCACAAACTACGGTACCGTAAGTGGCTGGGTCATGAAAACTTACCTTCTGAGTGTAAAGCTCGTGGCTTTAGCCTAAGGGTGGCATCATCTCATGATGAGGAGGTTTATGATTTGCTCAAACAAGCCCTGGAGCCTGAACTTTCTCCTCTGCTGGCTCCCGATGACGTCGTCCGCAAGCTTCCACCAGCTTTCATTCTGACCTGCGAATACGACGTGCTGAGGGATGACGGCATCCTCTTCAAGAAGCGGCTCGAGGACCTGGGCGTCCCGGTCACGTGGCATCACATCAACGATGGCTTCCATGGCATCCTTAATTTTTTTGATGGAGGACGGCTGAATTTCCCTTCTGGAAAAAGGGCCATTGACCACGTGGTGGAATTCCTTAGGACTTTGTGATATGGAGGGAAGGAAGCCTTGAGTTTGTCTACCATCTAAAGCGTCAATAAAACAATTCTGATTCATATTTTTGCAGTTTTGGATTGATGTCATAATTTAACTGAGTGGTTCCTGGAGCTTTAAAAAGTCACATACAGTATCATTTTGGGGGGTTTGAGACTTAGAAATTGTTATTTGTTATGTATCAGCTTGGGTTTATGTGTATTTTATTATTTTTAACATTGTTATTTTATGTATTTTTAGCTGGGTTACCCGACTTTGCCCAGGAAATGTCCCAAGACAATGGAAGTCAATTATTGTGCCATACAATAATCGGGTATAGCAGAAGTATGTTCTGTAACTAACTTAGTGCTTTTCTGGGTTATAATATTTGTAATGCTATTATTGACAGGCAGTGTGTTGTGGTGGGTAAGGCTTTGGACCTGGGACTTCAAACCCTGAGGCTGTGGGTTCAAACCCTGCTACTGACACTGTGTGACCCTGAGAGAGTCACTTCACCTGCCTGTGGACCTTTTAATGGACTGGCGTCCAATGCTGGTTGCCCACCTCACAGATCCAGCATACCGAGTTTAAAGCCTGAACTCAGACGTTGTACAGTCGTGGCCAAAAGTTTTGAGAATGACACAAGTCTTGGTTTTCACAACGTTTGCTGCTTCAGTGTTTTTAGATCTTTTTGTCAGATGTTTCTATGGTGTACTGAAGTAGAATTACAAGCATTTCAGAAGTTTTAAAGATTTTTATTGACGATTACATGAAGTTTATGCAAAGGGTCCATATTTGCAGTGTTGGACCTTCTTTCTTTTTTCAAGACCTCTGCAGTTCGCCCTGGCAGGCTGTCTGTCAGTCAACTTCTGGGCCAAATCCTGACTGACGGCAGCCCATTCTCGCGTCATCAATGCTTGGAGTTTGTCAGAATTGGTGGGTTTTTGTTTGTCCACCCACCTCTTGAGAATCGACCACAAGTTCTCAATGGGATTAAAGGTCTGGGGAGTATCCTGGCCATGGACCCCAAAATTTCGATGTTTTGTTCCCAGCCACAGGGGATGCACAAACCTGTGCGTTTTTTTGCGCCGGTCCCAAGCCTGGATAAATAGGGAGGGTTACATCAGGAAGGGCATCCGGTGTAAAATTTTGCCAAATCAATATGCGGACAACAATTTTGGATGATCTGCTGTGGCAACCCCTAACGGGAGCAGCCGAAAGAAGAAGCAAGTTCCCTGAGCCACTTAGTTCTCACTTTTGCCTTCTGGCCCGGTCCTCCATCATGCTGGATTAAGGCCTTGTTGGTTGCCAAACTGTTCTTGGATGGCTAGAAGGTGCTCTCGGAGGATGTTTTGGTCCCATTCTTTATTCATGGCTTGGGATCGGGGGGCACCCCCAGTGCAGAGCTTACTCACTTTTGGATGATGGCCTGGTGGGTGTCAAGAAGGGCAACAAAGAAGCCAAGAGAAACATCAGGGACAGACTGATATTCTGCAAAAGGTACAGGGATTGGACTGCTGGGGACTGTTGGGGGGGAAAGTCATTGTCTCTGATAAATTCCCCTTTCTGATTGTTTGAGAAGAAAAGGTGAGCGACGCTACCATCAGTCCTGTGTCATGCCAACAGTAAAGCATCCTGAGACCATTCATGTCACGTGGGGTTGCTTCTCAGCCAAGGCAGTGGGCTCACTCACAATTTTGCCTACAAACACAGCCGTGAATAAAGAATGGGACCAAACCATCTCAGAGAACAACTTCTCCCAACCATCCAAGAACAGTTTGGTGACCAACACGGCCTTAGTCCAGCATGACGGAGCACCAGGCCGTATGACAAAAGTGAGGACTAAGTGGCTTGGGGAAGAAAACATGAAAATTTGGGATCCATGGCCAGGAAACTCCCCAGATCTTTAATCCCATTGAGAACTTGTGGTCAATCCTCAAGAGGTGGGTGGACAAACAAAAACCCACCAATTCTGACAAAGTCCAAGCATTGATTCTGCAAGAACGGGCTGCCATCAGTCAGGATTGGGCCCAGAAGTTGATTGCCAGCATGCCAGGGCGAATTGCAGAGGTCTTGAAAAAGAAAGAAGGGCCAACACTGCAGATATGGACTCTTTGCATAAACATCATGTAATTGTCAATAAAAGCCTTTGAAACTTCTGAAATGCTTGTAATTCTACTTCAGTACACCATAGAAACACCTGACAAAAAGATGTAAAACACTGAAGCAGCAAACTTTGTGAAAACCAAGACTTGGGTCATTCTCAAAACCTTTGGCCACGACTGTACAGTGCCCTCTGTAAGGTTTGGGACAAAGACACATTTTTCTCTGATTTAGCCCCCTCTGCTTCACAGTTTAAATAAAAAAAAATAAACTCAAACAAATCTGACTTTGTGATTAAAGTGCACACTGCAGACGTTCATTTCAGGGGATTTGCACACATTTTGGTCACACGACACTTTTTCTACATGTCCCAATTTCAGGGCACCATAATGTTTGGGACAATTGATGTTTGTGGGCATCATGGCTTCATAAAATACCTCGGTTTGCTTCTACCCTTTGTAGTCTGGAGTTGCCATTAAATGAAATAAGGGCAAGAGCTGTGTCCATGAAAGTCAAAGAAGCCATCATGAGACTGAAAAGCAAGAATAAACCATTAGAGACATCAGGAAAACCTGAGGATGACTGAAATCAACTGTCTGGAATATCATGAAGTAGAAAGAACACACTGGTGGGCTCAGGAATCACAAAGGGACTGCTAGGCCAAGGAGGACCTCCACTGCTGATAACAGAAGGATCCTCAACAAGCCCCCAACACCTATACGACAGATCATAAAAAGACTTCAGGGGGCCGATGTGGACGTGTCAGAGACGACTATCAGCAGAAGACTTCATGACCAGAAATGCAGAGGACACACTGCAAGATTCAGACCACAAAAACAGGACGGCCAGATTAGAGTTTGTGAAAAAGGACTTCAAACACCCTGCAGAATTCTGGGAAAAGCTCTTGTGGGGAGACAAGACAAAAATGAACCTCATCAGAGTGATGATGGGAGCAAAGTATGGAGATGGAAAGGAACTGCACAAGACCCAAAGCAGACCACCTCATCTGTTAAACATGGTGGTGCTGGGGGTGTTCTGGCTTGGGCATGTGTGGCTCGCACACTTCTCCTCGTGGATGATGAAACTGTTGACGGCAGACACACAATGAATTCTGAGGTGTGTAGAAACATCTGATCTGCCTGATTTCCAGTAAATGTCTCCAAATTCAAAACTGGACGCCATTTCATCCGACAACAAGATAATAAAAACACACTGCTGAGGTAGCACAGGAGTTCATCAAAGCTAAAAAAATGGAAAACTCTTGAATGGCCAATCCAGTCACCTGATGAAAATTCAACTGAGCAGGACTTCCATATGCTAAAGAGAAAACTTAAGGGGACAAGCCCCCCAAAACAAGCAGGAGCTGAAGATGGCTGCAGTAGAGGCTTAGCAGAGCATCACCAGAGAAGACCCTCAGCACCTGCTGATGTGTGTGAATTGCAGACTTCAAGCAGGCATTGCATGCTGGGATATGTGACAATGTCCTAAATATGACAATGGCTTTAAAAGACCCGCCATTACTGTGTCCCAAACATTATGGTGCCCTGAAATTGGGGGGACCTTGTAGATAAAAGGTAAGTGCAAATGTGCACTTTATCTAAGTCTGAATGGTTTGATTTATAAATTTAAACTGTGGAGAAGATGGGGGAAAAAAATCAAGGAAAAATGTGTCTTTGTCCAATTATGGAGGGCACTGTATGTGTGGAGTCTGAAGGTCTTTCCTGTATTATCTCTAAAGACATGCAGGTTAAGAAAACTGGTGCTTTGAAATAGTAATACATTTTATTTATATGGCGCCTTTCCTACCATGCTCAAGGTGCTAATTGGCCCAGTTGAGTGTGGGCAGGAGTGGCGCCCTGTCCAGGGCAGTTTTCTGCTCTGCTCCCTTGTGCTGTCAGGATGGTCCTCTTCTCCCTGTGACTCTTGTCAGTTGGAGACCACTGTATGACATTATACTGTGCACAAAGGGGACGCAACAAAGTCAAAGACTGGTCCTGGTTGGCTTCACACTACACGGTTACTTACAGAAGCCACTTGAGCCTGGAATCATTGATAACGTACCCTAGGATGAGCCGCGCCAATGTGGACACACACGGTCAGGAAAAATATAACAGTGCTTTTAGTCACGAAAAAAGTTTCCGAAAGGTCAATAATGCAATGCTGCAACAAATGAAATAACTCGTTATAAAAAGTGGAGATTAAGATGTCCCAAAAATGACAATCAATAATCTGTCAAAATGAGGTTCAAATCCCAGGCCGAATCTGTCCTTTAAAACCAAACCCGATCCACAAAAACTGACGTCTCCTCTGCTTAACCCCAATTGGGGAGACGTCAACCGTAACTCGCCTCGGGTCCCCATTGCCAGTCCCTCGGCATTCAATGGGGCGCCACCACAGCACGGCCTTACGGATGGAGCCCACCTAGAGTGCTGGGTCACCCCCTAATCCCAGATCATTCAGCAGGGGCGACCCCTGTCCCTCTAGCGCCCGCCGTGCACTTCTGTCAGGACTGTCTTCTCAACTGTCTGCTTTCATTCCACTCTCACGCGCTCCTCGTCGATCCAGCCTCTTTTTTCTTTTTATTTCGATTTTCCTTTAACTTCTCATCTTCTTTTGCTCTTTCTGTCGATTTCACCGCCCAGGCTCCATTTGTAGCCCCAATTGGGTGCAGGTGCTGCCCTCCCCAACCTGCTCTGAGGAGTGAATGAGACGCACTTGACAGACCCGGCTCATCAGACGCGTGCTTATCAGGGTGTTGCCGAGGAGTAGAAATGGAGCAGGAAAACTCGAGCAAAAGAAGCATTAAAGATTTGTCTTTTGATAAATAAAAATGTGAGCCACGCCAGTGCTGAAGACACTCCAGGTGAAACGAACGTCCTTTTTGGTTTGAACGTCTAGGGTTGGGCTTAAAATCAGATTATCTGACAAGTTAAAGAGCAGCTAGGGGGCGCCGTTCCTCCACAAATGAAGAGGCTGACGTGTTATCCGATTCTTTCACGCATAGACATATAAACAGGGTGGTCCAGATGTAATTATGCAGATCCAGATCATCTGGATGACTTTGATTTATGCGGGGATGATTCCAGTTTGGCGCAAAGACGATTCTTCGTGTCTTCATGTTTGCACACTTCTCGATGGTCTGGGATTTGTCGGGTGATTTTCTATGTAATAAACTTAATAGGTTATATCTTAATGCAAATTGCATAATTACATCTGGACCACCCTATAGATAGACGGCACATTCACTGTGTTGTTCAGTCGACACGTCCGCGCGTCCGCCGTATTGCGAGTGGTAAAAGTGCCAATTAAACTAATACAGGTGGACGTGGAAACCGGGTTTTCTGATGAAAAAACAATAACGTTTTAAACAGTACCGTTTACGTACAACAGATTTTGGCGAATCGTTTATGTCATGTATTAGTAATACAGTACACTAACGTTGCCCCTTTTTCCTTTGATAAGAACGGACGAGCAGACAGCGCGTGCCTTTTTCTTTCTTGTCTTTATTGAACAGCAACTAACAAAATGTGCAAGGCATTACTAATCATATCATTAGGTGTCAACCCACAATCAGACATCAATAGTTGAACTGAAATGCACACTTATACTGATATATAACAATTTACATGCAATTATTTATATCAATTTATACACTAATAATGGCAATTATTAAATAATAATAATTATTATTATTAAATAATTCCTCCCATATAAGTAACATTTCTCGGACTGCCTTCTTCCATCTCTGAAACATTTCTAGACTTCGGCCTGTTCTTACGCAACACAGTACTGAAGTATTGGTTAATGCCCAAGTCACCTCACTCATAGATTACTGTAATGCTATTCTATTTGGCATCCCACAAAAACGGATCCATCGCTTACAACTTCTTCAGAATTCTGCTACCAGGATAATAACCTGCTGCTGTAAATCCACTGAACATACTACACCGATTCTCTCTCAACTTCACTGCTGAATACAATACTAAATACCCATCCATCCATTATCCAACCCGCTATATCCTAACTACAGGGTCACGGGGGTCTGCTGGAGCCAATCCCAGCAACACAATATGCAAGGCAGAAAACAAACCCTGGGCAGGGTGCCAGCCCACCGCAGGGCGCGCACACACACACGCACACACCCCAAGCACATACTAGAGTCAATTTACAATCGCCAATCCACCTAACCTTCATGTCTTTGGATTGTGGGAGGAAACTGGGGGAGAACATGCGAACTCCACGCAGGGAGGACCCGGGAAGTGAACCCGGGTCTCCTAACTGCGGGGTAGCAGCGCGCCCATACTAAATACCGCTCTTAACATTTAAAGCTCTCCACAGTCTTGCTGCCCCCTACCTCACTGATCTCCTACAGACTGACACTCCTCACGCTCACTCAGATCCTGTAATTTGAGAGTATTCAGTCTGGCAATATGGTGCAGCCTTAGTTTGTGGAAGACAGACAGAACTAAAGACATGATTTCAAACTGTGTTTCCTGGATGTGCTCCTTGAGAAAAAAAAACACATCATCCGAACCACTCTCAGCCCGAAAAAAACTGATTGATCAAAGACACACTGACAGCTTGCTCTAATGTCGACTGTCGGATAACACGCTCGGCTACTTTGACCACCTTGACTGGACCCTCAGAAGGAATCATCAAACCTCCTTTGTTTTTTAATGTGGGCGAGTGGTAGCTTTGATCATATGATGCCGGTACAGCATCTGTTACCAGACTAGCATGGCACACGTCACAGGACAGCTTTCTCAAAATCTCGTCTAAGGGCTACCTGACCTCCCACTGCTTCCTGAGGTGGATTTCTTTGGGAAACCTTCAAAGTTTGAGAAATGTTAACAGTTAACAACAATCTACATGGTTAGTGACTAAATACGTTTAGCCAAAACGTTGTTTGGAGGCACATATGTGTGGTGTTATGGGTCCACAGCTCGTTGAGCAAAGGCCATTTTAAATAAATAATCACCGCACCCGAGGCGGCTTCGCGGGGGGGTGTTGGGCCATAGCAAGCCGCGGGGCTATCTGCGGTGTGGGCGTTTTCTTACCGGGTGCACAGGTGAGGGACTGCCCACATGCGTGATTGCTCCTGTGTCTAATTTGCTATGGCCCCTCGCGTTATAAAAAAGAAGCGCGAGTCGGTTTTAGGGAGTAAAAAAAGGAACGAGAGAAAGGAAGACGGAGGTTACAGAGAGCGAGGAAGCAGGCGGTGCAGGAGAGAGACAGACACGCGGAGCGTGTGGTGAGCGCACGAACGAGCGCTCGTGGGCAGCTGCGAGGAAGCTGGGTGTTAGGCCGACACCCAGGTGTTGGAGTTGATGTTGCTCCCGCTGAGCGACCAGGTAGCGGGAGTGATCAGGGGAAAGCGACGAGCCGCGTAAGGCCGAGATGGCAGCGGAAGTCGGGAGGCTTGGTGGTGGAGTGCCCAACGTGGGCGACCTGGCCGTTGGTGGAAATCAAGTCTCGGGGACTGGGATGAGTGCCAGACTGGAGCCAGGGATCGGGAGGTCTCCAGTCTCATGTGTGTGAGAGAAGAGGGCAGCTGCAGAAAGCGTCTCGCCTGCTGCAAAGCCCACTTGGGAGAAGCAGGTGAGACGCTAACGTAGAAAAGCACCGGACTTGTTGTGTTCTTTTAAAAAGACTGCTTCCTGAAAGATCATTTTAACCTCTGGTTTTTAAGGATTTTGTTTTTTTTCTATTGTTTTAACCTCCACTTTGTCTTAAGGATTTATTTATTTATTGAAGAACTTTGGCATTGCACTTTATTTTGAACACCTGTTTTGTTGATTGTTTTTTAATAAAAGCACGTTTGCACTTTTTACCTTCCCCTTGCTCAGTGTTTGCCTACACTGACTAGTTCATCGGTGACATTACCGACGGTGTTGGGTTCAAGGGCTTCCAAATATCAGATGGGAGCGTGGAGCCAGAACCCGCATCATCACAACATGAGCACATAAAAGCATAGCTTTGCTAGCTTAGCCTGGCATAGCTAAAGTTAAGATTATAAAACGGGATTTTCTAATGGCCAAATGTAACCAAAACAATTATTCAGCCTTACCTATGAAATGTAATCCCCCGGGATCTGGTTTAGGAGTGTACAGCGGTTTGCACAATCCCAAGCAGCACGTGCGTGAGGCATCTTTATCCACTGCTTCACTCCACAGCAGTGCCACTCGCAATATGGCGGCGATGTTGGCGTACGATGCTGCTGGTCATGCGGCGTCTAGTAATTCTATGTCTATGCTTTGACGTGCTACATGGGGCTTCGCTTGTGCTGCCTGCAGCTACTCCATGATCGGCTTTATTAGTGCACTTAATACTGCGTTGCCTACACGGTCATCGCCACGAAAGGTGCTATACACAAGATGAAAATATTCCAAAGTCATTCTGCGTGCGTGCGCTGTGCAAGCATGTGAAGCTCGATGTGTGTTCATGCGTGTAGTTTGAGGCAGATGAGTAGGTGTGTATGTGTGAAAACCAGGACCTCTGTGATCCCCAAACATGGACACACTAAGAGTCCCGGGTTCAATTAATGGAAGAAGCCAGTATGCCCACAGTATTCTACATACGGAAAGGCAAAAACCGAGCAACTCCACTGACCAATGAGGAAAGACCAATGAAAACGTCGGGTTACGATCACGTGATTTAAACGCCGTGACTGCGTAATTTAAATGGCAGGTGGTGTTGATTCGTGAAAAAAAAAACAGAATTGTTTCCTAAATTGTTCCTAGTGTGTGTTTGGTGTGTGGGTGTGTGTGCGCCCTGCGGTGGGCTGGCACCCTGCCCGGGGTTTGTTTCCTGCCTTGTGCCCTGTGTTGGCTGGGATTGGCTCCAGCAGACCCCCGTGACCCTGTAGTTAGGATATAGCATGTTGGATAATGGATGGATGGATGGATGTTTAAGTGAAGGGCTGACAAAATGAAATCTAGAGATTAATTATAGGGGTGACATCATTTTCTCACGCTAGGTTTTTTTTGCACAGTTGGTGAGCCGTGTATGAAGGTGCATGCTTAGATGTGTGTCTGTCTGCACGTGCTTTTCTGTAAGTGTGCATTTTTGTTTGCTTGTGTAAATGCATACATGCACATATACTTGAGTGTGCATTTGTATTTCTGTGTGCCTGCAGGCGCATACAGTACATGCCCGTATGTCAGTGTTGGCACACGTGTGTACAGTCTGTTGATGTGTATGTATGTTTACTCGCATAAGCATTGGTGGACTTGTGTATGTCTGTATGCACACCCGTGTTGGTGTGGCCTTTACCTGTCACTTGTGCCCTCCCTTGATGTTCTTTCACATTTGGGTCTCATGGATAGTTAGAAATGGTCAGAGCCCCGAGCAGCTGTGCTAACCAGTCCACGGCTGGCAGATAAAATGCACCTTTAACGTCTGCCAGTCTGCCTCAGCTTGGATTCACAGAAGCCTCAAAGCTGCCTTTTTTTTTTTTTTTTAAAGAAAAAAAATCTGCTCCAACAGAACACATGACCCACAGCTCTCCTTCTGATTGGTCCTTGACAGCTAGCCCTCTTGTTACCATGAGGACATGTTTACGCTGCCCATGGCAACAGCAGCATATATCTGCCCCAGCATAGGAGAGCTTTGACCAAACACACAGGAGAGCCGGTGGACTGTACTTGGGCTAGTATTGAACCCGCTGGACCGTTACCCCATTCTGCTCAGACATGGCTGGAGCCCAGAGTGACCCCATGAAATGGTCACTTCCAGGCTGGAAAATCGAGCAGAAATATTCCAACAAGGTCCTTATAGGCAACTGGGAAGAAGAGAGAAAACAAGTAATTTTTCACTCTTATCTTTTAAAGTCCTGGCTGAGTGGGTGACCTCCTCTTATCTGGTGCCAAGTGAGGATGTGAGCTGCCCCCGGGGGGCCCCCCCCGCTGGTGCTGTGCTGACCTGAGGGTCTTCCTGCAGGAGAAATGGGGGGCACCTGCTCAGCTCAGCTCAACAACCACATGGCACTTACTCTGCAGGATGGCTAGAATAGGATGAGGGTAACTTGTAGGTGGGCATTGAGAACTTGATCATGTATTACGGTATATATGGAGGCTGCACACACAGGCCCACCGCCAGGGGGGGACAAACGGGACTCTGGTCCGGGGCCCTAACGGAAGGGGGGCCCCTTCACGCTTGATTTTTTTTTGTATACGTATTTGAAGGTTTTGGCATGTGGGGACCCGGGTGAAGGCAGAGGGGCCCACACATGCCCAGTTGTCTGGGGCCCAAATATTTCTGGCGGTGGGCCTGGCACACACCCTTGGACCTGTAACTGGTGTACTGCGTTGCATTTACAGTTAGAGCGATACTAGCAGAGGAGAGTTCTGGGGTTGAATCCCAGCCCATTGGCTGCTCCGGTGGAGTTTGCATGTTCTCCCTGTGTGCTTGTGGGTTAATTCTCTGGTGGTCCAGTGTTTCTCTCCTGTGACAAAATAAAAGAAGGTCAATTTGTGACCGTAAATTGGGTCAACGTGAGCAAGGCATCCATCCAGGATGGGTCACTTGCTCCTGGTGCTGCTTGGATTGAGTGGGCTCAGTAATGGCTGGATGGACAGAATACAGCTTACCTTTATTTTTCATGGTCCTTCCGCACATTGCATGAATTTTTAGTTGTGCGTTAATTCAATTTACAAGGTGAAATGCCAACCATGCGGGTTCACGTCGAATTCCTCCCACAATCCAGAGCCATGCTGTCGGGGTTGATTTTGTGACTCGGGGGCATACAGGGGTCCTGTAGCGTGTCTGTCCTAAAATGAGCTCTGCATCGCACACCATGCTGCCAGGGCAGACGCAGAATGAATGCCCTGCGAGGTGGGGTTTTGGAAATGTGTGGGGTCCGCTATCAGTTCATTTTGATATGTCAGGAGACTTTTCAGAAGTAAGAAACGTAAAGTGCCCCCCTCCATGTTCAATCCTGTTTAATGTGGGGTGTCAGAGAGCCTGGATGAGGTGACAGTTTGTCACGTGGCGCACTCGGCCACTCACCTGCCAAGTCTCAATTTGGAGTCACCTGTTAAGCCGATACAAACATGTCTTTGGAACAGGCATGGACACCCCATGTGCAGGGCCGATTTACCAGCATCATAGGGCCCTCAAAGTAGTGCACTGGGACCCCTTCTTTGAGAGTAAAACAGAAACATACACAGGGATCAGAAACATGGTGAGCCCCCAGCCAGTGCCCACTGTGTGTGACCATACGGACACGAGGAGCATGTCTGGTCTGGGATTTTAATCTGTGATCTGGAGATGTGAGGCAGCAGGGCTAACTACTGCACCACCAAACAGCTCCTTCTTAAATGTGCATGTGACATTCTCATTCAGCCTGGTAAACGTCTTTGCATTTATTAAAATGCATTTGTACAGCAGGGTGGCACAGCACAGTGGTCAGAATCAATGCCACAGAGTCTTAGGTTCACATTGGGACTTTGTCACTGTGTATGCTGAACGTAAAGCCCAGCTAGAAGATACACACATCTTTATTTCTTTCACTGAGCAGACATTCATATGTTGCTTTATAGTTTATACGTAATGAAGCAGGGTTAGCCAGCGGCTCCACTGCAGCTCGGGTCAGAAACGTGGAAGTGTGAATGGAGAGGCAAGCGAGCTGACTTTATACAGTAATATGGATCTGTGAGGACATCCAAATCCACATTCCCACATCTTCACTGTGTTCATAGGGAGCCACGGGGGCCCAACGGCTGGTAGAGAATCCTGCGTTCAGATCCCCCCTCACTATGCATTTTTATGGAGTTTCCTCTTTCTCCCTCTGTGCATGCATGGCTTGGATTTTTAGGGCTCTCTTGTTCTTCTTCCGCGTCCCAATATGTGCATCGGAGAAGTGAATGCGTGACTAGGCGAGTGAAGAGGGAGTGCGAAAAAACGGCCTTAGAAGTTAGTGAACACGTGAGTTAATAAGGCGGAATGAGTGAGAAGGTGAATGAGAGTGACTTCATAAACGCTGAGGACCTGAGTGAAACAGGGAGTGTGTGAGAAGGTGAATGAGAGAGTGAGAGGGTGGGTGAGGGAGTGATATGTTAGTGTGTGGGGGAGTTAAAAAGGGGAGTACCAAAATGAGGGAAAGAGTGAGAAGTGAGCGACTAAAGAGCCTCCTCATAACACAGTGTATAAATGAGTGAGAAAGTGAATGAGTGAGAAAGTGAATGAGTGAGAAAGTGAATGAGTGAGCGACTAAAGAGCCTCCTTATAACTCAGTGTATAAATGAGTGAGAAAGTGAATGAGTGAGAACGGGAAGAAGTGAGAAAGTGAATGAGTGAGAAAGTGAATGAGTGAGCGACTAAAGATCCTCCTTATAACTCGGTATATTAAAGAGTGAGAAAGTGAAGAGCGAGAAAGTGAATGAGTGAGAAGGGGAAGAAGTGAGAAAGTGAATGAATGAGCGACTAAAGAGCCTCCTCATAACACAGTGTATAAATGAGTGAGAAAGTGAATGAGTG
Source organism: Polypterus bichir lapradei (assembly GCA_026402145.1). Classification (NCBI taxonomy): domain Eukaryota; kingdom Metazoa; phylum Chordata; class Cladistia; order Polypteriformes; family Polypteridae; genus Polypterus; species Polypterus bichir. The sequence continues at coordinate 8,467,098 of JANRMT010062816.1, read as the reverse complement.
AGAACAGGAAGAAGTGAGAAAGTGAATGAGTGAGAACGGGAAGAAGTGAGAAAGTGAAT
>JANRMT010062816.1:8430484-8467029 GCA_026402145.1 Polypterus bichir lapradei | reverse complement strand
AGTGAGAAAGTGAATGAGTGAGCGACTAAAGAGCCTCCTTATAACTCGGTATATAAATGAGTGAGAAAGTGAATGAGTGAGAAAGTGAGTGACTGAAGAGCCTCATAAGTTAGTGTATAGGTGAGTTCAAAATGAGCACCTAAATGACTAAACAAGTTAATGCACGAGAAGGTGAATGAACGAGTGAATAAACGAGTGAGTGAGTGAGCAGCTTGATAAGTTAGTGTGCAGGGGAGTTAAAAAGGTGAGTACCAAAATGAGGAAATGAGTGAGAAGGTGAAGAAATGAACAACTAAACATCCTCATAACTTAGTGTATAAATGAGTGAAAAAATGAATGAGTGAGAAGGTGGATGAACAGCTTTATAAGTGCAAGAGAGTTGAAAAGATGAGAACCTAAATGAGTGACCGAGTGAGTGACTAAACAGCATCATGTGATTTAGTGTAAGTGGCCTGATAAATGAGTGCTGAAATGACTAAACAAGTGAATACACGAGAAGGTGAGTGAATAAGTGAGAGAGTGAACAGATTGATAAGTTAGTGTGTGGGGGAGTTACGTATAAAGGTGAGTACCACAATGAGTGAAAAGGTGAAGAAGTGAGAAGGTGAACAAGTGAGGGACTAGACCTCCTCCTCACATGTTAGTGTATAAATGAGTGAAAATAGGAAGGAATGAGTGAGCGAGAAAGTGAGTGGATGAGTGAGTGAACAGGTTTATATGGGGAGTTAAAAAGGTGAGTGCCCAAATGAGTGAATGAGTGAATGACTAAACATCATCATGAGATGGAGTGTATTAGTGTCATAATAAATGAGTGCCGAAATGACTAAACAAGTGAATACACGAGAAGGTGAGTGAATGAGTGAACAGCTTGATAAGTCGGTGTACTAGGGAGTTATAAAAATGAGTACCGCAATGAATGAACGAGTGAGAAGGTGAAGAGTGAGGGACTAAACCTCCTCCTCATAACTTACAGTTACAAGATGAGCACCGAAATGAGTGAACACATGAACGACTGACTGACTGAGTGAGAAGGTGAGTGACTAAACCTCCTCATAGGCGAGTTCAAGATGAGCACCTAACTGATTAAACAAGTGAGAGGTTGAATGAATGAGTGAATAAACGAGTGAGTGAGTGAACAGTTTAAAAAGTGGTTTAAATGGATGAGAACCAAAATGAGAGAATAAGTGAACACCTGAGTAAAGGCTACTGAGTGACTGAGCGAGCCTCATAAGTGAGTTAAAAGGATGCGTCCCTAAATGAGTGAAGAGGTGAATGAATCAGTGAATGAGTGAAGAGCTTTATACTGTAAGTTAGTATACAAGTGAGTTAAAATGATGAGTATCAAAATGATTGAATGAGTGAGTGGCTAAACAGCCTCTAACAATAGTCACTTGATAAATGCTGAGTACCCAAGTGAGTGAAAAAGGTGACTGTGTGGGAAGGTGACTGAGTGAGGGAGTGAGCGGGTGAAGAGCTTTTATAAGTTAAGTGTGTGAATGAGTTAAGAAGATGAGCGACCGAGTGAGAAGGTGCAGGAGCTGTTGACACCCTAATAAGCCGTGTGTGTTTAAGATGGTGAGCGATTTTAGTTGTTTCGGTTCATCCTTGTCACGTGTCCAGAGCAGAGAGAGCGGCATGTGGTGAAACACGATGAATGAGTGAGTGAGTGACAACACGAGTAACCTAACGGAGTGAAAGAGTGAACAGCTCAACGTATGAGGGGATGAACAGGCCCACCAGGGAGACGAAGGTGACGAAGACACTGTAAGTAAAAGAGCGAGGGCTTGAAAAGTGGAGCAAGTAAACAAGCTAAGGAGTGACCAGCTCGGTGAACTGGTGACCACGAGAGTGAGGGAGGCCTCTGTGTTGAAGGGTGAAGAGTTTAGTTAATAAAGTAAGCAGGCCGTTTCATTAAGCCTGTAAATGATGAATGTATGACTGACTCTGGGTAGGGGGTCAGTGTCAAGGTTTGGGTGACATGGAAACTGAGATCCCCGCGGTGGTCTTAATCGCACACTAGCGTGAGGTCTGAGTGCTTAATTGGCCCGTCGGCATATTTTTAATCCAAGTTACTGAGACGTTGCTTTGTTTTTGCCTTTCAGGTTAAAGAAACCAATGAAGTGAACAGCAGGACCGGTAGAAGCAAATTTCGGCACCCCGATGGCACTGTGATCCGTAGAGAGGTACTGCCCCCTGTGTGTGAGAGGCACACAAGTTACTAATGGCGACCGCAGACTCGAGACACCCCAGAGCAGTGGGTGGGCCACAGGCAGTCCTGGCGTTCCCACCGACTTTGCATGGCAGCGGCCCCAGTGGTTGGCACTTCTAGCCCACACATACTTAACAGATGATCTGAAATCTGGGTTTCATTTCTGAGCTTCACTGTCTGTGTGGAGTTTTTGTCATTAATCACACAATCACTTCTTTGGGAATGCTGGTCTCCCGCCATAGCCCAAAGCCATGCATGTGACGTTTGAAAGAGTGTGCCCTTGCATTGACTGGCTTCTCGAACAGAGCTGGTCCCCCGCTCTGCTCCGCAGATTTTCAGGGGGTTGGTTTTGAAATCTCCATGATCCTGTAATAGTATAAAATGAATGGATGGAAGGATAGCCCCCCCCACCCCACCCACCATTTACAGCGCAATACATTCCATTTTAGAATGGCTGTGTAATGCCAGCTTTTAATGCACAATCGATGTATGGGGTCCTTATTGTCACATTTACAGAGTACCGTGAAATTCTTACCTGCATGAATATGGAAGTAACTTGCCATTATGTATAATTATATGATACCCCCATTTGGCTGGGCAGTTGGGGGACAAATCAGTAGTCCGGATGCCTGAGACTTCCACTTTTTACAAACTACAGACTCCCAAAGCCCGGCAGACTGTGTTTAGCGGTGTGTCGATCACATGTGATGATGGCTTCAATGCTCCTGTCACAAATATTTAAGTGGTCAGTGCTTAGGAAAAGGTCGTTAGTTAACCTTTTGAAATCAGAGGGCTATATACTCCATTACAAGCAGATCTTACTTCACTGATGGGGCACGAGAGGAATCTCATACAAAAAAAAGATGGATGTCCACCATTAAGTTAAATTAAATTAAACGCAGTGGTAAAATCTTGCTTTTTACCAGTTGAGGCGGCTGTCAAAAATCAAACCTGTCTGGTCTAAGCGCAACCTTGAAACAGTGATACATACTTTTATAACATCTCGTCTAGATTACTGCAATGCGCTTCTTTTTGGAATTAGCCAGGCCTCCATTGCTTGCCTACAGCTGGTACAAAACGCTGCTGCTCGATTTTTAACTGGCACAAGAAGGCATCAGCATGTTACCCCAATTTTGACTTCCCTTCACTGGCTTCCAATTCGTTTTCGAATCCATTTTAAGATCCTTGTATTTGTTTTTAAATCCTTTAATGGTTGTGCCCCTCTTTATTTGTGGGAACTGTTGTACCCTTATGTACCGTCTCGCTCTCTCAGGTCAGCAGACCACATGCTTTTATATGTTCCCAAGACACAATGCAAACTCCGAGGTGATCGAGCTTTTTCAGTTGCAGCTCCAAAACTCTGGAACGTTAGGCAGGCTCCTTCGCTAGCTGCCTTTAAATCCTCTTTAAAAACACATTTTTACTCTCTGGCTTTTAACCCAGTATGATATGTTGGCGATCTGTATATTTTTTATTAAGAATCTCCTCAGTTCTTATGTTTATGTGTTTCTGTTTCATTTACCGTTTGGTTTTGTGTGTCTGGTAATTTGGGTTTTTATTGTACGGCACTTTGGTCAGCCTTGATGTTGTTTTTTAAAGTGCTTTATAAATAAATAAATAAATAAATAAAATTAAGCGATTCACAATCTGGGCGTCTATCAGGAATACTGGAGGTTTTGGGAATGCTCACCCAGATATTGCAAAGTGTGAAGATGCTTTTCCATTACTAACTTGAGGACCCTCTTCATAGATAGATAGATAGATAGATAGATATGACAGGTTATATATAATAGATAGATAGATAGATAGATGTGAAAAGCTTTATATAATAGATAGAAAGATAGATATGACAGGTTATATATAATAGATAGATAGATAGATGTGAAAAGCTTTATATAATAGATAGATAGATGTGAAAAGCTTTATATAATAGATAGATAGATAGATAGATAGATAGATATGACAGGTTATATATAATAGATAGATAGAGAGATAGATAGATAGATAGATGTGAAAAGCTTTATATAATAGATAGATAGATAGATATGACAGGTTATATATGATAGATAGATAGTGTGATAAAAGGCGTTATATAGTGCCAGACCCGGCACAGACTCACACTCAGGCACGTGTAAAACAAACGAAAGAGATTATTTTTCTTCACCTGTGGGCCACGTCTTCCCCATGAACCCCACAGGCACAACACAGTCCAAATAAGCACACACACAAATAGATCCCGCACTTTCCTTCTGGCACCACCACTCCTCCTGTCTAGCTTCGTCCTCCACCTCCCGTCTCTGGCTCCTGAGTGCTGGTTGCTCGCCCCTTTTATAGCCCACCCAGAAGTGCTCCAGGGGCTTGATCACCTGTTTCCGATTGCACTTCCGGGCGGGGCTGTAGAGTCATCCAGGCTGGCTCAGGGACCCATGCAACATCCTGTGGCAGTCCCCCTAAATCCCAACAGGGCTGTGGAGAACTCCATCTCATGTGGATCCCTGCGGGAAACTGAGGCACCTCCGTCAGCCAGGTAGGCTGCCACCAAGCGTCCTGGGGTATACATTAGAAGAAGACAATGCATCAACAGGACGTAACCCTTTAAAAACCATCTGTTTCCTAAAATACTCTCTTCCAAGATGAGGATTGTGTTTATATTGTGCTAGCAGGGTGCTAGAGACTCGTGTAAAACAAAACTTCATAAATAAAACCTTGCTGTAAAAAGATGAAGGTAACCCTCCACCCCAAATTAAAGGTGGGCTACCAGAAAGTGTACCTGGACCACAAGATCTGCAAAGCTGGTAGTCCAGCAGACCACCACATGCACTTAGTTTGTACACCTCTGTCATTCCTAATTCATGCAGTAAACCCCCCTGCCCACCATGTTCAAACCCCAAGGCATACTCTATAGGTGGGCCTGAGCAAGTCATCTGACCCCTTGTGTGCTTTTCTAGAACAAACAGGGTTGTTCTGCATCTGAACTCCCTTTACATTTGAGGTCCACTGTGAAAGGCACTATATAAGAATTTTACTCTATACATGTGACTATAATGACCCTAAAAACTTTTAATAATGGACTTTGCATGCTGTTGGAAACACAAGTTCTACCTGATCCAGAATTCTCATCATTTTTCTGGGTTACGAACAGATTGAGCTCTTCATTCTAAAACTTATGGTTGTCCCCCATCACTTTATAATCACGTCGGGTTAGATGGTCACTTACAAAAAAAACAAAACAAATCATTTTACAAAACTTTTTTCTGTTCATCCTGTACTACAGTATCAGGCCCCAGTTGACAGATTGTGTCTTTTTGTTTTTGGGGGTATCAGGGTCTGCCCAAAGAAGTCCTTTTTGGTCACCACATGACTCCCGCCTCCTGGTATCTGGTGTCCACCTATGATGAGTTTTTCAATCGCAGGAGCAATCCACTCCTGCCCACTCGGCGATATTGGGATGGGAACAGGCTGGCCTGGCTTCCTGAGAGGAGTGACCACCCGATACCAAGTAAGCAGCTAGCCGGGGGCTTCTCAACGATTCCTCGATATCTCTTGGTTTCTTCGGTGATTGTGTTGGTGCTCTAGGGGTGTCCGGGATGGGGTGGGCACCACACAATTCCAACATACTTTCTATTCTGGCTGTAAAGTGTGAAAGAGAACGGATGTCTGCTGTGAATAGCCATTGTGATTTTTTAAATTTGAGAGAGTTTGGGTAAACATCATCTTAACCTGCAGTTGAGGTTTTAGGCAGCTGATCAGTCTGTACTGTCACCCCAGGTGGCACTTGGCCAAGTAAACACTACCATTGGCCTATTCCAAGATTTTCTTGATAACTGCAAATATGCTTTAGAGGAGATCTTAATTTTCAGTTATTCCTTTTACTTGGGGTCACTTTGGATGTTCTGCAGATGTTCCACTGTTTGAGTCACAATTTGTGTAATCAGCAGCTCTGAGAATTGTGAAGATGTGGATTAGCGTTCCACAAAGCTTTGTCTGCTCTGATTGACATTTTCCACGTCCCATTGCCCCAGACTGAGGTGGTGTGATCTCGACATTTTAGGGTCTCCTGATACCGAACACATTGATATCTCGATGATGTGTATGTGTGTGTGTGTGTCTGTGTGTCACAGTTTCTTGAGGATGGTTAAGAGCTAAAAAAGCTGGACAGAAAAACACCAAACTCGAAACTTAAGCCTGTTATGAGATGACGAGGTGCTGAGTAGTTTTTGAACCAAATCGTGCAAGAGAAAGAGGCACTCGAGAGGAGCCCTCAAATACCGTAATTCTGCAATTAATGATGAATTCTTGTTGTCAATTGATATCGTAATGACCTATTTTATGATCAGAGTGGTAAATAATTATTGAAATGTTATGGAATAGTTCTGGCACAAATCCTATGGACGCAGACGTCCAAATTCTTTCCTTATATATCTGCGTTGAGCGCTGCCATCATGAGCCGGCAACAGAGGAGAGCTACAGCTGTGACAACAGTCACGGGCTCACCATTGCTGGCTCCTTTCTTGTACCCCCTAATCTCTTGGAGCAGCAGTGCCAGCAATAACTGGAAAAACAGCAAAACGCTAGCTGTCTGGCTTTTCCTCGCCCTCTCGACCTAATCACGTATAGCCGACCAACTCTTTGCCGTCCTCCAGAGCAAAATGCAATGTATACACTAGCTAGTAGTTCCTCTATTTTGTCGTCTTACAAATGTGACATTTTCTGTTGTTGGTGACGCAGATGACTCCTGGAGGAGGACAGACACATCCACGATACAATTACATACAGTAGGCCACTTGTACTTATGACTGTGAACCATCAAGACAGGCTAATCTTACCTGAGCAAAAACATCAGAACTGAGCAATGAAGCTTGTAATGTGTACGCAGCCAATTAGACGCTCTAAGGGCGTCAATTTCATTAGCCGTTTCTCAATGTATATATCAGTCCGCAATGGCCACCGGCTACACGAGATTATGGTATGCGGAAAATAAATATGGAGGCGACTTTGGGGGAAAAGCGGGAATTCATTTTAAGGATCATGTGAGCAGCATAAGCAGCAGGTTTCATTGCTCAATGTCACGATTGGCCAGGAGAGATCATTGTCAGTTGCGGCAGAGTACAGTGTGTGGGAAATACGTGAGGGTCTACTCCAAGGGTCCATGCCAGCATTAGTCTGAACTAGGACTGCCAAATTAGCCGAAAAACAAGGGTTGAATATTCAAATTAAAAGTAAGTAAATATTCAAATATATTCAAAATCATGTTAACGATTCGAGGTTATTACCTGCAGTCTGTAGAAGCTTTTTAAAAATTGTATTATTACAGTACTGGCTGTAGTGGCGGCCACAGCCCTTATAAAAGGAAAAAATCTGCACAGCCATTTTGTCTTCAGTCTGGCACTGATGACTGGGTGAGCATTAAGTATTTTTGTTAAGACAGCAAGTCATGCAAAGAAGCTTAACAATCTCACAAACCACACATTCTTGTCACCGCACTTCATTACATCTCTCTATTATAAAAAAAAAAAATCTTGGAAGGAGACAAGACGTGATTTTCTCGGAAAGACACTAATACGTCCTGCGCGAAAGAGATTTAACCACGGCAGGGGCCTGAAAATAAAAGACAAAAAGTAGATGCCAAAGTAGAACGTTGTAAAGAATTCAAAAATGTTGGCGCGGTACACATGCAGAGCAGGTTAGAGGTAATGGAAGTACGAAAATTCGAAAGTCTCAAAAAAAGGATAGGAAAGATCGGATTAGTGCAAACAAATAACAACAACAACAACATTTATTTATATAGCACATTTTCATACAAAAAGTAGCACAAAGTGCTTTACATAATGAAGAACAGAAAAATAAAAGACACAGTAAGAAAATAAAATAAGTCAACATTAATTAACATAGAATAATAGTAAGGTCCAATGGCCAGGGTGGACAGAAAAAACAAAAGAAAACTCCAGACGGCTAGAGAAAACAATAAAATCTGTAGGGATTCCAGACCATTAGACTGCCCAGTCCCCTCTGGAAATGGAAATTATAACTCGGTGAAATAACGGAACAGCAAAAAGAGATTTAATATATTGTTCAGATTTGAACTTTAAATCGGAGACTTATAGATCGTCTAATTCTTGTTAACAGCGAGAATTAAAAGGTTCCAAAAATGTTGGTGCAGTATGAAGTCCCGTGAGACGGAGACTTTTAACATGAGATTCTTTCAAATCACACCCAGTCGTGTGAATGCTTTTGGCAGACACACTTCCTGCCCTCTCAGCTCGTATAAATTTTTATCAGGACAATAATTTTATACGTTCTAGATGACATGTCAGTGATGACGTGAAGAAGAAAGAGCATGGACAAACATTTGAGAAAGTCATTTTATTTATTAGAGAGGAAGAAACGATATTCAATCACGGGAAGTTATACGTTGCGTTGTCACGATGTAAGTCCAAACACGGAATCAAAATTCAATGCGATCTTGAAGAAAAGTTAATTCCAAATATTGTTGTTACTAAAGTTTTAAAGTAAAAGTGAAAATAATGAATATATAACAATTTCCATGAAAAATTGTATATCTGGTAAACCAAACTCGGCGGTGGGCGAGCGAAGCCCCCTAATATATCTCTTAAATATATTTCTTTTCTGGTTCGTCCTGTTTCCACCTCAAAACCGGTCCCGCCCACACACAGCCGACACGGCATTTCTCGATTCCTATTCGTCCTCTTCCAAATCCCTCCCCATGCTGCCAGCGGCTTCTCTTCAAAACCGATCCCGCCCACACACAGCTGACACGGCATTTCTTGCCAAGCTTCTGAAGTACGCTTACAAAATAAAGCAAACTCTGTATGCAGCGAAAATGTACACCTCCAGCTAGATTCCATGCTCAGAACCATCAAACACTTCGCTAAATCATACAAAAACATGCATGAAATCGCTCAGTCCAATCCAACAGCATCTGTACGAATGCTTTTCGAGGAAAACCCTAGGCAGGATTAACAACGATACAATGCCCCGACATGTCACACCAATGTTGCAACGATTTTCGTTGGAGAAGATGGCGAACCGCTTGCCGAAAGGGACATTTGCATCTGTCCCATAGGCAACTCCTGTAAACAGATTTCCACGCTTAATATGAATTGCGATCCTATGGTTTACCCACTTTTATTCCCTTACAGAGACATTGGCTGGCACAAAGATTTACAACATGTTCCGGATAAAAGAACCGCCAACCGAATCAGGCTTACTCAATGCCAATTTTACGCGTACAGATTAGCAATGAGGAATACAATTAGTATTTTGCACTTCAGCAGCGAACTATTCCAACAGTACATCATAGATGCGAATGTTAAAACAGAGGGTGTGCGTCTCAACTATCTCAGATTAGATCAACAAGATCTGCGCGTGGAACAATACAAAGCACTTTCAGACACACTGCAAGCAAACGCTGAAAATAACAACGTACGTGTAGGCAAAATGATCGAATTACCGTCGACATTTCCAGGAAGTCCAAGATACATGCAACAAAACTAGCAGGATGCCATGCCCATAGTACGTAAATTCGGACAGCCTCATTTATTTATCACTTTCATATGTAATCCTGCTTGGCCGGAAATTCTGCACTGCACTGTCAGATACCCAAAGACCGGAGCACAGACCTGATATTGTAGTACGAGTCTTTTGGATTAAACTGCAGGAACTACTTAGAGACAGTCTACAACAACATCTTTTTGAGGTTGTTATTGATTATATTTACGTAATCGAATTTCAGAAGAGCGGCCTTTCTCATATCCACATGCTGTTTACTCTTCACAATAATTCTAACAACCAGTCTTCAGCCATGGTCAGTTGAACGTGGCTTTTTCTAGGGTTAGATCTTTCGACTCATTATCTGTCGTCTCCACTAAAACACCTATTCACAACTGCGTTTTTCAAGAAGTATTTATTTCTTCTTGATTTCTGAATTCCTTTCTCACCGTTTTCCGTTCCTATTCTTACACCGGCGTATGCTACGGTGGGCTTCGGCTAGTATTAATATATTATTATTATTATTTTTTTTTTACCCATGGTGCATCTGCAAACCATGGGGCACTTGTGACCATGTTGCTTGGGTCCTCATTTGGCTATTGTAGGATTCTTGATGGTTAATGATCAATAAGACGCCTACTCCGGATGACGGCACAATAATGTGGGATTTGAAAAATACATTTTTAACTTGGTTAATTATTTATCAGTTTTGCCTTCGGCAATACTGGTAATTAATCAAATAATTCAGCAAGGTGCTTTCTTTATTTACCTGACCTTTCTCTGTTGTAGAAGGGCAGGGGGGGTCTCCTGGCCATTAGACTTAATATCAAGGTAACTGAAGCCCACTTGCTTCAAGAAATAGAATAATACAATATATTAATAAACACAAGGATTATAGAAGTGTGATCAATGCACATTGACTTATAAGACTGGATGCAGACAGACCAGGCAGACAAACATATAACATATAGGCTGGCTGTTTCTGGGTTATTTAGAATTCTAATTTATCTTGGTGCAGATGATTAATTTTACAATACCAAGTCTTCATCAATGATGTCCGATGTTGCTTTGTTGTTGCCCCGGGTTCAAGTGGGGGATTCTTCACACATTAGAGTGTCCTCTTTCTTTTTGCTGTGTGATCCTTCTCAGTGCTGTTCTGCTGTGTCCTCAGGTTGTCGTCTGCTGTCTTTTGCCACTTCTTAGGGACAAAGGCATCACTCATTCTGGTCCAAGAGTTTAGTTGCTGAAGTAATGGCTGCTTCTCAGCCTCATCAGACTATTGGCGCACACAGAAATGGGTTTGACAGACTGGGTCTCAGCTTCAGGTTCACAAAGAGAAGAAGATTTCACCTTTTCAGCTGCTCGTGTTAGTTTAAGATAAGATTTTAGAAAGTCTTTTTGGAGAATGTGCACCTGGGAAGTGTCCCAGAGTTCTTTCGGATTCCCGAGGCAATTTCAGTGGGTGTGTTCAATTCCAAATTCTCCAAGCTTCTCTTTGCTTCTCCCCATTCTCCACCATTCTTTTCTTCTTCTCCCTCCTCACTTTTGAGAGATGGGGTGCATGTGGTTTTAAAGGTGGCTTTTACACCTTCTCCTGATTGGATCAAAGTCACTTCCAGTTACAGAATCAGTGTCTTCTAATAGGCGAGTTCATCTGTCCATCTTAGTTGTCACCCCTTGAATTACAGGTCTTTGTTCTTGTTTGATCTGTTGGTGAAGAGAGATTCACTGACCTTGATTTTGCTGACGATGCTGTGATCTTTGCAGAGTCAATGGAGGCTCTGATTGGGGCTCTTGAGAGACTGAATGAGAAGTCTGAGTGTCTGGGTTTGCAAAAAAGACAAGAGACAAGCCTTTAATGACCTCTTGGGCACAACCATCAGCAGTGTGTCGACGTCATCAAGAAGTTTACTTATCTCAGCAGTGGCATTCATGTCTCTGCTGACTCTTCCTATCAAGTCAGTTTAGAAGATTGGGAGAGCATGGGGGGGGGGGGGGGGGGTCATGAGGTCTCTGGAAAAGGGTGTGTGGCACTTCTTATGTTCCTGGAAAAAGACGAAGGTCCAGGTGTTTAGATTCTTGGTAATTCCTGTCTTGCTATATGTTTGTGAGACATGGACGCCATCCAGTGACCTGACATGAAGACTGGACTCCTTCGGTACTGCGTCTCTTTGAATATCTTTGGGTATTGCTGGTTTGACTTTGTCCCAAACGAGTCATTGCTCACGGAGTCCTGAATGAGGCACATTACCTGCATTGTGAGGGAGCGTCAGTTACAGCACTACGGCCATGTGGCGCGATTCCCCCAGGGATGATCTGACTTTCAGTACCTGAGTGGCTGGACCAGGCCAAGGGGACGCCCACATATTAGTTTAAGATAAGATTTTAGAAAGTCTTGGAGAATGTGCACCTGGGAATTGTCCCAGAGTTCTCTAGGGATGTGTTCAATTCCCAGTTCTCCAAGCTTCTCTTTGCTTCTCCCCATTCTCTGCCATTTTTTTCTTCTTCTCCCTCCTCACTTTTGAGAGATGGGGTGCATGTGGTTTTAAAGGTGGCTTTTACACCTTCTCCTGATTGGATCAAAGTCACTTCCAGTTACAGAATCAGTGTCTTCTAATAGGCGAGTTCATCTGTCCGTCCTAGTTGTCATCCCCTGAATTATACGTCTTTGTTCTTTTTTGATTCCATTTCGGGCCTTCTGGCTCAAGAGGTCTGCAGTGGGGCCTCTGGAGAGATGTCAGGTCACCATTGATGTACACTACCAGTCAAAGGTTTGAGAGCACCTCAGTTTTTCTTAAAATTTAAATCAGTTGAAATTCAATGAACAACCTAGAATGGTGAAAAAGTACGCAGTAAACTGCCAGAGGTTTAAATTTAAAGTTTATTATCACTAGAATATTATCCAAGTAGTACTTCAGAGAGTGTAGTAACAGTCTGTTCCAACTCTGCTTTAAGACACACAGAGGGTTTCTAAGTAATCAACAGAAGTTCAGACACCTGCACAAGTTGTAGGCTTCAACTTGCAAGGCTTAATTTATTTTAATTGCTGCAAATCATCTGTAGGTTGTAACATATTAGTTGTCCGCTCTGCTTATGCTCAACAACAGCCACTAGATGGTGCATGCATGCACTTTTAAATTTTTTCAGCGCTTGCATGCACCTCATTACAAAAGACGTCATTACAAACGTCGCCGCGCAACAACAAAAGCATGCTAATGACACAGATGAGGAGACACAACATTGAAATGAAGCAAATTCCACAGCTCAACAACGTGCAGGTGAAGCCCCTCAGCAACGGAGGGTAAGGCTTGAAGTCCATCCATCCATCCATTATCCAACCCGCTATATCCTAACTACAGGGTCACGGGGGTCTGTTGGAGCCAATCCCAGCCAACACAGGGCGCAAGGCAGGAAACAAACCCCGGGTAGGGCGCCAGCCCACCGCAGGGCACACACACACACACACACACCAAGGACAATTTAGAATCACCAATGCACCTAACCTGCATGTCTTTGGACTGTGGGAGGAAACCGGAGTACCCAGAGGAAACCCACGCATTCACAAGGAGAACATGCAAACTCCACGCAGGGAAGACAAGGCTTGAAGTCTTCACTAAAAATATTCTCTGTCTTGGAGTTATTTGTTCAAGACAAAGATTAATAGAGCTCATACACCAGGGATACGGCTAAGACATGGTATCTCCAGTGTCTTCTTACGAAAGCCAGTGGGGCAGCAAGCACAGGTGGGTCCACGTCCTCTTCCATGGGTGGTAATTCTTAAGAGTCAGCTGACTCCTCTCCAAGTTCACAAAAATAGTAAAGTTGCTAGGGAGTCTTCGGGTTGATTTTGTCCTGAAGACCACAAGCAGCTAGTTTGTAATATTCTGATATTTCCTTTCCTTTCAGTTTTTGCTAACCTAAACTTTAAATTTAAACCTCTGGCAGTTTATCCAGTAGTTCAGTGCTTGCATGGACTGGGTGTTGGGCAGAGTCGTGGGGTTCAGCGGCTGTGGGGCATCTTTTGGTGAAGAAAGATTCACTGATCTGGACTTTGACAGCGATGCTGTGATCTTTGCCATGTCGATGAAGGTTATGATCGGGGCGCTTGAGAAGCTGAGCAAGGAGTCTGAGTGTCTGGGCTTCTGATAAAAACCAAGAGCCAGGTCTTTAATGACCTCTTGGGCATGGCCATCAGCAGTGCGTCTGTCTGCGGAGAGAGTGTTGACCTCATTGAGAGGTTTACTGACCTGGACAGTGACATTCTTGTCTCTGCTGACTCTTCCTATCAAGTCAGTTTGGGAAAGCATGGGGGATCATAAGGTCACTGGAAAGGGGTGTGTGGCACTCCCGATATCTATGCAAAAGGACCAATGTCCAAATCTTTAGAGTTCTGGTGTTCCTGTCTTACTATATGGTTGTGAGACATGGACGCTATCCAGTGACCTGAGATGAAGACTGGACTCCTTCGGTACTGTGTCTCTTTGAAGAACCCTTGGGTACCGTTGGTTTGACTTTGTGTTGCTCACGGAGTCCCGAATGAGGCACATTACTGGCATTGTGAGGGAGCGTCAGTTACGACACTAGGGCCATGTGGTGCAATTCCCTGAGAGTGATCCGTCTTGCAGGATCCTCATTGTTGAGGACCCAAGTGGCTGGACCAGGCCAAGTGGACGCCCACATAACACCTGGCTGCGGCAGATAGACAGTCATTTCCAGAGGGTGGGACTGGAGCGTATGTCTGCCATATCCCGAGCTGTTTCATTGTGTAGTGGGTGCGGCAACACACTGTACCAGTGCATGCTCCCCAACCTGACCTCACCTGCAGTTTACTGCTTACCTTTTCACCGTTTTAGGTCATCCATTTGCATTTCAACTGATTAAATTTGAGGGAAAGCTGGAAAAGCTGAAGGGTTCTAAAACTTTTGTCCGGTAATGCACACTTTTGTTGTTGGGTGAAGTCCGGGCAGATCCTGGTACAAGTTGGAGTTCAGTCATTTAGTTTTGATTGCAAGTGGTGTTTTTGCGCAGCTGGATGTCCACAACCCTGTTAAATGTGCTCTCTTAACAGGCCTGGTGTGCCACTAAAGCCTGGCAGAATGGGCAGTGCCCACTTTGTCCTAATGTCTTGTCTACTTTTCACATCAGTATTGTAATAAAGGTCACCTAAATATTATCCATTCAACCTCACTGTTTTAGGCATTATGTGTCAAGCCAACGGCCATGTACAATGGAAACTAATTGTGGGACACGGCGGGTTGGCTGACACTGAAGGGAATCTTTAAGTGGGGATTTTAAAGAGTTGTAATGAAAGGAACGATCATAGTTTTGACAGCTATTTTCCATTTGTTTAATCTGAATGTTTTAGCATTAAACAACAGTCTGAAATTTGAGTGAGCCCAAACAGGTTCGGATGCGGAATGGTAATTTTAGCGCACCGGAGAAATGTTTAGAAAAGCTACTTAGTATAAATGTAGTTCAGACTGTAGAGTTGTGGGTTAGAGAAAGAGAAAAAAAAAAAAACGGACTCTGAGTAGGTTGAGAAGGGGACTGGGAGCCAGCAGACGAAATTAGGAAAAGGTTGATCGTGGAAGTGAAGTGCATATAAACAGATCGGTAAAAAACACCACAGCTTTGCAGTATGACGAATGCAAAATTAGTCCGAGGTAAAACAACCGTTCTTTTACAGTCGAATGTTGGCTTTTACCTTTGAATAAACCCTTCTGTAAATAGTCTTGAATTAGATTCGAATAGCGACGTTCAATCTGACGGGCCTAGTCTCGGCAGTTATCTTTCTTTGCTAGGCTGCTGGGAACATGGAAATATCTACTTGTGTGGCTCCGCATTGGTGACATTCTGCTAATAAGGCAAAGCCTTACAAGGCCACCTTGTAGGTACTGTGGACGCTAGAGGCGCCGTTGCCCCATTGAACCCACCAGACAGACGTCCAGGACACACGTTTAAAAGCACCAGGAAGATTCTTTAATAATAATCTTGAATAAAGTGCACAAAGCTCTGCACACTCCACAATTATCCAAATCAATAATAATAACAATAATCAATAATCACAAAAACCAATCCTCCACTCCCAGCAGCTCCGTTCCTCTACCACCCAACTCCGGCTCGATGTGCTGGGTTTCCCATTGTCCTTTTAAAGTCCATGACTCGGAAGTCAAACTCCACATAGTCCTTTATCAAGTGTCCCAGAAGTACTGCTGGCTTCCGTCCTCGTGACCCCGAAGCACTTCCGGGTTGGCGTAACCGTAATAGTCCCCAGGTTCTTGGTGAGTTACCCCTGGCGGCACCCATGGCACCCAACAGGGCTGAAGAGACAGACTCCATATCCCATGCTGCCCTACGGGAATCCGAGGAACCATTTCCATCCAGGGGAGCTGCCATCTAGCGTCCCGGGGGATGTAGTGCCCTGAAAAGTCTGCTTTCTTCTGTTGAGGGACGTCACGACCGGACTGAAACGCCGGCCGTCCATCACAGTACCATCCCCTTTAAAGGGTCACAGTCACGGTTTGACTGCACATATCAAGAGCAGATTTGGTTTTTTGCTTGCTTGTCTGTTTGTTTTTTGGGCTCCGATTTCGCGATTGTATTCATTTTCTTGTATTTGGCTTCTTTTCCTTGCCTCGTGAAGTTTCATTTTCTACTTTCCGGGTGTGGAAAAAGCACAAAAACTCCAAAACAAATAATAAGGATCGGGCAAGAGAGTAATCTACAAAGACTGACTCCAGACTGGGACTGAGTGTGGGAGGCAAGTGGTTGGCTTTTATATGCTGGGGACAGGAAGAGGACGGTCTAACGGGACTAGGCGGAAGTGAGATCAGTTGGAGGGCATGGCCCGGAGGCGGAAGTGGAACCTGGTTAGTTTTTAGGTGATGTGTCCTTCCTGTGATCTGCAGAGGTGGGAGAAGAGATATTAGCAGACTTCGCCACCCTCCAAGTCAACTCTTTACTCTTAGTTAAGCCCCTTGACTGCCTCAACATGCGCACGTGTGTGACACGGGATATATTTTGTATTCCCCTATGAATCTCAATTGCATTACATTTTAACGGCATACACCATGGATGAGATACGTGATACTTTTTGGTTCTGCTTAAGAAAATCCCAAGGCAGGACAAAAATGCAAACATGCCATTAGGCCAAAATCTGACTGTTTATGCTCCTATTAAGGATCGGAATAATATACACTACCAGTCCAATGTTGATACTCTCCCATTTTTCCAGTTTTTATTGAAATGTAAGCCGTTAAAGTCCAGCGAATAACCTGAACTGGTAGAAAGGTAAATAGTAAACTGACAGTATTTAAAAATTAGGTTATCAAAAACTGAAAAATATCTTCAGGGTTATACAAAAGGAGTGCTTTTCAGGGAATTGGTCAACAACTTATAGATTTTCCGAAGCAATGAAAGTTACTTAAGCCTTGAAACCCCTTCAAGATGTCCCAACTTTTATTTATTACTTACAAGCTTTCTGCCCGTATAAAATCGGGAACAAAATGTGTTGCTCCACCATCTGAAGCGTTATCTGGGCAATATTGCATTGTGTTTTGCTATTGTAATGGCAAGAAATTAAGACAGACAGACAGACCATTATAACTCTTAAAAGTGTTGGTCCGTCCTTTAAAAAAAATGCCAAAGACAAGCAAGCTGGCGATGAATACAGCTTGCCACAGCATCAAAATGAACTTGGAAACTGGAGAACCGCCTGACAGAAACAGGTCTGGCAGACCCAAAGCCACAACAGAATCAGAACTGGAAAAACGGAGGTGTTGTAAAACTTTCGACTGGTAGTTTACAAGTTCTTTGTGTTTTGCAGAATTGATTAATGGATCAAAATTTCTCCCCCAGCTCCTCCAACAAACTTTGGGCTCCTGCAATCCAAAGTCTCCCGGTGGAGGAACGATGTGGCCCCTGCGGAATTAAGGAGTATGTACAAGTCTGCATTCCAGCAGTTTCCATCGTCGGCGCTTTATTTCCCACGCTACGTCAGGGCCCCCCGTTGGCTCTGTAGCAAAATGCACAAGCCCAACTCCCTTAACAAAGACCTGCACTTCAGGGACAAACCCATCCTCCAGGTGCCCGAGCAGAAGAATCCATATGCTGCGAGTCCACCACTTTGGACAGGGGCCAAGCCTGACCGGATATGGAGGGGAACATTAAGCTTTTAGTGAGGGGGTTGGCAGCACCTCTGATGGAATTACAGAAATCGGGTCTTTGTATCCTAATGATGATCCTAAAGTAGATCTAATGTGGTAAGTCCACCATGTAGAGTGTGATGGGTTTAGAAATATAATGGCAATAGGGAAAAAAAACAGCAGGACGATTCTGTGCAGGCAAGGCTGGAAATGGGAATTCTAAGATTATTCCATCAGTTCGAGTATAAATCGTAATGGGACATTTTTGCCAATTTGAATTTTGGGTTCACAACATCTATTTATAGGTCCATCACTTGTAACTGCTTCATTAACTTTTATTTTTTAATGAAGCCATGAAAGAAAATACTTATGCCATAAACTCCATTCATTGCTTCTTTTCGCTTATTGCGCAATTGAAATGAGATGAGTGTGCCCACTTGGTTCGTTTTTATATTTGAATGGCGGTATGGAGTTCTTTTTAAAAAACAAAAAAATCAACTCCACATCTCTCTGAATGGGAATACTAAATCAGCGTAGGCGTCCGTCAACCAAAAATCATAAGAAGAAAGCGAGTCAAAGGTAGAGCTGAGCTCCGTCTACAGCAGTGGTCTCAAACTCTGGTCCTGGAGGGCCACAGTGGCTGCAGGTTTTCATTCTCACCCTTTACTTAAGCGGAGACCAGTTTTTGGCTGCTAATTAACTCCTCTTCCTTTCATTTTAATTGGCTTGGTTTTTTAGGATTTGTTTCCTTGAATTTCTTCATCGTTCCTCTGAATCCTTAAACAGAAATGAAATGTGAAGTGAAGGAGCTAAGAGAAGACCAACTAAGTCAGGGCCTCCAACTCCAACCAATTTCACTCCAACCAGTTGCTTAATTAGGATCCAAATCTCGTTAATTAAACCCGTTCTTTAATTCCATGGCTTGTTGCTGCTCTCATTGTGCAATAGCAGACCTTTCTGAAATTGCTGAATTTCTCTTTTCTAAGAGCACTGGTCAAATGTTTTGTGGACCTGAGCAGATCAACGTTCCAGAGACGTTCACCTTTCTTTATTTTCAGATTTTGTATGATGGACACAATTTGCTGGTCATGTTTTGGTTCATTTTGTATTTCATTATTGTTTGAGTGATAATTAATGAAAAAGAAACAATTGAGGGGTCTGAGTCTTCAAGAACAAGTCAATTAAAATGAATTCAAAAGAAATCAGTTAGCAGCAAAAACAGGTCACTAATTAAGGAAAGGGTTAGAATGTAAACCTGCAGCCACTGCGGCCCTCCAGGACCGGAGTTTAAGACCACTGGTCTACAGACACATACTGTATACAATACACAGATTAGAAAGTCCTGAGGTTGTCTCTTTCACTAAAAATACACAAACTCTGCAACAATATTCACAGAAATCCAGCTCCACCATCGTACCCAAAGTGTCAAGACCCCCTCTGAAGTAGCGAGCCACAGGGAGTATTCAAATAAGGGGAAGTCGGGTCGTGTAGCTACTCTTACAGACACATAACACAATACACATGTTGGAAAGTCATGGGGGCTCCTCGTAAACCAAACTGACATGGCCTCTACAGAAAGGCAGCTCCACTAGTGAAGCCAAGGACACGAGTCTACCAGTAAATGGCTGGGTCATCCATCATAGAACAAGGGGAAAGTTAGCTGGGGAACTGTGGCCGGTGGGATTTAGGTGAGAGCGGATAGCGGTGGGCAAGGAGAGAAACACCTTGTAGCAAGCTCTTAAATGACAATTGTTGTGTTATTACTGCTCTGCAGTTTATACAGAATCGGGGAGACTTTGGTTACGCAGAATTTTCAGTGTGGATTCTTTTCTGGGACAGCTGAGCATCATAAAATATAGTATAGCCTTACGAAAGGTAAAATTGGGAATGGTTGTTAGCATCTAGCAAAGAACGGTTAAAAAAAAAAAACATGTCAACGAATGAAGGAGAACGTGAATATCCTCGGAACACACGTCTACTTTCGCCCCATGCCTGAAGGACCGAGCCGAGCTGTTTTCCTTTTACTCTAAACACACAGTCGGAGAGCTGCACACTGATGGTGTAATGGAAGCTTTTGCTTTTGAAAACCTTCTGGGGACATCTGATTACAGTGGGTTGGTTGCCTTGACTGTTGTTCGGTGGCTCTCAAAATGGTTGAACCTTCTTGAATTTGAACTTTCCACCACCATTGCCTTTTTCCCTCCTTCACCTTATCAAAAGGGAAGACTTTGTACATCTTGGCAATCTCTAACTGACGCTTTTCCTATCAAAATGGTCATTTCTGGGCTCTTTTGATGGTACAATTGGTGATAATGCAGACTGTTACGTATGGTGCACAGAACTTAACTTGTCAAAGCAATCAGGGATTTTTTTCTGTAATGTTAAGATCATGAATTGCTCATTTGAAATGTATGACTCGAATCATTCTAAAAACTCCGAAATAACTTCTAATATAGAAGATAATGAATCTTGTCATATTTACTGTATATAACATTTGGATCAGACTGTTTTGTTCAGGTGTCCAGAAGTAGCTTCAATCTGGAGTTGCAGAATTCCTTTGTAAAGGAGAAACAACTTGAATTTAAGAAAACATTAAAACAATTTATGGTGCTTCATGCTCATCTGGCATTGTACCCTAAAATAAACCACGGCTTGCTTTTTGATTTTTTATTTTTGAAGTTTTAACATGACATCCTACCAGGTATTCGGTGAGCTTCTGTCTTACTGATAATTAACTTAACTTCATCTATCCATCCATCCATCCTCTTCCGCTCATCCAAGATCGGGTCGCCGGGGCAGCAGCTTGAGCAGAGATGCCCAGACTTCCCTCTCCCCGGCCACTTCTTCTAGCTCTTCCAGGGGAATCCCGAGGTGTTCCCAGGCCAGCCGGGAGACATAGTCCCTCCAGCGTGTCCTGGGTCTTCCCCGGGGCGTCCTCCCGGTTAGATGTGCCCAGAACAGCTCACCAAGGAGGTGTCCAGGAGGCATCCTGATCAGATGCCCGAGCCACCTCATCTGACTCCTCTCGATGCGGAGGAGCAGCGGCTCTACTCTGAGCCCCACCCTGATGACTGAGCTTCTCTCCCTATATTTAAGGGAAAGCCCAGACACCCTGCAGAGGAAACTCATTTCAGCCGCTTGTATTTGCGATCTCGTTCTTTTGGTCACCACCCATAGCTGGTGACTATAGGTGAGGGTAGGAACGTAGATCGACTGGTAAGTTGAGAGCTCTGCCTTACGGCTCAGCTCCTTTTTCACCACGACAGACCGATGCAGAGCCCGCATCACTGTGGACCGATCCGCCTGTCGATCTCATGCTCCATTCTTCCCTTACTCGTGAACAAGACCCCGAGATACTTGAACTCCTCCACTTGGGGCAGGATCTTGCCCCAAACCAGAGGGCACTCCACCCTTTTCCGGCTGAGGACCATGGTATTAGATTTGGAGGTGCTGATTTCCATCCCAGCCGCTTCACACTCAGCTGTGAACCAATCCAGAGAGACTTAACTTGTGGTGACCAAAGTTGTCCCCTTGTCCTGTCACACTTGTTCCCAAACAGTCCCCCAGTCTGATGTTTACTCAGTTATGTTTTACCTTTTTTGGAAGTCGATTTCGATGAAAGTGTCTGCTAAGCAAATAGATATAAATATAAATAGGTAAGGGTATAATATTTCTTTATAAAGTTTAACAAGTTAACTGGGAATTTTGAACAGGGTGGGTAGGACTCACTGGGTAAAGTGAGTTGGGTGTAATCTTAAGTGAAAAGGGACCATGTACTTGTGTGCGCAGACCTACTACAAATAGCTCCTGTGAGCAAAATGTAAACGCTACTTCAATACAACGAAGAACATACCAAGAAGAACACTGTAATTGACTGTGCCAGAATAATTCAAAAATTATCTCTCTATTATAATAAAAAAATCTTAGGACAAGACATGACTTTTGGAAGTAAGACCGGTGAGACGGAGGCTTTTACCATGAGATTCTTTCAAGTCACGTCCTACTTACAACTATTTTCAAAGCAGACCACGGTCATCAGGTGCATTCCGGCACTTAACCCGGACAGACAACAATCCATTAAAGGGCTTACTTATGAACGAACACACACACACACACAAACTCTTATGAAGATCCAGTTTAGAATCAGCCATTCATTTGAATATGGCAGCGAGAAACGATAAAGTCAAACGAATTAACGCAAAAATTGTTGATTGGTTGCACAGCAAATTGGTTAAATGCATAAGAATAGACTACACTGAAGCAGTTGGTGGTGATGTTGTGGAAGATGAAAACATCAACTTACAATATCTCAAAGAATAACTACAACCATTAACACCGTCTGGTCTTCCACATGCCGAATTACTGTTGAAAGAAGGATGTATCGTAATGTTATTGTGTAATTTATGTCTGAGTGATGGGCTATGCAATAGGACAAGATTAGTTGTATTAAAATTGGTCTGACATGTAAAATTTTAACAGGTGACAAGAAAGGTAATGTAGTATATCTTCTGTGAATAACTATTAGACACCAAAGGAGATCTTGTTATGCCATTTGTATTAAAACATTTACAGTTTCTCGTTACAATAGTTTTTGCTATGACAAATAACAAATCACAGGGACATACATTCAAAAAAGTCGGTTTATTTATTAGAGAGAAATAAACGATATGGACTCACGGGCAGTTATATGCTGTGTTGTCACGACGTAAGTCCAAACATGGAATCAAAATTCAATGCGATCTTGAAGAAAAGTTCATTCCAAATATTGTTTTAACTGAAATTTTAAAGCAAAAGTGAAAATAACAATTCCCATGAAAATAACAATCTCTTTAAATTGTATATCCGGTTAACCAAACCTGGGGGTTGATGACCGAAGTGAGCAGGGGGCAGAGCCCCCTAGTAGAAACTAAAAAGCAGGCAAGTAACATCTTTAACTCTCGAAGTGGCGGTGTTGAAAATGCTGCAATTTTCGCTCGTAGTAACAAGCGCAGATAGGATTAGGAATGAGTATCTTATAGGGACAACAGAAGGAAACAGTTTAGTGACAATGCCAGAGAAGCGAGACTGAGATGGTTTTGGCACCTCACCAAGTGACGTCAGAGTGGGAGAGGTGTCACTCTTCCTTTCTACAGGGGGAGAAGGAGAAGATAGAGTGTTATTAGACAGTACCCCCTCGTGTCTTGGCGGTAAATCACACTTACCTAAGCCCTTAGGTTGCTAACCGAGCACACGCTTGTGACAACATACAGTATATACAGTATGTATATATATATATATAGTGACACTAGAGGGTGCTGTTGCTCCTCAAACCCCTCAGACAAATGTCTACAACACCAGATAAAAGCATCAGAAATATTTTTAATTACTTCTTTCTTTGATATTGTTCCACATTGCACCACAATCACCCCAATAAACATCCTTCCATCCATCCATTATCCAACCCACTACATCCTTACTACAAGGTCACGGGGGTCTGCTGGAGCCAATCCCAGCCAACACAGGGCGCAAGGCAGGAACAAGCCCTGGGCAGGGTGCCAGCCCACCGCAGCCCCAATAAACAATAAATCAATAATCACAATAATACAATATCTTTCCTACTCTCCTCCCAGCAGCTCCGTCACACTACACCCCAACTCCGGCTCTCTCGCTGGGTCTTCACCAGTCCTTTAAATAGTCCTTGACCCGGAAGTGCTCCTGTCCTTCTGTCCATGTAATTCAATAGCACTTCTGGGTCAGATGAAGACTTGTATTTTTCTTCAGCCTGGAAGTACTTCTGTTCTTGACTTGGGAGTACTTCCGGGCTACTTGGGAAATAATAATCCCCTCGTCTCCCTGCAGCGTGACATGATGGTACCCACGGTACCCAGCAGGTTTGTGAATCCATACTCCATCTCCCATGATGCCCCGTGGAAATCCGGGGCACCTCTATGCTGCAGGGAAGAGGCCATTTAGCGACCTGGATGTGTCGGCCGGGATGAGCTGCTGGCCGTCCATCACAATATATATATATTGTGATGGACGGCCATCACAATACATATATACATAGTGTATATATATATATATATATATATACACTAGCTATGTAAGCCCATGCTGTAAAAAGCCCAGGCTCATAGAAATTCTGGCACTTCAATCAATCAATCACAGCGGTTGTGCATTAGCAGCTAAGTGAGGTTCTCTTTCCTCTGAGGTTTTGTTTTGCTGATGTGCTAACCTCATTTGTGTATTAGTGGCTAAGCGAGATTCTCTTTCGTCAGAGGTTTAGTTTTGCAGATATGCTCACCTCATATGTCTATCAGCAGCTAAGTGAGTTTCCCTTTTCTCGGTGATTTCACCTTGGCGACAGAGTCACTTTCTTTGAGCGTCATGCTGTGGCCTTGCTCTTTTAGGCCACCTTGCACTTCCAGGCCGGACAGACGGACAGACACACTTCCATGCGTAGATGTTTGTATATAATTTATATATATATATATATATATATATATATATATATATATATATACAGTGATCCCTTGCTATATCGCGCTTCGACTTTCGCGGCTTCACCCCATCGCGGATTTTAAATGTAAGCATATCTAATGATATATCACGGATTTTTTGCTGGTTCGCGGATTTCTGCGGACAATGGGTCTTTTAATTTATGGTACATGCTTCCTCAGTTTGTTTGCCCAGTTGATTTCATACAAGGGACGCTATTGGTGGATGGCTTAGAAGCTACCCAATCAGAGCATGTATTATGTGTTAACTAAAACTCCTCAATGATATACGATATGCTTCCCGCACGGTGCTTGATTGTTTGCTTTTCTCTGTCTCTCTCACTTTCTCTGACATTCTCTGCGCCTGACGGAGGGGGTGTGAGCAGAGGGGCTGTTTGCAGAGAGGCTGTTTGCTTAGAAGATACGGACGCTCCTCTAAAAAATTTCGCTTTATTGCGGTGCTTCGGCATACTTAAAAGCCCAAAAGCACGTATTGATTTTTTGATTGTTTGCTTTTCTCTCTCTCTGACATTCTCTGCTCCTGACACGCATTCCTTTGAAAAGAAGATATATTTGCATTCTTTTAATTGTAAGAAAGAACTGTCATCTCTGTCTTGTCATGGAGCACAGTTTAAACTTTTGACTAAAGTGTGTTATTTCATGTTTAGAGGGCTCTAATAATGTTAAAAGTGTGGGAGAGTTTCCAAGGGCTTAAAATATATAAAAATAACCTTACAAACATATGGTTTCTACTTCGCGGATTTTCATCTATCGCGGGGGGTTCTGGAACACAACCCCCGCGATCGAGGAGGGATTACTGTATATATATATATGTATATGCAGGTATACTCACTTTGGTCAGAACACACACTTGGATGACCAAAAAGGAAGAAAATTAAATTGTTCATAGTAAGACTGTGTGGCCATCTTATTTACAGCAGTTGCGAAACTCGGTCGGTTCCACATGCTACGGCATCCCAAGGAGAATATTCGGTGTCTTCTAGAATCCATGACTGGAAGGAATTCATGCTACTGTGAACACCAAAGAGTTGCAACATGCCCTAGACAGATGAACATAATAAATTGGCAACTCCATGTATATCGAAAAATTAAATGAAGAATGTCGCAAAGAGGGCAGGGTCAACATTTCCCGCCTTGTTTAAGTTTTGGAACAAAAATAAAAAGTGAACAGAAATTCTTTGTCGGTTGATGGCTCAAAATCTTTCTGATAGATTGCTGACACGTCTTTTACCTGCTCTAACATCAACAGGCCCAAATGACAGAGTGCTGCTTAATTAGCACCCAGATCACACTGGCGAGGGTGCTTAGGGGCTTTTTGGCTCTTGCGCTTGATTGATGTCGTCTCTGCTGCATTTGGGGATTGAAGGCTATTAGGCTATTGTGTCATCTTAAAACTCCTTCCTCTGGTTATCTGTGCACAGATTTTTCCCTTGTGTGTGACAATACATATGCAATGTTTCACAAACCATCTCATAAGAGCTGGCATCGACATTTTTCCCTGGAAAGGAAGCTGCCAGACTCATTTCAATATGTTGGTGTAGTTCAAAGCAAAGAATGATGAATCTTTAAATAAGCAAACTGTGTGATGAACTCTTTCATGAATCTTTGGAGACCCATCAGCAGAAGACGCTGACAGTTGTGGAGAGGTACACTCTTAAAAATAATGGTTCTTTCATGGCATTTTATGGTTCTTTACTTGGTTGTGTGGTTCCCTGTCGGTTAAGCATCCTTTCATTCTGGGACGAGTTTTTGCATATGAAGTTGGTCCTTAGTTCTTTGAAAAAACTTCCTAATATGTAGAAACCTGAGATCTTTAATGAATGGCAGGCTACCTAGCAGAACACTAACAGATTAAGAAAACCTCTGTTATTGCATGCAGCGAGACTCCTTTGAAAATCATGAGCCACTGGTATTTCACAAATCTGCTACCATCTATGTGGGCTTATTTACTGTATAGGGTCTGTTATGAATCTAAACTAATAAAGACTCTTTCTGGGACCTTCATGTGGATCTGTCTTTTGGGAACAATATAGCATTGGACTAAAGAACTGTTCTGGCTCCTTTATTTTTAAGAGTGTATGAGTGGTAATGAGGATTGAGATTTATGGTTGCCAAAGAGACAAGATGTTCCACACGCCTACCCGGATGGGCCGCCTCAAACTGGGTGACGCCTCAGTGCCACACCAGTTCTGATCCCCAACAGGCCTGACCCCAGTGGCTCTCTTACAGCTCCCTCTTCCTGTACTCCTTTGGTATTGCGTCCCTTTGGAGAATCCTAAGGTACCATTGGTTTGACTTTGCGTAGCTCACGGAGTCCCAAATGAAGTCTAGGTGATCATATCCATCACCCCACAGACAGCGAGGAACGAAATGATGCATGCAAAATTGAAGTCACCGCAGAAATGTAAGTTTTTACTGCTTCACAAAATAAATGTTTGAAAAAATTGTGTTTCAGAATTTGTACCATTGATCAAAGAAGCAAGGTGCTTAGTTCTATTTGAAAACATTGACATGAATTCATTCCACATGTGACTGCATGTCATTTCATTTTTAAAGAATGATCTCGTCAGAAAAAATAAACCACTGGAGTCTCTTTCTGTCACGTGTAGACATTTTGTTCAGATGTGTTCTGGTAGTGGGATAGCCACTTTGCCAATTATGATGAAAATCTTGCCGATTGCAATCAGACTTTTCTGAAAGCTTTTACTACTGAGTGTTAGGTAAGGTTGGGGATGGGGGGGGTTATGTAGATAATTTAATACACAGTTTAAGCATCCTTGTCTGATTATTGTATTGTTTAGAGCAGGGGGGTCCTCAATTGCTGTCTTGGAGGGCCGCAGTGGCTGCAGGTTTTCTTTCCATCCAGTTTCCTAATTAGAAGACAGTCCTTGCTGATAATAAAACTTGTGTGGCGGACGGTTGGGACCCATGCCCGGCCAGGACGCCCCTTTGACACTGGATCTGGGGCAGCAGCCATGGAATGCAGACTACGTCCCCCGGAACACTTGGTGGCAGCCCCCCTGGGTTGCATAGGGGCCACTATTGTGGAACACCAGAGCTCATCCCTGTTGGGCTCTGTGGCCACCACCAGGGGGCGCTGCATGGCTTCCTGAGCTTGTGTAGGCTGGACAGCAGCCGCACCCGGAATTGCAGCCTTAATTAGGTCAATTATCACCTGAAGCACTTCTGGGTGGACTATAAAAGAAGCCGGCAGACACCACTCGGAGAGGCAAAGTCAGGAGGTGGACAACGACGATGATGATGATGATGATGATGATGATGATGATGCTTGCTGAGAGGAGTGGTGGTGAAGGAAGATTTGCTATTTTTGTTGGTGCTTTGCTTGTGTGTGTTTTGGGGACTGTGTACATGCCTCCGTTGTCAGTCTGTGGCGGGTTGGCGCTGGTGAAGCGCTTATTCTCACACTTGGTATTGAATTATTTGGCTTGTTAGTGTTTTGATTCATCCAAGAGAAATTTTAATTGCACTGTAGAGTTTCTTGAAGAAGGGGCCTGAGTTGCCTCGAAAGCTTGCATATTGGAATCTTTTTAGTTAGCCAATAAAAGGTGTCAATTTTGCTTCACTCCTCCATTGCTTCTCTGAGAATATTATCCGTGGGTTTTGTGAACCAGAACAAATGTAAACTTAATACTCATTCCAATTCACCTCTCATTTATTTCTAAACATTTTTTTTTAACATAGATACTATATGGTGCACATGCACAGGTTTAAAAGGAAGCCCATAAGCTGGAGAGCTGCTGGTTTATTGGTTATCCGCATTTCATTATTAATTGACGTCTGCTTAAGAAACCAGACAACAATTAAAAATTAAATGCAGCGGCTCAAAGCTAAAATAGGCAATTAAGGGTTCTGATTTGTAATGGGCAAGATAATTAAAATGAAACCTAAAGAACGTATTGCTTTAGTAGTAAATAAATGGGCAGCATGGTGGCGCAGTGGTAGCGCTGCTGCCTCGCAGTAAGGAGACCTGGGTTTGGTTCCAGGGTCCTCCCCTTGTGGAGTTTGCATGTTCTTCCCGTGTCTGCGTGGGTTTCCTCCGGGTACTCCAGTTTCCTCCCACAGTCCAAAAGACATGCAGGTTAGGTGCATTGGCGATCCTAAATTGTCTCTAGTGTGTGCTTGATGTGTTTGTGTGCCCTGCTTTGGGCTGGCGCCCAGCCTGGGGTTTGCTTCCTGCCTTGTGCCCTGTGTTGGCTGGGATTGGCTCGTGACCCTGTAGTTAGGATATAGCAGGTTGGATAATGGATAGATGGATAAATGGGTTCTATTTAAGAAGGTGGTTGAAGTGAAACCTACAGCCACTGCGGACCTCCAGGACTGTAACTGAAGACCTCTGATCCACAATGGAACTAAAATTTGTCTTTGATGAATGAAAGCTCTAACTCGGCATAGAGTTAAATACCAAGTTTGATTATCAGCCAGGACTGAGTTCTGATTAAGAACCTGCCTGGAATGAAAACCTGCAGCCATGGCGGACCTCCAGGACTCTGATTGAGGACCCCTGGTTTAGAGTGTCAGTGGGGAAAACAGCAGGGTCAGCGCACAACAAAAGCTCCATTCTGAAACTCGGCTGAGAGTGTAGCACCCCTCTTTAGAAAGCTGGTGGAGTTGTTACAAGTGGCGGGCATTCCAATACAGATCAGAAACGTCAATGGCGTCCGATGCTCCCGAGGCCCTTTTTACAAGAAGAGTATGACCACCATACGTGTTGTCACGCACCAGCGGGTACGCATGCCACTTAGTCTCAAAGTGTGAACTCAGCCTTGCATGAGGCAGCCATCCGCTTCAATCAGAGAATAGGGAAATTGAGGTCAATGATGGGAAATAAAAGACAAAAAAAAATATGAAAACACGTTGAGCCGGATAAAGAATGCCACAGAACAAAGAGGTGGGCTAGGACTCAAGTGGAAGTATCAGTTGGCCATGTTTTATTCCCAGTAGCTGTAACAGTAAAGCAGCCTGGCTTGCTGTCACTTTCGGTACTAAAGCCACAGCAGGAGATTTGCAAACATGAAAAGGACCCTGAGCTACAAGCTATGGAAGAACAGGTAAGACAGCTTTACATCCGGCAATTAAGACTGGCATCTCGAATACCCTCAGGTAAAAAATTAAATATAAGAAGTCACTGCTGTAAGAAGCAGCAATCAAGTTTTCATGTCACAGAGACAGCTACACCTTGCAGTTCTTGGAAGCGCACTCTTAATCGAGAGAAGCGTGTTACGATTTGACATCGGGCCTACACTATATTGCCAAAAATATTGGTACCCCCCTCCAAAATCATTGACTTCAGGTGTTCCAATCACTTCCATGGCCACAGGTGTATAAAATCGAGCACCTAGGCATGGCGACTGCTAGTGGCCTCTACAGCCATTTGTGATAGAGTGGGTGGCTCTCAGGAGCTCAGTGAATTCAAGCCGGGTACCGTGATAGGATGCCACCTGTGCAATAAGTCCATTTGTGAAATTTCCACTCTACTAAATATTCTGCGGTCAACTGTTAGTGTTATTATAACAAAGTGGAGGCAATTGGGAACAACAGCAACAAAATGGTAGGCCACGTCAAATCACAGAGCGGGGACAGCGCATGCTGAGGTGTGCAGAAGTCGCCACCTTTCTGCAGAGTCAATAGCTGCAGACCTCCAAAAGCTCAAGAACAATGCAGCATAGAGAGAGAGCTTCATGGAATGAATGGATTGCCATGGCCGAGCAGCTGCAGCCAAGCCTGGCATCACAAAATGCAATGCAAAGTTACAGATGCAGTGGTGTAAAGCCCACCGCCCACCACTGGACTCTCGAGCAGTGGAGACGTGTCCTCTGGAGAGACGAATGACGCAATCTGATGGCCGAGTCTTGCCAGGAAAACGGTACTCGCCTGACTGCATTGTGCCAAGTGTGAAGTTTGGCGGAGGGGGATTATGGTGTGGGGTTGTTTTGCAGGGGTTGGGCTTGGCCCCTTAGTTCTAGTGAAAGGAACTCTTAATGCTTCAGCATACAGCACCATTTTGGACAGTTTCACACTTCCAACTTTGTGGGAACAGTTTGGGGATGGCAACATGACTGGGCACACACCAGTGCACAGAGCAAGGCCTATAAAGAAGAGGAGGAGCAAGTTTAGTGTGGAGGAACTTGAATGGCCTGCACAGAACCCTGACCTCAACCTGATAGAACACCTTTGGGATGAATTGAAGACTGTGAGCGTGGCCTTCTCATCCAACGTCAGTGCCTGACCTCACAAATGCTCTCCTGGTCACAAATTCCCATCAACACACTCCTACACCTTGTGGAAAGCCTTCTCAGAAGAGTTGAAGTTGTTATGGCTGCAAAGGGTGGGCCAACTCCATATTAAAGCCTGTGTATTAAGAACGGGATGTCATTAAAGTTCATGTGTGTGTAAAGGCAGGGGTTCCAATAATTTTGGCCATATCGTGTATCTTGTTAGCAAAACCGAGGAGGAGGAGGAGATTATCTCGACCAGGCCAAAAGATCTTTGATGGTGCAAATCTGATGACGAAGATGAGAAACCCCAAAGGTGAGGATGAATGTCCAGACCAGCAATGAGCTGCATCTCTCAAGTGGGCATAGAACTTTATTTGTCCCAAGGGGGAAAAGTTGGCTTCTTATAGAGGCTCTTTCAATAAAAAAATATATAAATAGGTAGATAAATAAAATATGGAAAAAGATGATCCGCTGTGGCAACCCCTAACGGGAGCAGCCGAAAGAAGAAGAAGGAGGTAGATAAATAAAACCTAATCATCTTGAAGTGATAAATCTTCTCTGAAAACCCTGCTGATGCCAGTGCTGGGATACAAATCATGTCCTCTGCCAACGCACCACACACAAGGTTCCCAGGACTTGCAGAGGCTCAGCATGGAAATGAGGCAGTTTTGCATTCCCACTCCAAATGAGTGTGATTTGTTTCCGACTTCCCGGAGTCAAAGATGCAAATACGATGGTGGCTTCATCATTTGGCAGATAAACCAGCCCAGGGACTTGGTGCCAGCTCTTCTTTATTTTAGCTACACTAACTACCCTGGTAGAACTAGGCAGGGCTGGCATTGCCATGGGTGCACCCTCTTTTATTACTACTAAATATAGAATATATTATTACTTATTTGGGTGACACCTTTATCCAAGGCGACTTACAATATTTGAGGCACGATAGCTCACATTTGTTTGTTTTTCCAATTGCGGCACAGGCAGGTAAAGTGACGTCCTCATGGTGTGAGAAGTGGGATCTGAACCCAAAACCTCAGGGTCTGAAGTCCAAAGCCCTAACCACTATGCCACACTGTCTGAATATATAAGCTATTTGGATTGCGTATAATGTGTGGGACAAAGACACATTTTTTTCATTGATTTCTCTCTGTACTCCACACTTAGAAATTTATAAATCAGACCATTCGGATATCGCGATTAAAGTGCGCATTGCAGACTTTCATTGAAGGGGACTTGCATACATTTCAGTCACACAGCACTTTTTTTTTTTTTACTGTAAATCAGGGGTGTCCAACTCCAGTCCTGGTGGGCTGCAGTGGCTGCATGTTTTCATTCTAACCAACTTCTTAATTAGTGAGACGTTTTTGCTGCTGATTCACTTGTTTTGTCTTATTGACTTAACTCAGACCCCCTTAGTTGTTTCTTTTTCCTTAATGAGCAGCCAAACAATAACGAGACACAAAACAAGTTTCAGTTAACCATGAAAATAAAGAAAGGTGAAGGTCTCAGTCATGTCGGTCTGCTCAGTTCACTGAAACATCTTGACGGTGGTCTTAGCAAAAACAGAAAATCAACAGTCTGCTGTGACAGCATGAGAGCAGCGACAAGTCCTGATATTCAATAACAGCTTTAATCAACAGCAAGAATTGGCTTCTCATTAAGAAACTGGCTGGAGTTTGACGTTCCAGTTTAGCTGGTCATCTGTTGGTTCATCTCACGTCTCATTTCTGTTTGGCTGCCATTTAATGAAACAAATCAATTCAGAGGACTGAATCCTTAAAAACAGGGCTATGAAAATGAAGGGAAAAGGAGTTAACTAGCAGTGAAAACTGATTTCTGATTAGGAAAAGGGTGTAGCCACTACGGCCCTCCAGGACCAGATTTGGACACCCTTGCTGTAAATCCATTTCAGGTTCTAATTTTTTTATTTAACACAAATAAAAGTCCTTTCCGAAACTTTTTTTTTTTTTTGCCTGGTGTCAATGCCATTCCGTGTGGTGGTATTTTGCGGTGCTGCTAATGATAATTACCGTTTATACTCACGTATAAGTTGGGTCTTGAAACACGAAAAATCGATCATAAAATCAGACCCTTTTTTTACATCTTCTTGCCTCCTCCAATCTCACATCAGTTTCTCAGACACATTGAATTTTGTTGCAGCAGCTCAGTTACCAATTTCTTTTGCCACTTCGACATTTAATTTAAAACCAGCTTCATATTTTTTTCTGATCGAACGCTCCATCGTAGATAAGGGATGCTCTTACAATAAAGGTGTATGAGGGTGTGAGATACAAAAAACACAAAACTGTGCGAACGCCACTTCAGAATAGTTTGGGTATTACTGTGTGGTCACGTAGGCATGAGAGAGGGAGAGAGGGGTGGGGTGAGGAGCACACGCTGATACAGCGCATTGCCACACCCACATACTGTAGATAAAACAGGCCGTGTGCTCCGTGGTTCCTCCCTCAGGTGGGCGTTAGCATATCATAATCTCTTGGACCAATAGCGGGAGTTTTCCGCATTCGACTTATACAACCGACATTACAATATACCAGAAATTGTACTCTAAAATCAAGCCCCGACTTATCTGTGGGAGAACTTAAATGTGAGTATATACGATAACCAATCTCGCCTCGGTTTCTCAGACACATCGAATTTTGTTGCAGCAGCGCGGTTACCAATTTCTTTCGCCACTTCAATGACTTTTCATTTAAAACCAGCTTCATATTTTCTTCTGAGCGAACGCTCCATCGTCGATAAGGGATGCTCTTATGATGAAGGTGTATGAGGGTGTGAGATACAAAAAACGCAAATCAGTGCAAGCGTTGCTTCGGAAGAGTTTGGGCATTACCGTGTGGTCACGTAGGCACAATAGAGAGAGATAGAGAGAGGTGAGGAGCACACGCTGATATAGTCACATAGAAAAAACAGGCCTTGTGCTCGGTGGTTACTCTCTCAGGTGGGCATTAGCATATAATCTCTTGGACTAATAGCGTGAATTTTCCACATTCAAACTATACAACTGTCATTATAAAATACCAGAAATTATACGGTAAAATCAAGTCTGACTTATCCACAGAAGAACTTCTCCGCGAGTATATACGGTAAATATCCCTCAGCTCGGTGGACCATGTTATGGCAGACACACGCTGCTCAAAGAAGGCACACGGACACCTCAGGATGTGCAGACAGAATCAAGATTTATGGCGTGATGCTCAAATGAAGGGTGGCATGGTGGCGCAGTGGGTAGTGCTGCTGCCTCGCAGTTAGGAGACCCTGCGTGGAGTTTGCATGTTCTCCCCATGTTTGCGTTGGCAATCCTAAATTGTCCCTAGTGTGTGCTTGGTATGTGTGTGTGTGTGCCCTGCGGTGGGCTGGCGCCCTGCCCAGGGTTTGTTTCCTGCCTTGTGCCCTGGGATTGGCTCCAGCAGACCCCCGTGACCCTGTAGTTAGCATACAGCGGGTTGTATAATGGATGGATGGATGTTCAACTGAAATGAACGCCCAGCAATGGGGTCGTCCTACTCTTATTTACAGTTTTTATCAAGAATTGACACCTATCTGACCCCCAGCTTCCCGTTACCTCTAATTAGTTCCACCAATATTCCCCAGCCTAAGGAGCGTGGCACTCTATCTTATCCATCACGGCCACCTGGCAGGCCTTCTCCCCACCTTGAACCCATGCAGTTCCTGCCACCATTATCTCGAGTCCTCAGCTCATGTTCACCACCTAGAGAGAAGGGGTAGGGGGGGTCTGCCTGTCATCCTCTCTCTACATACCTGACCTACGCTTATGAAATACTGGGGGCTTCCAGCTTGATAATAAAAGTAAAAAATACACCGGCGCAGGCCTTTTTGTGTTTTAACCCTTACTGTACTAACACACTAGGATGTAATGCTTATTTTCATATATGCTCATGATTCTCTTTGAATGAATGCAAATCATCAACATTAAGAATACACTTTACTGAACCCACTAGAGACGTCATTTCTAAAGGTTTAGTGATCAGAGGGTAGCCTGAAGGTTGAAGTGCTCTGCTTTTAATGGCTCTCCAGTAATAAAGACAGTAATGGGCGAGAAGATCGCCAAGCTTACCACTTCTAAATAAGCAATGGCATTTCCTTCATGTGTTTTAATTTGACGAGACAAAGCTTTACTGTCAACTCCCACGTCCACACGTGTCACTTTGGTCATCTCACTACCCTCAAGTTGCCCGTCGTTCTGTGTTGCCTTTCTGGGTTAATTTAAAAGGAGAGGTCAAGTTGCCTAACCGTCCAGATCTTCCACCTCCGCTCATCACGTTGGGCGCACCTCGTCTCTTTTGCTGTCTTCCTATTAGCCTTAAGAACAGACTTATCACCAGGAATGAAAAAAGGAGATGTGCCTTTAAAATGGAGTTGAATAAAAAGCTCTTAAGACTCTTTGTGTTCTTGTGTTATGCTGCCAGTTTGGATTTTTTTTAATAAAACAGAGATTAATAAACGAGGATGATGTGCTTAAAATGTGGAGCTGGAGACTGCAGAACTGATACACTGGGGGGTACTGTAGGTACAGGTGGCAGGGCCAAGCCTGATTGAGATGTGCCAACTCGGACACCAGTGATGACTGTCCAGTGGTCCATGCCCTATTAGTTTCATTGTTAATACCTTCCAGACATACAGAGGTGGTAGACCTTCACGAACAAAGAAGACCCCACAATTGTCTTTGAAATAACTTGAAACTGACTAAGTCATTGGCACCTATCATTTTTTTATTTCGTATTTTACACAAATCAGACTTTGGCTTTAGAGTTTTGATTTAACAGAATATTTCAAATAATAACACACATGAAAATGGCCTGGACAAAAATGATGGGACTCTTATTACATTGCATATAATTGGAGAGGATGTCAAGCTTGACAACTGCATGTCACGCTACATGACAAGGCATCGCAAGGGATGACAAATGAGATGACTCTGTGGTGACTTTCCAGCACAGTTTCACATCTCCATGGAATCGCAAGCTCACCCTTTTTTCCTGACAGCCAGTAAATGTGCTGCCTGCTGAAATTGGTGCCCATTTAATGTTTTACTGGTACTGTGAGTTCAGCTCGAATCTTGGCTCTTTTTCTCTCTTTTGATTCTGTTATGGTCAGACAGACCAGCTTCTCTCCCTGCATTATATGTATTGTACTTCTAGCTGAGCCCCCATTGGCTGCATAGACAGAACACGCCCCTTTGACTTTAGACAAAACCAAACCTGTTTGATTTGGTTGGGTTGAGTGGCATACGAGTTGGGCTGTCGCTGGATATGTCACACTACATGACCAACAGAGTCGGGAGTGAGTTGTGACTGCCCCCTACCTGCTAAGATTATGTAAATGAAGTCTACCACTGAAAATCACCCGAAGAGTCGTGTAATGTGACATTTAGGTAAGTAGGTCAGTGTCTGCAGGCCTTGCATTCTTTGTGTGCTAATCCCGTTAAGACATAAGCACACCTGAGAGCCAAAGGCAGAAATAAACCAGTAAAGCCAACTGGCTCCCTCTGGTGGCTGAAATGACTGCGCCCAGAACAAGCACTTTGACTTAGACAGCCATGAAGAAAGACTGAAGCATGGCGATTGAAACCCGCTGGCTGTTAAAAACTCCCAGCATTGTTGGCACTCCTGCAAATTTCTGGAGTCTGTCCGAGCATGACGATTGTTATTTTGAACTAACTGGAATTCAGAAACTAATAAAGGCCACCTGTGATCCAGCAGCGATAAAATGTAGTGACTTTTAAAACTCTCACAATTCTGTTATCAAAGTTCAGATAAGCCACTTTCCTCCTAGAATGCCTGGCACATGAGAAAAGATTTATTTTATCAAACATGGTGGTCAAGTCAGCCATGGGATCTACATCAGCTTGTTAAAATCAGAATTCTATCTATCTATCTATCTATCTATCTATCTATCTATCTATCTATCT
>JANRMT010062816.1:8339533-8382259 GCA_026402145.1 Polypterus bichir lapradei | reverse complement strand
GATAGATAGATAGATAGATAGATAGATAGATAGATAGATAGATAGATAGATAGATATGTGACGCACTATATAACAGATAGATAGACAGATGGCACTATACAACAGATAGATAGACAGACCGACACATAGGTGACACTATACCAGTGGTTACCAAACTTGGTCCTGGGGACCCCCTGGGGCTGCAGGTTTTTGTTCCAATCAACTTCTGTTTTTAATTGGTCTCCTAGCCTAATTAAGTGAGCTGTTATTTGGGGTCAATGAAGAAATTACAAAAGTAAGTATGTTAATACAATTTAATAAAAATCAAGCAGTTATATGTGGATAATGTTTTTTTTTAACTTTTAACTATGTTCATCCTAGTTTCCATTCTGCCTGTTTTTCATTGTCACTATTAGGATATAATGAAGGGAACAGACTACACAGAATAAGGGGAAAAATAACAGGCAAAACAATAAAAAAGAGTTCAGTATTTAAAGCTATACCAAACAACAGAAATATTTCTAAAATCTTATAATGTAAAAATCGTACTGCTGTGCTTTTCTGAATACAGAAGAAGAGAAGAAAAAGAATAGCTGATGAGATCAATTATTATCACTTATTGTAAATCTGGTTGGAACAAAAACTTAAAGCCACAGGGGGTCCCCAAGACCAAGTTTGGGACCCATTACACTATACAATAGACAGATAGAGAGCTGGCACTATATGATTGATAGATAGATAGACAGGTAGATGACACTGTATGATCGATAGACAGATGTCACTTTACAATAAATGGATATGTGAGGCACTATATAACAGATATCTAGACAGATACACAGATGGCACTATACAATAGATAAACAGACAGACAGGAAGGCAGATGGCATTATATGATAGATTAAAGGCAGTATCTAGCTCTGCCAGGGCATACTATGTAAAGAGATCTCCTACTGTTCTGCTCCAAAGCCTGATAAAATAAGACCTGAACAGAATGTGGGCAACAAAGGACAGAGGAAGAGAAGAGCTAGTCGTGATAACACCAAAGTGGCAAAACAGACCTCTTGAAGGCCGTGGCTCAAGAGAGGAGAAGCAAGGAAGGTAAAGTAGCTACCTATCCAGCTGGACACAAGCTGGTGTCTGACCAGCCCCTAGCTGGGTCACCTGGAGCAGGGTGTATGATGTCGGAGGCCCTGAAATACCCGATGATTTCAGGTATGTCACTGAAGATGTGTCCAGATGTGTATCGGTAGATGTTGTGCTATCCATATATATTTGAATAGAGGCCCCAACTCTGATAACTGGATGAAACCAGGGACTTTGATATAGCCTAGCTGGAATGGGAACTTTTCTTTTTTCAAAGTAATTCTTTGATTAGCAGAAATTTTAATAAAGACATTCCATATATTAGGAATGAAATATTTAGTGAGCCCACTCAACACTGTCACAATACAGTAGATTCACAGATTTATGGTTGCGTTTCATTTTCTGGCCCTCCTTACCTGCCAGTCTTTCTTGCCTTACTTCTATCCATAGCCTAATAGATTGATATCAGTGGAGTTACATGCACACACAAGACCCAGATAGCCTGGTTTCTTAAAAATTCGCGTTTATACGTGCAAGTAATCTTCTGAGCTCCGATTTCATTAAAATGTGCAAGAACAGAGTTAAATGTCATCATCGGCCACCGTGAATCCAAAAACTAGCCTGAATCCTGATTATAATTTTCTTCTATGTAATAAATATGTTTAGTTTTTCATGTGCTGAGAAGCAGATAGCATCCATCCTCTTTTAACATCTCGGACCTGAGCCACTGATGATTCGCAGTATGAACACTGACCGCTGCGCAACCCAATCGTACTGTTTAAAAAATATCTAATTCAAGCTAAACTGACACTTCATTACTATTTGTCTGTTTCCGGATTGCATGCAGCACACTCTTTTCTTCTTGGCAGTGCAAATGAGCCCCACAAAGGAGCGGCGTTTGGTGTGTGACATGTGCTTCTTGCCTGTGCACCCATTACTGCTGGAATAACAACACAGTTACTTTTACTTCAATAAATATTGCGTTAGGTTACTCGTTACTTTAAAAAGTATTTAGGCCACTGTGATGGACGGCCTGCGGTTCAATCCGGCTGGGACGTCCCTAAAAGAGAAGAATGGAGGAAGGCAGCCTTTTCAGGGCACTGCCTCCTCCGGGACACTAGGTGGCAGCTCCTCTGGACAACAATGGTTCCCCGGATTCCCTCAGGGCATCCTGGGACATGGAGTCCGTTTCCTCAGCCCTGCTGGGTGCCGTGGGTGCCACCAGGGGGGAGCTCACAAAGAACCTGGGGACTCCTACTGTTACTACAACTTGGAAGTTCTTCAGAGTCACGAAGACGGAAGGCCGCGGTACTTCCGGGCTACTTGAGAGCTGACGAAAAATAAGAGTCTTCATCTGACCCGGAAGTGCTATTAAATCACATGGACAGAAGGACAGAAGCACTTCCGGGTCAAGGACTATTTAAAGGACTATTCGAGTCCCAGCAAGCAGAGCTGAAGTTGGGTGACGAAGCTGCTGGGAGTGGAGGATTGTTATTGTTCATTGGTGATTATTAATATTGGATTACTGGAGAATTGTGGCGTGTGTGGTGTTTTGTGCACTGTATTGAAGAAAAATAATATTAAAATTCTTCTTGGTGTTTTTACACGTGTGTCTTGGACGTCTGTCTGGTGGGTTTCACGGGGCAGCAGCGCCCCTAGTGTCCACACCACTTAACATAAATAACTTTTTATGCGTTACCCTATTGCTCTCAAGATTGCGCTGCTGGTTTTAACACGCAATGCTCAGCTCCTCAAGATAAATTCATCGATTTTCGGAAATAGTGAGACAGATTTTTACAGCCAGAAGAAAGGAATAATGTGATCGGCAGAGCATTTGCCTTAAGAAATGTATCTTGCGGACCCTTCTGTACATGGCCGCTGAAAACGTGTGTGAAGCTAACACATGCACATGCTAACAGAGTGCAACGGACACGCGCAGACTACAAAATCCTTAAGTGTAGCCCAGCTATGGTACACATGGCGAAATAATCAGGTGATTCGTGGAGAAATCTCTGAGGCTAAGGATCTGCACTGGTATCTGGAAGGTTGCCAGTTACTGCCAAAGAGGATCCTACTCTGTTGGGACCTTAACATGCAAATGCTCCAGGGCAGTGGTTCCCAAACTCGGTCCTGGGGACCCACTGTGGCTGCAGGTTTTTGTTCCAACCAGATTCACAATCGGTGATAATAATTGATAACAACTGATCTCATTTAACTAGCTGGTCTTTTTTACTCTTCCCTTATTCTGTATTCAAAATGGTTTTTATATTCATAAGACATTTAGAAATATTTATATTTTTTTTCTAAAGTTTTCATAAAAGCTTAAATCTCTTTTGTTGTTTTCCTATTACTTTCCCTTTTTCCTGTGTAATTTGCTCCCTTTGTTTAACCCAAATAGTGACAATTAACAACGCGTACAGCAGACACCCGGGATGATGAAAGCAGCAACGACTTCAGTGTCAGACTCACTAATTAGAAATAATCAATTAAATAACCACAACACCTGAAAAAGCAGAAAGGAAATTAGGTTGAAAATACTGTTAACGACTTAAACAAAAACTACATATTCCCTATATAAATGCTTATTACATTTTAATAAAAATCTACCAAACTTAGTTTGTAATTTCTACATTGACTCCAAAACACAGAAACTGGTGCGCACTTAATTAGGCTAAGAGTCCAGTGAAAAATGGAAGTTGGTTGGAACAAAAACCTGCAGCCACAGTGGGTCCCCAGGATCGAGTTTGGGAACCACTGCTCCAGGGGAATGGCTGACCCTGCATTCTGACACCAAGGGGTATGCGAAAACTAACAAATTCCTAATACAAGAAACGGTACAGGGCAAAATAAAGAACAAAAAAAAATCTACCTCTGTTTTCCAGAAGAAGGGTTTACAAGGCGTTTTAGAAACCAGATTTCTGTGAATAAGCGGGTTATTAAAGCGCATGGAAGTGCAGACACCCTTTTAAAAAAATATGATCTTAAATGGACTACAGCAGGAAGCCCACCATCTTAATGGTACAAAGAGAAGGAGAGATGGCCGTTTTTAATTTTTAATAAATTTTCAAATCTTTCTGAAAACATGTTTTCACTTTGTCATTATGGGTCACTGAGTGTAGATTGATGGGCAAAAATAGTAAATGTATCCATTTCGATCTGAACCTACGGCACAATAAAGAGTGCAGAAAGTGAAGACGCCTGAACACTTTCTCAATCCACTGTCCACGAAGGGTCAGCCGGAATCCAGTTTGCTGGGGTCAGTATGTCACTGGAACTGGTCACATCTCTCTAATACTCGGTTGTGCTCGTGTGATGTGGACATCGGGTACCCAGAAACAACGAGGTGAGGTGCAGTGCAGCCGAAAGTGACAGTGACACCTGGCCTTTATTAGAGAGCCTCGGAATGACATCCGCTTTCATTGTCGAGCTTTGTCATGCAGAAATGATGCCCACTGCAGTGACTGGTTATTATTCACATTTAAGGGGGCAGTGCTTTCTGCCCCATGTTCTCTTTTAAAGTATGTCACCCCAGTTCCCTTTCTTTATCATTTTTCGCTTTAATACATTTACCTGGTTTGCTTTATACAGTTCTTTATTCCTGTTTAGGCTGGTATTTGACCGTCTTTGCAATGGAAGCTATATAAAATACACCAAAGTGTATTCTGATTTTACCACTCTGTACAACGTGAAGTAATAATAATAATAATTATGTACATGTATATAGAGCTTTACTCACTACTCAAAGTGGGGAGCCACTTCAACCACCACTAATGTGCTGCATCCACCTGGATGAGGTGACAGCAGCCATTTTGCCCCAGTATGCCAACCATACATTAACTGTTAGGTGGTGAAGTGGCGAGAGATAGCCAGTCAGAGACAGGAGAGTGTTACAGGGCCAGAATGACCAGGCCGGGGTGGGCACTTTAGCCTGGACATCAAGATACACCCCACTCTATGAGAAGGATGCCCAGGGAAATTTTAGTGTCAGCCAGGGATATTTTAGAGCCAGGACCTCGGTTTTAATGCACTGGGGCATTAGGATCTACACTCAGACCACAGGGTAAGTGCTCCCGGCTGGCCTCACCAACACCTCTTCCAACAGACATCCAAGTTCCTGGTTGGTCTCCCATCCAAGTACTGGCCAGGCCTGAATATGCTCAACATTTGAACATTTGAAGTCAAATCCATGCACATGTGGGAAATGGTGACTTACCATTTGAAATCTGAGATCCCTTCATCATGCTGGGGTTTTCTGCAAATAAAAAGCACAAAAAAACAGACATGAAATTTAACATTGGAAACCAGCTGGGCGATCAAGAGTGCACAATTCTGAATGTCTGTCAGCCCTCTGCCACCCTCTAATGGCAAAATAAAAAAATCCAGTCTGCAGCACATGAAGTGAGCTGTGGCAAGTGCAATGGCTACCTGTGTTTCTACAGTATTGGTGGTAAGCTACCAGCAGAGTTCAGATGCCACTGTCAT
Source organism: Polypterus bichir lapradei (assembly GCA_026402145.1). NCBI lineage: Eukaryota > Metazoa > Chordata > Cladistia > Polypteriformes > Polypteridae > Polypterus > Polypterus bichir. The sequence goes on along the minus strand of JANRMT010062816.1, from coordinate 8,376,715 downwards.
GATGTCTTGCAAAAAAGAAAGCAAAATGGCTAGAAAAGTGAAACGCCTGGGATGTAGAGAGAAGCAAATATTGGCAACGTAGCATGGAGACAGCACTTGACGGATCGGCTCACATTTGTATGAGAATGTGCGACCAGCCAAGCACCCCAATCAACCGCAGAACAGCACGTCTACGTTCACATGTGCACCTGTACTCATTTGGAGCCTGCACGCTTTGGGACTCCTGATTATTTATTAAAATCGTGCTTTCGCCACGGATCACTTATCACCGCTATATGCTTTGGGAGAGATTTTGGGCTGAATTGATTTTTGGATTTTTTTTTTCCTTCTGAACATTTTATTCTAGGGTGGCACAGTGGCGCAGTGGGTAGCACTGCTGCCTCGCAGTAAGGAGACCTGGGTTTGCTTCCTGGGTCCTCCCTGCATGGAGTTTGCATGTTCTCCCCGTGTCTGTGGGGGTTTCCTCCCACAGTCCAAAGACATGCAGGTTAGGTGCATTGGAAATCCTAAATTGTCCCTAGTGTGTGCTTGGTATATATGTGTGCCCTGTGGTGGGCTGATGCCCTGCCTGGGGATTTGTTCCTGCCTTGTTGGTGGGATTGGCTCCAGCAGACCCCCGTGACCCTGTGTTAGGATATAGCGGGTTGGAGAATGACTGACTGATTGACATTTTATTCTTAACTGAGGTACTCAATTTACTATTTGTGTTGTGCCACTTATTTCTTGAGTAGTTAAGAAAGAAATATGCATCTTAATGGATGGTTTTAGCACCGGAAAAATAAGGAACATTGTTTTTTTTTAAACCTTGAGTAGTGGTCAGTGTCCCTCATTTGCTCACTGGTACCCAGTTTCATGAACTACAAGATGCCTCACTGGGGATGTGTTCCCACGGCCACCGCACGGGGTATCGCATGCATGTTAGGGTTAGAAAACAGCCGTGACCTTCAGAGCATTTCTTAAAATGAAGAAAGTGACAATCTGCGACGACAAGATGCTGCCTCCTTGCCCACATTTCTATTCACATGGTACTGTGTCTCTTTGGAGAATCCTTGGGTACCGCTAGTTTGACTTTGTCTCAGATGAGCGGTTGCTCGCAGAGTTCTGAATGAGGCACATTACCTGCATTGTGAGGGAGTGTCAGTTATGGCACTACGGCCATGTGGTGTGATTCCCCGAGGGTGAACTGGGTCGCAGGATCCTCATTGTTGAGGACCCGAGTGGCTGGACCAGGCTAAGTGGACACCCACGTACAGTAACTCAAATACAGGGTCATATCCAGAGGGTGGGACTGGACTGAGTGTCTGCCTGGGGGGTTGTCAGCCGGGATTTCAAGCTGTTTCGTCATGTGGTGGGTGCATCAACGTGCTGTACCAAAGCATGCTCCCCAACCTGACCTGGTGTGATGAAGGTCTGTTTTCTAGTTGCAGACACCTGGACATACTGGTGCAGGCTATTAAGCAGGACAACAAGTGTTCCAGGTTTGCTTCCAGGTCTCCAGGTAAAAGTAATTGGCAAGTCCTCAGGAGGCCGAAATGTAGTCACACACCAGTTTGCAATAAATATTAATGCTGACCTCAGTGCAGCACCCCATTCTTTGACTGAAGGACTGAAAGAAAATAGCAATCTCACTGGATCATAAGCTGACTAGAGTAGCACATATGGGCACCTTTACCGAACACGATGAGTCGAGTGTGCGTGTCCGTGGAGCCCAGAGGATTCTGGGCCGTGCAGCTATACATCGATCCATTCAGCTCAGCTGGCACACGCTCCAGTACCAGTTCCTTGCCGTCGTGCTCAGTGCTGCCATCTAGCAGGTGACCACCAACCCGTGTCCAGGTGAATAGTGGCTCTGGGAAGACCTCATTCTGCAGGAGAGACAAAGGAGACATGATGCTATAGCTTTGTACAGAGAACAGGAAATCAGAAAATTGGCCCTAGATGCTCTTTAACAATAAAACCAGAAGATGAAGTCCAATTTGCAATAAACCCAGCGCGCATAAACAGTTTGGACAAATTAGATTATTAGAATAATTTTGACAAGAACAGGCCATTCAACCCAGCAAGTCCACCAATTCTATTGACATACTTTGTCTAAACTAATAAGTTGAGGTCAGAACCTACCACCCTAACTGGGAATTTACTCCACGTGTCTTTGCTTGTCTATGTTATAGAAAATGTTTTTGCGTTAAATTTACCGTCAACAAGTTTCTATCCGTGACCCAGTGTTCTTGTTGAACTCATTTTTAAGTAACTGCCGGGATCGATTGTACCATTTCTCTTCATAATTTTAAACATTTCTATCATGTTACCTTTTCATCTCCAGGCTATGGAAACCATGGATTGCATGTGAGTTAAGTGTTCAGTAATAATTCAATTATGTGAATGTACCACCCTGTGAATAGATGTATTTTTTGGAAAAGTGCCCTTATATACAGTCATATGAAAAAGTTTGGGAACCCCTCTCAGCCTGCATAATAATTGACTCTCCTTTCAACCAAAAAGATAACAGTGGTATGTCTTTCATTTCCTAGGAACATCTGAGTACTGCGGTGTTTTCCGAACAAAGATTTTTAGTGAAGCAGTATTTAGTTGTATGAGATTAAATCAAACTGGCTGTGCAAAAATGTGGGTCCCCTTGTCATTGTGCTGATTTGAATGCCTGTCACTGCTCAATGCTGATTACTTGCAACACCAAATTGGTTGGATGAGCTCATTAAGCCTTAAACTTCATAGACATATGTGTCCAATCATGAGTGGTAAAAGGTATTTAAGGTGGTCAATTGCAAGTTGTGCTTCCTTTCCTTTGACTCTCCTCTGAAGAGTGACAGACAGCATGGGATCCTCAAAGCAACTCTCAAAAGATCTGAAAACAAAGACTGTTCAGTCTCATGGTTTAGGGGAAGGCTACAAAAAGCCATCTCAGAGATTTAAACTGTCAATTTCAACTGTAAGGAATGGAATCAGGAAATGGAAGGCCACAGGCACCGTTGCTGTTAAACCCAGCAGGTCTGGCAGGCCAAGACAAATACAGGAGCGGCATATGAGCAGGATTGTGAGAATGGTTACAGACAACCCACAGATCACCTCCAAAGACCTGCAAGAACATCTTGCTGCAGATGGTGTATCGCTACATCGTTCTACAATTCAGTGCAATTTGCACAAAGAACATCTGTATGGCAGGGTGATGAGAAAGAAGCCCTTTCTGCACTCACGCCACAAACAGAGTCGCTTATTGTATGCAAATGCTCATTTAGACAAGCCAGATTCATTCTGGAACAAAGTGCTTTGGACTGATGAGACAAAAATTGAGTTATTTGGTCACAACAAAAAGCACTTTGCATGGCGGAAGAAGAACACCACATTCCAAGAAAAACACCTGCTACCTCCTGTCAAATTTGGTGGAGGTTCCATCATGCTGTGGGGCTGTGTGGTCAGTTCAGGGACTGGGGCCCTTGTTAAAGTCAAGGGTCTGATGAATTCAACCCAATATCAACAAATTCTTCAGGATAATGTTCAAGCATCAGTCACAAAGTTAAAGTTACGCAGGGGTTGGATATTCCAACAAGACGATGACCCAAAACACAGTTTGAAATCTACAAAGGCATTCGTGCAAAGAGAGAAGTACAATGTTCTGGAATGGCTGTCACAGTCCCCTGACTTGAATATCACGAAAATCTATGGGATTATTTGAAGCAGGCTGTCCATGCTTGGCAGCCATCAAATTGAACTGAACTGGAGAGATTTTGTATGGAAGAATAGGGTCAAAAATACCTCCATCCAGAATCCAGACACTCATCACAGCTATAGGAGGCGTCTAGAGGCTGTTAGATTTGCAAAAGGAGGCTCAACTAAGTCTTGATGTCATATCTCTGTTGGGTTGTCCAAATTTATACACCTGTCTAATTTTGTTATAATGCATATTGCATATTTTCTGTTAATCCGATAAACTTAATGTCACTGCTGAAATACTACTGTTTCCATAAAGCATGTCAGATATTAAAAGGAAGTTTCTACTTTGAAAGCTCAGCCAATGAGAAACAAAAATCCAAAGAATTAAGAGGGGTTCCCAAACTTTTTCATATGACTGTATCTGACTAAAATCTAGGCCACCCATTTTTACACAAGCCCTCCCTAAAATCTATTCCTGGCTGTGCCCCTGGTAGAAGGCGAAGGGGTCTGAATACTTTCTGCACCCACTACAGGCGGTAGTGCTTAAAAGATGGGGAGTGGGGTTTCAGATGTGCAGCACGCATTCTCCTGTCTACTGTTAGGCTGCCTTTCTCCTTTTTCCTGCTCTTGCCATTTCACTTGCTTGTTTGACTCTGTTTGCTCAACCGGAGCCTTAGTGGTGCCTTCATCCTTCAAAAAGCCAGGAAAGGGCCTCGTTGAGCCCCCAGTGTGAATGACACCTTCCATACACATCCAGAACTATTGGAACAAAGTCAGAAAAGCAGCATGAACATCCCTTTAGCTGCTCCCATGACTGACTGACAATATCCTCACGCTCTCTGTGCCGAAGGAGCACTTGTCTAATTTACATAAAACAGATGTACTGTATTGTGGTGCAACAGTTTCATTTTTCTTTTTCCTTTCTTTTTGTTTTTCTGTCTACAGAGTGAAAGACTAATCCTTGAGAAGATGGCATGTCTCATCTGGCTGCTCTTCAGGGCCACACGATACGTTGCCAGAGTGGACTCTGCTTTGTATGATGAAGACCTCGTTTTACAATAAAACCGAACAGTAGCGAGCTGCTTTGAGTCGTTTTTTTGTGAGTGTTGCCTTACATTTCAATAGAGCGAATGGCACATCTTTGTGAAGCGGTGTGGAAATGCTTATCAAAGGTCCATTAAGGCATTTAATAAAGCTAAGTGCCCAAGGCATGTATTCCCATACTTGGCAGTCTGGTTCATTAGGTCCAACCCAGGTGTTTCTTTCTCGGCAGATGTTTCTAAATTTATAAAAATAGTTTAATATGCTCGTCTACTTATTTGTAAACAGACCCCATGTGCACTCGTTCAGACAAACTGCCAACCTCCAGCAGAACACGGCTTATACATATTATGCCTGACGGTACATTAAAGGTGGCTAAGTGACTCGCACATAAGGCACACTGAGAGCAATGGTGGGACACTCGACACAGTCTGCCAACCCAGACTCTCCAGCTAAGACCACACAACTACTCCGACACAGCAGTGCTTTATAATGAGATTTACTGACGAGCTACACTTTGTAAATCTTGACGATCTGCTTGAGATGGCTGCTGGCACAGCGGTTTTGTGGAACTTCCTCACAGCTTGAGATTCCAGGATTCAAATGCTGGTCCAAGCACTGCCTGTTATCCCAGTGTGCACACCAGTTGTTCCTCCAGTTGTTCTGGTGTTCTTCACACATCCCAAGCATATGGTGCCAATAAAAAGTAGTCACCCTCTTGGAAGTTTTCCAAAATGAATCACAGTGGATTTCATTTGGCTTTTTGCTTTGCTCCCTCCCCTACCCATAACTTATCATCTATGACGGAGGAGCGAAAGCTTTTGATTCGTCAAAAATTTCAATCTTTGGTTTTTGACGGATCTCGACGTTTAAGGGTTCCCGATACCGAAAATATCAATATTTTGATGATGGCCGTGTGTTTGTGTGTGTGTCTGTCAGTGTGTCACAGTTTCTTGAAGACGGTGTGAACTAATTCGAAACTTAAGCCTGTTATGAGATGACGATGTGCTGATTAGTTTTTCAGCCAAATCGTGCAAGAGTAAGAGGTCCGCTAGAGCAGGGGTGTCGAACTCCAGGCCTGGAGGGCCGCAGTGGCTGCAGGCTTTATTCTAACCTTTTTCGTAATCTGTGACCAGTTTTCACTGCTAATTAACTCCTGTTCTCTTCATTTTCATAGCCCTTTTTTTAAGGATTCAGTCATCTGAATTGATTCCTTTGTTCATGAAATGGCAGCCAAACAGAAATGAGACGTGAAAAGAGCCAACAGATGACCAGCTAAATTGGGGCTTCAAACTCCAACCAATTTCTTAATGAGAAGTCGATTCTTGCTGTTAATTAAACCCGTTATTTAATCCCATGGCTTGTTGCTGCTCTCATTCTGCTACAGCAGACATTTCCAAAACTGTTGCTTTTCTGCTTTTGCTAAGAACGCCGTCATAATGTTTTGGTGACCTCGGAAATCAATCTTACTGAGACCTTCACCTTCCTTTATTTTCAGATATTTTGAGATAGGCACAGGTGAGCTGGTCATATGGTGGCCTGTTTTGTGTCTCATTTTTGTTTGGCTGCTAATTAAGGAAATAGAAACAACTATGGGGCCAGAGTCAAGTTAATTAAAAGAAGTAATCAGCAGCAAAAAGTGGTCACTAATGAAGAAGATGGCAAGAATGAAAACCTGCAGCCACTGTGGCCCTCCAGGCCTGGAGTTCGACACCCCTGCTCTAGAGGAACCCTCAAATATCGTAATTGTGTAATTAATTACGAATTCTTCTTGTCAATTGCTATCGTAATGACCCATTTTATGATCAGAAAGATCAACATCAGAGCGGTAAATAATTTCTGAAATGTTATAGAATAGTTTGGGTAACTTGGTTCCTAAGGTGCAAAGCTCATTGACACTTGAGTTTGAATTTTGGCACCAATCAGGAGAAAAAGTCTCTTTAATGCCAAACTGGAAATGGATCTCTGCAAAGTGGTCTGAATTGTTACAAATATAAAACACACACTTATTAATCTCATAAGCATTGACCCCCTTCAGGTCAGTATTTAGTAGGTGACAGCCATGACAGCCTTGAGTCGCTGTGCACAGGTCTCTCAATCAGCTTTGCACATCTCCATTTTTTCTCCACTGCTCAAGCTCTGTCAGGTTGCATGTTGATCATGAGCGAACAGCTTTTGTCAAGTTCCATTCACCAACTGGTGCAGCCATTTGGTCTTAGAAGTCCCAGAATTAGTCCAATAGAGGTTACCTGTCTGGGATTTCGGGCAATTGTAGTCTAAATGCACCTTGTCTAGAAGATCAACACACACCTAAAGGTATGCCGGCTCAATCACACATCCAAGAAGACAGGCGTGTGCTGCATATAATCGGGTAAGCATCTGTTTGACTATAAAATATAAGAAGATCACAAGCATCATGTTTATTTTCTGATTCTGATTTCTGTGAAGTCTGCCATCAAGGTGATGCTTGACATTTTCATCTCTCATGAGAGCATTGTGGCTGCCGTCCCATTTAATGAAGTCCTTCAGATGCCTATATGGAGATGTTTGGCTAAAACTTTACACATTCTTGAGAGAGGTCTCCCTCAAGTGCAAGTTGAGTGATTGGTTCCTTCACTGTGACAAAGCTCCTGTGCATCGCTCCACCAAGATTGTCCTTTTCATTGGTGCTACAGGAATCAAACATTTGGAGGCCCCACCCTAGTCACCTGACCTTTTGTGATTTCTGGCTCTTCCCTAAAATCCAGGCCAACATGAGCAGAAAATGTTATGAGGATCGCAAAGACCAGAGCCAGAGTCCGTCCTGGCAGGAATTGGCCCTGGATGGAACATCAGTCCATTGCAGGGAACACTGCCGTGGGGATGTGAGGAAAATAATAAATTCCATAAGACTGGGCATAGGATTTTAACACAGAAAGCTGGATCTGTTAATCGCTATGCTGCTCAGTGGCTTGCTAGGATTATTGATAATACAAGAGATACAAAAGCCGCATTAAAATCATGAGGGGGTTCTGTGAAAACATAACTGCTTGGACGGATGAGTTGCAGTGATTTGTTTGTCCTGGCCAAGCAAAATCTCAACCCACACAGTTCTTCTCGGCACATGTACTGTATATTTAAGCATAGCCTCTGTCTGTAGTGATGTGATCTACACAATCCCACTCCTCAGCAGCTCTGACCTTATTGTACTTCTGACAGCATTTTCAATGAAGAATGTAACAATGATGACACCTCAGACATAGAAACAATAATGCTAATGGTGGTGGCTGAACAAGCCCTCCTTAAGCTCTGTTGCTTGAAACGCTTTTTTAGGTTTAATAATAGAAATGTACACTGTATGTGAAATAATCTCATTTAGTCAGGCATTTTCCTTTAATCACCATCTCACAACTACACCTGTCCCTGATGGCAACTGTTTGACTGACCACCCACGTCTGATTGCTGCATCTCCTGTGACCACCTTTTCCCAAGGAATTCCTATTCTGTGACCACCACTGCTGGGAGTTTTTATGAGGAGTCAGTGGGTACAATTGGATTTCCTTGGCAATACAGCCCTCTAGTGGTAAGCTTGGGGATTTTTTTCAATGTATTTTTAAATACAATTTAAATATTTAGACATAATTTGCAATGTATTATTAAATTTATAACCAACACAAGCAATCTAAAAAATGAAGCCCTCAGTTTAAGGGATATTCAATATAGAATATACATTATATAGTGCCTATCTATCTATCTATCTATCTAATTTTCATTGCCTTAAGGTTTGTGAAACACCCACCCTACATGATCCTACCTGGAATCCTTGCACGAGTATTCGGACGGTGTCCCCAACTTTCGCTCGTGGCGGGGACATTGCCAGCTTGGGGCCCTTGGGTGCCGCTGTGAGAAGAGAAAAAAACAGAAGAAGGTTAATCCAAACTGACTTTGATAATAGTAAATGAGGTGACAGGCTATTAGATAGATAGATAGATAGATATGAAAGGCACTATATAACAGATAGATAGGTAGATAGGCAGATGAAAGGCATTAAATAATTGATAGATAGGTATGAAAGACACTATATAATACATAGATTGATAGATATGAAAGGCACTATATAACAGATAGATTTATAGATAGATAGAGTAAAGGCACTATATAATAGATATGAAAGGTGCTATATGACTGATAGATAGATATGAAAGGTACTATATAACTGATAGATAGATAGATAAAAGCCATTATATAATAGATAGCTATGAAAGACACTATATAATACATAGATAGATATGAAAGGCACTATATAACTGATAGATAGATATGAAAGGCACTATATGACTGATAGATAGATATGAAAGGCACTATATAATTGATAGAAAGATATATAGATAGATGGAAGGCATTATATAATAAATAGATATGAAAGGCGCTATATGATAGATAGATAGATAGATAGATAGATAGATCTTATAAGACTTCATTAGATAAAGAAAATCTCAAAACATTTAGTACTGAAATAAAAAATTATTTTTGCTTATACTGGAGCACATATACAATTCTGACTAAGAAAAACTTTTTTCACTTCAAACTGCAAAATGAATCCACAAATTAATCCACTTCCACTTTGTGTAGAAGAAGCCGAACTCACCGAGTGTGACCTCAGCCTGCATGGGCATCGACAAGGCTGGATGTTTGACTTCACAGCTGAACAGGGCATCGTTATCGAGCTGTGGGTTTAGAGTCCAAGTGAGCATGGCTCTTACTTCCACAGTCCCATCATTCAATGGGATGTGTGCATTGCGAAAGTAATACAGGGGCTCGGTACTTTGGACCCAGCGTGGGAATTCCCGGCTGACCACTGTTTCTGGAATGATCTCTGTGGCTGGGTTGGGCTCATAGCCTGGGGCCCTGGGGGTGTTACCCCGATGAGGATCCTCTGTAAAGAGTCTCGGTGGCTTCTCATCCAGGTCCAGCAGAGACAATGACTTCTGCAGCTTGGTGTCATCCAGCTCACGACTAATAAGGGGCCGGGGGTCTCTCAGGCCTCCAGCGCTTCCATCACTTCCCATCGGGGACTGCCCCCAAGTCATTGCTTCAATTAGTTCGCCATCTCGCTTGAAGTAGACCTGTGGAATGGAGAAGAGATGTGGTTAGAAGACAAGATTGGGACAAAATAACACCTGAAATACTTTATTGCTTGGTATCCTCAGTGCCAAAATGTCTTTGAAGTGTTGTGAGAAGGAAAGGCAACATTACAAAATGGTAAATACTTTACTGTCCCAACTTTTTTGGAATGTGTTGCAGGCCTGAAATGCAGGAATTGATGTATATTAACAAATGAAATGAAGCTGACTGGTTAAAACATGACAAATGTTGGGTTCATACTGTCTGTACTGAAATAAAAGTCAAAGGAAATTCAAGGACAACTGCATTTTTTTCCTTCTTTTTCTGATTTTGGGTTGTACATCCATAATAAATTAAAAGACAAAGAAATATTCAAAACATCATATGCGCAAGAATGACATGTAAGGATTAACAAAAAGATCATAAGACATGCCACTGCAGGGCTGGCTACAACATGGCAGGTAATGGGGAACACATCTGAAGTGCAAGTGCTGCCTGCTACATCACTATACTACACTATACTACATATTTAATTTATACATTTTTTAAATGAGGAATAACTTTTATATATGCACTTGTTAAATTTCAGATTGAGACGCCAAAAAGGCAGCACCACTTCTAAAATAAACATGCAGGGCTGATCTGCAGCCAGGAGTCGTACAATAAAATATTCAGTAGTGTTCAGTGATGTGGAGACGAGTCTCCTAATGGAGTAATCAGAGAAACAGGAATGAAACACTATGGACAGGATGCTGATTTATAATGACTGACAAAAGAGTTTGGGGGGGACAGTCATCCTAGGGGCAGCAGCGGGTCAGCAGACTGCTTCCGGACATCAGCATTAGAGCCAGCAGAGTGTAATTGCAGACTGCAGTACCTTATGAGGTCGGTCATCACCAAACGCCCTCAATGTCAGTCACGTAACACTCATCGCATTAGACTATGGTTAACATTAGGGCCCTATTAGACTATGGTTAAAATTAGGGCCCCATTAGATTATAGTTAACATTAGGACCCCTTTAGACTATAGTTAACATTAGGATCCCGTTAGACTATGGTTAATATTAGGGCCCCATTAGACTATGGTTAACATTAGGGACCTGTTAGACTATGGTTAACATTAGGACCACATTAGGCTATGGTGATCATTAGGACCCCGTTAGACTGTGGTTAACATTAGGGCCCCATTAGAATATGGTTAACATTAGGGACACGTTAGACTGTGGTTAAAACTAGGGCCCCATTAGACTACGGTTATCATTAGGGCCCCATTACACTATGGTTAATATTAGGGTTGTGGGAGGGTTATCTGACGGAAAGGGCTTTTTGTGACTGACACTGTGGACATTAGCTGACCTTTGTCATAGCTAGTGCAGTTAGTGCAGTCAGTCCCTTCTCATTAGAGCAGCAGCCCCATTCCCATGATCACCCGTCTGCTGCCCTCTGGTGGCTAAACAGTTAAGGAGAAATATGTTTAATAATAAAAAAAATGTGTGGCATTAATTTATAAGTTAGATGCCGTTAATATGTTTGCGTTCTTATTTTGTAACATTTCTTTCTTAAGTCTGCCTATAGAAGATTCCTGCCGACTCTGAACAACCATTTAATTTGTTAAACGCACACATACCCGCCTTCACTATCAGGGGGCAAAACAAAGCAGCAGCTGCAAAAAGAGACTGAGAAGAGCAAATCCATAACCGACGCTGAAGTGGAATTGATGTGAGCCTAACGGGACAACACATCTTATTGGAAGAAAAATGAAAATCCAATGAGGCAGTGAGCAGAGAGGACTGAGCTGACGTGAAGGTCCCGAGGCAGCAGGATAAGACCATCGATTGCTGGTGTCTTTCCTTTTTATCAATGTTAATCATAAAAGGATAGATTAAAATTCCACATTAATCACCCTCACCATGCAGTCTCTCAATTCTATTCTAGCCTTGTCAGGCACACAGCTTGATTCCCGCCCCCCCCCCCCCAGTGCTTATTAATGTTTCCTTCGAAAAGAAGGAAAATTATTTTTCTTCAGAGATGTCCCTCAGTTCCAGCAGAGTGTAACTGCAGCCCGCTACATCTATGAGGTCAGACACGTAACGCCCCAACATCACGTAACGGCTACGACGTTAGTCATGTAACGCCCATTGAACACCCACTATGGTTAAGTTTAGGGTTATCTTACTCAGAAGGCATTTCGTGACTGATGTTCTGGCCATTATGTGACATACGTAACACCTTATTATGGGCTAGAGTTAGGCCCGTCTCCTCAGTCCAACGCAAAGGTATCGGAAATCATTCACTGGAGTCTTGGTCTTTTGAAATGATGCTTCAATCATTTATTCATCAACTCAATTTATTTAGTCATCCATTGATTTATAGAATCTATTTAAATGAATAGGCCATTCAAAAATGATCAACTTTGGATGGAATCTGGGTGACGTATTTCAATCTGGTTTTACAAAATTTCATAGTAGTTGAAGGTGACTTATGATATTTTATTAACCCATTAATCGGGTTGCTCATGGAGTCTCGAATGAGGCACATTACCTGCACCGTAAGGAAGGGTCAGTTATGGCACTATGGCCATGTGACGTGATCCCCCGAGGGTGATCCAGCTCGCAGGATCCTCACCGCTGAGGACCCTAGTGGTGGAACCAGGCCAAGGGGATGCCCACGTAACACCTGGCTGTGGCAGATAGAGGGTCATTTCCAGAGGGTGGGACAGGACCATGTGTCTGCCTGGGGGGTTGCCAACCGGGATCCCAAGCTGTTTTGTCGTGTGGTGGGTGCGGCAACAAGCTGTGCCAGTGCATGCTCCCCAACCTGACTTGGACTCGGGTTCTTGTGCTATTTTAGTGCTGCATGACCTCAGCGATATGGTGGACCATGGGGTTCTGTTAAAGCAGCTTGAGTATGAAGTCGACATTCAAGGATATGCACTGAAATGGTTTGTTGCCCTCTTAAAAGGTTAGAGATCGATGTCGGTTAACATAGGTGATGATTTCTCTCAGTCAGCTCCATTCATAAAAGGTGTACCCAAAGTTCAGGCGTCCTTATTATTTGCCTTATATCTGCTCCCTTTTGGGTCCATATTTCAAAAACGCAGTGTCGATTACAATTGTTATGCTAATGATACTCAACTTTATCTTAAAGTTAGCCCTGGCATCGCTTCATCTATAAAAAAGCTGATGGAGTGTATTAATGATGTTCAACTTTGGATGGTAACAAATTTTCTCCAACTGAATGAAAATAAAACAGAGGTCATTATCTTTGGCCTTACTTCTTTCACTAATGAATTTTGCACTTACTGACAGCAAAAATTCATAACGATCTCAAGAACCTGGGTATCGTCTTCAAGTTGTCATTAAGTTTTGACAAACACATCTTCACAGTAGTAAAATCCAGCTTGTACCAACTGAGGCGAATCTCAAAATCAAACTCCTTTCTTTCACAGAAGGATTTGATGACAAGTCAAGTCAAATAACCCTTTTTAATTGGCTATCTAAAACCATTACAGTATGCAAGCCATCGAGGCAACTCAGGCTCCTTCTTCAGGCAGGTTGTAATCCACAAGACACATAAACTTCAAAACAGGACTCTAGAATTGACAACAAAAAAAAAAAGGAAAGGATGTCCCAAATCATAACAATGGTGGCTTAAAAATGCCTTTTGGCTAAAATATCATCAGAAGTGACTCCCGGGTACTATGCTCAATCAAAAAATTTACGAGGAAGGTTTTTGTTGTGGCACTGCTATTAACATAATTTCCATTTCCTCGAAAGTGAATGAGAACTCCAGGAAGTGACCCCAATTCTGCATCTCAATCACAGATAAAAAGGCAAAATTGGGAAAACAAAGCTTAAGAAAAAGTGCTATATACATTTAAATTGACTTGCCATGGCCACTGTAAAGAGACAAAACAAAGGAGAAGTTTTGGGGAATCCACCCCATTGTAAGAGATGGTTGGCAACTCAATCCGGCCAGGATGCTCTTGAGTTGGAAGGATGGGAGGAAGGCAGCTTTTCTAGGACACTGTCTTCCCCAGGACGCCAGATGGCAGCTCCCCTGGAGTGTAACGGTGCCCCGGATTCCCACAGGGCATCCTGGGACTTGGAGTTTGGTATCTCAGCCCTGTTGGGTGCCTCCAGGGGGTACTGTGGAACAAAGGTGGGAGACAAGATTTTCGCCTAGCCCGGAAGTACTAGAAGGTCACGGGGACGGAAGCCATGAAGGACTACCGGGCTGATTAAAGAGCTTGAATTCTCCGTCTGAACCGGAAGTGCTGGCAGGTCACATGGACAGAAGGACAGAAGCACTTCCGGGTAAAGAACTATTTAAAGGACTGCGAAACACCCAGCAGGTGAGCCAGAGTCGGTGGACAACGCTTGCATTGTACTGCATTTACCTGTTTATAGTGGCTGTGGTGCGTGGAGGGCACTGTTGGAGAAGAAAAGAATTAATAAATATCTTCTTGGTGCTTTTACCCTATGTTCTGTGTGTCTGTCTGTTGCGTTTAAGGGGCAACAGTGACCCCTAGTGTTCACACCGTATATTAATACAATTACGATACTCAAAAAACGAGTAATCATCAAAGACTGAGTCAATATGTGACTGATCTGGGTGAGTGGAGGTCTTGGCTTTATTCATGCTCAACAGGTATATGGGTGGAAGTGAGGTCAGCAAAAGGGTGTGGTCTGATGCCAGAATTAGGAAGTTTACTTGGTCTTCCCTTCTGGAAGTCTGCAGAAGAGGGAGAGAAGGCATTAGTGTGAGTCATCGAACCCTAACTCTTTTAGTTCACCCACAGTTAGGCCCTTCGACTTCCTCCCATGTGTGCATGCATGCGGGACACCATCTTGAATGAGTCTCTCATCAGGTCCCTGGACCGTCTCATTGCAGTAACACCTTTATCTCTTCAAACTCTTCCTCTTTTTGTCTCTGCCGTTATTACCGCACTCAACCTTGTTCCTCTGTTTAGCCACACCAGATCAGATAAGCTTGGTCAGATATGGATTGACCTTATTTTATATTACATAAAAGTGAAGGCAATAAAAGGCTAAAGGCCAAATATGTGATTGCAAACCTTCTCCAGGTGGGACACACGAGGTGAGAAACAAACCAAGAACAACAAAGGGGAAGTGCCTATTACACCGCATGAACTCGACTACTTTTCACTCATAATTTGTTGGCAACCTGTGATCAGTCAGCATGAAAACATCACAGATGTCCGTTTGTGGAAGAGCTCCAAATACACTAAATACATACTACAGAAGGCCAAAAATGTGGTTTCACCGTAGCTGCTTCACAGCTTCAGGGTCTTGGGTTTGACACCCATGGATTTTTGCATTCTTGTGGAATTCTCTGGGTTCTCCTGTTTGCTCCAAGGTGTTTTTATTCAGAGACTCTAAAATGTCCTATTATGTATTCCCCCCCCCCCAGTGTCACATTTTGGGTTGACTTCCCTCTTGTGGTCTCTGCTTCTCTGATAGGATCTGCTTCCAACATCCCAATCAGGAGTGAAACGAATGTTCTGTATGGACTGTGTCAGAAGAGATTATTGATTATATGACACCGGGCATAATTAGCTTTCCCTCCATATCTCTATGATTTAGGCCGTGTGTATACTTAACGTGACGCGTGCTCCAGCGGACACTATGGCTACGCAAGCATTGTACTGTTCATACTCACGCAAGTACTTTACGTACAGTAAAAGTTTAATTTAATCGACCATTTACATTTTTATTCCTGTGAGTGGCTGTGTAGGTAGGGGCCCAGGGGCCTATAATGCTGTTAAGATGGCCCTGCGGACACCTGAAAGTGCTATTATCATGAAGTGGAAGTGTCCACGAGCAACATCAGCTCTACCATGATGTGGTAGGCCACTCACACTCCCAGAGATGAAGCCCGAATCAGCTCTCCTCTGTGGCATAGTAAAGAACAAAGTTTCAAATGGCCACTGGAAGCAACATCAGCACAAGAACCGTACATTATGAATTTCATGAAGTGGGCTTCCATGGCTGAAGACCAGCATATGCAATGCCAAGCGTCGACTGGAGTGGCGTAAAGCACCTCGCCCTTGGAAATGTGTTACCTGGAGAGGTGAATCACACTTCACTATCTGGTAGGCTGATGGACAAACCTGGGTTTGGTGGATGGCAGGGGAACGCTACCATCCGGACTGCTTAGAGCAGTGGTTCCCAACCTTTTTTTGGCCATGCCCCTAAGTAGAAAAACCCAAGTTGGTTGTAAAATCATAAAGGGTTCTTCACCATCCATTCTATGTTTATATAAATATATAAATGTCTGTGTAAAAAATAAAAATTATTTGTTTATTTTTTTCTATCATTTTCATTTTATAAATTGTTTAACGTACCTAAATTCTCGAATTGCCCCCCCGAAAAAATCAAATTGCCCCCCAGTGGGGCGTACACCCCATGTTGGGAATCACCGGCTTAGAGCCTACGGTAAAGTTTGGTGGAGGAGGGATGATGGTCAGGGGCTGTTTTTCAGGGTTTGGGACAAGGCTCCTGGGTTTCTCTGCAGGGTCCTGTTAATGCTACAGCATACAGGGACATTTTAAACAATTGTGTGCTTCCAGTTTTGTGGCTACAGTTTTCAGTTCCAGCATGACTGTACCCCTGAGCACAAAGCCAGGTCCATAAAGACATGGAGGAACTTGACTGAGCCCTGACCTCAACCCTACTGGACACCTTTGGGATGAATTTGAATACCCACTGCGAGCCGAGTCTTCTCATCCAACATCAATACCTGACCTCACAAATGCTCTTCTGGCTCGATGGGCACAAATTCCCACATTTCAAAATCTTGTGGAAAGCCGTGGAGGGTCTCATAGTTGCAAAGGGCCAACTCCATATTAATGCTCATGATGATTTTGGATGCTCTTAGAGATAGAGATGGGGAGAAGCACAGGCATCTGGGTGGGACTAGGAGAAGAGCCACTGACCCTCCGCATCGAGAGGAGCCAAAGGATGTAGTTTGGACGTTTGATTTGGAATGTCTCCCAGACACTTCCTTGTGGAAGTTTTATGGGCATGACCATTTGGTAGGAGACCCCATGAAAGAAGCAGGACTCGCTGGGAGGATTATATCTGCCAGATGGCACAGGATCACCATGGGATCCCACAGTATGATTTGGCAAGTGAGTTTGGGGAAAGGAATGCATGGGCCTAACTGCTTGGACTGTTGTCCCAGACCTGGATAAGCAGTGGAAAATGAATTAACATCTAACAAGCTCATATAGATCAAGTGTCCACAAAACTTCTGACATGTATGTAGTGTACCTAAAAACTTGTCCAGTGAAGGAGTAGACAAGTGCGAGGACAGGCACAGCAGAGATTTAATGATAGTGAAAATGAGCCCACCGATGATATACAGGGGATGATCAAAAGGCAAACGTTCCTGCCTGGAGCTTTAGTTTCTTTCAAAGTCAAAAAGTCTAAATTAATTGCAAAATCCACACTGGGCACGTTGTCCTCTTTTTTTGTTACGTAATTTCCTACATTTTTCTGCACAAAACATTGACTAGATAAAACTATGGCGAGCCCTTTTATCATTTAATCCCTTTCCTAATATCAAAGTGTTATGATTATTTGTAGGCTTGATATGAAATTTTAAAATTAGATACCAGCTTTTTACCATTTGACATTAAATTAACCTTTGAAGTTGGAGTGATGAACCGAGCATTTTGAATTTTGGTATCAACAAAAGGATTAAATGCTAAAATGGCACGTCCCTTAATCATCTCTAGGCTTAGACTCGTATACGGAATTCCTATCATCCACCACTAGATGGCACCAAATGTCTTTCAAAAATAGACTGGAACATGGAGGGCTCACCGAGAGAATCACATCAAATTAAATGTAAGGTCTCCATGAGCACATTTCAGAGCCGAGGTGGGACATCACGAGTTCTCTTCAACTGCCTTATATGTTTAGGTCCAGCTGAGCTCTTTATCACTAATTAATAAGTAATTATATGTAAACACTTCATTGTAACAGTTAATTGGGATTGCATAGGCATGCATTTTTTAAACCAGCTCAGACCAGTTGTAGGGTGACAGAGGGCCAGAGCCTATTCTGAAGGTGCCAAGCTCACAGCAGGCAGAAACGCTGGATGGGATACCAACTCACTAGAGGGCACTCTCACATATTCACTCACACTTGCTCCCAGCCTCCTTAGCTTTATGCTTACCCGTGGGAAACGATCCAAAAATGCTGAATGATTTTTTCAATAAGAAAAAATGTTATAACGTATAACAGAAACACATAAATTAAATAGCAGAATGTCTACATAAATACAGCAGGAAAGGTCTGTCTAGTGTCTGCTACTGATTTAGTACACGACATGTACAACACATAGCCCGATGTCGTAAACTGAATAGAAGAGTTACGTTTCTTTGTTGACATTTCTTATATTTTTCCTGTCTCTTGAGCACGAGAGAATGTCACTGGCTGATCCGCACGATCGACAAGCCCTGTGGTGTTATTGTAGGCCGCCACAGCACAAGGTTTACTGACGTTCATATTTCCCCTGACACGAGCATTGATGGTTGCTGAATTGTGAAGGATGCTTAGGGGGCGCTCACGTGTTTCTTCTCCTTCCACTTGATCGCAATCATTTTTTGCCACAAAGCTACCTGCACCATGATGAACCTTTATGGCAGCGAATTAGAACATTAGAATATTCTAGACGAGAACAGGCCATTCAGACCAACAAAGCTCACCAGTCCTGTCCACTTATTTCTTCCAAGAAAACATCAAGTCGAGTTTTAAAAGTCCCTAAGGTCTTACTGTCTACCACACTACTTGGGTGCTTATTCCAAGTGTCTATCGTTCTTTTTGTAACGAAAAACTTCCAAATGTTTGTGCAAAATTTACCCTTAACAAATTTCCAACTGTGTCCCCGTATTCTTGATGAACTCATTTTAAAGTCACCGTCTCGGTCCACTGGACTAATTCCCTTCATAATTTTAAACATTTCAGTCAGGTCTCCTCTTCATCTATTTTTCCTTAAACTGTAAAGGCTCAGCTCTTTTAATCTTTCCTCATAATTCAACTCTGTAGCCCTGGAATAAGCCTAGTCGCTTGGTCGCTAGTCGAATTGACCAGGTGTATCATCGCACAGTGACGTATGTGTCGGTTTCACATTGTCGTCATTTTTGCCTGGTTCAACTACTGGTTCAGCTTCAGTTTGTTCTAAAACTGGCTTTACAGCTTCTCGTTTACACACCATTTGTGTGTTTTGGTTAAAGGCTCTGCCCCATTCATAAATATTGATGCGTTATCACACAGTGGCAAAATCCATAGACTTTTTTAGCAGTGTGTTGTTTTTTCATTCAGATTTAACACTCTGTATCTCAGCAAAATAGGAAACCCCAAAGGGTGCAGGCTCAGAATTAGCGTGATTTGTGATAGACAGGCACCATGGTATAAGTTCAACGCCATTTCCATTTCCATTTATTCACTTAGCAGAAGTAACTGAAAAGCGACTTACAAAAGAGGCCGACATAATCGAGTGAACATCAGTCTGGGGAACTGTCTGGGAACAGAAGAAGGTTACAAAAGTGACCCTAACAAGTGAAGAGCTCTAAGCCAAACGACTTGTTACTCTTTTTCTTAGCTATTGAGAACCAAAGAAATCATCAAACAGATAAACATTCATAGAACTAGAGAGTCTTTGAATGCTTCTTAAACACAAAGAAGGAGCCAGCAGTTCAGATGGAGGTGGGCAGCTCCTTCTCTACACATGAAAAGAGCCTGAATTGAGATTTGACGCCATGAAGAGGTGGTATCACCAGACATCATTCTTTAGCAGACCTGAGTGGGTGAGGAGGAGCACAGGACCTTACCAGTGGCTCCTTATGTTGACCCACTGACTGCCCCGTAGGCGAGCATCAAGGATCTGAACTTAATACATGATACTACAGGAAGACAGTGGAGTGGCCTGAAAAGATGAGGGATATATTCACATCAACATCCACCCATCAACATGGATTTTATTTATTTAATATGGTATTTTTTATTAATTATATTTCAATTTTGTATCTTTGTAGTGTTCCTTGACTGCCTGCTCAATGTACGTGGAGCCTAATTAGGCAGCGGGTGCACTGACCAGATCCAGCAGTCATTAAGCCAAAGATGAAGAAGGCTCAAGAGCTACACCATTAAGGTTTGGGATTTTGCTTCATGTTTGGCATTCTTTGGCTGTCCCTGGGTCTCTGTGTTTGGATCGGTGGCTAATAAAATACTTCAGAAGTGATGACTTCAGGCTTCGACCCTTGTAGGATGAGGAAAACCAGATTGCATCCTAGCAGACTTCAGTGTTCTGGCAGCAGAGCCATTCAATCCATTAGGAGACTTAGGCGGACGCCTAGGGAGCCATCATTTGAGTTGATGCTATTTATGAATGTGGAGGACACCAAGGGGGATCCACAAGGTCATCATGTTGCACATGCTCTGGATGCTGGAGGGGGATTCACCACTCCCAGTCATCGAATTTTAATGGTACAAAGTGGGTGCTGTTACCCACTGGGAGTCATTTAAGTAGTTGTTGGCAGTGTACACCAAGGGGCCACAGCTCCTTGTCTCCGGTAAATACACACTAAGGGTTGATGTATATGCTATTAAAGGGGTGTGCGCTCCAGGCACAGAGGGAGATTCACTGCCCCCTGAGTTGTCAAACTCTGATGGTACTGAGTGGGCACTGTTACCCGCTGGGCAATTTTAATGAAAGTAAAAGTGCACATGTGACATACACCAAGGGGCGTGCCCTACTTAAGGTCCTTGGTATTTACACACAAATGTGCTACTGAAGAGGCACACGCTGTGGTCGCCCATGGGGGATTCACCGCTCCAAGTTGTTGAACTCTGATGGTTCCGAGTGGGCACTGCTACATGCTGGGAGTCATTTATGAAAGTAAAAGTGCATTAGTGGTGTACACCAAGGGGCAGCAGCTCCTTAAAGTCTGTGGTAAATGCACAGCAAGGGTCGCTGTATGTGCTATTGAAGGGGTGTGCACTCCAAGTACAGAGGGAGACACCCCCCCCCCCCCCCGCTCTGAGTGGGCACTGTTATCTACTGGGCTCCATTAATGAAAGTAAAACTGCACATGCTACGCACACCAACGGGCACGACCTCCTTAAAAACTATGGTACATGCACACAAATGTGCTACTGAAGGGGCACACGCTCTGGTCGCCCATGGGGGATTCACCGCTCCAAGTTGTTGAACTCTGATGGTTCCGAGTGGGCACTGCTACATGCTGGGAGTCATTTATGAAAGTAAAAGTGCATTAGCGGTGTACACCAAGGGGTAGCAGCTCCTTAAAGTCTGTGGTAAATGCACAGCAAGGGTCGCTGTATGTGCTATTGAAGGGGTGTGCACTCCAAGTACTGAGGGAGATTCACTGCCCCCCCCAAGTCGTCAAACTCTGATGGTCCTGTGTGGTCACTGTTACCTGCTGGGCACAATTAATTAAAGTAAAATTGCAAATACTATGCACACCAAGTCCTCCTTAAAATCCATGGTATATACACACAAATGTGCTACAGAAGGGGCACATGCTGTGGTCAGCAAGGGGGATTCACTGCTCCCATTCATAATGAGTGGGCACTGTTACCTCTGGGCACCATTAATAAAAGTAAAATTGCACATGCCATGTACACCAATGGGTGCACCCTCCTTATAGTCCTTGCCATATACACACAAAGGGGTGCTATATGTGCTACAGAAGGGGTGCACACTCTGGACACCCGAGGGGGATTGTCCGTTCCCATTTGTCTAACTCTGATGGTACTGAGTGGGCACTGTTACCTGCTGTGCACTATTAATGAAAGTAAAGTTGCACATGCTATGCACACCAAGGGGCATGCCCTCCTTAAAATCCTTGCTATATACACACAAACGTACTACAGTAGGGGCCCACGCTCTGGACTTTGGAGGGGGATTCACCACTCCCATTCGTTGAACTCTGATGGCACTCTGAGTGGGTGCTGTTACCCACTGGCCGCTTTTAATGAAAATAAAAGTGTGTATGCACCATACACTAATGGGCAGCTGCTCTGTCTGTGGTATATATACAATACAGTTTATTTCTGTATAGCCCAAAATCACACAAGAAGTGCCACAATGGGCTTTAACAGGCCCTGCCTCTTGACAGCCCCCCAGCCTTGACTCCCTAAGAAGACGAGGAAAACCTCCCAAAAAAAAACCCTTGTAGGGAAAAAATGGAAGAAACCTTGGGAAAGGAAGGATGGGCATGTAGTGGATGTCAATAAAGGGGGTCAATACAACACAATACACAGAACAGAACACAAGTAACCCTCAATAAAATACAATATTGCAAGAGAAATATTACAAGTACAGAACAGAATTCAACAGCAGATGATATCACATAATATGATTTGGATTTGTTCAGAGTCCTGGAGACCTCAGCCATCAAGCTGCCTCCCCATATTGGCCATTCCACAGCTGAGACAGCACTGGGCTAGCCAATCCAATAAAAGGATTCCTCTACCAGATGATTATATACACACAAAGGGTCACTGTATATGCTACAGAAGGGGTGCATGCTCCGGGCACTTAGGGGGTTCCCGAAGTCTAATAATACCAACTATCTGCTATGGACAATGAAGGGCTCCAAATGGGCTTCGACCGGCACTGTATGGCAGACCCTCATTATCAGCACACAATCCCAGCTGTAGACAAGCACAAGTTGGTGAATTAAACCTCTCCTTCTAGACTGCAAAGGCAACCTAAAAAGAAGTCGTTCTTCCCCTACAGCCCACCCAACCTAATTTTGCTAAATTTGAATTAAACCGCAGAGCCGAAGTGAAAAAAGGCGCCCAATAGCTGTGACTACCAAAGACATCTTAGCTAATTAATGAATATTCATGGCTTTTGGAATAAATCTTTCATTAACAAAAGAGCTGCTTTCTGAGGAAGAGCCTCTTTGAGTGAATACTCACTTCTGCTTTCATGAAAGAGGGATGAGGAGGGCCCCGATCCAACGTGGAGGAGTTTATATTTGTAATATAATGAGGAAAATAGGCACACAAGTACAGAAATCTGTTACGGGAGTGCCAAAAATACAGAAAGGTCACATTTACAAGCAAACTGAGAGAAAATAACACCAATAACAAGACAAGGCTGCTGCAGACCTGAAGCTTATTTTGCTTTTTCTTCTCTGGTACCTGGAGATAGTAGATGTTGATTGAAGGATTTAACAGGGTGAGAGAATGACAGAAAGTATTAGTCGTTTCAAGGAGACAGCCATGGCAGCTGATATAGCAGACTCCCAGAATCAACACGTTTGATTTCTACGTCTACTGAATGCTTAGGGCCCAATGGCTGACATGTGCACACAACTCCACAAATCAAAGGCAGGCAGACGCCCGCAATGAGCTCGGACCACTCTGGAATAGCAACCAATCGATCAATCTGTTATAAGAACCTGCTTTGTCCCATTTAGAGTTGCATGGAGCTGAAGCCTAGAAAGGTAACGTCAGGCATGTGGCAGGAACTAACCCAGGACATGACTCCAAATCATCACAAGGCACATCAAGCAATCGGCTCAACAGTCAGCCACTTATGAGCTGGTTACTACAATGGAGGGGGGTCAGAGTCTTTGAGCACACATCAGGAACTGGGGTTCAGATTCTTACTTGATGTCATTGTTGCACATTTTTAATTTTGCTATTGTTACTATTACTTTTATTCATGACTTGCAATATTTGGCCATTTTATGCATCATTCTTCATGCATTTGTTGTGTGCCTTGTGTTATGTAGGCAATTCCCCAAGAGGCGTGGCCACCTGCCCATCACCATTGAGGGACTGCCCTCAGCCTTAAATAGGCGGGGTCAACCCACAGTTCCTTGCGGTTCATTTGAATACACTTGGGAGGGGGAGAGTTTCATATGCTTTGTGGTTTCCTTGGGCTTTCAGTTGGGTTACAGAACAAATCACAGTACAGAAACTGCACTCGTTAAAGTAGTAAAAGACTTACGGGTCAATGCAGACAGATTATCTGTTCTCATGAGTGCTGCATATGATACCATTGATCATAACATTCTTAGAAATCGCTTTAGTCAATGGGTGGGCCTCTCTGGCAGTGTCTTAAATTGGTTTGAATCCTACCTGGCAGGTAGAAAATTCTTTGTTAGTTGTGGTAATTATACTTCAAAGACACATGATATTTCAATATGATGTTCCACAAGGCTCTATCCTGGGTACGCTGCTCTTTTCTATTTACATGCTTCCATTAGGTCAAATTACCTTAGGGCACAACGTGAGCTACCACAGCTATACTGATGACACACAACTATATTTATCAGTAGCACCTGATGACCCCGACTCTCTTGATTCACTGCCACAATGTCTCACTTGTGTTTCTAAATGGATGAGTAGTAATTAAATAAAGAGAAAACAGAAATTTTAGTGATTGGCAAAAATGGATATAATAAAGTTATTAGAAATAAACTTGGTGTATTAGGATTAAAAGTCAAGACGGAGGTAAAGAATTTAGGGGTAACTGTTGACTCTGGCCTGAATTTTAAATCACATATTAATCAGATTACTAGGACAGCATTTTTTCACTTAAGAAATATAGCAAAAGTTAGACCTCTTATAACACTGCAAGATGCTGAGAAATTAGTTCACGCTTTTGTTTTCAGTCAACTAGATTACTGTAACGCACTCCTCTCAGGACCACCCGATAAAGACATCAACCCATTGCAATGAGTGCAGAATGCAACTGCTAGAAACTTAACTAGGAAAAGAAAATCTGAGCCCATCACACCAGTCTTAGCGTCACTACATTGGTTACCTGTGTCACTTAGAATTGACTTTGAAATCCTGATTATGGTCTATAAAGCCTTAAATAATCTCGCTCCATCTTATATTTCGGAATGTCTTACACCTTACACTCCAAATCGTAACCTTAGATCCTCAAATGAGGGTCTGCTTAGAATTCCAAGAGCTAAACTTAAAAGAAGTGGAGAAGCGGCCTTCTGCTGTTGTGCACCTAAAATCTGGAATAGCTGACCGACAGAAATTCACCAGGCTAATATGGTGGAGCACTTTAAAAAACTGCTCAAAACTCATTATTTTAACATGGCTTTCTCATAACTTCATTTTAGTTTAATCCTTATACTCTGTATATTCAATTAATTATCATTATTATTCATAGTGGCTTCAAAATCCGTACTAACCCCTACTTTCTCTTCTGTTCTTTTTCCGGTTTTCTGTGGTGGCGACCTGCGCCATCAACACCTAATCAAAGTACCATGATGTCCCTACACTGATGGATTACACGGCCAGAAGTCCACATGACCGTCATCATCAAGTTCTTCCATGAGAATCCTGAATACCATGAGGACTGATTGAGGTCATTGATGTTAGGTAAAATGCCTGGAGGGGGCTGGGTGGTCTCGTGGCCTTGGAACCCCTGCAGATTTTCTTTTTCTCCAGCCGTCTGGAGTTTTTTTTTTGTTTTTTCTGTCCTCCCTGGGCATCGGACCTTACTTTTATTCTATGTTAAATAGTGCTCCCTCATTTTAATTCTTATTTATTTTGTCTTTTTTCTCTTTCTTCATCATGTAAAGCACTTTGAGCTACATTGTTTGTATGAAAATGTGCTATAGAAATAAATGTTGCTGTTGTTGTTTGTTATTCACTGGATTTTGGACCTCTGTGCGCTTTAGTTTCACAATTTCTTTGCCTTTGTGTGTTTTTCAGCTCCATGGAGCTTCACTGTTTAACAGAGCCTTTTTGAAAATAAATATTTTATTTTATAAAGATCCTGTGTTTGCCCGTATTACTAGCCCGGGTTTTACAGCGACATCCCCCTCTAGTGTGCATTTTTGGAGTTTTTTCACACTTACAGTATGTGCTTTGGAACTCTCAAGCACAAAACACTGGATACGAAAAGAGAGCAATGCACTGCAGTGACCTGAGTGCACACACCAACACACACATACACACCAACTAGAGTGTCCATGAAAGGTCAGACACACACACTCTCATTCACTCTTAGTGGTCCAATTTAGAGTTAGTAATTGAGTTAACATCCACAGTATTTATGCTTGTGAGAAGAAGCAGGAGATACCAGAGACAAATCATGAGAACACAAGGCAAAGATGTAAACTCGACAGAGATAATGACTTGTTAGAAACTGAATCCATAGCCATAACAAATATTTAAATGATATAGAACTAGCACAGTTTAAACATCTGGAGCAACACAAGTTAGCCAGATGGACTACACGATAATTATTATGCAGAGTCTGCGCCTTATTATATTATCTATCTATCTATCTATCTATCTATCTATCTATCTATCTATCTATCTATCATTTTTTAACTAAGACATTACTGTAACATATACATGTTGTTTAAATTAATAAAATAGATTGAAAACTTAGAATAACTACAACATTCAGTGAAACTGAGACTATAACGATTATCTAGGAACCTTTACCCACAATTCCCATACATCGTATGCTCGTGTATGAAATCCACCTCTCCATAAAAACACACAACTGCTTTAGCGTGCCCAGAGCGAATTTTACAAACGGTGGTGAGCAACAGAGGACGATATTTGCTAAGTTTTAACAAAAGTTTTAATGGATGTCCATTTGGTAGGCAATCATATTTTGGGTTAAATCAGCTTTTAGCGATTCACTGAAGAGCTACGGTCCTGTTGCCATTTTGATTGTTTAATTTCATTTCGCCATATCCTGCAGGTTGAGGATTACTATTATCTGCATCATCATCATTGTTATTGTTGTTTGTGTTATTGTAGTATGTGAAAATAATGTAAAACAATTTAATCATCCATTCGCTTTGAGTCCGAGTGTTCGTAGGTCTGTATCGTTTAAAAAAAATGTTGTGTGGCCCAGGGCCGTTTCTGGACAGCAGATAGTGCTGTGCATGGTGCAGACATCGCAGGCGCTGCTGAGGCACAGAACAGAAACATTTCCTTGTGTTCCTGTTCCGATTTGGACAAATTTTTCTAAACAAAATAATGATAGGAATCTTTACATAGGGCTGCAGAAATGCACCCTGGCCACTAGAGGGTGCCCTAGGTGCTTGCCTAGACCACCTATGCCTAGAAACATTTCAGAGAAACCGACAAATGACAACACCCTTGAGCAACTAGTGAAATGCAGGTAAACTATCTAAATGATGATTCACGTTTATAATAATTCACATCCCCATTCTGTTATTATAACGTGCGTTGATGTGGAAAACATATTACACCTGAAAAGTGATAATTATGATGTCCATACTGTACTGTATATTAGTTCCCCTCCATCATGTCTGCTGTGCTGTAATCCATTAACCGATGGGCGAGGCACTACATCCAGTTTTTGTGTGGGTGTGGGTGTACATATAACCAAAAGAGAACATGTTTTTGGCAACATAAAAAGGCAATTTGCAGCCGTGTCCGGTTCTCCTAATGTAATTGGATCGTTTTATCGCACTCATATTACAATAAGGGCACTGAGTGAGAATGAAGCTACTTTTGTTACTCAAGCCGTGACATTCCATTAATCCACAAGCCACCTGAAAGGTCAAGCTGTAACCGGCGAACATTGTGTCTTCATGGCCTTGGTCAGCCTGTGATTCATTTATTTTGAGGCAAAGTAGTTTTGGCAGACATGATGGATGGCTTGTAGATAAGTTAACTGGTGTTTCATATGGCCTGTACTATTCATTATATTCATTACATATGCCAGGTAACAGTGGCTACCTGCTAAGGCAATGGTGTCTTTTGTGGATCCCCAGAGTGCAGATGAGAGGTGCTATAATGCTACTCATGACCTTCAAGTCTCAGTTGTGGAGCTCATCCAGATACTCTTGAATGCAGGGGGCGGAGTCTTGACGTGTCACGAGGGAGAGGCTTCTCTGCCAGTCAATGAAGTTCTGCTGCATCCTGATTGCATATGAATGAGGTTAATTAGCATGCTCCATATATGGAGGTTTCAGGGCAGCGTTCGAGCAGCATTCACATACGCCGTTTCTGATTGATAAACAGTAAATTACATTAAGATGTGCATACGTCAGGTTTTATAAATCTGACCTTTTTTTTTTGTATGTTTTTTCCCTTTTTTGTTTTTAGCATGCACTTATTTTCACACTCAAATCCACACACAATTACAGTAATGAGGCCCCTGGAGTGGTCAAGTCTGAGTTCAGATCTGGATCCAAGTGAAAATTTATGACTGGACTTGAAAACAGCTGTTCACTCATGATCTTTGTGCCAGCTGACAGAGCTTGAGCAGTTTCGTCAAGAAACATGAGAGACAAAATGCCTGCGTCCAGATGTGCAAAGCTGATACAGAAAGACAGACTTGAGAATTGACTGCAGCATCCTGATTGCATATGTATGAGGTTAATTAGCATGCTCTATATATGGAGGTTTTAGGGCGGCTATCGAGTAGCATTCACGTACACAGTTTTACAGGGTGATTCTGATTTATAAACAGTAAATTGTGTAGAAATGTGCGTATGCTAGGCCATCTATTAAATGCTGACCTGAAGGGGGCCAATACTTATACAATCAATCATTTTGTTATAGAGAATGCCTCTAATAACAATGAGAGGTCCATGACACACACAAGAACCTCTCACCCTTAGTAAGAGTTTATTCCAATAGTTTAGGAAATGGATGGAACCTTAGCTCTAATTTGAGAATGGGCAAGGTGCTAATAAAATAAAATATATAATAATATATATACAACCTTGTTAATAGTCATTATTTTCCTGTATAAATCGTTGATTGTTACGATAAAAAATGTCAGTTAAATATATCATATAGGAGACACACACAGTGATATTTGAGAAGTGAAATGAAGTTTATTGGATTTACAGAAAGTGTGCAATATTTGTTCAAACAAAATCAGGCAGGTGCATAAATTTGGGCACCGTTGTCATTTTATTGATTCCAAAACTTTTAGAACTAATTATTGGAACTCAAATTGGCTTGGTAAGCTCAGTGACCCCTGACCTACATACACAGGTGAATCCTATAATGAGAAAGAGTATTTAAGGGGGTCAATTGTAAGTTTCCCTCCTCCTTTAATTTTCTCTGAAGAGTAGCAACATGGGGGTCACAAAACAACTCTCAAATGACCTGAAGACAAAGATTGTTCACCATCATGGTTTAGGGGAAGGATACAGAAAGCTGTCCCAGAGATTTAAGCTGTCTGTTTCCACAGTTAGGAACATATTGAGGAAATGGAAGACCATAGGCTCAGTTCAAGTTAAGGCTCGAAGTGGCAGACCAAGAAAGATTTCGGATAGACAGAAGCAACAAATGGTGAGAACAGTCAGAGTCAACCCACAGACCAGCACCAAAGACCTCCAACATCATCTTGCAGCAGATGGAGTCACTGTGCATCGTTCAACCATTCGGCGCACTTTACACAAGGAGATGCTGTATGCGAGAGTGATGCAGAGGAAGCACAAACAGAGCCGCTTGAGGTCTGCTCAAGCACATTTGGACAAGCCAGCTTCATTTTGGAATAAGGTGCTGTCGACTGATGAAACTAAAATGGAGTTATTTGGGCATAACAAGGGGCGTTATGCATGGAGGAAAAAGAACACAGCATTCCAAGAAAAACACCTGCTACCTACAGTAAAATATGGTGGTGGTTCCATCATGCTGTGGGGCTGTGTGGCCAGTGCAGGGACTGGGAATCTTGTCAAAGTTGAGGGACGCATGGATTCCACTCAGTATCAGCAGATTCTGGAGACCAATGTCCAGGAATCAGTGACAAAGCTGAAGCTGCGCCGGGGCTGGATCTTTCAACAAGACAACGACCCGAAACACTGCTCAAAATCCACTAAGGCATTCATGCAGAGGAACAAGTACAACGTTCTGGAATGGCCATCTCAGTCCCCAGACCTGAATATAATTGAAAATCTGTGGTGTGAGTTAAAAAGAGCTGTCCATGCTCGGAAGCCATCAAACCTGAATGAACTAGAGATGTTTTGTAAAGAGGAATGGTCCAAAATACCTTCAACCACAATCCAGACTCTCATTGGAACCTACAGGAAACGTTTAGAGGCTGTAATTTCTGCAAAAGGCGGATCTACTAAATATTGATTTCATTTCTTTTTTGTGGTGCCCAAATTTATGCACCTGCCTGATTTTCTTTGAACAATTATTGCACACTTTCTGTAAATCCAATAAACTTCATTTCACTTCTCAAATATCACTGTATGTGTCTCCTATATGATATATTTAACTGACATTTTTTATCGTAACAACCAACGATTTATACAGGAAAATAATGACTATTAACAAGGTTGCCCAAACTTTTGCAGCCCACTATATTTATACTTGGATTTTTATCACTCTTTAATATTGTTTTTTATCAGTATGCTGCTGCTGGAGTATGTGAATTTCCCCTTGGGATTAATAAAGTATCTATCTATCTAATAATAATAATAATAATAATAATAATAATAATAATAATAATAATAATTATTATTATTATTATTATTATTATTATTATTATTATTATTATTATTATTAATATGACTCCCCTTTCTAATGGTGACTTTTGTAAACCAGGAAAAAGAGAAAATAACCACCCAGACCATATCAACACAA
Organism: Polypterus bichir lapradei; assembly: GCA_026402145.1. Classification (NCBI taxonomy): domain Eukaryota; kingdom Metazoa; phylum Chordata; class Cladistia; order Polypteriformes; family Polypteridae; genus Polypterus; species Polypterus bichir. The sequence continues at coordinate 8,346,269 of JANRMT010062816.1, read as the reverse complement.
AGAAACAAGCATTGCATATATTTGAGAAAACCAAACATAATTACACATATTGTCCCCCTTAGAATATCATATATAAAGAAAACAAAACACATAATGATTTAAATGGGAATATTCTTGAATAACCGCCTCTATAATGGAACTGAACTAGTGTGGGAATGAAGAACAGAAAAGGAATAGAAGAGAAAAATATACCCCCTAATTACAGACAGAACATGAATATGGCCAGCATATACCTGTATATGTTAAAGAGACACACACCACTCTTTTACCCCCCAAAAAACACACCCCAGTCCCTTTTTTAGCAGAGTTTCCTTATCCCTGGGTATTTTCTAAAAGATCTAGGTAATCCACAGTTCATCCCAGGTTACATCAAAAATGAAACCATTGGTGGGCTTTCCCTTTAAGCTATAATGGAGTGTTGTCATCAGTTTTGGGCCGAATCCTGTCCTTCAAGCCATTTAACACCTCACCTGGGTGTCAGGGTGTTAAAGCCTCCCTCAATATGAAGTGGAAGACTCAAGCTTCAGTAATGAAACAAGGCAGTGCCACACACACAGATGTCCTCCGATGGTTTGCCACCACTTACAATCACGTGCACACAAAGCAATCCGCACACATCAGAAACTCATAATTTTTGTGAGTGCCCTTTGAGCTCCCTCTCCAGGTTCCTCCTCTCCTTCTTTCCAAAAGCGCACATCCTTTGATGAAGAAATACATCCTCTTATGTCACAGAATAGTTCAAGGACCCACAGACACAGCTTGGCCCCCTTCTCCCCTTAAAGTGATATCCTACAACTGTTTGATTCCAGGAAAAACACTCACTGGCCACTTTATTAGGTACACCTTGCTAGCTCGATCCCCTTTTGCATCCAGAACTTCTGTAATTCTTTGTAGCACAGATTCGATAAGATGCTGGAAATATTCCTCACGAATTTTGGTCCATATTGACATGATAGCATAACACAGTTGCTGCAGATTTGTCGGCTCTAGGTCCATGATGCCAATCTCCCGCTGCACCACTTTCCAAAGCTGCTCTATTGGATTGAGATCTGCTGACTGTGGAGGCCATTTGAGTCCAGTGACCTCATTGTCATGTTCAAGAAACCAGTTTGAGATGATATGAGCTTTGTGACATGGCGGGTTATCCTGTTGGAAGTCTCCATCAGAAGATGTCCACACTGTGGTCATAAAGGGATGGACATGGTCAGCAACAATACTCAGGCAGGCTGTGGCATTTAAATGATGCTCAGTTGGTACTAAGGGGTATAAAGTGTGCCAAGAAAATATCCCCCACATCATTACGCCACCAACACCAGCCTGAACCGTTGATACAAGATTGATGCCAAATTCTGACCCTACCATCTGAATGTTGCAGCAGAAATTGAAACTCATCAGACCAGACAACATTTTTCCAATCTTCTATTGTCTAATTTTGGTGAGTCCGTGCGAATTGTAGCCTTAATTACCTGTTCTTAGCTGACAGCTGGTGTGGTCTCCTGCTGCTGTAGCCCACCTGCTACAAGGTTTGACATGTTGTGTGTTCAGAGATGCTCTTCTGCACACCTCGGTTGTAATGAGTGCTTATTTGAGTTCCTGTTGCCTTTCTATTAGATCAGCCCACTCTGGCCATTCTCCTCTGACCTCTGGCATCAGCAAAGCATTTTCATTCAGAGAACTGCCACTCACTGGATGTTTTCCCTTTTTCAGACAGTTCTCTGTAAACCCTTGAGATGGCTGTGCGTGAAAATCCCAGTAGATCAGCAGTGTCTGAAATACTCAGAGCAGCCTGTCTGGCACCAACAACCATACCACATTTAAAACCACTTTAGTCGTTTTCTTCCTTATTCTGATGCTCAGTTTGGACTTCAGCAGGTCTTCTTGACAATGTCTACATGCAGAAATGCTGCCCTGTGATTGGCTGATTAGACTTTTGCGTTAACAAGCAGTTGAGCAGGTGTGCCTAACAAAGTGGCCGGGTGAGTGTGTATTTTCAAGGAGGCGTCACAAACAGATAAAGTGAATATAATATGTTGGACCCGCTGCGTAATAATTATTTTATTTATAGGCGCTTTTCAAGGCACACAAGGGCATCTTACTGAACACATTAAAAGCGACAGTCACATCATAAAATTAATATACGACTACAGTACAAAACCAGAATAAACACAATAATAAAATTAAATTTAAATTTATCAGCTAATATTTATATCAAACAAAGTAAGCCAGCTAAAAGATGTGAGATTTAAAAGTAGGAAGAGATTCAATATTATGAATGGCTGAGAGTTCCGGAGGCGAGGGGCTGCTCGACTGAAAGCACTAAACACCATGGTAGTCAAGCGAGCAGGACAGATAATAAGATTAATAGAGCAAGAAGATCTAAGGATATGGGAAGGAATGGAGATGGGAAGAAGATCAGAAAGATAAGGAGGTGCAAGAGGTCTTGTAAGTAATAAGCAGAATCTTAAAATCGATGTGATGTTTAACAGGGAGCCAGTGAAGCTGTTGAGGGACAGGAGTAATGAGTTCAAATGGAAGGCGTTCTGGTAATAATATGAGCTGCGGCATTCTGAACCATCTGAAGTTTGTGAAGGAGTTTGTGAGGAAGACCAGAAAGGATAGAATTGTAAAAATCAATATGAGATGTAACCAGAGCATGAACAAGAATAGCAGTGACTGGTACCTGAAAGAGATAGGCGTAAACGGCTGATATGATGTAGATGGACCTATGCAGACCGAGTGATATTATTAATATGTGCCTCAAATTGACAAAAATGACACCTATAAGCTCTTAACCTGGGGGGAAGAGGATATTCGAGAATGCATTTGGGAGTCAATCAAAGGGGTCAGATGATGCCAATTCCATGCCAGGCTGGGGGGAGGCGGGTTACAGTGAATCTCTCTCTTTTCTCTCTACAGACCAGACATGGGAAATTCTGCCTGTCCCGCCTCCTGAGGATGTCACTTCCTGTCCCGCCTCCTGAGGGCGTCACTTCCTGTCCCGCTCTGATGACATCACTTCCCTTGAGTCACCTTATAAACTCGCCATCATTCCTCCCAAGACAGTAATACTTTGGACTTGTCCCTGCCTGCAAAAGGGCTCAAGTGGTTCGGGTGGCTGCCCGAAACCTTCGTTGTGTGTTCAGTCTTTTATTTCATATATCACACAGCGTTTTATATTCATAATTCATTTAGCCCACTTTGCAGAGATCTGTTTTGACTTGTCTTCTTCTGCCAATCACTGTCAAAAAAAGCCCAATTAAATCCACCGAGATGCACATGTTGTAGAACAATAAACTGCGAAAACCTTCAAGAGGTGAAAAGCTTTCTGTATTTTATCGATTCCCCCAGCTTCTTCCTTATCTTTTAGGCACAACACATTGCTTGGCCAAAACTCACATTTCAGCTCCTATTTTTTTTGTTAATTCTGAGTCCCCATTTTTTTTTGGACTGCCACATCACAAAGTAATTTTTGTCTCACTGCCTTCAAGCCTGAGGTTTCTCTTTAAGGGTGATGGCATGATGGACTTACTGACGTTGAACTCAATTCTGTACATATAAGCTCTACAACACACATGGCCTTCAAAGCATCACTCACGGCAATCTGCTTCCAGCAGGGGCTTAGCGCAAGCTCTGCGTGGTCCACTGCCTTGCTTTTCTAGGTTTCCCAAGACATCCGAATAATTCTGTAATAATTTGCCGTTACCTCTGCCACTGGGCCGTGGATTGCCTGTCATTTCCTATTTCTAAAGCTTGTGACGTCTCCTCGCCCTTATGCAGAGTATTCTGTCCGTTTTTCACGAGCGTTTCCGTCTGAACATTACACAACCGGCATTCTTTGCCTTCCACTTAGTCGGAGTTAAACCTCCAATTAGCGCATTAGCGTCTTGCAGTGTGGCTCATCTCCCTCCTTCTCAGGCGTGATGGCCTGCATTAACATTACAACCACTTGCCTTGCGCTAATTAATCCAGCTCATTTCCTAGGTGTTACCCACTGAAAGCTGAATTAATCATCCTTTCTTTGCTTTTGGATTGTTCTGCTACATCTCTTTGAAATCCAACGGGTACTTAGCAACAATAAGGACAATTTACGACTGTTTGATAATAAATCCTAATCCAATATCAGAATGAATGAAAAACCTGGAGTCAGAGAGACAGAGGGAGGCATGTAGCCATGTCACCTTCACGCCTGCCCATATTTAAAAACCAGGCCGTCGTATTATTTTTATTGTGATAAAATTCAACAGAAGCGGCAGGGAAGAGACAGGCTAGGAACGTGACAGATAAAGGGTGCCTGTCCTTACCGTCTCTAAACACACTTATCCTAATGAGGAAGGTAAAGCCTAACATATTATTTTTTAAGTTCCTCTATACTGTATGTGTACACCGATCAGCATTCAACCCACTGACAGGTGAAGTGAAAGTCATCGATTATCTCGTTACAGTGGCACCTGCCAAGGGTCGGCATCTAATAGGCAGCAAAATCAAGGATTTTAAACACCTGGATGAGCTCCCCATGCTGTCTCCCCTGCTTGACACTAAACAGGTTTAATTCTCTGAGTCTGTCACAGTTGGACATGTCCTTAAGTCCCATGATGCATCTGGTTGCTCTCCTCTGCACATCTTTAAGTGATGTTATGTCTTTCTTGTAGTCTGATGACCAGAACTGCACAGAGTACTCCAGATGTGGTCTCACGAGTGCATTATATAGTCTGGGCATAACGTCCTTCCATTTATATTCATGCTTTTATGTTATACCGCATATACATGCGTATAAATCAGGTCTTAAAATCCAAAAAATCGATCATAAAATCAGACCCCGATTTATACACCTTTTCAAAAATATGACAGTTAATTTTTTTTTTACATCTTCTCAGACACATCGAATTTTGTTGCAGCAGCAAAGTTACCAATTTCTTTCACCACTTCAATGACTTCTAATTTAAAACCAGCTTCTTATTTTCTTGTGATCGAACGCTCCATCATAGATAAGGGATGCCCTTATGATAAAGGTGTCTGAGGGTGTGAGATACAAAAAACACAAATCAGTGCAAACGTCACTTCAGAATAGTCCAGGTATTACCGCGTGGTCACGTAGGCACAATAGAGAGAGTGAGAGAATGAGGTCAGGAGCACACGCTGATACAGCGCATTGGGCCGTGTGCTCCGTGGTTACTCTCTCAGGTGGGCATTAGAATATCACGATCTCTTGGACCAATGGCGGCAGTTTTACACATTTGACTTATACGACCAACATTATAAAATACCATAAATTGTACGCTAAAATCAAGCCCTGACATATCTGTCAGAGAACTTAAACGCGAGTATATACAGTACAGGCCAAAAGTTTGGACACACCTCCTCATTCAATGTGTTTTCTTTATTTTCATGACCATTTACAGCACTCCATCACTCTCCTTCTTGGTCAAATAGCCCTTACACAGCCTGGAGGTGTGTTTGGGGTCATTGTCCTGTTGAAAAATAAATGATCGTCCAACTAACCTGACTTCTGCACAACACAACCCCATTGATAAAGCAAGAAATTCCACTAAATAACCCTGATAAGGCACACCTGTGAAGTGAAAACCATTTCAGGTGACTACCTGTTGAAGCTCATCGAGAGAATGCCAAGAGTGTGCAAAGCAGTAATCAGAGCAAAGGGGGGCTATTTTGAAGAAACTAGAATATAAAACATGTTTTCAGTTATTTCACCTTTTTTTGTTAAGTACATAACTCCACATGTGTCCATTCATAGTTTTGATGCCTTCAGTCATGAAAATAAAGAAAACACATTGAATGAGGAGGTGTGTCCAAACATTTGGCTTGTACTGTATGGTAACCAAGCTCGCACCAGTTTCTCAGACAAATCGAATTTTGTTGCAGCAGCGCAGTTACCAATTTCTTTCGCCATTTCAACGATCGTAGATAAGGGATGCTCTTACAATAAAGGTGTATGAGGGTGTGAGATACAAAAAACACAAAACAGTGCAAACGTCACTTTAGAATAGTTCAGGTATTACCGTGTGGGCACGTAGGCACAATACAATGGAACCTCGGTTTATGAGCATAATTCGTTCCAGAAGCGTGCTCGCAGTCCAAAGCACTCGTATATCAAAGTAAATTTCCCCATAAGAAATAATGGAAACTCAGATGATTCGTTCCACAACCCAAAATTATTCATATAAAAATGATTAATACAAAATATAAAGTAAAAATACATAAAGCAAATTAACCTGCACTTTACCTTTAAAAAGAATCATGGCCGGTGTGTGTGAGTTTCTAAACTCATGGTGGATTCCACCCAACGGGACGACACGCGGAAGAGCATCCCAAAGCAACCGCAGTCTCCCAGTGCTGTAGCAGTTCGCTATAAAAGCGAATCCAAAAAGATCGCGGACATGCTATAAGCACCTGCCGTCGATGGGTGATACAAGGAACATTATAAAGAACCCACTACAATAAATAACTGCGCTGTTGCTGTTTCAAGCTGAATAAAGCTGGTGTTGTTAAAGTACTGAGACTCAGCTTCGTGTTTTGGGGCGCAAGACGGGGACTCGCACTTCACAGCACACACGTGCGCGCGCACACACACACAGTCACAATGTGTAGTAAACAGTATACGCTCGTACGCATGTTGACTATATGAGTGAGGCACACAGACTCAGACGGAGAATAGGAGACGATTGCCCTCAAGAGAAGAGAGAGAGAGAGAGAGAGAGAGACACGCGCGAGCGAGAGA
>JANRMT010062816.1:8314403-8325737 GCA_026402145.1 Polypterus bichir lapradei | reverse complement strand
CGGGCTGTTATTGCTCTGCTCCCAAAAAAAGGAGATTTATCAGACCTTAAGAACTGGCGTCCTGTTAGCCTTTTATGTACGGATTATAAGATTCTGTCCAGGGCTCTGGCTACTCGCCTGCGTAGGGTAATGGGGTGTGTCATCAGGTCAGATCAGACCTACTGTGTGCCAGACCGCTCCATCTTTGATAATATATTTCTGGTGCGAGACCTGATTACAACCTCAAAGCTTCTTGGTTTAAAGGCAGGGCTGATCTCATTGGATCAAGAAAAAGCTTTTGACAGAGTGGATCACCAATATCTGTTCAGAGTCCTACAAGCTTTTGGGTTTGGGTCCACCTTCTCCAAATACATTGGAATGCTTTACTCAAATATATATGGCGTTCTGAAGATTAACGGTGCCCTGACAGCCCCCTTCTCTGTCACCAGGGGTATTCGCCAGGGCTGCCCTCTCTCAGGGATGCTCTACTCTTTGTCGATTGAGCCCCTCCTAGAGCAGCTCAGGCGTCGTCTTTCTGGTCTCAGCATCCCAGTTTGCCCCACTACTTGTTTTAAGGTCGTTGCCTACGCAGATGATGTGACTGTCTTTGTGTCTTCTACATCTGAGGTAAACACTTTAGTCAACTGCTTAGACGTTTTTCAAAGACTGACGTCGGCAAAAGTCAATTGGCTCAAGAGCAATGCTTTCTTGCTGGGTGACTGGGGACTCGCATCTCCTCCTGCTCTTCCTGAGACCCTCCAATGGAACACAAACGTGTTTAAGTACCTGGGGGTGTATTTAGGCACGGATGGCACCGCTGTAGAAAATTGGGTGGGGTGGACAGATCTGATCCAAGCAAGGCTGAACCGTTGGAAGTGGCTTCGGAGGGACATTTCATGTAGAGGCAGGGTGTTAATCCTGAATAATTTGATTGCCTCCATGTTTTGGCACAAGCTCAGGTGTGCTGATCCACCAATTGCTCTGATAAAATCCGTACAGACGATCATCCTTGACTTTTTTTGGGACAGTCTACACTGGGTTCAGAGAGGTGTGCTGCACCTACCAGTAGCAGAAGGAGGGCAGGGACTGATTGACGTCAGGAGTAAAATCGAGGCCTTCAGGCTCCAGACGCTGCAGAGGCTGTTCTATGGTCCAGACGGCCTGCCTTGGAGAGACCTGGCGTTTGTACTTTTGCACAAAGTGAGCGAGTTAAACTTTGACAAACAGCTACTCCTCCTAGACGTCTCTAAACTAACTTTATCAGTTCTGCCAAAATTCTATCAGTCAATGTTGCTTACTTGGCATAGTAAACTTATGAGATCTCGTTTTGTTTTTGGCAATCTTCATTGTTTTTTAGAGGAACCTCTGATTTGGAACAATGTGCTGAAATCTCCTCTGCTCTTCTCTTGTCACTTCACCTCAATCCTTATTAAAAGTGGAATCACGAAGATTGGCCATCTTTTAAATAACCACACTGGCACATGGCACACCGCAGCACACCTCACATCGGTCCTGGGCGTGAGGTCTGAACGTCTCGTACACCACTTTCTGTGCCAGGTTAAGGAGGCCTTGGTCAACTTAGGCGCAGGGTCACTGTGCCAGAGCGTCTCTCCGGACAATCCGATCTTTAACTCAGATGTCACAGAGCTCGTCATCCAAGTCAAGCCCAACGTCACAGACTGCACTGACCATCCGGGCTCCATTCTGATATTTGGCAACTTAGTAGAGAAGAAGTTTGACACGATGGAAAAAAATGAGCTCTACCAGGTGTGTGTTAAGGTGACTTTTTATAAATTTCTTAGAGACTTGCCAGACACACGGTGGAGACAAGAACTGCATGTTGGAGTGAATGAAACTCCAGCGTGGAGAACCTTTTATAAACAACCACTGCAAAAAAGAATTGGCGACCTGCAGTGGAGGATTCTTCATGGGGCTCTCGCCACCAACTCTTTTTTATCGGTTATTTCACCGGGAACATCAGACTGTTGTCCGTTTTGTCAACAGCGAGAGACTGTCTTTCATCTTTTTGTTAACTGCAAACGGCTTGAACCATTTTTTGCATTTCTCAAGACACTTTTTGATAGAATAGGACTGTCATTGTCAACTGTTGGCTTTATTTTTGGTATTAAGTATACTCAGAGACAGAGGCACAAGTGTGTGCTGGGAAACTATCTTCTGGGCCAAGCAAAACTGTCAATCCTCAAAACCAGGAGGAACAAAGAGAAAAACTCAAAGACCACAGATGTGCTCCTGATGTTTAAAGTGCTGGTGAAGTGCCGATTGAAGTTGGAGTTCACTTACCATCAACTCATTGGAGACGTACAGACCTTCTGTGATTTATGGGGGCTTGGGGGGGCTTTGTGTTCTGTTGAGAAGGGCAAGCTGGTGACTGGGTGGTGACTTCTTTAAATGTCCTTCAAAATATTTTCATACTAGATGGTTGAAAGCGCAGAATAGGAGTGCTGTGTGCATAATGGAGAGCGATGTACAGAGTGGGAGATGAGTATAGGGGGAGTGATGGTGGTCTTTGTGTTATAATGAATTAACATGTGATTTTCTTATTAATGTGCGGTGTAGGAGGAGTGTAAAATGGGAGTAGTGGTGGTATTTGTGTTAAAATGAATTGTTAATTTTTTGATTATATCATTTATGTGCGGAGTAGGAGGAGTGTAAAGGGGGAGGAGTGGCGGTCTTTGTATTATAATGAATTGTTAACTTTTATTATTAATGTGCGGAGTAGGAGGAGTGTAAAAGGGGAGTAGTGGTGGTATTTGTATTAAAATGAATTGTTAATTTTTTTTGATTATATTATTTATGTGCGGAGTAGGAGGAGTGTAAAGGGGGAGGAGTGGTGGTATTTGTATTAAAATGAATTGTTAATTTTTTGATTATATTATTTATGTGCGGAGTAGGAGGAGTGTAAAGGGGGAGAAGTGGTAATTGTCTGATATATACCTTTTTGTTTATCTTGAATATTGGGACTGTTTGTCTTATGACTGTGTATATTGTTAATGTTCATAATAAAGGTCATTTTAAAAATAAAAAATATCTATCTATCTATCTATCTATCTATCTATCTATCTATCTATCCTCTTCCTCATTAGCTGCCACTAGATGGCAGGAGTGCACAAGCGCACAAGGTCATAACCAACCCTAGCAGGCAATAAGCTTTATGAAATTATGCATTTCTTTTACAAAACAATGCAATTTTTATTTTTCTGTGTTTGCTGGGAATAAACTTCCATAGATATAATTTATTTGAAAAACAAAAAAACCCATAAATAAGTAAAAAACAAAAGAATAAATGTGAAACTCTGAACTCCAATTAGCTACAGGCCCTCCTCATCCAACAACTGCCAACAGCACAGGGAGGTTTTCATCTCTGCTGTCTATGAAAGCATCTTCAGCCACATAATACTGTGAAATGGTGTCTTATATACAGTAGTAATACATGTAATCACATTCTGTTTTCACTGTTTTTAACGAGTACAACTGACCGTTACAAACATATGTAAGAAACAGAACAGTGATAACAAACTCTTTGATGAAATGACTTACAAATTTTAACAAATGCTCCAGCTTTCTAACCAGTTACCCCAGTCTGCGAGTGCACCTGAATGCTATGCATGCTGACATTTTTTTTTACTTGTTAATTCTATCACGCTCCTAGTGACTGGAGCAGGCAGAGCAGATTGCAATGCACTTGTACATTATACTTGCTCATGGTCATATGGTGTCAGTAGTGGGATCTGAGCCCTTAACCTCAGGGTTTGTACTCCAATTCTTAACACATTGACTGCTCGAGTGTTTCTAACCAGGATGCTGCAGTATAAGTCTAAGCATATGTGATAAATAGTGAACTCTATCAAAACTTATAAAAAATGTAAAGAAATGTATTAGAAAGCAACAGTTTTATTATCAAAAGTAACTCTGCCAAAAATGTAAGGAAACTGTTAATTTCTTTATTTTTACCAGCAACACAGCTTCAAATCCCCATTTGAACGAGCGTCGTAGAAGGTCAGCAGCACGCAGAGTGCAGGCTCAGAAGCACGTGTACCGTAAACAGAACGCGTATCTTTGTGGTGTCCACACATTTGGTACTTAGCGACTGTTTGTACTCAGTGGATGACAGAATGTACGTGTAGTTCTGTCCTAACAGTTGGGACAAGTCGAACACCTTGGGTTGAGGAAACGCCTTTGGGGCAGCTATCGGCATCAGAATCAGAGTCTACAGGTTCTACATCGTCCAAGTGATTGCTACCATTGTCATCGAAATTTTCGTCTAGTTGTTTCAAAACATCAGTAGCTTTATACCTTTTTCGTGATGACATAACTATGGACTGTCTATTTATAAGAATACTAACCCGTGCTGTAAAAAGCCAGAGGTCTTAGAAACGATTGAAATTGTTAGAAAAAAAAAACTGAAATGTAAAGATGTCAGGAAATTGAAAGGGACTCTGGGTGTCTCTTTCCTTGGCGGTTTTGTTTTGCCGACTGCTCGCCTCGCTTGTGTATTAGCGGCAGGAGGAAAAGTAAAATGTTTTGCAGATGTTAGTGGCTAAACGACTTTGTCTTTCTTCTGGTGGTTTCGTATTGCTGACGTGTTGGCCTCGCTTGTATTATTAGCGGCTAAGCGAATTTTCTGTTTCCTTAGAGGCGGAGTCCTTACCCCGACTCCACCTCTCACTTCCGGGACAGACAGACAGACTCACACACTTCCACATGTAGACGTTTATGTATTAAATTTTCCACAAGCTTTTGCCACCAAAAAAAACAAACAATTCTGTGGCTTTCCACTAGATGGCAGCAGTGTAGTAGATCAGATTAGATTCAAATTTATTGTCATTTTACAGGTTGTAGCAGGCGACCGGGGACCGTGCCCCACCAGGACACCTGGAACAAGGAAGGACCGGATGAGGGGCAATATATTCCCCCGGACGTAAGAGGGCAGCCCCCCTGGATTCCATTAGGGCCACCAGGGGGCACTTGGATGGTTCTCGAGCCATGGACTGCAGCACTTCTGCCACACCAGGAAGTGCTGCTGAAAGATCATCAAGGAGCACCTGAAGCACATCCGGGTGTGCCATGAAAGGGGCCACCTCACTCCATTCAGGGAGCTGGAGTCGGGTGGAAGAGGATGGAGCTTACGAGAGAGTAGAGGCGGCAGAAGAAACTAAAGGACTGTGAGCATTGTGGCTAATTGTGCACTGTGGTATTGTGTTGAGGAATAAAACGTGTGTGGTTTGGACATCTGGCTGTCTCAGTGTCTGTCTGTGTCCAGGGCATCTTTCACAAGGTACAACAACTGTATACAGTGAGGTACGAGTTCTCTCATATGTTGACTTAACTTGTACTTTGTGTCCAAAATGTTAAACAGATGCTCAAATATTGAGGTCCAAAACCACACAAAGTTTTATAGGTGAGCAGCACATGAATACAGAATAGAACATGGAGTGTAATTTGGCCAGGGTTGTCCAGACATCTGCACAGGAATCTTTACTCCAATTCCCCAAGTCAGGTTGGACAGCACCACTAAAGTGGTGGCTCCATGTAAGTGGACTGGTCTTGCAATTGGCATCAAAGGAGGTCTGGCTCTTTTCATCCTGGTACTTCTGGGATTGGCCCCTTGACCCTGACATGAAGAATGTATCAAAGAATATGACCTAACCTTTTGCTCTTTTCATGTGGTTTCCACTGTGGTGTCCACCTCCTGATCTTCCTGCAGAAAGAGGTGATACTGAAGAAATAATCTCCACTGCAGGCCGATTTGGAACATGGGGTGGCATTTGACTTCATTTTTTGTGGCTGGAATTAAGTGATAATCATGAAGGCCTTTTCAAAATTGTACATTTTTCAAACAATCCAGTCATCCTTTATAGAAACCCATTAATTTAGGTGGAAGGTCGTTGGGGTCGGGAACTCCCCCCCCTGGGCAGCGCTGGACACAATCCTAATAATAAAAGCTGACTAGTTGGGATCGGGTTTGGACCCGGCCATCCCATTGAACTCCCACTGACACAAAGATAGGAATGGAGATGAGATCTTCAACGCTGCCAGGCGGCAAGGCAGCCCTATTTTCTTTCCTGTTAATTGCTTATTGATGTTGTGCGCCTCTGTCTTGAAATAAACCTCCTAACATATGATTATCTGTCTAGCGGGGCAGCCTGAGCGGCGACAGCACGAGTGGGAATTGTTGTCTTTAGGAGATTGTTCTCAAGGTAATTAAAGATTGCCATCATGGGCTTGCAGAAATACGAGAGGGGCAGGATGTCTGCCACAAATCAAGTGGCTGGCTGGGTGCGTGAAAGACAGCACTGCCCCTTCTGCTGACTTAAGGGCATTGGGGGTGACAACTTGAAAAGAGGACTTTTGGAAACTTGGAGAAAAATAGTTCCATATGGCAGTGTGTGAGTGCAGAATGACACATGTCAGTGGTCACCATTGTAACTTGCAAACAGTAACTTTATTGGATTTGGAGTTTCTCCAAATAATCCTGCATGTTTGACTGAAGAGAAGAAGCAAAAGGGGTTAAGGTGGTGTGATTGAGTGACTATTGGGGTACTGGTGAAGCTGGACAATGGGCTAGTTGAAGCAGTATGCTGAGCAGTCTTGAGTAGAAGTCCACTGTGACATCTTGAACCCCCTTTCCAGAATGTGGCTGTTAAACCTGAGGTCACAGGCCGTTTCAGTAGCAGGGCAGCTTGGACCAATAGAGGTGCTGGAGCTGAGCCTGGACACCTGAATAAAACAAAGGGATGTAGGAAAGCAGGGGTCAGCGGTGTGATCAGAGAAAAGGAGATCCAAAGAAGCAGGTGACGTGAGTCTGACTGACAGCTTTAGTCATTCATTATGCAATCAGCTACTGATACGGACAAATTTGTTGGAATTACAAATGTACTGTAGTGGATATATCTCTGTTATATGCCATTTGGTATGAAATTTGTAAAAGCAGTGCTAATGCGTGTGATGCACCATCTATTGGAATGACAAATGCAGTGGATATGTCTCTGTTATATGGCATTTGGTATGTAATTCCTAAAAGCAGTACTAATGTTTGTGATGCACCATCTGTAGGAATGGTAAAAGCAGTGGATATGTCTCGGTTATATGCCATTTGGTATGGGATTTGTAAAAGCAGTGTTAATATCTGTGATGCACCATCTGTTGGAATAACGAATGCAGTGGATATGTCTGAGCTATATGCCATTTGGAATGGAATTTGTAAAAGCAGTGCTAATGCGTGTGATGCACCATCTATTGGAATGACAAATGCAGTGGATATGTCTCTGCAATATGCCATTTGGAATGGAATTCCTAAAAGCCGTGCTAATGTTTGTGATGCAGCCTCTGTTGAAAAGGCAAAAGCAATGGATAAGTCACTGTTATATGCCATTTGGTAAAGAATTCTTAAAAGCAGTTGTATTATCTGTTATGCACCATCTGTTGGAATGACAAATGTAGTGGATATGTCTCTGGTATATGCTCTTTTGTATGGAATTCCTAAAAGCAGTGCTAATGTTTGTGATGTGCCATATGTTGGAATGACAAATGCAATCCACGTGTTTCTGTTATATGCCATTTGATATGGAATTTGAAAAAGCAGTGTTAATGTTTGTGATGCACCATCTGTTGGAATGACAAATGCAATGAGTTTTATTGCTTCAAATATTTGTGATGCAATAATTGTTGGCATGACAGAGACATTGTAACTGCATGGACACAGACACTTATCTTTTTATTAAGGGGGAATAAAGCAAATAAAGAACAAAAGCACAAAAGAGCCAATTGAGCAAAAAGGAGATTCTTGAAAAAGGCAATCCACAGTAACCAAGTCCCAATACATTAAATATAAGTCAGAATCCTTAAACAGGATCAATAAAAGTAACAAAAAAAAAAACAGGAAATCCAAAGTAACAATAATAATAAAGTGGAAATTTCACCAATGCCAAGCGCATACAATGTGGTGGCAAAGGACTGCAATTCCTATCAGCCTTTATAGGGCTGCTAGCTGTCACTCAAAGGAGATTGACAGGAGGCCACGCCTCTTAGGGGAACCACCCACAAATCACAAGGGACATGGCAGAACAATCATCCACACATGGAAAGCAAATAATGAGCAAAATTGGCAAAGATATATATAATTATACAAATAATAAAGATAAAAAACAACAGTAGCATAGATGATAATATCCAAAAGACTAAAAACAAAAAGGACACAGGAAAGGAATTTATATATTATGTTATGTAATGTTATTATAGGTTAGTATTATTATATGTCTGCGGTGGGCTGGTGCCCTGCCTGAGGTTTGTTTCCTGCCTTGCGCCCTGTGTTGGCTGGGATTGGCTCCAGCAGACCCCCGTGACCCTGTAGTTAGGATATAGTGGGTTGGATAATGGATGGATGGGTGGAGTATTATATGTTATTATATAATATTATTATTATTATTATTATTATTATATAATATATTGTAACGTGCAGGCTGTACTTTCTAACCTTGTCTGAGGGCATGGGTGTGCTGGAAGGGGAGGTTTCTAAGTGTAAGAGGCAGACACCCCAGTGCTGAGAGTTTTTGTGTTGGGAGGTGTGCTCCGTAACCCCGATAGAGTGGAGTCAATGACAGCGCTCTGTTTCGTATAAGACCGAGTAAGCAAAATAAAATCGAAGAGGCCCTGACAGCTGTGAGTGCTCCAGTTCTGATTTACCCGGATCTTTACAATATATACAGTATATTAAATGTCAACCTGGGCTTAATGCTTAAAACTGAAGTCTAAAACCAGAGCCTGAAGACTAAAAAACCCAAGCTTACTTTTTAAATCCCAGAAGGACAATGAGTAAGGTTTCTAAGATTTTAGGTTTTTACCTGACAGCCTGACATACGGACCTACAGTACATACGGCCACGCTGTTGTCACTGGAGATCTATGAAGCGCCTTTCATAATTTGCATCGATCTTTTCACAGTTCGGTCGTCTCGGCTGGAAGGTGAAACAGAAATCCCTCACATGTAATGTCTGTATGTGTAAACGCAGAGAGAATGTGAACAAATCCAGACAGGCAGAGTTAGGGAGGGAGATTTGAAAGCAGAATGCTGGATCGGAGAGGCCACTGCAGCACCATCTACAAATACCATTGTCTGTTTGCTTTTCTTTCTGTAAGCCACTTCATGAAAATGCCAGGCAGCTACTGGGTGTGCGGTTAAATGCCACCACGCCTCACCTATGAGACCACTACGCCAAGCACTGCGCCAGCCGGAGTTCATTTACTCGTTGATATTTCCTGAAGGTGTGAACACTTCACATGGAGCCCACCTTATCTCAGGCTAGCCGCGCTCCTTAAAGGTCTAATAACCGATGAGGCTTTGCTTTCCATAAGGGCAAGGTGAGCTTTAATATCCTTGGATGGGAGATCCATTCAGTTACGGATGTTACAAATGAGTAACAAAAATGATCAGAAGAAAGGAAGAGAAAATAAAAAGTAAGACACTTACACACAAGATGCTTTATAATTGTTTTGAGCTACTGCTTACCATTCAGCAGCCGGATTACTGAAGGTACAAATGATTTTTCCATATTGTATTATTCAGATTGTGAATTGCACAATTCCCCTGTTTGTCATGCCGCTAATACAGGATTTATGGTGAAAAGGATGAGCAGGATCATGAAGGATTTGATGGAGCTTTTATACAGAGAGGACCTGCATTATGGACCATGTGTCGGTTTAGTAGGAGATGGGAATTCTGTGTTCTCTTAAAGAAAACATTTTATTTATAATACATCTTTCGGTACTGAACACCATCCCAAGGCGCTTTACAATATAGGTCAACTCTGAATTGAATTAAGTGCGTCGGAGAATCTTACACTTATGCGATTTCTCCTTGGGCTTTTACATTGAAGATATTGAGACATTTTCAAAAGTACATTTAGACATCACAAAGCTGACTGAGGGCCGTCCAATGTGGATAACCCACTGGTGAGGCCTCACCTGGAGTCTCCAAGCTACAAGAAGGACATAGCAGTGCTGGAAAGAGTTCAGAGAAGAGCAACTAGGCTCATTCCAGGGCTACAGGGGATGAATTAAGAGGAAAGATTGAAAGATTTACAAGTCGTAGTGGATTCGTTACTGTCAATGTCCAGACAGTGTTCAGACACCATGAAGAAGGCTAATAAAATGTCAGGATATAAAGCGCCTTGATGTGTGGAGTACAAGTCCCAGGAGGTTCTGTTCAGGCCTTATAACACACTGGTGAGGCCTCATCTAGAGTACTGGGTGCAGTTTGGGTCTCCAGGCTACAAAAAGGACATAACAGTACAAGAAAAGGTCCGGAGAAGAGCGACAAGGCTCATTCCAAGGCTACAGGGGATGAATTTAAAAGACCTTAGGAGTCACAGTAGACTCGTGACTGTCAACTGCCAGACAGTGTTCAGAAGAAATGAAGAAGGGTAACAGAATGTGAGGTTATATAGCGCCTTGATGTGTGGAGTACAAGTCACAGGAGGTTCTGCTCAGGCCTTATAACACACTGGTGAGGCCTCATTTGGAGGACTAGGTGCAGTTTTGGTCTCCAGGCTACAAGAAGGACATAACAGCACTAGAGACAGTCCAGAGAAGAGCATCCAGGCTGATTCCAGCGCTGCAGCACCCCCTGGTGGCACCCACGGAACCCAGCAGGGCTGCTCCAAACTCCAACTTCCACGGAGCCCTGTTGGAGTCTGAGGCACCACTGCAATTCAGATGGACTGAAATCTATCACTCCGGGGGGAAGTAATGCTCTGAATATGTTTTCTTCTAGTGCAGAGTCCACTGCATCCACTGAACAGGATCATCTCCAGACAGAGGAGCAGCTTCAGTGACAGAATGCTGTCACCATCCTGCTCCACTGACAGACTGAGAAGATCATTCCTCTGCCACACTATGCGACTCTTCAATTCCACCCGGAGCGGGGGTAAACGTTAACATTATACAATGATATTGTCTGATATACCTGCCTCGCACTCTCCACCCTGCACTTTTTAACTTGCACTACATTTTTATCACTCTTTAATTAATATTGTTTTTTATCAGTATACTGCTGCTGGAGTATGTGAATTTCCCCTTGGGGATTAATAAAGTATCTATCTATCTATCTATCTACAATAAGAACCCTATATATGTATTACATCCTAAATCCCAACCTGATAAGGACACAGGGCTCAGTTGGCCACCAACTATATGGACAAGGCAGCCAAAAAAGCCACACCTGACACATGCCTGCTCCCCTTACAGGTTTTAGTGTTGTAAAATAACCAAGACAAACCAAGACCTTTTGATGAATCTATCTATCTATCTATCTATCTATCTATCTATCTATCTATCTATC
>JANRMT010062816.1:8283974-8294776 GCA_026402145.1 Polypterus bichir lapradei | reverse complement strand
TTGCTCCTCTCTGGACTTTCTCTAGTGCTGTTATGTCCTTTTTGTAGCCTGGAGACCCAAACTATACCCAGTACTCCAGATGAGGCCTCACCAGTGAGTTATAAAGCTTGAGCAGAACCTCCTGTGACTTGTACACCACACATCAAGGCGCTATATAACCTGACATTCTGTTAGCCTTCTTAATTGCTTCTGAACACTGTCAGGTATTTGATAGCTTAGAGTCCACTATGACTCCTAAATCCTTCTCATAAGGTGTACTCTCGATTTTCTGACCACCCATTGTGTATCTTTTCAGCTGTGTGCACGATCCATTTTAGGACCTTACAGTCAGAGAAACCGCAGTTCCCAAACCAGACAGTGACATATCTGGTCAGGACGCTCTCGACGGAGCCCTTGTAGAATGTAGTGAGAATGGGCAAATACTCCAAGCAACTCCATGAAAAGGGGAATGAAACGCACAAGTGAGGGGATGGAGACGAGAAGATGTCCAAGTCACTGAATATCATTTGAAATTCAGCTAACTCGGCGATTAAGAAATGGAAAGAGTATGGCATAGCTGTAGGTCTACTGGAGCAGGATGTCCATCGTGCCAGAAGAAGACTTAGTGATGAATATCACCAGGAGAATTGTGAGAACTCTGAAGGAGTGACAAGCTACAGAAGCTAAGACTGAAGAGATTGAGCAGACAACAACTGTTGTGTAGGTGCTTTACCAGTCACAGCGTGATGGGAGAGTGACAAATAGAGCAAAAAAAAATACACAGGTCATCTTGGCTAGAATTTGCTAGAAGGAGGCTCTACAAGAAGGTCAGCTGCAAGAAGTTGGATAGGTGTCTGCGAACTCCGAGTTGAACACACTCTGCCTGCTGGGTCGCCTGGTGTAATTGTAGGCTTAGATAGGTTCAGCAGTCAGCATGAATCTTGGAAGGAAGAGACGAGGGAACTGTTAATAAAAATGACAGCAACGACAGGAAATGCTGAAGATTTGTGTTAGCAGATGCTACACATCCACCATCACATGTCTGGCAGTAAAGCCCCATGGTGAACAGAAAAGAAGGTGAAGGGTTGGCAGCTGCTCTGGGGTATTCATGCTGCTAAAATATATTGTGGGCAACAAGATGAAGTCAACGTAAATCTGGAATCTTCACTTCCCTGCCCTCCCTGGTCCAATTCACTCCAACATCAACCTTTGACCAAACCCTCTTCTTGCCTTTATTCAATTTTTTTTTCAAGGCTATTATTTCAAAATATAAATAATGTGCATTGTGCTTCTCGCTGTGTGGAGATAATCTTATAAATGCAGCAAAGGCAGACAAGCAGGGGCCGGTAATGGTCTCCTTCTGTCGTCTGTGTCAGGCTAGTGACCGCTCTGCCCTCGCGCAGGTAGGTGACTCACATTATGTGAAGTCATTAGGACCGACAAACAGGGAGGCAGTTGGCGATCACTTGAGTGATGGGTCCGGCCTGCTTCCATTTTAATGCCTGGAATGAGTCTTGATGTTTTTGTCAGTCCTGACAGGTCATCTTAGCTTTATTAAAGACCTCGGCCATCCCACACTGCCGCTTTTCTTACGGTCTTCTTCTGGCCAATGGATGTTGGCACTTGCACCAGCAGATTCAGGGACAGTTTCAACCCACAAGGCTACTGAACAGTCAATATTAAGAATTCAAATACGAGGTGTGAAAATTTAATTCCCAGAATGCCCCTTTAAAAACTATACATGTGGAACTATACACTAGTGGTTACCATCGCCATCAAAGTACTCCCCTTGTGTATCGATATACTGACTTAAAAGGCGTTTCCGTTTCCAGAAGCCGGCCTGGAACTCATTTTCCAGAATACTGTTGAGCAGCTGTCTCACATTCTGGTGGATATCAGTTATATTAGAACATCTTCGCCCTTTCAGTGCAGCTTTTCATTTTGGAAGTAGCCAGAAATTACAAGGAGCTAAGTCAGATGAATAGGCCGGATGATCTAATTGGGTAGCCACATTTTTGGCCAGAAAGTCTCTCACAGTGAGCGCAGTGTGACTTGTCACAATGAATGATCAACTTGTCAGGCCAAAATTCAGGACTTTTTCTTCAAACAGGATCTCGTAATCTCTTCAGTACCTCCAAATAGCATTGTTGGTTGATTGTTTGTCCCTGTTCGATAAATTCTTGGTGGCCTATTCCCATGCGATTGAAGAAACACCCCAGCATGGTCTTAAACTGTGAGTGCGACACGTGTACTTTTTGAGGGCGCGGTGAACCCGGGGATTTCCATTGCATCAAGTCAAGTCAAGTTGGGGAGCATGCACTGGATCACCCTCGAGGAAACGCGCCACATGGCCGTAGTGACGTAACTGATACTCCCTCACAATGCAGGTAATGTGGCTCATTTGGGACTCCATGAGCAACCGCTCATTCGACACAAAGTCAAACCAATGATACCCAAGGATTTTCCGGAGAGACACAGTACCAAAGGAGTCCAGTCTTCGTCTCAGGTCACTGGATAGTGTCCATGTCTCACAACCATATAGCAAGACAGGAAGCACCAGGACTCTAACAACTTGGACCTTCGTCCTTTTGCATAGATATCGGGAGCGCTACACACCCCTTTCCAGCGACCTTATGCATACTCCGTCACATCTTCTCGCCCATCTTTGAACCTCTTGTGCCACTCAAACACACTCAGCTTTTTCATATCATCTTCACCATAAGCCACTTGCAACAGTTGTAATTTCAGTAGCGCAATTGTCCATTTTCACTCAAAATTTAATATTAATACACTGCTCTAAATTTCGATCTCTCATTTGTACACCAAAGCGTTCATGCAGATAGCTATTACCTTCCCAAAGGATAGCTAACAACTGGCTCAGCTTGTAGTTCCCCAAGGATTCATCTGCCCATCACTTGTTTTATACCCTCATCCTGATCTTTGCCTCACCACCATTTATTCTGGAACATCTGTCTGATTGAAACTATACAATCAGAAAGGGCTTACATGGGTGGATCCTCTGAAATCGGTTCTGTAAACCACCAGATTTTTGAAACTTTGAGGATTCAGATGTTTTTTGTGGCCCAACTGGGAAGAAGCTCAGATCAGGATGAGGGTATGAAACAATTGTGCCGCAAAAAACATCTGAATCCTCAAGGTTTTCAAAAATCTGGTGGCTTACAGAAGCGATTTCAGAGGAAGCACCCATGTAAGCCCTTACTGATTGTATAGTTTCAATCAGACAGATGTGCCAGATCAAATGGTGGCGAGGCAAAGATCAGGATGAGGGTATAAAACAAGTGATGGGTGGACAAAACCCCATGGAGCTTCTGAAGCTTCTTCTTAATTGTGCTGCAAATAAACATCTGAATCCTCAAAGTTTCAAAAATCTGGTGCTTTGCAGAAATGATTACAGCCGTGAGCACGAGGCAGCCAGCGGAGGAAGCGCACACGCAAGGCCTTGTTTATCTCATCGTTTCAATCTGACAGATGCACTAAAAGCTTAAGAATACTCTGTATGCTCATTTTGATCTCATGATAATCATGTTGTCATTAAAATGCTGAAATAAATGCACCTGTCAGTACGGCTGACAACTTTCTACAATAAAATAATGTCTAAGTACGTTGTCCTAAAGATGTAATTGGTTGCTATTATGAATATTGAAGCACGGCGCCAGTGCTCACCTACTCTAAGTGCCAGTGGATTCTTCACATCGCTGTTTTAAGTCGCTCGCTATCCTTAGGAAGGCAACTCACTGTTGCTACACTAGTTGGAATTCACTTGCAACTTTGGCAGGATAGGTGGCACGGTGGCACACTGGTAGCACTGCTACCTTGTAGTAAGGAGACCATGGTTCATGTCCCGGGTCCTCTCTGCACGCAGTTTGCATGTTGTCCCCGTGTCTGCATGGGTTTCCTATGGGTGCTCTGGTTTCCTCCCACAGTCCAAAGACTTAATTGGCCCGGGTGTGTGTGTCTTTGTGTGGACTGGCACTCTGTCCACGGAATTGTTTCTGCCTTATGCCCTGTGCTAGCTGGGATAGGCTTCAGCATTCCCTGTTCAGGAATGAGCGGGTTAGGAAATGACTGACTTTGGCACACTTGACATTTTTATAGGTTTCCCTGCAGCTGGCACTAAGACTTAATTTGTATGATGGAATGCCATCTGATAATGTTGGCATTTCTCTCCCTGGCTGATGCAACTGAACAGCACTGTTACGACAGTGATGAAAACAGCTAAAACCCATTAGCAAGTACCAACGAGATGCTACCATGCATTATATTTCCCCACTTGTTCGTAATTATGTGACAATGTTTTCACGTCAGGGGATTGTAGTGCTGCCAGTGTTTAAAGCATGTCACTTTGATCTGTAAAGTTTATTTCATTGTATCTGATTTTATTCATATTGAACAGAAACCAGACACATTTAGGTAAGACAGCTGACAGGAAGAAGACATGCGGCTCTCACTTAACAAACGAGGCAGGGAGAATTAGATGAATCAAGTATGATACACTGCTGAAGTGCTGATGTGCCCTATTTGGCCAGGGTCACCAGCACTTAATTCAGGGTTTCCCAAATTAAATAAGGCCAAGCAAACAGCCTCTGCAGTAACCCACCGGTGTTTGGAGATTGCATGTTCAAAGAGAACGTATAAAACTGTAACAACTGAATGAAACTCCAGAGCTCATCTACCGATGGATGGAAGACACCGTACCTCCCCGTGTTTAGGACACAATGCTTTTCCATGCTTTCTGTTAAAGACTGGACAAGCTGTGATTGCAGGAAACCTCAACTGCATCATACATTATATTGCCAAAAAGTATTGGGACCCCCCTCCAAATCACTGAATTCAGGTGTCCCAATTACTTCCATGGCCACAGGTGTATAATCTCAAGCCCCTAGGCATGGCGACTGCTGGCTTCTACAGCCATTTGTGATAGAATAGGTGGCTCTCAGAAGCTCAGTGAATTCAAGTGTGGTACTGTGATAGGATGCCACCTGTACAATAAGTTCATTTGTGAAATTTCCTTGCTACTAAATATTCTGCGGTCTACGTTGTGCGTGTTAAAGTTGTCTGTGAAAGGCTCCCTGTTTAAATGCGAACTGGGCTCTTCGTCGCACAGCATTATGATTTTTTATAAGGGAAACGAAATTACAAAAGAAAACCCTTGGATATTGATTCGATAGGAAAGGCCTACTCGGAATCACTGTCCGAATCGTAATTATGTGGTGGTGTAGGAGCATTTCTGCTTGTGTCCGTTCACAGTCCGTCTCATTTTCACGATGCTATCGTTTCCTCTCACGATGTCTTCTCAACCTTTCTCCAATCTCGCAGGTTGCTTTGTGGCAACCCAAAGAGTAAGGCAATATACACGGAGCAATGGTTATAAAAGGGGGACACATAGGTATCCAGGCTCTTTAAAGCATAAATAGGGATCACTTCACTGACATGTGAGCAAGCCACGGTACAACTGTGAGACACACAGCACTCGCTGGCTACAACGTAACAATAATAATTTCCGGAGTGTGCTGTTACGTTGTCATTTATTTTACCCACTGTCTTTCTTTCATTCATATGTTACGTAGGCACGTACCTTTTATCTTCGGCAATCTCATTCTCTAACCAGGCCTCAGGAGCTAACCAGCGTAACACTGTCCACCACCCCTTTCATTATTCCGGCACATTGTTGACATCCGTGAGTAACAACAACGTACTAAACTGGAAGGTGGTCTACGCATGCGTGGAATTCGCAGACAAACAAAGATCAAGATCTAAATGAAGATCTCTTTAGTTAATTTAAAGCACAACAATTTGTTTAGTTTGAATGTCTGTGTTTTGAGGTGTGACTGGAGTACTACAGTCTTCAGTAGTATAAGCCTGGAGGAGATTCTTAATGCAATGCCTATGTTTTAGCTGTCTCTCTACTGCCATCTAGTGCTTCTTCTTCTAATTCATTCACGGACAAACAAAGATCAAGATCCAAATGAAGATTATATATAGAGATTTTTATATATTTTTATGTATATTTGGGGTATTATAAAGGCTGCAATCTCTAACAAACCTCTTCCTAGGGAGTATGCACCCCCTGCTGGATACACAGATTATTACTTTTCAATCAGTGTTTGGGTAGCCCTGTGGTGGGCTGGCGCCCTGCCTGGGGCTTGTTCCTACCTTGCGCCCTGTGTTGGCTGGGATTGGCTCCAGCAGACCCCCATGACCCTGTGTTAGGATATAGCGGGTTGGATAATGGATGGATGGATGTTTGGGCAAAAACAATCATAATGGGCTTTAGGGAATTTTCTCCTGGAACTGAGCATAGATAAGGAGGCTTAGAGAATGTGCCTACAGGAGGCTAGACTTTCGTATTAGTGACACATTACAAGTTACAGAACAGAAGACTAGTAGAGCACGGTGCTAATGAGTTCCAATCTTCTGGACTCCATATCGACTTCAATATCATCTCGGTGTAAAATATAAGTGGTAGTATCACATCCCCTTTTATAGCACGTGGGACCCTCACAAAAACTTGAAGCTTCAGACATTATCAATAACATGGCCATGAAGCTTCAACATCAGCTACAAATACGCTGTTTCGACAGAAAGCAACACAACTATGAGGACATTTTGTGCTGTCGAAGATTTTTTTTCCTTTCGTGTTATCTGTATATTGTAGTGGAGGGGGCTGCGGTTACGGATTCGATTGCCACCAGTTATGTTTGTGTATTTACAGTATATAATTGATTTTTTGCATTTGTTGTTTGCTTTGTCATTCTCTTTATTAATATAATTATCTACTCTATTGTGAGATATGGCCGGCCATTCATCCCGGCCAATACCCCCACGCCGCCAGATGGAGCCCTCCTTGCAGCATAGAGGTGCCCCGAATGCCAGCAGGGAATCATGGACAGTGAAATTATAATGCACAGCCCTGCTGGATACCATGGGGGCCGCCAGGAGTCGCTGCAGGGAGGCCCAGGGATTTATATTTTCTGTATAGACCAGAAGTATTTCCAAGTCATGGGAACAGAAGAAATTATATACTTCCGGGCTGAAGAAAAAGAAGTTTTACCTGACCCGGAAATGCTGGATAATCACAGGGACTGAGGGCTCAGAAGCACTTCCGGGTCGAGGACTATAAAGGACTGTGGGAGATCCCAGACAGATGAGCTGAGCTGGGTGGCAACGCGTCTGGGAGAGTGGAGGATTATTGTTTATTAATCATTGTGTTTATTATTTATGAGAATTGTGGAGTGGAGCGTGCTTTGTGCACTTATTAATAATAATAAATATTATTATTGGACTTTTACCTGGTGTCTGACGAGTGGTCTAAGGTTTCAAGGGGACGACAAAGCCTTAAGCTGTCACACTATATATATAAAATCCCCTGTGATCCTGTAGTTAGGATATAACGGGTTAGATATTGGATGGATGGATATATATAAAATCCTAAGCCTAAAAGTGCAAAGATTTTATGTGACGATTTTATGTCACACTTTAAATAGGGCTTATTTTAAAACCTACCGAATTTACCGAACTTTAATGTGATGTTGATAGATTTTCAGATTCTTATTCCGTTTTTAAATTCAAACCTAAAAAAATATCAAGAACTTACGTCCCGCGAGACAAGACTTTGTGCCAAGAGATTTAACCAGGCCCAGCGCCGGAAATAAAAGACAAAGAGTAGGACAGCTGCTGTACAGGCTTTTAAATGTTCAAAGCGCAGCGCGAGATGCAGATCACACGGCATGGCAGCAGCAACAAGCCAGCAGCTGATCGAGCAAAGAGGAGGTAAAAATAAAACTGTATTTGTTTCGTATTGTTTCACCATTTAAGAGGGGGTTTCGGAGGAGCGGCTGTGTCTCCTTGGGGTGCGTCCAGCCCCCCCTCTTCACAACGCGGGCGGCAAAAACGTGAAGTGGCTGGTGCATAACGCAGGCCAGGGGGGTTGGCGAGTGAAGCGAGCAGAGGGCGAACCCCCTAGTATTATTTATTCCATTAATATCACAGGAAGGGGTCCCGAGGGATCGTTTAGGCTTGTCCTGCTATTCGGATTAAATTCATCACCAAAAGCACGGAGACTTATGCGGTATCACCTGAGATATGGCGAAGCGTTATAAATGGCCGTCAATTCCCATAGGAATGGGATGATATTTATGGAATGGTTAATGAGCAATAATAGCCATGAGCCATGATAGTGGCTTCAAAAGCCACAACCTGTACAAAATTAAATACCTTTCATTGAATGCACAGGTGTAAAACGTACAAAAATCTAAAAAAGTGACAAAGATTAGGCCTATTTTGGGTGACTCCACATTTTCGAGTACTGGTCTCTAATTGATTCTACTTTCTTAAATGTACATGAGCATTGCTATCTGCCAGTAGATCGCTGATGATAATCTTTATAATCCTACTAGTGGGCTTAATAAGTGTTTAAGGGGGCTGATAAGAATTCGCAATGCCCATCCCACTGATGATAAGATGCAGTAACTAACACACAGGCTATGGAGGGTGATGCGTGTTAGTAATGTCGATTGTTTCCTTAATACACTATTAAGTCTCACTTGTTTCTCCTTCACTTGTTTCTCGTTACACACCAGTGCCTGTAAGTAGTATTCACCTTTAGACGTTTTCACATTTTATTGTCCTATAAGGAATGATGAATATAGCAAAAGTTAGATCCCTTATAACTTTGCAAGACACTGAAAAATGAGTTCACGCGTTTGTTTTTAGTCGACTAGATTACTGTAACGCACTCCTCTCAGGAGCACCCAAGAAAGACATCGAGTACAGAATGCAGCTGCCAGAATCTTAACTAGAAGAAAATCTGAACACATCACCCCAGTCCTGATGTCACTACATTGGTTATCCGTGCCATTTAGAATTGGCTTTAAAATACTGCTTATGGTTTACAAATGTTGCTCCATCCTATATTTCAGAAGGCCTCTCACCTTACACTCCAAATCGTAACCTTAGATCTTCAAATGAGGGTCTGCTTAGAATTCCAAGAGCTAAAGTTAAAAGAATTGGTGAGACGGCCTTCTGCTGTTAGGCACCTAAAATCTGGAATAGCTGACCGATAGAAATTCGCCAGTCTGATACGGTGGAGCACTTTAAAAAACTGATAAAAACACATTACGTTAACATGGCTTTCTCACAACTTCATTTTAGTGTAACCCTGATATTCTGCATATGCATTGATTTATCATTTCTATCATGGATCCACAATCTGTACTAACCATACTAACAGAGGACAGGCTTGGGCAATCTGTGGACAATGAAATTTAATGTCAGTAAATGTAAAGTATTACACGTGGGAAGTAACAATGTGAGGTTTAAATACACAACGGGAGGTCTGAAAATCAAAAGTACACCTTATGAGAAGGACTTGGGAGTCTCATAGTGGACTCGACTCTGTCAACCACTTTTCAGAAGCCATTTAGAAGGCTAACAGAATGTCAGGTTATATAGCACCTTGATGTGTGGAGTACAAGTCACAGGAGGTTCTGCTCAAGCTTTATAACACACTGGTGAGGCCTCATCTGGAGTACTCGGTGCAGTTTGGGTCTCCTGGCTACAAAAAGGACATAACAGCATTGGGAAATTCCAAAGAAGAGCGACCAGGCCAATTCCAGGGCTGCAGGTTGATGAAATATGAGGTGGGCACTGAGCATGGTGTTTTACTCTTTTGTAATTCCTGTCAGTATGGCTTATGTTCCCCTTTAAAGTGGTTACTTTGTATTTCAACAGAAATTTAATCACAATAAGAAAGGAGTTTATGTCTGTTCATGCTCAGTCCCTCAAGCACTGATGGAGTAATGTTACAAAGAAAAATGTGGAAAAAGGCTTTGTGCAAATGTGCAAAGCTGATAGAGGGAAAGAGGAAATCTGTGCACGCAGACTCATGGCTATCATAGCTAACACCTACTAACTATTGACTTGAAAGGGTGAATACTTATGAGATCAATTGTTTTGTGTTTTATGTTATCAACTAAAGGTGGCACAGTGGTAGCACTGCTGTCACACAGTAAGGAGACCAGGGTTTGCATCTGGTGTTCTCCCTGTGTGGCTTCTGCATGTTTTCCATGTGTCTGCATGGTTTTCCTCCAGATGTGTCCATCCAATTGCCATGGCTCAATTATATGCCAATTGGTATGGGATTCTTAAATGCAGAGCTAAAGTTAGTGATGCGCCTTCTGTTGGAATGAAAAATGCAATGCATTTTATTATTGCAGATATTTCTTTTTTTGCCATCTGTTGGGAACGAAAAATGCAATGAATTTTTAATTCAAAATGTTTTTGATACATGATCTTTTGGAATGACAAATCCAATGCATATTATTACTACACCTTTATCTGATGCGTCACCTTTTGGAATGAAAAATGCAATTCATTTGATTACTACAAAAGTTTGTAATGCACCATCTGTTAGACTGAAAACTGTAATGCATTTTATTACTACAACTGTGATGCTCCGTCTGTTGGAATACCAAATGCAATGCCTTTTATTACTACATATTTTTCTGATGCATCATCTGTTGGAATGAAAAATGCAATGCATTTTATTACCACACATGTTTGTGATGCACTATATGTTGGAATGTAATATTTGTGATGCACCATCTGTTGGCATGAAAAATGAAATGCATTTTATTAGTCCAAATGTTTGTGGTACACCATCTGTTGGAATAACAAATGCAATGAATTTCATTACTAACAGGTTTCCTGATGCATCACCTGTTGGAATGAAAAATGCAACTTATTTTATTACCACACATGCTTGTGATGCACCCTGTGTTGGAATGTAAAATGCAATGCATTTT
>JANRMT010062816.1:8265916-8280139 GCA_026402145.1 Polypterus bichir lapradei | reverse complement strand
AATAATAATAATAATAATAATAATAATAATAATAATAATAATAATAATAATAATAATAATTCTTTCCATTAATTTCCCTGTGATGCATGTTAAGCTTACTAGCCTAGAGTTGATTGGATCTGCCTGGTCACCCTTTTCATATAACGGGATGATATTTGCCATTTTAAAGTCCCTCGATATTTCCCCAGTGCATGCTGACATCCTAAAAAGATGCGTCAAGACTTTATATACAGCAGGGGTCTCCAACCTTTTTTCTACTGAGAGCTACTTTTACAGAATGAAAATGACCGAGAGCTCCTCATGTTTTCTAACGTTTCTTCTCATAGCTTATTTCAACCCAATCAAACTGAATAAGCTTGGTTTGCCTGAACATTTACAAAATGTCGGTGTCCGTAACTCACATTTTGCATTAAAACATCACGAAAAAATATTTAGTTCACCTGCAAGTGCATTTTGTATGTCTGTATGCATTTTCTGGTGTATCTCACACTATTGAATTAAAACAGAACAATGCAATTCCAAATGCACAGATATGACTTCTTCATTTGTCATTTTGTCACATGTCACTGTGTCACTTTATTCACATGTCCAGTCACATGTGTGATGTGTTGTTTAGTTAGTCAGATGGCTCAACAAGAGATGCAGGTGTCTGGTGGAGTGGAGCCCCCTTAGGTTCGCTTTCATGGAGTCATTTCAATGTTCGTCTCTCAGTCTTGTTCTGAACTCTCATTTCATGACATTCACGTCAGACTCACAGAGGTATGGAGACCCAAACAAAGCAGACATTTTCAGAGCTGCTTGGTGATGATTGTTTTACTTATCTGGCTCGATTAAGCTCCAGAAATGCAGAGAATGTTGTTGAGACTTTAACTGCACAATATTTTGAAGGTTTACTAATCTCTCTGTTATAAAAAAAATCTTGGGGAGGCAGACTAGGGAGACGAGATGTGATCTTCCCAGAAGACAATTTGAAGTCCCGCGTGAGACACTTTAACTTGCTCCCAACTCTTAAAAAAATGACAAGCGAGAAGCAAAGCATGCAGCTTGCAGCAGATGATGCAAATACTTCTCCTTGCGTGTGTTCAGCCACCATAACCCCTCTTTTTAAAAACGTGAGCAGCAGAGACATGAAGTGGCAAAAAGGACAGCAGCTGTACAGGCTTTAAAATGATCGACGGGCAGCACAACAGCAGCTGCACCCCCACCGCCCCCCCCTCCCCACCTTTACAACGCGAGCAGCGTTAAACGTCCTGCGAGAAAGAGATGTAACCACGCCTGGGGCCAGAAATAAAGGACAAGTATTGTTTTTACAATGTCACGCGAGACAAGGCAGTGAGCCATCATTTAAAACAAGTCCACGGACATCTAACCTAGCAGTTGTTGGATTGCTTTGGCAGACACACATCATGTGCTCCCAGCTCTTAAAACAACGACATGTGACAAGCAGAACAGGCAGCTCGCCAGCAGCAGAAAGACAGCAGATGATCCGACGACATCTCCTTAGTGTGCGTCCAGCCGTCCTCCCCCTTCACAACGCGAGCAGCATTATACGTCCTGCAAGAAAGAGATGTAACCACGCCTGGGGCCAGAAATAAAGGACAAGTATTGTTTTTACAATGTCACGCGAGACAAGGCAGTGAGCCATCATTTAAAACAAGTCCACGGACATCTAACCTAGCAGTTGTTGGATTGCATTGGTAGACACACATCATGTGCTCCCAGCTCTTAAAACAACGACATGTGACAAGCAGAACAGGCAGCTCGCCAGCAGCAGAAAGACAGCAGATGATCCGACGGCATCTCCTTAGGGTGCGTCCAGCCGCACCCGACTTCACAATGCGAGCAGCGTTATATGTCCTGTAAGAAAGAGATGTAACCACACACGGGGCCCGGAAATAAAGGACAAGTATTGATTTTAAAAAAAGTTTTTAAAGTAAAAGTGAAAATAATGTATATGTAACAATTCCCATGAAAATAACAATCTCTTTAAATTGTACAGTATATCTGGTAAACCAAACACAGGGGTGGGCGAGCAGAGCGAGCAGGGGGCAGAGCCCCCAGTACATAATAGATAAAATCATATAGCATCTGTCTGTCTGTATGTCTGCCTGCTTTTCAAGAGACAACTACTTAATGGGTTTAGATCGGGTTTTGTTCTATAATTTGCTTGAACATTCCGGTTGATTTTGCGACTTCTGTCATTTCGCTAGGTATCAGAGTTCGTTTGCGGGACCGATTTATTTTTACTTTTGCGCTAATCCCAGGAACACGTAGCGGGCTGAGGAGAGGGGCTCTTCTCACTCGCTCTGCAGCTTCAGGCTGTTTACCTTAACTCCGCTTAGCTAGCGAATGAGAGAACAATTGAATTCAACTTTGTTTGATATTTAAAATAAAGTGTTACTTAAGTCTTGATGAGTTTGAGTCCACATATTCTCTTAAGTGTCTGCCACATTGAAAAGACTGACTGCAATTCAGATTGTGGATCGTGATTTTGTGTTAATAGAAAGATCGTGATATGCTTTTTTGGAAAGTTCGCCCACCCCTAATTTGACTAATCAAGTTTTCAAATTTATGTAGGACTAGCAAAACACCCACGCTTCGCAGCGGAGAAGAAGTGTGTTAAAGATGTTATGAAAAAGAAAAGGAAACATTTTAAAAATAACGTAACATTTGCATATGCATATGCATATGCATTTTTGTTTGCATAAGCACAGTCCTTCACCAGCAATTTTAACTCCGTTACAAAGTGATCAAAAGTCTCATTTATACCCTGGGTCCTTTCAGTAAACTTGTATCTCACGAATATCGAATTCGTCTTAGGCATGACAAACGCCAGTGGCAGCGTGTCTATGAACTTAATTTAAAGTTAAGCTTTACACCTTGCTTTCCTATTCGTTTGCATAAGCACAGTCCTTCACCAGCAATTATTTAATGTTAGCTCAGACCTGGCACTTAAATGTTTCTCTCGCACTTTTGCTGAGTTTGTGCTAAACACTATTCTATCCCTGACCATCTAATCTTCGTTTGCATAAGCATAGTCCTTCACCAGCAATTTTAACTCCGTTACAAAGTGATCAAAATTCTCGTTTATACCCTGGGTCCTCTCAGTAAACTTGTATCTCGCGAATATCGTATTCGTCGTAGGCATGACAAACGCCAGCGGCAGCGTGTCTATAAACTTAATTTAAACTTTAGGTTTACACCGTGTGCTTTGTTTCTGCAGTAGCTGCACTTATGAATATGCTTGTATGCGTCACTCGCTTCATGTTCTTTTGCTTCCTTCTCAACTGTGTAATACGTTTTTTTTTCAGCGCTCTTTGGAGCTCTTCCTTGTTCTCTATGTACTGCGTTCACAGTCAGTTCACATGAGCCGCTCTCTTGTGTGATCTTGCGATGTCCACGGCTTTATTTAATGTTAGCTAAGACCTGGCACTTAATAGTTTCTCGCTACAGCAATTTTAACTTTGTTACAAAGTGATCCAAAGTCTTGTTTATACCTCGTGTCTTCTCATTAAACTTGTATCTCGCGAATATTGTATTCGTCGTAGGCATGACAAATGGCAGCGGCAGCGTGTCTATAAACTTAATTTAAACTTTAGGTTTACACCGTGCTTTGTTTCCGCAGTAGCTGCACTTATGAATATGAATGAATGCTGCCTTCTCAATTGTGTAATGCGTTTTTTGTTCAGCGCTCTTTGGAGCTCTTCCTTGTTCTCTACGTACTACGTTCACAGTCAGATCACGTGAGCCGCTCTCTTGTGTGATCTTGAGATGTCCACGGCTTTATTTAATATTAGCTAAGAGCCGGCACTTAAAAGTTTCTCTCGCACTTTTGCTGAGTTTGTGCCAAACACTAGACCATCTCATCTTCGTTTGCATAAGCACAGTCCTTCACCCGCGAATATTTACCTTATATGGGCAGGCACTCAATTACGTGGGAGGCGTGATGATGCGGGACGCAACTCCACCTCACACGGCGACCGAGCTTCAGGCTATGGCTGTATATATGGTCGAAAGTAGGTTCCAGTTCATGAACGTTACGCGTAGAATTTCAAAATGAAACCTGCCTAACTTTTGTAAGTAAGCTGTAAGGAATGAGCCTGCCAAATTTCAGCCTTCCACCTACACGGGAAGTTGAAGAATTAGTGATGAGTCAGTCAGTGAGTGAGTGAGTCAGTGAGGGCGCTTGCCTTTTATTAGTATAGATTCATTAACACTTTGGCGAGCTACTTGGAGCGACATGTTGGAGACCCCTGATATACAGTACAGTATATACTCGCTGAAAAGATTATCTGTATCTCATGGCTTGCCTTCCTGTCAGCCATCTTTGGTGTAACTTACATACACGAAAAGCGATCCCTCATGTTCAGGGTGTCCCTTATTTTGCAGGAGTGTGTGGGGTGCGACCAGCCGCAGGGCCGCAGCACAAATCACGCTGACCGTACTCATTCGGTGAGGCTGACGTCTCAGCGGACAGACAGTTAAATGAAATGGATTGCCAGAGTTGCCGTAACGGGAGATTAATGTAAGCGAGGAGGGCACACGAGGAAGGATTCGTCAGCGGCCGATGTGCATTGTTAATGGATGATTAGCTTGAAACTATAGACTTGGATGAGAAGATCAAATCCACCGGGTTGCAATGAAGCCAATTAAAAGTGTCAGGACTAAAAGGTGCTCCCATGTTAATTCCAAAGCGATTATAAGCCATTACTTGGACTTTACACCTTATTTCTTCATCATTGACTAATTTTGAGCTCTCGTAGTAGAGGGAGAGGGCTAGAGAGTGAAAGAGTGAGCATCAGAGAGAGTGAGAGAGAGGATGGCGTGCCAGACGCTACCAGAGTTAACAGACAGAAAGGCTAATTCCTTCTGCTCCCAATCTTTACTTAATCACACAGATGATTCGTACTTCATCCCAAATTTGTCCCTTTTACACGCAGCATCACAAACTGCGTAATTCATTTAATGTTCAGCACATCCCTCACATACGCCACAGTCCTCTCAGAGGACATCCTTAATTATAAGCTTGTAGTGTAAAGTTCAGTGTGAGGAGCTGGGCGAAGTCTGACGCTACAGTGAATGAAGTGCTCACCTCACTTAATGGGCTCGGAATGAGATTAGTGGCTCCTGTTTCTCTTTCTCTCTCCCAACACGGAAATGCCGCATAGGCCCAGTTTGGCTGCATATATTTCAACCTCGATTTGAAATGATTTCAACGTCTGAGATTGGGCTTTGCAAGATGACGGCCACCTTGACACTTTAGGGTTAGGGACACTCTGAACTTTAACACATTGATCGCTGGACCGTTTCTTACCAGGATGCGGTATGTGCATGTGATAAATAATGGACTCTTATCAAAACTCGTTAAAAATGTGAAGAAATGTATTAGAAATCAACAGTTTTGTTATCAACAGTAACTCAGTCAGAAACTGTTACTTTATTTTCACTAGCAGCATGACGAGAAAATGCATGAAAATAGATTAAAGAATTCTGGGAAGATCAATTACCTCTCTATATATAAAATCCAACATCTGTCTGTCTGTCCACTTTTCATGAGAGAACTACTTAATGCAGGGGTATCCAAACTACGGCCTGCGGGCCAACTAAAATCCGGAATAGCTTGCCAATAGGAATTCGCCAGGCTAATACAGTGGAGAGTTTTAAAACCCTGCTGAAAACACATGACTTTAACATGACTTTCTCATAGCTTCATCTTAGTTAAATCCTGATGCTGTTGTCACAGGCGGCTGGGGGCCAGACCCAGCCGGGACGCCTGGAAGGCCCGGGAGGTGGCATACACGTCCTCCGGGCCATGAGGGGGCAACCGCCCTGGATCGGAAGAGGAGCAATTAGGCTCAAGCCCATTAGGGCCAGTGGCCACCTCCAGGGGGTGCTCCCTGAGCCTCATGGAGCCTGGGAAACATTTACTTCCGCCACACCCGGGAAGATAGAAGAAGCGGCCTTCCAGGGATGCCCAGAGTGCTTCCGGGTGTAAGAACAGCACTTACTCCACACTGGGAATTGCTGCTGGAAGAGCGTCATCAAGCACCTGGAGCACATCCGGGTGGAAATAAAAGGGGCCACCTCCCTACAATCTGGGAGCTAGAGTCGGGAGTGGGAGCAGGACGAAGCTCCCGTGGAGAAAGGAAATGCGGCCCACGAACAGTGAGAGAAAGGCCCAGATTAGGGGTGATTAGTGCTGGGACTGTGTTTGGAGAACTGTAAATAAACGTGTGGGTGTTATAAAGATGTGGCCTCAGTCTGGTGGTGCCCGGGCATATCTCACACTCTATATATTTAATTAATTATCATTATTATTCATGGTGGCTCCAAAATCCGTACTAAACCCGACTTTCTCTTCTGTTTTTTTTCTGGTTTTCTGTGGTGGTGATTTGCGCCACCATCACCTGATCAGGGCACCGTGATGTCCTTACATTGATGGATTAAAGGCCAGAAGTAGGGGGTTGGCAGCAGGATTGGCACTCCAGCCACTGTAGAAAAACTCACACTGTTCATTGTGGTGCTGAGGTGTCACCCATTGCATGGCTGCACTCAGATCTCAGTCCAGGAGGTTTTCTGTGTGGAGGGTGCAACACTACACTGTAATCTCTCTTTCTCCCTCTCTATAGGAGGGCAGCCATCACTACAAGTCTCCTCTGGTCTGGACTTTATGACAGAGTAGCCAGACAGAAGCTTCTCACATGGAAGCCAACTTGGTGTTTGCAAAATGGCATCTGAAGGACTCTCCGACTTTTAAAAAACAAGGAAATCAAGGTTAGCATCACGTCTGGAGGAAAACAAGCACAGCCCATCACCCGTGCAATGCAGTCCCATCGGTAAAGCATGGTGGTGGCAGTGCCATGCTGTGGGGTTGTTTGTCAGTGGCAGGGACTGGGAGACTAGAAGGGGTCAAGGGAAAGATGAACGGAGTAAAGTACAGAGACGTCCTTAATGAAAGCCTGCTCCCGAGTGTTCTGGACCCCAGACTGGGCTGGATGTTCACGTTTCAACAGCATGGTGTCCCTAAGCACAAAGCAAAGACAACCCAGGACTGGCTTAGAGAAAAACGATGCAGATATCCTTTAGTGGTTCAGCCAGCCCCTGGGCTTGGATCCAAATGCACAACCTTGGAAAGAACTGAACATTGCAGTCCACTGTTGTTCTCCATTCAAGCTGACAGAACTTGAGAAGGATCTACAGAGAAGAATGGTCCCAAATCATGGTGTGTGAAGCTTCTCAGGTCAGACCCAAGAAGACTCCAGGCTGCCAATGGGGCTTCAAAAAAGTACTGGGTGAAGGGACTGAATACTTGGGTCAATGGGATAGTTGAGATTTTTTAATAAATCTGCAAACTTTCCTAAAATCCTATTTTTGGGGTATTCTGGGGTACAAAAATGAATTTAAACACACCAGGATCCAACAAAACAAAATGTGAGAAAGGTGAAGGAGTCCGCATACTTTCTGACTACCCTGCAGATTACCGTCAATGAGGGGCCACCAACCAGGTTAAAGGGTTAAATCCTAAAACCTTCACTACCCACTGGAAATGCGCAGCGTAGGGGCAGAGAAGAGAGAAGTGAGGAGCGCTTGGCCACAAATACCAAACTCGGAAAGAGTGGCAGATGGGTGCTCAGTGTGGTACTGGGATATCATCCAAGGCTGCATCTCTAACCCCACAGCTAAGTGGGCCGCCAAAGCGGCAGGCAATCTGTTGCTCATTGGCCTCTGCTTGCATTGTGAATGAGGGGGACATCTGTAACGGCTAACCCTTCCTAAGGCTTTCGCTCATAGATGTGTCCCCAAGGACACTGAAAACTTACAAATCTTTAAGCAAGAACAAAATGACACACACTTTTATTTCTTAATTACTGAAGAGTTTTTTTTTTACTCATTTTTAGTGTGCAGATTAGTGAAATGGAGATTTCTGATTGGCCAGAGAGTGTGTGTAGGTGTGGGTGTGCAATTGGACCTTGTGATGGACTCTCTTGTGCCTGGCGCCCGGTGCTACGTGATTTGTTTAGCTGGTCTGACAATGGTATGTTATGTTATTATCATTTTTATCATATCTCCACAATCCGTACAAACCCCTACTTTCTCTGCTGTTCTCTTTTCAGTTTTCTATGGTGGTGATCTGCGCCACCACCACCTGATCGGGGCACCATGCCGTCCCTACATTGATGAACTGAAGACCAGATGTCCACATAACCAGCATCTTCCACGTGAAGCCTGAAAACCAGGAGGACTGATTGAGATCATTGATGTTAGGGGGGCTGGGTGGTCTCATGGTATTGGAACCCCTGCAGATTTTGTTTTCTTGTTTTTTGTTTTTCCTGTCCCTTAATTTGTTCCTTGTTACTTAGTATTGCCTAATCTTATTTTTGTATTTTTCTTTTTTCATTCTTCATCTTGTAAAGCATTTGTATGAGAACGTGCTATAGAAATAAATGTGTTTATTGTTGTTATGAATATTTGTATGGTGGATGAATGGTTAGTGCTGATGCTTTGCAACTGCAGGGACTTGGGTTCAGTGCCTTGGTAAATTATTATTATACCAGCTCCACTTACTGGTAACAGAATACATTTAAAAAAGATTTGAAAGTTGATTTCTCTTGCC
Organism: Polypterus bichir lapradei; assembly: GCA_026402145.1. Classification (NCBI taxonomy): domain Eukaryota; kingdom Metazoa; phylum Chordata; class Cladistia; order Polypteriformes; family Polypteridae; genus Polypterus; species Polypterus bichir. The sequence goes on along the minus strand of JANRMT010062816.1, from coordinate 8,271,525 downwards.
CAAGTGTACCTTGCACTATTTATCTTACGCCTTTTCGTGGTATCCTCGTGTGTCTGAACCCCACTTGCTCACCGCTTTCCCTCACCATCACCTTCCTGTAAAGCCTGCGTCTCAGACTCTGCTCATTTCAAGGCGCCTTGTTTGCCTCCTGCTGTCCATCACCTGCTATGAAGACATCATTTGTATTGTTGCGAATATTTGCCATCTTGGAAGACAACTCGGGTTGTGTCTTATTAGCATTTAGTGACCCAGTGTCGCTCAGTAAAGCCCATGTTACATAATTTACGTAATCTTAGCGAGCTGGTGGCAGGCTCCCATGAAGCCCATCACCTAGTTTGACATACCTAACGACTCACGCCTTTAGGGCAGCGATCCTGCATCAGTACCACAGCCTACAGGTTTCTCATCATCCAATCAATTGTCACTATCTCGGTCAATGTCATTATCATTATAAACTTGGGGGCTCTGCCCCTGCTCTCTTCATTCACCAATCCCAGGCCGGGCACCATGTGCTAGCCAGTTCACGGCTTTTCCGCTCGCGTATGAGGATGCGGATGTACAATTTAACCTGCTATATCCTAACTACAGGGTCACGGGGTTCTACTGGAGCCAATCCCAGCCATCACAGGGCGCAAGGCAGGAACAAACCCTGCCCACCACAGGGCACACACAGACACCCATGGGACAATTTAGGATCTCTTTGGACTGTGGGAGCAAACTCCACACAGGGAGGACCCGGGAAGCGAACCCAGGACTCCTTACTGTGAGGCAGCAGCACTACCACTGCACCACCGTGCAGCTCACAGATTGTTATTTTCATGGGAATTGTTACATATGCATAATAGAACAAACTATTTTACATGCAGCAAGTAATTAACCATAGTAAAAAATAGTAAAACATAATAGATTGAAAGAAAATTAAGTTTCATGTTGCGTTAGAGGTATTCGTTGCGTTATACGTTTTCATTCTGTTTGGCTTTGAAATTAACACGCAAATACTTTTTAAACTTACTGTACACTTTTACTGTAAAACTTCAGTAAAAAAAAATTAACTTTCCATTAATATTGCATTCAATTTTGATTCCATGTTTCGAGTTACATCATGACAATGCAACGTATAACTGCCCGTGATTGAATTTCGTTTCTTTCTCTATTAAATAAAATTACTTTTTCGAATGTTTGGCTCTGAGATTTGTTAATTGTCTTTGCAAAAGCTGTTGTAACAGGAGACTGTAAACGTTTTAATAGGAATGGCATATCAAGATCTCCATTGGTGTTTAATGTTCTCCACGGAAGATGTACTACATTACCTTTCTTGTCGTATGTTAAAATTTTACATGTCAGAATTGTTCGACCAATTTTCAATACAACTAATCTTGTCCTATTGCATAGCCCATCACTCAGACATAAATTACACAATAACATTACGATACATCCTTCTTTCAACAGTAATTCAGCCGGTGGAAGATCAGACAGTGTTAATGCTTGTCGATATTCTACAGGATATTGTAAGTTGATATTTTCATCTTCCTCACCATCACCACCAACTGTTTCAGCGTAGTCTATTGATACGCATTTAACCAATTTACTGTGTAACCGATCAACAATTTTTGCATTAATTCGTTTGACTTCATTGTTTCTAAGTGCTAGGATTGCCCGTGTACTCGTTTTTTCTGTTGATAACCCTTCGGGATGAAATTCTTCATTAAGATTTGGACATAATAATCTTTATTGGGAACTTAAAGTGAGGAAAATGTAAAAATTTATAAGAGCTAAGAGCGCAGGAACTGTGTCTGACAAAAGCATTCACACGAATGAGAGGTGAGAGGACCTGTGGGCGTGGGCCGCTAGCCGGAAATGGTTGAGAGGAGGGTGGGACTTGAAAAAAATCTCTTGGCAATAGTCTCGTCTCAAGATTTTGTTTTATAATAGAGAGATATTCATCTCTTCCGGTGGCACTTCCTCGTGTGGCGGAAGTGCCGCATGAGCACCCGGAAGCACTCTGGGTATGCCAGGAATCTCTTCCAGCAATCCAAGGCTCTATAATCCTCCGGGTGCCCCCTGACGGCGGCCACGGGCCCCAACAGGGTTGAGCTTCTAAGCTCTGATCGCGTGGCCCCCATGTGAACCAGGCCGGCTGCCCTATCGTGGCCCAGGGGGAGGTATTGTCTCTCTCCCGGCCCTTCCAGGCGTCCCGGCTAAGTAGGGTCCCCAGCCATCCGCCACAACTTGTATTTCAGATGAGATCTGTAAATGACCAAAAAACAGACACACAAACCGACAAACAAATGAACGGACACGAGGTGAGCTGAGGGTTGAAATGAAGCCATTAGTGTGTAAAATGAATAAATAACACTGGATACACATAGAGGGCATTACAGTTTTTTATTTATATAGACTGTCGCATTGTGACATCTCTTGGATTCTTATTACTACGTGCTTGTTGTGATGGTTGCACGGATAAAGATTAATTCATTTTTCTGTCACATATCACAGAGTTTGCCGGTGTTCCTCATGCTATTCAGCCGTCACTAGCCCACTATCTGCAATCCACAGAGCAGCACCAGAGTCCATCTTTATGTCCCCCGTCTCAAACACACACACACACACACACACAAAAGAAAGCTCACTTTACTTTCAGCGGACGTCTTTACCGTTAATCTCTCTTCGTGAGCGAATTGCAAGCAGCACAACCCAGGCGAAGAGAACTGTCAAGAGTCCCGACTCACTCCAAACCCAATAACGGCCAAGCATGTCAGCAGATCATGCAGCATTGGCTTTCTGCCAATCCCAGAATCCTCCAGAGCAGCTCTCTTGCCGCCTCTCGTCTATAAAGCTCCACGGTTGAACGCGGCTTGAACTTTTATGCACTCCAGACTCTGTTACAATGCTGCGTAGCGGCAGCAGCAGATATTCCAAGGCGGCTTCTGACTGCCTAACCTTTGTAACTTTCTTCCTGCGTTCGCCAAATCCAAAGTCAAGTCCCACATCTGCTTAATTGTGTGCAAAAAATGGCACATTTTAAGTCTGTGACACCCTTTCTGGGTGAATGCCTGAAAAAAATAAAAGAAGAAGAGTTATGCCTGCAATTCATTTTAAAGCTTGGAGGGCTTCAGAATTCTAATGGCGTACTTCGTGAAGTGCAGATCAGCAAATGCACCAAACACCCCCAGCAGCCTTCTGTGTTTTCCCCCACACATTCGTTCCCAGTGGAGATCGGGGGGTCCTTCCGAGCTCTTTATGGATTTTTTTATGTATTTATTTTTTTCTGAATGCCGCGTCACTGGATGATCTCCAGGGATGTAAATTCAATTGTCTTGCCGTGACACTTCTCTGCCGTGGACAAGAAAGCTCTGAAGGTCAGAGTGACAATTCTGACTCAGGGGGGACGTGACGCTTGCCAGGCTAACAGAGCAGAACGACGAAAGCAAATTTGATTCTACCTTCAGATTTCCTCCTCAAAGAAAACAACAAAAAAAAAAAAAAAAACAATTCCCGGTAATCGAGGACAACATAGACGGGCTGGCATTTTATAGAACCTTAGGAGAGTAGAAAAACTGTGACAAGAACAGGTCAAGTAGTCTGACAAGTTGGTCCATCCCATTCAACTGCATTGAGGTTTGAGATATGAAGGTCACTAAAGTCCTGCTCTCCACCACACTACTTGGTAATTTACTCCAGGATCTCTGAATGATGAAAACTTTCTAAGATTTGTGCCTAATCTGTCTTTAGGTTCCCAACCGTGTCCCCATCTTGTTGCAGTTTGTATTTTAAAGTGAATCCTGGGATCCTGGCATACCTCATCTATTCTGTTTCTCTTCTCAGTACTCAAATGTTACACTTAGTGCCAATGCCCACCTGCCAAGTTGTTTTGCCTGCCTAAGGTAAAGTCATCCCTGATGGAGGATTGCAGGAATTGTGGGGTAGAGGGGTCCTTTCATCGGATTGGCTGGCCCAGCGCAGACTCAGCTGTGGAATGGCCAATAGGGGGAGGCAGCTTGACGGCTGAGGTTTTCAGGACTCTAAACCAATCCAAATCCTAAGATGTGATATCATCTACTGTTAAATTCTGCTCCATACTTGTACATTTTTTAATTTTTATATTGTATTGAGGATTTGTTCTGTTCTGTGTATTGTATTGTATTGACCCCCTTCTTTTTTGGCACCCACTGCACACCCAACCTACCTTGAAAGGGGTCTCTCTTTGAACTGCCTTTCCCAAGGTTTCTTTCATTTTTTCCCTACAAGGGTTTTTTTGGGAGTTTTTCCCTGTTTTCTTAGGGAGTCGAGGCTGGGGGGCTGTCAAGAGGCAGGGCCTGTTAAAGCCCATTGTGGCACTTCTTGTGTGATTTTGGGCTATACAAAAATAAACTGTATTGTATTGTATTGCACTAGTCCCTTTTATAATATTAAACACCTCAATCATGTGGGTGCCGTTTTGTTCTCCCTATTACAAAAAAGACACAACAGCACTAGAGGAAGTCCAGTAAAAAGAGCAACTAGGCTGGTTAGATCAGGGGTTCCCAGTTCTGATCCTGGAGGATCACAGCGGCTGCAGGTTTTCATTCTAACCCATTTCTTAATTAGTGGCCCGTTGTTGCTGCTGATTAACTTTGTCACACATAGCCAACGGGCTCAACAAAGTGCTGCAGAATGAGGGAAACGGGTTTGAAAACAGAGCACAAATGCCCCTCTCCCTTATTCAGCAGAAAACCAGAAGGCTAAGGCCTGTACCTTTCGGAAAACCGCCGGACTGACGTCTTCTTCAACCTCCACAAGAGTTCCACAGTCTCAGCAACGACTGTTTTCCTTCCGTCCCAACCTGATGACCTCACTTCCGGCTTCTGATTTTGTCGTCATCTCCGTCTCTCATCTTCATCATCATTTCCTTTTCTACATCATTTCCTGCCATTTCTGTATAAAAGTCCTGTCATTTCCAAGATTCAGTGTCCCATTCTGTCTCATTCTAACTGTATTAGTCTGAAGAGATTACTTGGATGATCCAATACTTTATGGGGATTTCCCCCAAACGTTTATGAGTGTGTTTTCTCTGTTTCCTATCATTACAACTTCTTCTGAATTAGTTTTAATTGACTTGCTTTTTTAAGATTTCTTCCCCTGAATTTCTTCATCATTCCTCTGAATCCTTAAACAGAAATGAAATGTGAAGTGAGTGAGCCAACAGAAGACCACCTAAGTCAGGGCCTCAAACTCCAACCAATTGCTTAAATAGGAGCCGAGTCTCGTTGTTAATGAAACCCGTTCTTTAATTCCATGGCTTGTTGCTGCTCTCATTGTGCAATAGCAGACATTTCTGAAATTGCTGAATTTCTCTTTTCTAAGACCACTGTCAAAACGTTTTAGGGACCTGAGCAGATCAACATTCTGGACACCTTCATCTTTCTTCATTTTCAGATATTGTATGATGGGCACAGTTTGCTGGGCATGCTTTGGCTCATTTTGTATCTCATTAGAGCATTAGAGTTTGGCAGCTGTGGCAGGTGGCCACAGCCATTACCTGGCCGGGACGCCAACGGAATGGAAGTAGTGGGGGAGAGATAGATAGATAGATAGATAGATAGATAGATAGATAGATAGATAGATAGATA
>JANRMT010062816.1:8212529-8223322 GCA_026402145.1 Polypterus bichir lapradei | reverse complement strand
ATGGCAAAGGCTGTGAATACTTATGTACATGTGCTTTCTCAATTTTTTTTATTTTTAATAAATTTGCGAAAATCTCAAGTAAACTTTTTTCACGTTGTCATTATGGGGTGTTGTGTGTAGAATTCTGAGGAAAAAAATGAATTTAATCCATTTTGGAATAAGGCTGTAACATAACAAAATGTGGAAAAAGTGATGCGCTGTGAATACTTTCCGGATGCACCGTATAAGATACCACCCCAGGCTGAGACGGGGTCACTGCTTCTAACAGTCTTGTCATTTTCTTCCTCCATAGTCCTGAGAAACCACCCAGTAAGGGCAAAGGATTCCACCCCTTCAGGTCCAGGAGCTTCAACGGGACGACCACCCCGAATGAGGAGTCATTGATCCCAGAGACGACCTGGAGAGAGAGAAGCTCTAAGTTTGAGGACCCCATTGGCACAGCCACTTGGCATTTACCATCGTTTGTCGTTTTTCACGTTATCGTGCGTTGTTTTTGTTTTGGATTTTGTTAGTAAACGGGGAGGGCCAGTTGCTGTTGACCCTCCTTCACTCAGCAGTCATACACTTTAAATGGGCTGGCAACTGTAAACTGGCTGGATGTGGGAATCCATGTGCCCTACGTTGTATTTCCGAGGTGGCCATGATAGACTGCTCTGTGAAGAGGATTACTTGCGTTCTGTTTTGGGGGTTGCATTTACCCCATTTTTTTGACACCCATTGCAATCCCAACTTACTTGGAAGGCTAAGTTGAATAAGTTGAATTGCCTATCCCAATATTTTATTTTCCTACAGATTCTTTTTCTTATTTTCTTAGAGAGTCCAGGCTTGGGGGGGCTGTCAGACAACAGGGCCTGTTAGAGCCCACTGATGCATTCCTTGTGTGATTTTGGGCTATAAAAGAAATAAATTGTTGTTGCTGCTCTCTCTTCTGGATTGTGAATTTGGGCTTGTCCCCTAGCTCTCTTTGTAGAGTATCGATGTTCTCGCCATGTTCACCTACAGTATGTTTGTGTCGGGTCTCCTCTGCCATTTCTGATTCCGCATATCCCTGTGGCTCCAAACAAATGGCCAGTTTTTAAATAATAATCCGTTTGGCCATGCCAGCCTCTGTGGGTGCACTCACGCAACCATGGGGAGTTAATGATGTAATTGGGGTGAGACGTACCTGCACATGAAGGTGCAGTTGTTCTCAATTGCTTCATTCATTGACTTCCTGCAGTCCGTGATTGAGAAACTGTGCCCACGGAGCCATATAAGTACAAGCCGGCACAAAAGATGAGGGAAATAAAGAAAGGAAGTAACGGAATAGAACTGAGGTTAATGAGAGAAGAGAAAGGGCGTGAGCGAGCAGGAAGAGCAGGCTCGTGAGTGTGGAGGCAGGCAGCTGGGAGGAGAGCCCCTGGAAAGAGAGTCAGCCACTCCAACTGAGCGGTTAAGAGGAGCTGGAGTGACCGGGAGTAGGGATGGCTCACCGCATAAGGTAGATAAGGCAATGAGAGTGGAGAAGGCTTGGGATGTGAGCGCCCTGGTTGTTGGGGACCTGAGTCTTGGTCTGGCGAAGGAGCTGTACGTAGCCAGGGGACGGAAAGCTAGCGGACCAGTTTGAAATGCAGCTGCACCTGCTGATAGGGCGACTCCCCGGTCGCAAGGCCCATATGGGAGAAGCAGAGAAGGCATCAGGCTTTTTAAAAAGAGACTGTTTCCGGTACGGGAGGCACAGTGGTGCAGTGGTAGTGCTGCTGCCTCACAGGTAGGAGACCTGGGTTTGCTTCCCGGGTCCTCCCTGCGTGACGTTTGCATGTTCTCCCCGTGTCTGCGTGGGTTTCCTCCCACAGTCCAAAGACATGCAGGTTAGGTGCATTGACGATCCTAAAATTGCCCCTAGTGTATGCTTGGTGTGTGTGTGCCCTGCAGTGGGCTGGCGCCCTGCCCGGGGTTTGTTCCTGCCTTCCTGTTAGGATATAACAGGTTGGAAAATGACTGACTGACTGATAATTATATATAATAATAATCAACATCAAGCACAAGCTGATGAAGTCCAAGGATCATCAAGGAGTACGTATGTCAAGTGCAACTTGCCCTCAAGACAGAGCTCAACTCACAGAATAAGATCTCAGCTATCAACAATCCAACTCTACCGGTCGTCCTATACAGCTTTGCCATCATCTCGTGGTCCTCTAAAGAACATGGACGGAAAGACCAGAAGAGGCCTCACCATGCATGGCCTTCTACATCTGAAAGCAGATTTTGAACGTTTCTACGTCTCAAGATGCCAAGGAGTTTGAGGACTTCTACAGCTTGAGACACTGGAGAAGGTTTCAATGGTAGATTTGTGTGAGTACCTTGAGTGGACCAGTGGGACACCACTAAGCTCTTCATGAGCATCATCAGGTCCAAAGACATGCAGGTTAGGTGCATTGACGATCCTAAATTGTCCCTAGTGTGGGTTTGTGTGTGTGTGTGTGTCCTGCGGTGGGCTGGTACCCTGGCCGGGATTTGTTCCTGCCTTGCACCCTGTGCTGGCTGGGATTGGCTCCAGCAGACCTCCGTGACCCTGTGTTAGGATATAGCTGGCTGGAAAATGACTGACTGACTGACTGTTTCCAGTCTGTTGGATTTTAACCTCCTTTTAATGAATTATTTATTGGATTTGAAACCTCCACTTTTTCACCTCATATTTATGGATTATTTATTTATTTATTAACTAACCACTGCACTCTATTTGGAAACTGTTTAGTTTGAGTATTTTTAATAAAAGCACTTGCACACTTTACACCTTCCCCTTGCTCCAAGTGTGATTTGTCCTCATTTGACAGCTCATCTGGTTACATCAGCAACGATGTTGGGTTCAAGAGGCTCCCAAAACTGGAAGAGGGAGCTTGGAGCAGGACCCGCACCATCACAACCCCCTCATGCCATAGGGGTTCTGTTCATTAACTCTTTAAGGGCTGAATATTTTTTCCAAAAAACTCAGTTTTCTGAAAAGCACACAAAGCGATGGTTTCAAACATAAATCAATATAAAATGTCCGTTGCTATGTGCTGTGGCCGCTGTTGGCGCATGTTCAGCATCTGTGGCAGCAGTGGCTGCATGTGGGCACCTCGATGGTCAGCAGGAATGCACGGTGGGCCAGTACCTGGCTATCTTCACACAGCAGGTGGGTGGCAGTGGCGGTGGCAGTGTGACACAATATGGTTTGTACCTCTTGTCACCGTAAGTGGTGGTCCTCCCAGACAAACGTTCCTGTAGGCGCATCAGCTACACAAAAGTGTTCAGCAACGTGAACAGCTGAGGACCGATCAGATGATCCTGGTACCTCACTTTCGTTTTCGATGTCCATCTCCAGATCACTTGCATCAAACTCGGAGTCCGACAAGTCAGAGTCCTATTCAACAAAATTACGTAAAATGTCCACAGAGTATTTTGCTTTGCACATTAACTTTAGTCTCTCGCTAGATGTCGGTGCCATTTTAGAGGTTGTATGCTCTTCGCTACTCATGCACACGTAGGGAATCGAGTCAAACTAAAACGTAAGGGTAAGTTTTGTTACACTTTACTGCTGAGTACTGTCCTCTACTCCTGAATTTTGACAAAAGTCGACATCAGCCCTGAAAGACTTAAAGACCCCAAACTCGCTCTGAATGACCTGCCTTGCAACGTCCTGCCATTCCATTCAGATTGAGTTCCATTTGTGTCTGAAGAACCTGAAGCTCGCTATGACCCCCATAACAGTGTCGGTGTAACTTTTTGTTTTGCTGCCCTTCTTTGTGTCACATTGCAGGAACAGCTCCATTTACAGGATGATCATCAGAGAATGGGGTGGTCCCCTGGGAGAATCGTGGATGATTGTTGGCTTAGAATAAATGAAGATGATTATTGGAGCAATGTCGATTGCTTAATCAATCCATGGCGACGTATCAGAACCCAATTCACAAACCATATGTGACCCCTTAAGTATAACAGTAACTCACAACCCAGCGATGGTAACGCAAGACCCATAGTTTCAGTAACCCTGCCCTATAATAATAAAAAACAAGAGTTCAAAAATGAAGGGAAGTTGGGTGGCACGGTGGCACAGTGGGTAGCACTGTCGCCTCACAGTTAGGAGACCCGGGTTCACTTCACAGGTCCTCCCTGCGTGGAGTTTGCATGTTCTCCCCGTGTCTGCGTGGGTTTCCTCCCACAGTCCAAAGACATGCAGGTCTGGTGCATTGGCGATCCTAAATTGTCCCTAGTGTGTGCTTGGTGTGTGTTCCCTGCGGTGGGTTGGCACCCTAAGTGGGGTTTGTTTCCTGCCTCGCGCCCTGTGTTGGCTGGGATTGGCTCCAGCAGACCCCCACAACCCTGTAGTTAGGATATAGCGGGTTGGATAATGGATGGATAGATGGAAGTTGGGTCTAGGCATCATGTGAAAAGCACCTTATGGTTAATTGATTTGATTTGACATGTTTCATATAGGTCCACCCTGGCTGAATTGTACACTGAGGCTTGCAAGCATTTTCATTTCTTGTTATTTTTTTTACATTTTTTCTAATAATTAGTGTTGAAGGAAATGTACACAGAAAAGAGAAAACTGGGGCCTGCGGTCACAGTGTAATTATCTTTGTAAGCCAGCGAGCAAAGCGCTTGAGCCTAGTCAGGCATGGATTGTTCTGCTCAGAATAATCAGCTCCCCATGCACAAGCATTTACTGCCAGGCAACGTCAATACTTCTGCAGCCAAGTGGGGGTTTGGCATCAAGTCAATCAGAAATTAGAATCTTTAACAGTTTGGAGGCTCAGCATCCTGTCTTGTCTGCACCCGAACCAACCAACCTGTCAATGATTTCTTGCCAACGCCTGAATTCACCTGGCATTATGTGAATCCTCCCATTTACCATGAATACTAAGAGACTGGCGAGTAGGTGGTCAAAGAGGAGATGGTTAGGGTGAGGGCATACAGGAAGCCACTGGAAGGACTTCAAGAGTCAGAACATCCTCATCACGTGGGCTTGATTAAACAGATAATGATTATGGGCTGCGGTGGGCTGGCGCCCTGTCGGGGATTTGTTTCCTGCCTTGCACCCTGTGTTGGCTGGGATTGGCTCCAGCAGACCCCCGTGACCCTGTAGTTAGGATATAGCGGGTTGGATAATGGATGGATGGATGAATGGATGATTATGGGGATGGTTACGTCAGGAAGGGCATCCGGTGTAAAATTTAGCCAAATCTATATGCGGACTGATAATCTGCTGTGGCAACCCTTATCGGGAGCAGCCAAAAGAAGAAGAAGAAGAAGAAGATTAAAACCAACAAAGCGTGGAGTGAAAAATTGTTTGGCACTCATTTGTTCAGTTTCAGAGGAGATAGGAAGGTTGGTATTATCTGGTTACCCAACCAGGATCTACCACAGTGGTCTCCAAAGCACCACCAGAGCAGCTGAGTGATCCCGGCTGCTCTTTTCTGTCTACCAGTACTTGGATGGGGGGACCATCTAGGAAAAGCTTGGGCTGCTGCTGGAAGATGTGTTGGAGAGGCCAGCAGGGGGCGCTTGCCCTGTGGTCTGAATGTGGATCCCAATGCCCCAGTGCTGTGACAGGGACACTGTATGTATAAATGGCGCCATCCTTCATTTAATACTTAAAACGGAGGTCCTGACTCTCCGTGGTCATAAGAGATCCCTGGGCATCCTTTGTGAAGAGTATCCTGATGTTCTGACTTAATTGCCCACCATGACCTAGTCATTCTGGCCCCCTAATCACCCCCTGTCTCTAATTGGCTCTCTGTCTCACGACCACACCACCTAATAGCTCATGTGTGGTGAGGGTACTGGTGCAAAAATGGCTGCCGTCACATCATCCAGGTGGATGCTACACATTAGTGGTGCTTGTGGCTCCCCACTCACTAAGTAAAGCTCTGTGGGAAACTGTTTATGGTGCCCTGAAATGGGGGGGGGACAACTTAGGAAAAAGTGTTGTCACTTCTACATGCTGTGACCGAAATGTATGCAAATCCCCTTAAAAGAAAGTCTGCAATGTCCACTTTAATTACGTCTGAATTTGTCATTTTAAACTGTGGAGCACAAGGACAAATCAAGGAAAAAATGTATCTTTGTCTCAAATATTATGGAGGCCACTGTAAGTGATTGACTGGCATATGGATTTGGAGTTAATGTGTGAAAACGCATCCAGACAGGAACTAAATACTTTTCTTCTGGTGTGAATGGCATGGGTTTCGTTGAATTGAAATGATGAGGTTTGCTGCAAATTCAGAACAATTTTGCTCATCACTTGACAATCATATTTCAAATACTTTATAAATATAAATACATCGATCAGCCGCAACATTAAAACCACCTGCCTCATACTGAAGAGGCCTCCCTTGTGCCATCCAAACAGCTCTGAGCTGTCAAGACACGCACTCCACGAGACCTATGAATGTGTCCTGCGGTATCTGACGCCAAGATGTTAGTTTTTAAAGCAGGTTATGTTTATTTTTTTAAAACGTGCCATGTGTTCTATGCATACGTGACGTACACGTATATGTTCTGGACACCAAGGGGTGTACAGCCCCCCAAACCCCCACAAACAACAGGCACAGATCCCAAGTTCAGTGCACACGACACGTTTATTGAGCTGTGGGAAATGCTTTTGTCTCGTTCCCCACCGTACCCAAGCACAGTACAACACAGCGCCCTGTTCTCTTCTTCTCTTTCTCTTCTCTCTCTCCATCTCTACTCCTTCTCTTTCAAGCTCTGTGCACCTCCTCTCGATTCTGGCTCCCTGAGTAGTGTCCTTTTAATATGGCACCCAGAAGTGCTCCAGGTGCTTGATGTCCTCCTTCTGGGTGTGGTGGAAGTGCTGCAACACGGGGCTCCACAATCCCTACAGCACCCCCTGGTGGCGCCCACAGAACCCAACAGGTTTGAACCAAACTGCCCTGAAGGAGTCTGAGGCACTGCTGCAAACCTTGGGGGGGAGATAATGCCCTGAATAAGCTCTCTCCCCCGGTCACTGGTGTCCCGGCTGGGTAAGGGTCCTGGCCGTATACCACAGTGTTTAATCAGGGTCTTTTTAGGAGATTTATTGACTGTTCATCGTAATCAGAAGCTTGCTGTCTGTCGGACCAGACTGACGAGGGCACCTCTGATCTTAGCAGTTCCAAATCCCCGCCCTTAATTTGAGCTCCGGCTTCATAGATTGGTTTAGAAATGTGACACTCTAATTGTTCCCACCCACTTTGAAGTACAATTTCCTCATGGCTGTCTCCAGACCTGTATATTAAATGTCTGGCTTCTGTGAAACTAGGGGTACCCCAATCCTTTTTCCTGTATAGGGTGGTCCAGATCTAATTATGCAATTTTCATTACGCTATAACTTATTAGATAGATAGATAGATAGATAGATAGATAGATAGATAGATAGATAGATAGATAGATAGATACTTTATTAATCCCAAGGGGAAATTCACACTTTAAGTTTATTAAGTTTATTACACAGAAAATCACCCGAAAAATCCCAGACCATCGAGAAGTGTGCAAACTGACGACATGAAGAATCGCTTTCACACCGGACTGGAATCGTCCCCACATAAATCAAAGTCATCCAGACGATCTGGATCTGCATAATTAGATCTGGACCACCCTGTGTTTCTAATTTTCTAACAAAGAACGAAGCCATGAACGCTTTCAGCACTTGCAACAGATAGCCGCTGAGACTTTTCCCTCTTGCCGCTTTCCGCAGGGCTCGGTAAGCGTCATCTGGCCTGCGCTGAATGTCACTTGTATCCATCCTGTTTTGCTAAAATCCCCGGAAAAAAACAAACAAACTTGGCCGTGACCTGGCTTAAAGTTTGACACGCTTTTGCTCTCCTGACATTTGCTTTCGGAAGCTGTGTACCCTGTAGCTGAATCACGGACGACTTGGGCAAATTTCACCCATGCTTGCACTGTCTGGCTAACCCCCACTGCTACAAATGCCAGGGGGCTGTGGAAGCGCTTAAGCTGTATTTGGCCAACATTAGCAAAATGTGTTAGCAGCAAAACAGCATCTAATTATTATCATTGGTGTGTATGTTTCATTTTCATCTGAAAGTAGTGGAAATGCAAAATAACAGGTGCAGTTATTAATGTGCAAGCAGATGCCAAGCAGCTGTTAAAAAAAAAAAAAAAAAAAGATTCACTTGGCATTGCAAAACCATTGGGAAAAAAAAAAAAAGAAATGTTGGATAATTTGGGCACATTCTGCTCCTTTCATGGACCTCTCTGGCCACATGCAGCCACTTTATCCAGGAGATTGTAGCACTTCTGTGTATCCGTTCTCATGCTGCCTCTCTCGAGGCTCCGTCATTGGCTCACATCTCGACTGCTGTGTCGTCCACCTGACCTCATGCTGTCACATGTACTGTATAATGGTGGCACCACGATCACTTATACTGCGCCCATAAGATGTATTCAGCACCTTGGCTCTGTTAATTTCCACCTATGGCTTCAACCGGTACTGGAGGGAACTCTACTTGGCATGACGGCACGGCGAAAATGATGTCAGGTTTTTGCTGAGCATTGCACAAGGAATGCAGCGATCACTTATTTCTGAACATATCCATTTAATAGTATTGGGTGGCTCACTGAAATTTCACATAAACGAGGTGTGATCAATAAATACGGTGAATCTTTAAATAAAAAAAAAAAATCATTGCAGTGCCACACATGTGTGATTGGGAGACAGCTTAAGGGCCTAAATGATAGCAGTTCAATACCAGACCAGGGGCCGGCTGGGGGCACTGATTGTCTCTCTCGATCTCTTGCAGACCATCCACAGGAAATCCCACATCGGCACCATTGATGATGTCACTTCTGTTTCTGGCACTAATGATGGTGTCCCTTCCAGTTCTGGTGCCAATGGTGACGTCATCTCATCTTGAGTACTATGTGCAGTTTTGGTCTCCAGGCTACAAAAAAGGACATAACAGCACTGGAAAAAGTCCAGAGAAGAGCGACTAGGCTGATTCCAGGGCTACAGGGGATGAGTTAGGAGGAGAGATTAAAAGAGCTGAGCCTTTACAGTTTAAGGAAAAGAAGATTAAGAGGAGACCTGACTGAAGTGTTTAAAATTAAATGTTTTAAATTAGTCCAGTGGATCGAGGCTGTGACTTTAAAATGAGTTCATCAAGAACCGTTTCTTTCTCTCTACACGAACTGTGTCTGACAATAGCATTCTCACAAATGAGAAATGACTGAACCGTGTGTGTGTGGTTGTACATGTTTTAGATGTGGGCAGGACTTTTCCAAATCTCTTTGCATAAAGTCCTGTCTCACGGGGCTTGAAATTTTCTCTTGCGGGATTTCTCTTTCACCAAACAACAAAACTTTTAATTCTCACGGATACTCCTCTTCATTGGGAAGAAACACTGCTTTTCCCTGATGGCAACACGTATTAGATGATCTACAAGTCTCTGACTTAAAGTTTAAATCCAAACAATATATTCAATCTCTTTTCGCTGTTCCATTATTTCAATGAGTAATAATTTCCGTTTGTTAGCGCTAATGCGATCTTTACTATCCTTTTTTTGAGACTTTCGAATTTTCATACTTCCGTTATCTCTGCATGTGTACCGCGCCAACGTTTTTGAATTCTTTACGACCTTCTACTTTGTCATCTACTCTTTGTCTTTTATTTCCGGCCCTGGGCATGCTTAAATCTTTTGCCACAAAGTCTCGTCTCGCAGGACGTGAAAGTGTCTCTCTTCAAAAGATCACGTCTCTTCCCAGGCTAAAAAGTCTCATCTCCCAAGATTATTTTATTATAATAGAGAGACTTTTCTCACTACTCAGAGTGCTTTACATTTACAGAGGGGGAGCCACATCAACCACCACCAATGTGTAGCACTCACCTGAATGATGTGATGGCAGCCATTATTGTGCCAGTTTGTGCCCTACACATGAGCTATTAGGTGGCGAAGGGGTGAGAAAAAGAGCCATTTGAGGACAAGGAATGATTAGGATGCCAGAATGGACAAAGACATGGTGGGCATCGGGATACACCTTACTCTTTATGAATGATGCCCAAGGATCTTTAATGACCACAGAGAATCAGGACCTCAGTTTTAAGTCTCATCAGAATGACAACACCATTTTTACAGCACAGTGGCATTGCACCAGTACACTCACCGCACGTTATCTATTAGGTGGTGAAGGGGTGACAGAGACAGCCACTTACAAACAGGGGGTGATTAAGGGGGCCAGAATGACCAGGCTGTGGAATGCAATTTAGCCAGGACATCAGGAAATCCCCTACTCTTTACAACAGTGGTTCTCAATCTATGGGGTGGGCCCCCCTAGGGGGGGCACGAAGTAACATAAAGGGGGGCACGAAGATGTGAAAAAAAGAAAAAAAGGATTGAAAATATGAAAAACATATCTATTGAAACCAAAACAAATTAACTTAAACTACATTCTGATACTAGAAAAATAAATGCAGAGTTAGATAAATGTCGATAAAAGTTAAGTAGGTATAATAAACTATGCATCATAATATATATCATTAATTTAAAAAGAACAAATTGGTATTAGTGGGCTCCTTTCAAAAAAACATCGGGGGGGGGGGGGGGCCGATTAAAACTGTTATGAAAACTCGGGTCGCAAATACTTAAATGTTGAGAAACATTGCTTTACAAAGGATGCTCAGGTTCTTTTATGACCACAGAGAGTCAGGATGTTGGTTTTACGTCTCATCCGACACCATGTTTACAGCATGGGTAAGCGCCCCCTCCTGGTCTCACCAACACCTCTTCCTGCAGCCACCCAAGCTTTTCCTA
>JANRMT010062816.1:8190824-8201294 GCA_026402145.1 Polypterus bichir lapradei | reverse complement strand
TGACCTTCAGTAATACTGATGGGTTCCTCATTATGATTATGTAACATTACTTCTATTTATTATTTATTTTATTTATGTTCATTTATTTGATTTCTATTTATGTTATTCATTTTAATTGTATGTTTTTCTTTTATTCTATTATTGTAAAGCACTTTGGTCACAGCATTCCTATGATGTTTTAAATGTACTATATAAATAAATTTCACATTGACATTGACACAAATATATAATACTATTTTTATGAATCCCATACCAAATGGGATATAGCAGAGACATATGCAATGCACTTTTTATCCCAACAGATGGCTGACAAACATTTGCAATAATTAATTTTATTGCTACAAATGTTTGTGATGCACCATTTCTTATAATGACAAATGTAATGTATTTTTTACTACAACATACTTTCCAATAAATGGTGCATTACAAAGGTTAATGCTGAGGTCTCCACTGAATACTTATATTTCAATCGGCCTTAGATGGGTGGCACAGCTATTTGGTGTAACAGAAGCTCATCCATTTTGAATTTCATTTGTTACAACGACTCAAGACTCTTCTTAATTTATTAAGAGATTTCTGTAACAACAGCAAACAACATTATGGGGTCCAAGCTCTTGGGTCGCATTCCAGATATTGTGAAGTGCAAATTGTTCTGCAAGTACAAGCAATGCCAATTCATTATAACGATTGCAATCAGACAGCCGGGAGAAGCTCTTCAAACAGTTAAACATCTTTCGGTTGGAGAGAGGAACCTTTCTTCCTCTGTTCATTAGGCCTCCTCTGTCTGACATGAGCTCCGTGTGGAGAAAATGAGCAGAAGCAGGCAGCCAGACGAATCTGTGAGGGACAGGTGCTGCAGGAACCAACGAGAGGCTTCATTAAAACCAACTCGCCCAAGGAATGAAAATAGCAAAGGAGTCTCCCGACCCCTGTTGGGTTTGCGGGCAGGCGCTGTTTAAGTCTGCAACTACAGCGCTTGAATTCTTAATACTTACATTTCCTCGCCATGGGCTAACATATTGATTTCGAAAAACAAATGTGCTACGCGTCATACAAGGCAGTGTGGGTAAAGATTTCTATGTGAGTAAATTATTTGACAGGCAAGAAAATTTAAAATTTTATACAAAATGGTGATTCTTGAAACAAAGAGGGCACTGCTCTGTCTGTGTGCTCAGTAAGAAGATGAAGCGGTTGACATCTCACATTGGCGCTTTGGTGACGGAGACTGCTAAACTTGACTAAGATGACACTGGCATGAAAGGCACCTACTTGGTATAACTGTGGATGAAAATGAAAACTCCGAGTCCGTGCGGTTTTTATTTTTAAAATAAATTTGCAGAAATTGTGTTTTCACTTTGTCATTCTTGTGGGTATGGAGATTTCCTTATGAACTGAAAAAATGAATTTAAATGATTTAAGAAAAGGCTGCAAGATAGGAAGACATTGTGAAAGTCTGCATACTTTGTGAACTCTCTGTATGTTAGGAGGGGTGGTGTAGTGGGTTCACCGACAAAAGCGCGATAGACATATGGGGGCCGACAAAACCGCGACGGACAAATGAGCGCTGACAAACTCGCTAACTGGTTTTCGACAAATGCGCGCCGACAAAATCGCCACGACAAAATCGCGAGAGAGGCCAAGAGAGTGGGACGTGTACGTGCGCATTATGTACATATTATGTGCTAAGTTATAACTGTATTCAAAGATGCTAATTGCACTGAGTTTCGTTTCTCCGGAAGATGTTGGGTCCGCTTTCGATGAACTAAGCGAGAGTAGACCCGACAATCTCCAGAATGTTTACGATTACTGGGAGGACAATTACGTTGGTTGATTGAGACGCAATCGACGAGCCAACCCGTTGTTTCCTATCACCATGTGGAACATGCGAGAACGTGTTGCTGATGGCATGCCGCAAACAAATAACTCAGTCGAGGGTTGGCATAACGCGTCGTATACAAAGCGGAATTACCAGCAGCCAGGCAGCCAGCAAGTCTAAATACGCTCAACTATCAAGACGTCTTGCTGCAATTCTTCCTACATATGCAGGGCGTGATCTTAAGGACTATCTGCGTGGGTATGCTTTAAACTAGTAATTCATATTTAATTAAACTTTTGCGATTTTGTCAGCGCAATTTTGTCTGCGCGATTTTGACACCGTGTTTTAATGGGCGCTATTTTGTCGGCGCTCATATGTCTATCGCGCAAATGTTGGGTCACTGGTGGGGTAGCGGTTAAGACTTCGGCCTTCAAACCCCCGAGGTTGTTGGTTCAAATCCAGTTTAGCTCCGGTTTCGAGAGTCACTTGAAACTGGAACCATCATTAACGTACCCGAGGATGAGCCACGTCACAGTGCCAACAAGGGTTAGTGCTTTGATTTCACAACAAAGCAAACAGCGTGTACAAGTGCAGTGCTGTAATTCTTCATCAAATAATCCATGTAGTGAGAAGTCAAGCAAAATGACACCTTTTATTGGCGAATTAAAAAGATTACAACATCTTCCAAAAAGATCACTCCTCTGAAACCCCCTTCCTTCAATGCCGATACAATGGGAACACATACAGTGTGCCTCCTCTTTGCTCTGCTAGCTGTGTCGCGTGATGTGCTTCTCGCGTGGCGCTCCGTATATTTAAAAGCCTGAACAGCACCTGTCCTTTTTGGCTGATTGCTTTGTCTCTCTCTCTCTCTCTTTCTCTTTCTCCTCCTTCAGACGTCTTCTGCTCCTGTTGGGGGTCCCGCTCCCGACATGCACCCATACGAACAGGAAGATGTTTCTGCTTACTTTTAATTGAGAGATAGATCTGTCCTGTCTGTCTTGACACGGAGCTCGTTTTACTTTTGAAAGGGACTTATGTTCGTTTGAAGTGTTTGAATAAAAGTTCCTGACAGAGCAGTTCTTAGTAGTTTGGGGGCCCTACGTGGTTCAGAAATGTGCAGGCCCCGGATGGGGGGGGTGGGGGGAGGTGGGGGTCCGGTTGGGGCTGAGCCTCCCTGTAGCTCAGGAAGGTGTTCTAATAAAACGTCCAGAAAAGAACGATAAAATTTAGGATGAGGAGGGTATCGTGACACACGACGTGAGGGACTGGCACAGACGGCTGCAGTACCAAGGGGCATGACAGGGGCCCCAGGCCCACAGCCCGACAACAAAAAAAAAAAAAATTATAAGTTGGGGCCAGGTTGGGGCCCTACGCGGATACGTAGTTCGCATGTGCCCAAGAACGTCCCTGTTCCTGACTCAGGAATCTCCTGTGTTTCCGTGCAATTCTGTGACACAAACGTGACAATGCAAGCGTTCCAGGCAACTCAAGCCCATTCTTCATTTTACACCTCGCCTGAAGAAGGGGCCCGAGTTGCCTGGAAAGCTGGCATATTGTCATCTTTCAAGTCAGCCATTAAAAGGTGTCATTTTGCTTGACTTCTCACTACATTCATAATGTCTAACGTGGTACAACACCCTAATACTCTAAATCAGGGGTGTTGAACTCCAGTCCTGGTGGGCCGCAGTGGCTGCAGGTTTTCATTCTAACCACCTTCTTAATTAGTGACCAGTTTTTGATGCTAATTAGCTTCTTTAGCCTTAGCTTTAATTAGCTTGACTCAGGTCCCTTAGTTGTTTTTTCCTTAATTATCAGCCGGACAGTAATGAGACATAAAACAAGCAGGACATGACCAGCTTACCTGTACCCATCAAACAAAATCTGAAAATAAAGATGAAGATCCCTCAGGTTACCAAAACATTTTAGGAGTTCTTAGAAAAAAACAGAATATCAACAGTTTTGGAAATGTCTGCTGTGGCAGAAAGAGAGCAGCAACAGGCCATGGAATTGAGTAACGGGTTGAATTAACAGCAAGAATCAGCTTCTCATTAAGGAACTGGTTGGAGTTTGAAGCCCCAATTTAGCTGGTCATCTGTTGGCTCGTTTCAGGTCTCATTTCTGTTTGGCTATCATTTAATGAAGAAAAGAATCAATTCAGAGGACTTAATCCTTAAAACAGGACTATTAAAATAGAGGGAAAAGGAGTTAATTAGCAGTGAAAACTGGACACTGATTAGGAAAAGGGTTAGAATGAAAACCTGCACCCACTGCGGCCCTCCAGGCCTGGAGTTTGACACCCCTGCTCTAAATAATCCATTATATCAAGTGATTGGTGGAGGTTAAAAAGTTCAAACAAACAATAAAGAATCCTTTAAGATGAGGTTAAAATCAAGAGCAAACATATCCTTCTTTTAAATCCACGAGCCCTCGGTGCATCTCTCTAAAACAGGGGTCGCCAAGTCCGGTCCTGGAAGACCACCATGGCTGCAGGTTTTCATTCTAACCCTTTTCTGAATGAATGGCCTGTTTTTGCTGCTTTTTTTTAAATTGTTTCTTTTTCCTTTATTAGCAGCCAAACAATCATGAGATACAAAACATGACCAGCAAACTGTGACCATCACACAATATCTGAAAATAAAGAAAGATGAAGGTCTCAGGAATGCTGATCTCCTCAGGTCCCCAAACCATTTAACAGTGTGCTCTTAGAAAAGAGAAAATCAACAATTTTGGAAGTGTCTGATATTGCACCACGAGAGCAGCAACAAGCCGTGGAATTAAAGAACGGGTTTAATTAACAACGAGACTCTGCGCCTAATTAAGCAATCATTTGGAGTGAAATTGGTTGGAGTTTAAGGCCCTGACATAGTTGGTCTTCTGTTGGCTCCCTCACTTCACGTTTCATTTCTGTTTGGGTGCCATTTAAGGAAAGAAATGAAGCAATTCAGAGGAACAAATCTTAAAAAAGCAATTCAATTAAAATGAATTCACAAGAAGTTAATTAGCAGCACAAACAGGGCACTCATTAAGAAAAGGGTTAGAATGAAAGAAGACCTGCAGCCACGGTGGTCCTCCATGACTGAAGTTGGTGACCCCTGCTCTAAAACACGGGTGTCAAACTCTGGTCCTGGAGGGTCGCAGTGGCTGCAAATTTTTCATTCCTACCATCTTCTTCATTAGAGACCAGTTTTGGCTACTAATTAACTTCTTTTGCCTTTGGTTTAATTCACTTGAGTCAGTCCCGTTAGTTATTTCTTTTACCTTAATTAGCAGCCAATCAATAATGGGATGCAAAACGAGCCGCCACATGACCAGCTAACCAACATAAAGAAAGGTGAAGGTCTCGGTAAGGTTGCTTTCTCAGCTCACCAAAACATTATGACGGAGTTCTTAGAAAAAACAGAAAATTAACAGTTTTGGAAATGTCTGCTGTGGCAGAATGAGAGCAGCAACAAGCCATGGAATTAAATAACGGGCTTAATTAACAGCAAGAATCAGCTTTTCATTAAGAGATTGGTTGCAGTTTGACGTTCCAGTTTAGCTGGTAATCTGTTGGCTCGTCTCACGTCTCATTTCTGTTTGTGATTAAGGAGAAGTGTTAGAATGAAAACCTGCAGCCATTGTGGCCCACTAGGCCCGGAGTTGGACACCCCGCTCTAAAAACAGACATCTCCTTCTCTTCCCCTTTCTGGATTCCTCATCATGAGGAGACATCCAGCAACAGGTGCAGACAACAATTACATCCCGCTCTCAGGTCCCTTTTGCCAGTCCCTTGGCATTCGCAGAGCACCGCACTGCAGCTTTGCTCCTTGGTCCATCCACACCACACTCTGTGGGAGCCTCCTTCTCCTTAGGGTCCTCAGCAGGGAGCGGCCCCTCTGCCAACCTCTCTTGAGCATTGGACCATGCGCTCCTCTCACGGGACTCCCCGTCTGCCTGCTTCCACTTCTCATATTACACCGGCTCCTTCCCATTCTTGCCCCTCTCTCCTCCGTTTTTCATCGTTGTCGTTCTTTTTTTGACCCCTGATTTCAATGCGCAGGCTCCCTTTAGAGCACCGATTGAGTGTCCTCTGCCACGGACCTCCTTTATCACACTGACACTGTGCGACCATGAGTCAGTCAGTCAATACACCTGAACAAAATGTGAGGTTTCTGAACTTTGTTGGGACCCCCTACTGCCCCCCAAAAAACGGGACAACACGCCGAAGCGTGATTGGCATGTCTGTGGAAGGCTTCCTATCCGAAGCAACTGCAGGTATAACACCGCAGTGTTGTGGGGTACAAAATCTGTAACTTTTGGTCTATATTCTCATGATATTTTGCTCAAGACAAAACAACAGACAAATTGAAACACAGGACACATCAAAGCATATCTTCTTCCCAATTGTACCTCACTTTTAAAACCGTTGGTTTACAGCCTGGGAAAGGAAGACATGCCAGTAGGTACCAGGCAACATCAAAAAACGTTATTATTTGGGAAAAAGACAGACTAAAGAGTTCGAGCAAAATTCATCCATCATATTGACAGCCAGCCAATCAGGTGTATGCAACAATCATGTGAAATTGTATAATGAAAGGCCTCGTCTGAAGAGGAAACATCAGACAGAGACGTCAGGAGACAAGAATAGAGCAACGTCAGGAGGGGATGGCGGCCACATGTGTGGCCGTTTCTATCTGGTCGCCGGCAAAGCAAAAAAAGTGCAAGATCACAAGCCGCCTTCGACAGTCATCCTCGTCATATTTAACATTTCGGAAGCTTTTTCTAGACTATATACAGTCATATGGAAAAAGTTTGGGAACCACTCTTAATTCTTTGGATTTTTGTTTATCATTGGCTGAGCTTTCGAAGTAGCAACTTCCTTTTAATATTTGACATGCCTTATGGAAACAGTAGTATTTCAGCAGTGACGTAAAGTTTATTGGAATAACAGAAAATATGCAATACGCATCATAACAAAATTAGACAGGTGCATAAGTGTGGGCACCCCAACAGAGATATGACATCAATACTTAGTAGAGCCTCCTTTTGCTAATCTAACAGCCTCTAGACGCTGTCCTCCTATAGCCTGTGATGAGGGTCTGGATTCTGGATGGAGGTATTTTTGACCATTCTTCCATACAAAATCTCTCCAGTTCAGTTCAATTTGATGGCTGCTGAGCATGGACAGCCTGCTTCAAATCATCCCATAGATTTTCGATCATATTCAAGTCAGGGGACTGTGACGGCCATTCCAGAACATTGTACTTCTCCATCTCCATGAATGCCTTTGTAGATTTCCAGCTGTGTTTTGGGTTATTGTCGTGTTGGAATATCCAACCCCTGCGTAACTTCAACTTTGTGACTGATGCTTGAACAATATCCTGAAGAATTTGTTGATATTGGGTTGAATTCATTCGACCCTCGACTTTAACAAGGGCCCCAGTCCCTGAACTAGCCACACAGCATGATGGAACCTCCACCAGGTAGCAGGTGTTTTTCTTGGAATGCAATGTTCGTCTTTATGCCATGCAAAGTGCTTTTTGTTTTGACCAAAGAACTCCATTTTTGTCTCATCATTCCAAAGCACTTTGTTCCGAAATGAATCTGGCTTATCTAAATGAGCATTGGCATACAACAAGCGACTCTGTTTGTGGTGTGAGTGCAGAAAGGGCTTCTATCTCATCACCCTGCCATACAGATGTTCTTTGTGTAAATTGTGCTGAATTGTAGAACGATGTACAGATACACCATCTGCAGCAGGATGTTCTTGCAGGTCTTTGGAGGTGATCTGTGGGTTGTCTGTAACCATTCTCACAATCCTGCACATCTGCTGCTCCTCTATTTTTCTTGGCCTGCCAGACCTGCTGGGTTTAACAGAAACTGTGCCTGTGGCCTTCCATTTCCTGATTCCATTCCTTACAGTTGAAATTGACAGCTTAAACCTCTGAGATCGTTTTGTGTAGCCTTCCCCTAAACCATGAAACTGAACAATCTTTGTTTTCAATCTTTTGAGAGTTGCTTTGAGGATCCCATGCTGTCTGTCACTCTTCAGAGGAGAGTCAAAGGGAAGCACAACTTGCAACAGACCACCTTAAATACCTTTTCTCATGATTGTCTATGAAGTTCAAGGCTTAACGAGCTCATCCAACCAATTTGGTGTTGTAAGTAATCAGAATTGAGCAGTGACAGGCATTCAAATCAGCAAAATCACAAGGGGACCGACATTTTTGCACAGCCAGTTCTTCACATTTGATTTAATGTCATACAACTAAATACTGCGTCACTAAAAATCTTTGTTCGGAAAACACACCAGTGCTCCGATGTTCCTAGGGAATGAAAGACACACCACTGTTATCTTTTTTTTTTTGAAAGGAGAGTTAATTATTATGCAGGCTGAGAGGGGTTCCCAAAATTTTTCATATGACTGTATAAATCCAGACTTGGCTATTCACCTTTTCTTTTATGCTTTTCTCTACTGATATTTTTATTATTCCTGTAATAAATACCACACTGCTTCTAACTTTCTGTACTTTGTCTTCATATTTGGAGTAACTGAAGTAATAAGGTAAATTTCTTTGAGCACCTGGAGCAGTGAGGAAGTGCCATATGATCCAAGCAGGAAGGTTTGTCGAGCTGCGGACAAAGAGCTCTGTCCAGTAATGAACGGTGCGTTAAAGAGGAACATTCACTGGTTGATAAATGGCCTATAGCCAGGGATGTTGAGCCTTTGTATGTTTGAATAGATTCTTGGAGACAAAAGGTAATATTTAAGTCTGACCTCTATCTAAGACATCGCACGTCATTCAAGCCTATGATAAGTAAGTCTCTTGGAGTACGCGGGAAAGCGGACAGTCCGTGTGTTATTCATACGATACTTGTGTGGGTTAAAGTTCTAGGGAATATCGTGCAGATGTATACATCTTTCATACGGTATTTCTGTGGTTAGGGTCTGTCTGTATGTGTGAGTTAATCTTATAGTGCGACAGTAGACCAACCCGGTAATGAACTTGACGAGTACACTTACCCTTTAAAGAAAATAGGTAAAGGGTAAGTAGAGGGAAATACCGCGATAATACAACTCCGAGCCAATTGCAATCGTCAATGGGTGATGCAAAGAACATTATAAATGCCAGAAGCAGTATTACTTGGCCCCTGACCCTGCCTGACTGCTGCGTCTGTGTATAATAGAATTGCTGCAATAAATATCCCTGCTGTTCCTGTTTCAAGCGAAAATAAAGCTGGTTTTGCTGAGACTCGACCTCGAGCTTTGGGGTGCAAGACAGCGACTCACACGTCACAAAGCAAAAGAAATGTAACCAACCATATCTCAAATGTTGTAAGACAGCTTGGATAAAGGTGCCCGCCTATTAACACGCCCAAGAGGGCCCCGTTCGGTTTCTCTAAGGGTCTTCCCAGGACGTGAATATTTGTATGGGTGTCAAGTCTACCGACAGCCAATCTTTTGTTTAATTTTAAGCCTGCTTAGACTTTATGGGGTACAAAACAACCCGTCTGCAACAAAATAAAAATAAATTGGCGATCTTTTTTTTTTTTTTTTTTTTTTGTATTCACCGCCAGTTTGGTAGCTGCCTAATAACTGGCAGTGGCTCAAATGAGATGTTAAAGAGGTGCAGCTTCGCGATTAATTAATTAAGTGGAAGCCATTTCAAAGACTTTGCAGTGCAGCCCCTACAGCGCCAACAGCATGCCACCACCAAATGCATCTCCAATTAGTTATTTATTAATTTTTCTAGGACACCCCAGCCTGTGCTGAATATAACCGTTGTTTCTTTGCAACTCTCGACACTCCCTGTGGTACAGATGAAGCTCTTCATGACCCTTGAGAGAAAATGCCGGAAAAGATGGAGAATAAATGAAAGTGTTACGCACAAGTGGCAATACGGCAGCATGAGCGTCCATGCCAATCTACCTAATAGTGTGGCTTTGTATGTGAGCAAAGACTGATAAGGTTGGCTAAACCGAGTTACTGACAAAATGATAAAAGAAAGAAGAGAAATAAATAGACGGGTTACACTGTGGCATATTCCTTGGTCACATTTCCACAACTGTAGGACGTGTGCGTCAGCTTCTGCTTACCCATCTCCTTCTCTTTGTATCTGGGCAAGGCTCCTCTCGGCTGACCCCATTTTCCAATTAGGGGTGACCTTCTAGAGTCCCATACACCTGACTACTTGAGGCAGCACAAAGGCTCCTGGTTCTTGGCAATGGCTTTTCTTTCTAGCAGCTGGCAAATAATACAGAACAAAAAAATACCTTTAAATGAGCCCTTTACTCGCTGAGGCAGCACACAATGTGCCGTGCAGGTGCTGCAATAGGCGAGGGGGGGGACGGCTGTGTGCTATATTTAAACAAGCTGGGAACGAAAAAGTCAAAAGGGAAAAGATGACGGACGTGGTGTGTCAGCACAGACACCGCTATGTGCGCCGGGCACTCGGAGATGTCGTTTGCATCACTATGCCAGGCAGAATACAGCCTAGATAGATAGATAGATAAATAAATAGATATGAAAGACACAATATAATAGATAGACAGATAGATAGATAGATAGATAGATAGATAGATAGATAGATAGATAGATAGATAGATAGATATGGAAGACACAATATAATAGATAGATAGATAGATAGATAGATAGATAGATAGATAGATAGATA
>JANRMT010062816.1:8180452-8190724 GCA_026402145.1 Polypterus bichir lapradei | reverse complement strand
ATCTATCTATATAATAGATAGATAGATAGATAGATAGATAGATAGATAGATAGATAGAAATGAAAGGCACTATATAATGATAGACAGATAGAAAGAAATGAAAGGCACTATATAATGATAGATAGATAGATAGATAGATAGATAGATAGATAGATAGATAGATAGATAGATGTGAAAGACACTATAGATAGATAGATAAATAGATAGATATGAAAGACACTATATAATAGATAGATAGATAGATAGATATGAAAGACACTATATAATAGATAGATAGATAGATATGAAAGACGCTATATAATAGATAGATAGATAGATAGATATGAAAGACACTATATAATAGATAGATAGATAGATAGATAGATAGATAGATAGATAGATAGATAGATAGATAGATAGATAGATACTTTATTAATGTCCAAGGGGAAATTCAGATACTCCAGCAGCAGCATACTGATAAAAAACAATATTAATTAAAGAGTTAAAAAATGCAGAGTGGAGAATGCAAGGCAGGTGTAACAGTCTATAATGTTGTATAATGTTAATGTTTACCCAGCCCGGCTGGAACTGAAGAGTCGCATAGTGTGGGGTCTCCTCAGTCTGTCAGTGGAGCAGGACGGTGACAGCAGTCTGTCGTGAAGCTGCTCCTCTGTCTGGAGATGATCCTGTTCAGTGGATGCAGTGGATTCTTCATGATTGACAGGAGCCTGCTCAGCGCCCATCGTTCTGCCACGGATGTCAAACTGTCCAGCTCTGTGCCTACAATAGAGCCTGCCTTTCTCACAAGTTTGTCCAGGTCTGAGGCGTCCCTCTTTATGCTGCCTCCCCAGCACACCACCGCGTAGAAGAGGGCGCTTGCCGCAACCGTCTGATAGAACAGAACAGAACCTTAAAGAATGGTCATAAATAATCCAGACACTCATCAAAGGCTATAGGAGGTTTCTAGAGGCTCAAAGGAGCAAAAGGAGGCTCAACTAAGTATTGATGTCATATCTCTGTTGGGGTTCCCAAATTTATACACCTGTCTAATTTTGTTATGATGCATATTGCATATTTTCTGTTAATCCGATAAACTTAATGTCACTGCTGAAATACAACTGTTTCCATAAGGCATGTCATATATTAAAAGGAAGTTGCTACTTTGAAAGCTCAGCCAATGATAAACAAAAATCCAAAGAATTAAGAGGGGCTCCCAAACTTTTTCATATGACTGTATCACGTCAACCTTTCTTCTGGTACATTCTTTATTTACTTGACCATCTCAGTATTTTTCCTAACCCACATCTTATATTTCTGTACACATCTTGTTGTTCACTTGACCTTTATTTGGTTTCCCACATTTATTAACCCTTTATGCTATTTCTTTAAGATGAATGCTATGTTACCCTAAAATTATTCTTCCACAACACTCAGATGCGTTCAGGGACTCGGGTAGCCGGTTCGTAGGTTGGAGCATTTTTTAAATTTTCTAATCACGTCGTGTTATCACAACTTATTACAGTCACACACGTGCAAAAAGGGACCTCCGGGGAGTCTCAGGCAAGCTTGGCGATACCATACCATGAAAGGAGGGGGTGCTGTTGCTAACAGTCTCTTGTGCTTTCTCTGCAGCACTGAATAATTCCCAAGAAAGGAGGGCTAGCTCCGCCCCTGATGTGTGAGGTAAGCCCCGCCCATTCTCAGAATCTATTTAAATAGATGAATGGACGGGAATTGAGTCATTTGACCTGACAAGACAGACAAGATGGAAGATATTGTTAATGAAATGTTAGTGTGCACAGCATTCGCTTTTATTTGTATGGTGGAAACTGCTTATTAGAAGGGATTACAGAGGGCTTTGCACTCCAAAAAATTTGTACCCGAGTCCAGAGATTCTATTACATTATATACAGAGTGATTCAAAAAGATTCATCTGATTTCAGAATGATTTTTTTTTATTTGTAAATCATTACAGAACAGTGAAGTAAATTGTAAATGGTTTTGGTGATCATAAAGTTTATTATGTAATTTTACAAGTGCTCAATATGACCTCCCGCAGCTGTATGGACAACATCAACGCGACAGCAAATTCCTCCATTACTTGATTGAGCATGTCGGGCGTCACACTGTACTCACGGCTCTTTTTAAATGAGATTTCAGAGATCGTCCAGTGTTCTTAGGAGTGGTGGCACATAAACAGAATCCTTAACGTGCCCCAACAAGAAAAGTCACACAGTGTGAGATTCTGGTGATCATGGGGGGCAGAAGAGTGGAGTGCCAAATCGTGTGCTCCTTTACGGCCAACTGAAGGGGAGAACGTGAAACGCTTTCTGCTCAGGTGTCGCCATCTTCTCGTAGACTGAAGGGAGCCATCTTCTGGCGACAGTCAGAAACTCTACAACCCCCCCCCCCCCTTTCAATTGGTATGTGATTGGTTCCCAGGTGCCTCACGGTTATTAAAATATGACACGTTGAAATTGGATGAATCTTTTTGAGTCACCCTGTATTTTTGTAATGATGAGCTGTTTTCAAAAAAATATGAAAATAGAATTTAATTGAACTACTGGTCAAAAAGTTTTAGCGCACCTCAGGTTTTCAAGTTTCTCTTCAAATTTAAAAGTGCAAATTTAAGGTAAGCATTAAGGTGAAAAGGTAAGCATTAAACTGCCAGAGGTTTAATTTTAAAGTTTAAGCTAGCAAAAACTGAAAAAAATTGAAATTTCAGAATATTACAAATGGAGCTTCTTCAGGGAACAACTGATAGATTACAACATAAAGATGTTCTGCAGCAATTAAAGTAAATGAAGCCTTGCAAGCTGAAGCACACAATTTGCACAGGAGTCCCAACTTCTGATGATTACTTAAAAACTCTCTGAGTGTCTTAAAGCAGAGTTGGAGCGGACTGTGTTACTACACCCTGTGAAGTACGACTTGGACAATACTCCAGTGATAATGGCAAGAAAATGACAATTAACAAATGAAATGAGACAGAGCAGTTTTAACCTCAGAAGTGTAGGCCATTCATTTAGAGAAACTGCAAACAAAATCAAAGTGTCGGTGAGTCCAATGGTGTCCTACACAATCCAAAGGCAAATGGAAATTGGAAGAAACTCTGATGGGAAGATGAGTCCATTGACCTCATTGTCATGTTCAAGATACCAGTTTGAGATGATCTGAGCTTTGTGACATGGCGCGTTATCCTGCTGGAAGTCGCCATCAGAAGCTGGGTACACTACGGTCATTAAGGGATGGACATGGTCAGCAACAAGACTCAGGCAGGCTGTGGCATTTAAAAAATGCTCAGTTGGTACTAAGAGGCCCAAAGTTTGCCAAGAAAATATCCGGCACACCATTACACCACCACCACCAGCCTGAACTGTTGATACAAGGCAGGATGGATCCACAATTTCATGTTGTTGACACCAAATTCTGACCATGCCATCCAAGTGTTGCAGCAGAAATTGAGACTCGTCTGACCAGGCAACATTTTTACAATCTCCTGTTGTCCAATTTTGGTGAGCCCATGCAAATTGTAGCCTCAGTTGCCCCCATGGAGTGGCACCCATTGGGTTCTCCGGCTGCTGTAGCCCACCTGCTGCAAGGTTTGACGTGTTGTGTGTTCAGAGATGCTCTTCTGCATACCTTGTACCGAGTGCTTATTTGAGTTACTGTTGTCTTTCTATCAGATCAGCCCAGCCTGGCCATTCTCCTCTGACCTCTGCCATCAACAAGGCATTTACGCCCAGAGAACTGCCGCTCACTGTATGTTTTCCCATTTTCAGACCATTCTCTGTAAACCCTAGAGATGGTTGTGTGTGAAAATCTCAGTAGATCAGCAGTTTCTGAAATACTCAGACCGGCCCGTCTAGCACCAACAACCATGTCATGTCCAAAGTCACTTCAGTCCCCTTTCTTCTTCATTCTGATGCTCAGTTTGAACTTCATCTTGACAAGATCTACAGGCCGAAATGCTGCCCTGTAATTGGCTGATTCGATATTTGTGAATTTCCCCTTGGGATTAATAACATATCTATCTATCTATCTATCTATCTATCTATCTATCTATCTATCTATCTATCTATCTATCTATCTATCTATCTACAGGTATCTGTCTGTCTGTCTGTCTGTCAGTTGAGCAGGTGTACCTAATAAAGTGGCCGGCGAGTGTATTTGTATCCAGTGTTACATATACCCTGCTGTTCTTTCTGAGACTCTGTCAAGTGCCTTGAACATGGGAAAGGCGCTATATAAATATAATGTATTATTCTCATCAAAAGCCAGATGAACTAGAAGACTGAATAATGTCAAATCGGACATTAAATTGTGTTTTTCTTTTATCTCTCATTTATATGCTAAAAGGGCTGGAAAAGGCTAAATAAAAGATGTAAGAATATTTCCATGTCTGTGAAGGTATTGTAAGGTTATTCTGTGTTCAGCAACATTTCTGCTTTTCTTCCTACAATTTTGTGATTTAGTTTAACCGTTCTTGTCCTTATTATAATGTAAATTGCTATGGGGATGATAAGAGGAATTGTGCTTTAAAGATTACATTGAACTCAACTGAATATTCATTTTTGATCACAAAATGGACCTTTCCATTGTGCATACAAAACAGAGAGTGGCACAGTGACAGCTCAAGGACTGCCATTCATTTCATAGCTACACCTGTCCGGGTGGATTTTGGGTGTCCTGCAGTGACCCCCTTTATGGTTTACAGCCTTGAGTTAAAATGGCTCAAATTCATTTTTCCCCCTCATCAAACGACTCAGGGTTACCTCCCAAAAAGACAAGGTGAAAACAAGAAATTTTAGTAAACATCTTTAAAAAAGCGAAGTGCATTTACATGTGAGATATAATCGAGAAATCTGCGCAAGTAATCTTGTGGAGTTCTCCTTCAGTAAAATTCTTTGACGTCATTAAACTATGAATAGGAAAGAGTTAAACGCCATCATCGGCCACCGTGAATTTGAAAATAAGCCTGACGCCTGTGACCATTTTCGACTGTTTTATAAATACGTTTAGTCAAACTGACTCTTCATTTAAAGGTTTCTGATAGCGGACTGCATGCAGCACACTCTTTTCTGCTTGGCTGTGTGATTGAGCCCTGCGAAGGACCGGCATACCGATACGTCAGCTTCTCGCCTTACGCTTAACGCTGCTGTAATAAGAATAATGCAGGTATTGTCACAGAC
Organism: Polypterus bichir lapradei; assembly: GCA_026402145.1. Classification (NCBI taxonomy): domain Eukaryota; kingdom Metazoa; phylum Chordata; class Cladistia; order Polypteriformes; family Polypteridae; genus Polypterus; species Polypterus bichir. The sequence continues at coordinate 8,185,553 of JANRMT010062816.1, read as the reverse complement.
AGCCGGGGTCCTTGTCCCTTGTCTTCACGGAGAGGACCAGGGGGGAGGCAAGCATGGGCAGAACAGTACCTCCCCTGGGATGCTAGATGGCAGCCACCATGGTTTGCAGTGGTGCCGCCGCAGAGCTTCATGGGAGTTGGAGTTATCTACAGCCTTGTTTTGATCTGGGGGTGTCGCCAGGGGGTGCTGCAACAGCTGCTGAGCGCTCTTGGGCAGGTTTTTCCACCACACCCGGAAGTAGGTCAACGAGCACCTGGAGCACTTCCGGGGCCATTATAAAAGGAGCAAGCAGTCATTACTCCAGGAGCCAGAGTTGGGTGGTAGTGGGTGAAGCTTGCCAGAGAGGAGTGGTGGCGATAGAGAGAAGAGGAAAGTATTGTAGAGTATTGTGCTTTGGACTGTGTGTTGTGGACTCGTGGGAACGGGGAAGACGTTCTCCGCGAGTGAAGAAAAATAAAAGCACTTGTGTCTGTCTGTGTCGGGTTGAGTGTTGGTATAGCGCCACATTTTCTGTCCACCCTGGCCATTGGACCTTACCCTTATTCTATGTTAATTAATGTTGACTTATTTTATTTTCTTACTGTGTCTTTTATTTTTCTATTCTTCATTATGTAAAGCACTTTGAGCTACTGTTTGTATGAAAATGTGCTATATAAATAAATGTTGTTGTTGTTGTTGTTACAGTCACAGTATTTTTACAACAACAAAATAACCATTAGGTTACTCATCACTTTAAAAAATAATTAGATTACTTAACGCATGCTACTTTTCACATGTTACCCTATGGTTCTTTAGATTATGCTGTTGAATTTAGCAATGTAAGTTCAGCTTATCAACATAAATTTATCAATTTCTCAACTACTGAGAGATTATTTTAGCCAAGAGAAGAAATGAAGCGATCGTCCGAACATTGGAGATGGAAATTACTTTGTGGACGCTTCAACCCGTGGCTATAGGAATTGCATCGAACATTTCTGGAGAGACCTGACAATAGTTGTCCACTATGCTCTCCATCCATCCTGACAGAACTTGAGGTGATCTGCAGAGAAGAAGAATAGCAGAAAATGTCCAAATCCAGGTTTGTGAAGTTTGTCGCAGCAAACCCAAGAAGAGTCAGGGCCGGAATTACTGCCCAAAGGGTCTACAGCTAAGTACTGAGCAAAGGATCCTCAAAGGACTTCTATGAAGGAGATATCTCAGTTTTTGGTGTTTAAGAAATTTGCAGTGCTTTCCGAGAATGTGTTTTCACTTCGTCATTTTGGGTTATTGAGTGGGGATGGATGGGTAAAAATGTCAGATTTATCGATTTAAAATTAAATTTGCAACACTGTAAAGTGTGCAGAAGGTGAAGGGGTCTCGGTACTTACTTTTAATCCTGCTCAGCATCAGGCCCAGCCTGTTATTGATGCCAGTCCATCGCAGGGCACCCTTATGCATGTTGACAATGTGGACGCTAGGGGTCACTGTTGCCCCTTAAACCCGACTGACAGACACACAGGACGCAAGGTAAAAGCACTAAGAAGTATTTGTAATTCTTTTTCTTCTTGTACAGTGCACTCCAAGCACCACAGCCACAGGTTTACAGGCAAGTAAATAAGCTTCTCCTCTGCACCTCCCAGCAAGCGTTGTCCACCTCCTACCCGACTCTGGCTCCCCTGCTGGGTTCACAGCAGTCCTTTATATCAGGGGTCACCAACTCCGGTCCTGGAGGACCACCGTGGCAGCAGGCTTTCATTCTAACCCTTTTCTTAATCAGTGATATGATTTTGCTGCTAATGAACTTCTTTTAAATTCATTTTAATTGAATTGATTTTTAAAGATTTCTTCATCGTTCCTCTGATTTGCTTCATTTAATTTCCTTAAATGGCACCCAAACAGAAGTGAAGTGTGAAATGACTTTAAAATACTGTTTATGGTTTACAAAGCCTTAAATAATCTCGCTCCATCTTATATATCGGAATGTCTGACATCTTATATTCCAAATCGTAACCCTTAGATCTTCAAATGAGTGTCTGCTTAGAATTCCAAGAGCTAAACTTAAAAGAAGTGGTGAAGCGGGCGGCCTTCTGCTGTTATGCACCTAAAATCTGGAATAGCTGACCGATAAAAATTCGCCAGGCTGATACGGTGGAGCACTTTAAAAAACTGCTAAAAACACATGACTTTAACATGGCTTTCTGATAACTTCATTTTAATTTAATCCAGATGCTCTACATATTCAATTAATTATCATTATTAATTATGGTGGCTCCATAATCCATACTAATCTCTACTCTCTCTTCTGTTCTTTTTCTGGTTTTCTGTGGTCTGCGCCACCACCACCTAATCAAAGCACTGTGATGTCCCTACATTGATGGATTAAAGGCCAGAAGTCCACATGACCGTCATCATCAAATCCTTCCATGAGAACCCTGAATACAATGAGGACTGATCATTGATGTTAGGTAGAATGCCTAGAGGAGGCTGGGTGGTCTCATGGCCTCAGAACCCCTGCAGATTTTATTTTATTTCTCCAGCTGTCTGGAGTTTTTTTTTGTTTTTTTCTGTCCTCCCTGGCCATCGGACCTTACTTTTATTCTTTGTTAATTATAATTCTTACTTTGTCTTTTTTTCTCTTTCTTCATCATGTAAAGCACTTTGAGTTACATTACTTGTATGAAAATGTGCTATAGAAATAAATGTTGTTGTTGTCGTTTTTGAAATGAGTGAGCCAAGAGAAGACCAACTAAGCCAGGGCCTCAAACTCCGATCAATTTCACTCCAACCAGCTGCTCAATGAGGCGCCGATTCTTGTCATTAATTAAACCCGTTCTTTAATTCCATGGCTTGTTGCTGCTCTTATTGTGTAATAGCAGACATCTTTTAAACTGTTGATTTTCTCTTTTCTAAGAGCACACTGGTAAAAAGTTTTGAGGACCTGAGCAGACCAACATTCATGAGAACTTCATCGTTCTTTATTTTCAGATGTTGTATGATGGACACCAGTTGTTTTGGCTCATGTTGTATCTCATTATTGTTTGGCTGCTAATTAAGGAAAAAGAAACAATTGAGTGGTCTGAGTCAATTAAAATGAATTCAAAAGAAGTTAATTAGCAGCAAAAACAGGTCACTCATTAAGAAAAGGGTGAGAATGAAAACCTGCAGCCACTGCAGCCCTAGAGGACTGGAATTTGAGACCCCTGCTTCATATAGTGCTTCTGCTTTTTCATCCACATGACCTGCCAGCATTTCCGGGCCAGATAGATTACTTAAGTTTTTAATCAAACCAGAAATACTTCTGGACTACCTTCCCTGTGACTTGCTAGTACAACAGGGCTGAGATAAAGAACTCCATGTCCCGTGGTGTCCTGTGGGCACCGCTATGGTTCAGGGAAGCTGCCAACTAGCATCTTGGGGGAGGCAGTGTCCCAAAGTAGCTGCCTTCCTTCATCCTTCCAGTCTCTGGGCGTCCCATTTGAATAACAGAATTACACGTAAAGGATCAATTTGGAGTGTGAACAGATTCCTGTGTGTTTCTTCATGCACTTTGTGATCGTACTCTTTGCGTGAGGTGCTTGGATTGACTGTATGTAAGACCGACCTGGACGGCTTGTTTAAAATAACAAATTGGAGTGATTTTAATTTAATACATTTTATTTATTCGTAGGCGCCTTTCTAAATACTCAAGGACACTGAACAATAGATTAAACACACATTATAAACAAAACTAAAATACAAAACTTAAAATCAGACAGAGCAATTGTGGGTGGCACGGTGGCGCAGTGGGTAGCGCTGCTGCCTCGCAGTTATTAGGAGACCTGGGTTCGCTTCCCGGGTCCTCCCTGCGTGGAGTTTGCATGTTCTCTCCCGTGTCCTCCAGGTGCTCTGGTTTCCTCACACAGTCCAAAGACATGCAAGTTAGGTGCATTGGCGATCCTAAATTGTCCCTACTGTGTGCTTGGTGTGTGTGTGTGTGGTGCCCTGCCCGGGGTTTGTTTCCTGCCTTGGCTCCTGTGACCCTGTAGTTAGGATATAGCGGATTGGATGATGGATGGATAGACAGAGCAATTGTAATCAAAGAGAAAAAGCATTCTTAAACAAATGAGTTTTAAGTTCCGATTTGAAAAGTGAGAATGATTCAATATTTCTAAGCTCAGATGGTAGTGAGTTCCAAAGCTGGGGAGCAGAACATTCATGGTGGTAAGATGGACAAAGGGAACAGTCAAGGATCTAACGGTGCTGGAGGGAATGGCAACATGGAGGAGGTTGGACAGATATGGAGGGGCGAGGTTGTGGAGAGCCTTAAAAGTTAACAGGGAAATTTTGAAGTAAATGCAGAACTTAACTGGAAGCCAATGAAGCTGCGGCAAGACGGGAGTGACATGGTGAGTAGAGGGTGTTATAGTAATGATGCGGGCAGCTGAATTCTGGACCAGTTGAAGCTTATAAAGAGATTTTAGAACATTAGAACATTCTAGACGAGAACAGGCCATTCAGCCCAACAAAGCTCGCCAGTCCTATCCACTGGTTTCCTCCAAGAAAACATCAAGTCGAGTTTTGAAAGTCCCTAACGTCTTACTGTCTACCACACTACTTGGTTGCTTATTCCAAGTGTCTATCGTTCTTTGTGTAAAGAAAAACTTCCTAATGTTTGTGTGAAATTTACCCTTAACAAGTTTCCAACTCTGTCCCCGTGTTCTTGATGAACTCATTTTAAAGTCATAGTCTCGATCCACTGGACTAATTCCCTTCAGTCAGGTCACCTCTTAATCTTCTTTTGCTTAAACTGTAAAGGCTCAGCTCTTTTAATCTTTCCTCATAATTCAACCCCTGTAGTCCTGGAATCAGCCTAGTCGCTCTTCTCTGGACCTTTTCTAGTGCTGCTATGTCCTTTTTGTAGCCTGGAGACCAAAACTGCACACAGTACTCAAGATGAGGCCTCACCAGTGAGTTATAAAGGTTGAGCAGAACCTCCTTGGACTTGTACTCCACACATCAAGGCGCTATATAACCTGACATTCTGTTAGCCTTCTTAATGGCTTCTGAACACTGTTGGGAAGTTGATAGCTTAGAGTCCACTATGACTCCTAAATCCTTCTCATAAGGTGTACTCTCGATTTTC
>JANRMT010062816.1:8101877-8114732 GCA_026402145.1 Polypterus bichir lapradei | reverse complement strand
CGCACCACTTGAGCTACAGCAGTGTCCATAGCACACTTTAATTAATATCAGATTTCGAGGACCTTGTCCCACTCAGTGTCCGTCACACACACCCCTTCACTTTAAAAAATAGCACCCCATATTGTCTATGGCATAGATGTAATGGTAAGGTTAAGAGCGCGCACCACTTGAGTTGCATGGGTGTCCATATTGCACTTTAATTAATATTAGATTTCGAGGACCTTGTCCCACTCAGTGTCCGTCACACACACCCCTTCACTTTAAAAAATAGCACCCTTACTGTCTATGGTGCAGATGTAATGGTAAGGTCTAAATCGTGCACCACTTGAGTTGCATGGGTGTCCATAGCGCACTTTCATTAATATTATACTTTGAGCATCTTGTCCCCCCTCGGGGTCTGCAGCACGTGCCCCTTTACTTTCCAAGATGCCACCCCCTCACTGCCTATAACACAGACGTATTGTAAAGGTATGGATTGCCCGTCTCGTGAGTTACATAAATGGTGCCCCTCACTGTCTGAAGCGCGCACTCCTTAACATTCATCAACAGTGCCCTATGTGTCCGTCCATGTCGTCTAATGGATTTGCCACCTCTGATTTTCGGGCTTGTGTACTGCTGTTTGGCCATGGAAGCACATTTTATGCAGTTCTTGTGCTGAGTCTGGAGCTCCATTGTGAGTGAAGTGACAGTTGATATGTAATTTTTACACGTGATGTGCTCCAGCACTTGGCAGCCTTGCTCTGTGACTTTGCATGGTCTACCGCTTCATGGCTGACATATTGTTGCTCATTGTCACTTCCCTTTCACAATAGCAACACTTACAGTTGTCCAGGACAGATCTAGCAGAGCAAAAATTCCTCATACTGACTTCCCATGACAGTGCCATTTTTAAAGTCACTGAGCTCTTCAGCATGACCCATTCTACTGCCAATGGAGATTACACGGGCTCTGTGCCCGTTTTGATGCACCTGTTAACAATGAATTTGCAGGGCTGTCCGCTTACTTTGGAACAAAAAAGCTTTGTTTTGATGTTTGCTCAATTCACCTTTAACATTATTAAGTAACATTGGGACACTTACGTGTAGCTTCAGTTTGGTATCCCAAACTGCCATACCATTAAAGGCCATGTCACATTATGCAGCATTTCCACTAATTTCCGGTCCCAGTCTTCATTTACATAATCTTAATGAGTCAGAGGCAGTCGGTTGTGTGCTCCCATGAAGCCTAATGTGAAACTTACCTGTTTCGACAATCACTGCATGGATTACATTACCCAGCAGAGTGGTACAGAATAGGACTTTAGGGACTGTCAAATATCGACTGGTTATTATTTTGGAGAATCTTTGTGAATCGGACTGGCATGTTGTCGGGCTGAATGGACTGTTCTTGAAGAAAGTTTATCAAACGTTCTAATGTTTTGTCTCACAATATGGACACTATATAGCAGATCCAACTAAAACTGCAGTTCAACTCATCAGATGTGCCTCAAACCATAAATCATACACCTTCATAAGTGGATAAATTCTATGTATCTGTCTGTGTGTCCGTCTATGTCATTCTAAAAGATGGCACATCAGAAACGTTTTTTGTAATAAAATGCATTACAACTTTCATTCCAAAAGATGGTGCATCACTGCTTTTAAAAATGCCTGTAACAGAGACATATGCATTGCATGGTGCACTTCTAATGTTAACGTCAAGGTCTACATCCATCCATCCATTATCCAACCCGCTATATCCTAACTACAGGGTTACGGGGGTCTGCTGGAGCCAATCCCAGCCAACACAGGGCACAAGGCAGGAAACAAACCCTGGGCAGGGCGCGCACACACACACACACCCACACACCAAGCACACACTAGGAACAATTTAGGATCGCCAATGCACCTAACCTGCATGTCTTTGGACTGTGGGAGTAAACACACGCAGACATGGGGAGAACATGCAAACTCCACATAGGGAGGACCCGGGAAGGGAACGCAGATCTCCTAACTGCGAGGCAGCAGCAGTACCCACTGCATAAATGATTTCAATTTTAACACATCTTAGACGGGTAGCTGAGCTAGTCCAACCGTATAAAACGATAATCTGTGTGTACGTCTAGTTGCCGTGTCTCTGTTATTCCATTACGATGACACATCACAGACATTTTTAGTCATAACATTTTTCATTCCAACAGATGGCCCATCACAAACATTAACATTGCTTTTGCAAATCCCACACCAAATGGCATATAACAGAGGTAAATGCATTGCATGGTACACTGCAAATGTTGACCAAGAGGCCTACGCTGATTACTTAGACATTTCAACCCGTCTTAGACACATAGCATAGCTAGCCTTGTGTAAAGGAGCGTAAAACCACTATCAGAAGATGTCAGAGAAAACCTGAAAATACAACCAGAGCTGCTGTTGTGAAATGTCTTTTTGCTGACTTTCTTTATGTCGACCTGATGTTTTTTTTGGAAGAAATAGGTGGATACGACTGGCGAGCTTTGTTGGGCTGAATGGCCTGTTCTCGTTTAGAGTATTCTAATGTCTTTCTTTGTGTCTTTCGCTCAGTTTGAATTCTCAACGGGGTTTTTTTTATAGTCCAGGATTTTCGGAATTTGTATTTATTGTATCGTTTATTCTATGAATTTTTATTTTGAATGATTTCTGATGTCGTTTTCTTTATAACGGGTCTAAGAGCCAATCTTAGAAAGAAATGTTAAAGTTAAACCTATTCAAGTGTTTGCTTACTTTCAGTAATAGAATATCAGTTTCTTATAGCTACCTAGAATGTGGTATAGTCCTCTACTCCATGTAAGTTAACATGAAACAGAACTCATCCTGTAAAGCAGAGTGTTAATGAAGACAATGAGGAAAAAGTCTTACCGCTAGCATGGGCGACTGTTAGATATGTTTGCAAACAGGAGATGGCATACAGCTTTCTGACTGTGCTTAGAGTGCCTCAAGTACAACTGTGTGACCAAACTTAGAGAAATTAAATAAGATATAAGCCATAAAAACAACTTTTTTTTAAACAAGAACTTTTCTTTTCTTTGATATCAATCTTTTTTGCTATTTTTGTGTGAACGTTTTCACTTTGAATTTTACGAAAACTTTTAAAATGAAGTTATTGGGTCTGTGGAATTATTTGAACACACAACACATCAAGCTATTGCCAGAATCATCCTGTTGAAGCAAACTAAAAGCTGCAGAACTCTTGTGATTTTGGATCAACGCAGCTGCAGCGGGTGTTATGATTGACAAAATAAATCTCGAGCCCCCGTCAGAAGTCAGATGATGCAAACCAAAGAGGTCTTCATTTGAAGATACGCAGACAGAAGGGAGCGATGCCCTCGGAGATACTGTGCCTCCCAAACCTTGGCATTGAGCTGATTATATGCAGACCGGGGTGACTAAGACCCCTCGTGACCGTCACACAGGAGGCTTGCGGACAATAGATGCTTAAGGTGGAGCACTTTAAAACAATGCTAAAAACACATTACTTTAACATGGCTGTCTCATAACTTCATTTTAATTTAATCCTGATGCTCTGCATCTTCAATTAATTATTACTACTATTGTGGTGTATGGCCGGCCGTTTATCCCATCCAATACCTCCAAGCCGCCAGGTGGAGCCCTCCCTGCAGTATGGAGGTGCCCCAAAGACCAGCAGGGCATCATGGATATTGGAGTCTTTATGCACAGCCCTACTGGATACCGTGGGGGCCACTAGATGACGCTGCAGGGAGGAACAACGGTTATTTACCCTACACCGGGGTGAAGAAAAGGACTTTTAATCTGACCCAGAAGTGATAAGGATCACATGAACTGGGGATTGGAACACTTCCGGGTCATGGAACTATAAAAGGACTGTGACAGCTCCCAGACGGCAAGCTGAGCTGGGTGGAAGGGTGGCAACGCGTCTGGGAGTGGTGGAGAGTTTATTGATTAGTGTATTGGTTTGTTTAATGAGTATTGTGGAGGAGAGAGTGCTGTGTGCACTGTTGATTAATAAAAAGTCATATTTTTGGACTTTTATCTGGTGTCTGCCGTTTTGGACGAGGGTTCATGGGAGCAATAGTGCCCCCCATCTGTCACACTATTCAAGGTGGCTCCAAAATCTGTACTAACCCTCTACTCTCTCTTCTATTCTATTTCCGGTTTTCTGTGGTGATGATCTGTGCCACCACCACCTAATCAAAGCACCATGATGTCCCTACATTGATGGGTTAAAGGCCAGAAGTCCACGTGACCGTCATCATCAAGTCCTTCCATGAGAACCCTGAATGCCATGAGGACTGATTGAGATCATTGATGTTAGGTAGAATGCCTAGAGGGGGCTGGGTGGTCTTATGGCTTCTGAACCCCTGCAGATTTTATTTTTTTTCCAGCCGTCTGGAGTTTTTTTTTTTGTTTTTTCTGTCCTGCCTGGCCATCGAACCTTACTCTTATTCTATGTTAATTAGTGTTCTCTGATTTTAATTCTTACTTTGTCTTATTTTTCTCTTTCTTCATCATGTAAAGCACTTTGAGCTACATTATTTGTATGAAAATGTGATATAGAAATAAATGTTGTTGTTAAATTACACTTTTAGCCTTGCCATTTGACACTGTTTTTCAGCTTTTTAGTAAAATGTTCCAAACAAGGAACAAGGAAGCTTGATTAATGACCTAATGTCTAACGTTCTTTTTTGGCAGTATGGATAGGTTTAACTTCTTCTTCCTTGTGGTTTTAACTGAGCTGAAAATAAATCATAAAGAATACCATTCTTTAGAACATTGGGTCAAAAGTGAACCCACTGCTGCTTCAGTCTTATACTTAATGTGCTATATTAGTACAAATCAATGCAAAATAATAAGACAAAACCGACCAATCCCGACGTCAATCACGTAACGGGTTAGGAGGTCAGCGATCACAGCACTTCCTCATGGGAGTTTGCGGATAAAGAAATAACCTTTTTTTTTTTTTGCAAGCTTCTTTTGCTATCAGCTAATCATTTTCTCAGGTAACCTTTGTGCTGAACTTTTTATCTTGATATTTTGGGTCCAGTCAAGGTGAAGGCATGAAGTGGAGTCAGGAGCATAGACAGACAGGGTGTGAGGCCTCACCCAGGCATACCTCACCCCAACTATAATAACCTGTATTAAGGGTAGCTCTTAAAAATATACTTAAAATGACCGCAAAAATCAGGAAAAGAAACTGTAAAAAACATTGGCTTGCTGTGACCAGTCCATAGAATAGTCCTTATAAACATGCTATGTATTTAACCAAGAGGGGAAAATATGCAAAACTGATCAGAAAAAGGGTAAAAGAAGGCACCTACAAGGCAATCCGAAAGGAGCAAACCTCAATATGTGATCCAACAGAAAAAAAATCCAAGAAGCAAAGCAGAACAATCAAAGCCAGTGTATCAAGAACAATAAAAACACGACACTTACACGTCGCTCTATAAAACATCGCTGGGCCACACCTGAGCTCTCTCAGCTCTGACTTATCTTCTTATATAAGCTGTCTGTCTGTCCAGGAGTTTAAATCACCCGTAGCTTGCAAACCGTTTCACCTATTGACCTAAAATTTGTTACACATATACAACATGACCTCTTCTGTCTGCTTTCAGGGTGATAATTTTTATTACTCTTTTTGTTTTTTTTTTATTTTATTGCAGAATCAACTCTCTGCAGTGGCCAGCAGGGCGGCTGTTTGGCGCATGCGTACGGGCATCGTTCTCATGCCTACCACCTTCGCCATCACTTCCCCTACCTCTTCATATCTTAAATCATTCTTCAGGCAGATTGAAGACTGAAGTGCCAGCTTAAGTGAAAAATTAAGGAAAACATACCAATTAATTGCAACACAAACACCGACTTCATCAGTTTTAACGTGAAAAGATGCCAACGAAAGAAGAGAAGAAGCGGGACGTTAGGGTGGAGAAAAGAAGAGCTGCTCAGGAAGCAGCAAGCGTATCAACCTCTGAGCAAACGAATGGTAAACGTACAGAGAAAGAGGATGAAAACTATAAGTCAAGTGTATTCACTGCACGTTATCATGCAGTACGCCATTACTGGTTGTATATACTCGCATATAAGTCGGGTCTTGAAACCTGAAAAATCGTTCATGAAATCCGACCCCGACTTATACGCCCATTCAAAAATACGACACTTAATTTTTTTTTTAAATCTTCTTACTTCCTCCAATCTCACACCAGTTTCTCAGACACATCATATTTTGTTGCAGCAGTGCAGTTACCAATTTCTTTCGCCACTTCAACGACTTTTAATTTAAAACCAGCTTCACATTTTCTTCTGCTCTTACGATAAAGGTGTATGAGAGTGTGAGATATAAAAAACACACAACAGTGCAAATGTCGCTTCGGAATAGTTTGGGTATTACCGTGTGGTCACGTAGGCACAATACATAGAACAAAAGGCAGTGTGCTCCATGGTTACTCTCTCAGGTGGGTGTTAGCATATTATAATCTATTGGATCAATAGTGTGAGTTTTCCACATTCGACTTATACGACCAACATTATAAAATACCGGAAATTATATGGTGAAATCAAGCACTGACTTATCTGCGGGAGAACTTAAAAGTGAGAATATACAGTAAATAGCTGGGAGAAATAGTTTAGGAGTGGCGGCCCCACCTCCTAGGGCTCCATCCACAAAGAATAAGGAACAGAAGCTATACTGTACAGCATTAGACAATAAGAAACAAAACTGATGAAATTAACATAACAAAGATGAAAAACAGTTATACAAAAACCATACTAAAACACATTGTTATGAAATGGAGACACAAACATTGCCAAAGGGGCTTTAAAGTCTCCAAAATTACCATAAAGCAGACCAGGAACCTTCCCAGGCCAGCTCAGAAGAGGCTTACCACAGACCAGCTTGGCCCAGAAAGCTACCTGCTGGCTTCTAGTCTAGCAGGTCCCACAAAAGGGAAGCTGGCTCTGAAAGTTTAAAAAAAGTTTATAAAAGTCCCAGAAAATGCAAAAATGCTGTAAATTGTAAAACCATAAAAATGAAAAGCTAAAGACTCATAGAGATAAGACCTACACAGAATCTTTATAATGTAAATATAACAAAATGCTCAAGTAGGGAAAAAGGATTTTCCTACAAAGGCGATCCAAAGTCGACAAGTTCCAATATGAGGTCCACAATCAAAATCCAAAAGCAGAAACAAAAATCCAGAACAAGGGAATATCAAAAATGTCCAAATAACAACAAGTCCTGATGATCCAGTGGCTGGGCCTCTCACTTTGGCCTCCAGATAAATGCAGAGGGCGGAGCCAGCAGCAGTGATGTCAGAGTTGACCCCGCCTTATAGGAGCTCCACCCGCAAAGAAACATAGAGTTACCTCACATTTAAAGACACAGTGCATAAATACAAACACAACAGAAAAAACATAAAATATATAAAAAAAACATAAATACAAATAAATACAGATCCCACATAAACACTCTTTAATACATAACAGCTACGTTTGTTTGAGGTTTTTTGCACTCCCACTTTGATTTTCGCTATGTTCTGTGTTTGTCTCTGTCAAATAACACTACCTGTGCTTCTCTTAAACACAAGAGCAGGTCAAGGTTTGGTTTTATGCTGATTATTTAGTCAGTTTTTATAATTATATTGGTGTGGGGGGCTTGAGGTCGAGGGTTCTGTTCCTTTTATTGATTGGTTTAAATTTTTAATGGCTTAGATATGCGTTTAGTTGGATGCCATTATAGGACCTCAATCGGCAACATTTTGAGTTTCCGTCTTTAGGTCTGCTCTATCACGTTTTTAGGGCCGTGGCCTCAGAGGCTGTGATCTGTGCTTAATCGAAACGAGATAAAAGGATGGCGAGGAATTCATTTGCTTTATCTGATCTGCGGATACCAAAACTCCCAAAAAGAATTCTACACACTCTACCCTCGTGTTGCCTCTAGTTTTGACCTCTTTCTTATTCTCTCAGTCTTGAATTTTGTTCCTCATTCTGGCTAAAGTTTTTATTCTTGATACTATTATTTTTTTTATTTATTTTGTTTCTCTACATGCATCTTCTGGTCATGCTCATAAAGTTTATCTGCCAGTTCGCTGACAGGACAGCAAGTTCATATTGCAAATCACAACTGTAGCTGAAGCAAATCTCATAATATGAAAATGACCACCTGATCCAAAAAATACAGCTGACCTGCAGACTGGCTCATCACGTGTGTTTAAAACTGCAACCCATCGACTATCGTAATAAAACACTAAGGTTTGTGTTTCCAGTTCCACAGAGCAATCTGATTGGACAGTTTGGTTTTGGGGTGATTCGTCACTTTTTTGGGTGACAAGACAAGAGAGGAAGTGCAAGTGTGAGACGCACAAGGAGGAGTAAAGGCGCACAACGAGAGAGTTGCCTACAAAGATGGAAAGTGTAACACCGGACAGAAATTCGCCTGGAAAATAATGCCAGAATCTGAGAAGCAGGCATAAGGAGAACACACTCGAGAAAAGGGAGTGCTGGTGAAGAGACGCCCACACGCACGTGAATACAGCAGAAAGACCCTGAAAGTTCACGTGCGACAAGAGTGAGGGAATATTTTGAACTTATTCTATTACCTGTCTTCGATAAACACCATGGCTGGTATTATTTAACCGCAACCCGCCCTGTCAGGTCAGGGTCAGCTCCCGTGTTTTTGCTGCTCTATGCAAAAATTAAAATGTTCTGTTCAAATCACAAAGCCTTGAAAGCAATTGCTATTAACATAATTGCAGATCGTGGAGCTGTGAGGTGTGGAAATCCACTTTTTAGATTTTGCATGAGTCGTACATGAATGTCATATCGAAGATCAAGATGGAGGGTTAGGGTTAGGGTTAGGGTCTGTGATTTTGGTGCATGGACACTCGATCCTTTCATCAATTTGATTAGCAAATGCTGACCCCAAAAAGCTTGTGGTGGCTCTGAGGCTAAATATCAGTGGGACACCCCGGGGAGGGGGGAGGTTAGTGAGCTCACAAAGCCCCCTAGTAAACAAATAAATAATGAAAAAACTTCATTATGTTGTACCAGTACAATGACAATAAAGTTGAATCATGACCCAAGGTGACTACCTGCTGTGCCTATATGGTGAAGCCAGCCCTGCATAAGGTACAAGTGAAACGGAAACATAAGATAAAACTTGCAATTCAAAAGAAACCGTAATCTGTCTTGTAAGAAGTAACTGAAACTATAACCCATTTCATTTGAAACTGCTGTAAAAAGGCAGGCTGGCACATAATTCAAAATTGAAATAGCAGCCAGTTTCATAAGATGAAAATTATATAGTAATCTGTGTTATAAGATGTAGCTGAAGCAGCAGTATGTCTTGTATGAAATGCCTGCAAATAAAGCCCATCTTATATGAAAAAGCAGAAAAGGACCGACATCCCATAAGATTCAGCTTAAATTGCCCTTCACCTTAGATGTAAACTGTCGAAGAAAATGATGGCTACTGTGTTCATACTCAATGGGGTGCACATGATGTAAGGTGATTTCACAACCACTGTATCCAGACAGCAAAATTGCTGGTGTTAAATTAACATTTAAAGTGTGCATATGGAAAAACTCTTTCTATATATATATAGAGTAGGAGGCAGCTAAAGGGCCTGAGTACCTGAGTAATTGTAATAAAACATCCGACCAGGGGGCGGCGGAGTGCACTGACTGTCTTTCTCAGTTCCCTACAGACCTTTCCTAGGAAACCCTGCAAGGTTCTGGCACCTCAGAGGACATCACTTCCAGTACTGGCCCCGTTGCTGATGTCACTTCCGGTCCAGATGACATCACTTCGGATTCTGGCCCTTTTGATGATGTCACTTCCTATACGGGCCAACCATCTTTGTGTCTTGTGATCAGTTCTGTTTTGGACCCTGTTCTATGCTCATCGTGCTACTTAATTCAACTTTTGCAGCCAGGAAAAACAATATACGGGTGGCTACCCCAAATCTTTATGATGTCTTGGAACCTTTATTATAACTATATATATATATATATATATATATATATATATATATATATATATATAGAGAGAGAGAGAGAGAGAGAGAGAGAGTGGACCACTCAGGGAGTGTACCAGCCACCCTACCCGACACAGACTGGCAGACACAAGTTCAAGACCAGTACACACATTTTAATCACGTGGGGCAGCGCTTTTACTTCTCTCCCCACATTGCAGCACAACCAAATCACCAAATCAATAGCACAGTCCTTTTCTTTTCTTTTATTTTCCTCTTCTCTTCTGCCTCCACTCCTCTCTCGGCAAACTTCGTCCACCTCCTCCCCACTCTGGCTCTCCGAATGGAGGGAGGCGGCCCCTTCTATGTTGCTCCTAGGAGTGCTCCAAGTGGTTCAATAGCGTTACCTGGAATCACTCCCAGGAGTGATGGACGTTCAAGAATAAGGCTCTGCAGCTCCCCCTGGTGGCCCCCAGGAAACCCAACAAGGGCTGTGCCAAACTCCAACTGTAAGCAAGCCCTGTTGGAATCCATGGTGCCATAGCCACCCAGAAGGGGCTGCCCTCTAGCATCCCAGGGGAGGTAGTGTCTCATAAATGCTGTGTCCCCGGGTTATTCCATCAGAGGGGCGTCCCAGTTGGGCAAGGGCCCTGTCCGTCTGCCAATATATATATGTAACCAGCTTGTAATTTATATTCCTATCCAAATCATTTATATATACAGTATGTAATACAAATAACAGCAGCCTCAGCACTGACCCCTGCTGGACACCATGCTTGACGTCACCCAATTCTGATGAGGTTCCTCACACCATAACCCTCTGCTTCCTGTGTCTGAGCCAATTCTGCACCCACCTACACACCACACCCTGAACTGCCACTTCTTGTAGTTTGATGTCCAACCTCTGCCGTGGCACCTTATCAAATGTTTTATGAAAGTCATGACAAATAATCTCATGTGCTTCACTTTGATCGTATCCTTTTGTTGCTTCCTCATAGAATTCCAACATGTTAGTAAAACATGACCTCTCTTGTCTGAATCCATGCTGACTGCTCACTAACACTCTTGTTCTTGTCTTGTGTTGGTCTATCTTCCCTTAATAATTCCTTCTATTGATTTACCCGTGATACACGTTAAGCTTACTAGCCTAGAGTTACTTGGATCGGCCTGATTAATTTTTTTTAAATAACTTGATAATATTTGCCATTTCCAGTCCTTCAGAACTTCCCCAGTGCACAGTGACTTCCTAAAAATATGTGTCAAGGGTTTATCTGTTGTGGTGGAGCGCCGACTGCTTAACCCGGCCAGGACGCCCATAGAGGAGAAAGATGGTGGAAAGCAGCTTTTAAGGGACACTACTTCCCCCAGATGACAGATGGAGATGTCCCTGCAGCATAGCGATACCCCAGATTTTCGCAGGACACCATTGGTTTTGGAGTTCGGCTTCACAGCCCTGCTGGGTACCGTGGGTGCTGCCAGGAGATGCTGCATCTTTATTTTCTGTATAGCCCAGAAGTACTCCCAGGTAAAGAAAAATACAATTCTCCATGTGACCCAGAAGCAGTGCAGGATTTACGTATAAGCTACACATGCTATAGCTTAGGGCCCCCGCCTTCTTGGGGGCCCCCAAAACAAATTGTCCGAGTGAGCAATTGTCATAAATACTTAAATATACTACAGCATATCTGGAGTTATAAAGGGCCCCATGTCTCAAATAGCTTAGGGCCTTATCAAGTCTAAATCCGGCCCTGCCCAGAAGTGCTGACAAGTAACATGGAAAGAGGATCAGAAGCACTTCCGGGTCAAGGGCTATAAAAAGGACTGGTGGAGACCCAGCAAGCGAGCTGGAGTTGGGAGGAAGTAGAACAGAGCTTGGTGGGAGGAGTGGAGGAGAGATTTGTGCCGATTATTGGTATTTTGCCTGTGTTTGGTGGCGGAGGTGCTTTTGGGCACTATTTCAAGAAGTAAAAGAATAAAAAGAATACTTCTTGGTACTTTAACCCTGTGTCAGCGTCTGTCTGTTGGGTTGAAAGAGGCAACAGCGGCCTCTAGTGTCTTACACTGTGTACTAGCTAACTTCAAGGATAAATATGATCTGGTCCTGGTGATTTGTCTGATTTCAGCCTATTTAATCTACACAGCACTTCTCCCTCTACAATTTCCAAACCACTCAGTTCCTCCTTTGTAGTTCCTGCTAATGCTGGGAGGTTCACTTGTCATTACACTTTTACAGAGATCTGTTTTCACTTTGACATCAGTGTTGATCAGTGTCAAAAAAGACAAATTAAACCAACAGATCATTGTCAATCCTGCTGTGATTCCATCTTGTATAAAAAGAAAATGTGAAGACTTCCAATAGAATAAATACTTTTTATAAGCACTGCATGGTGTCATAGTTCAACAAATAACTAATGGAAAGATTTTTTTATAGACAAGCGTACATTGCAAGTGAGACCCAAGCCAAGTTTCAACCTCTGGTAAAGAGACTAGAGTTGCAACTTTTACTGTCACCATACAGAGGATGCAGAACGTATTTAAACTTTTATATTTACAAAAGCCATTTAAATAGATAAACAGATAGATAAACAAATACAGACACACACAATATGGTCTAAACACATACCAGAATGATTGGGCAATGACAGCCCCATTGAGGCATCAAACAGGAATATTGCTATTGGTATAAAGGAGCCCCCCATAGTGTTTACTGACAAACTTCTGCTGAATGATTCATTGGCTGAAAGTCCTCAGTGTTGGTGTGTCAGAGGGAGGATGAGCAGCTTTGTTCATAATGACACTCAGTTTTCTTTTAATTCTTATTTCTCTTCATTGATAGGACCTCCAGGAGTCCTCAGTGTTGGTGTGTCAGAGAAAGGATGTGCAGCATTGTTCAT
>JANRMT010062816.1:8086076-8098337 GCA_026402145.1 Polypterus bichir lapradei | reverse complement strand
ATCTATCTATCTATCTATCTATCTATCTATCTATCTATCTATCTATCAAGGTGGCTGTCTGTTTGGCTGCCCAGGATTTTAAATCACCTGTAGCTAGCAAACTGTTTGACCTATGGACCTGAAATTTGGTACACATTGTGGCAGATTGCTGGGGTCATTACCTGGCCGGGATGCCTGGAGGGACCGGAAAGAGACATTTATAGCTTCCGGGTCACGAGAGGGCAACCGCCCTGGATAAAAAGAGAACCACGGGAAAGGGACAAAAAGATTTTAACCCGTTGGGACCCGTGGCCACCGGCAGGGGGCGCCGTAAGCCTCATCAGACCGGGAGAATGGTCACTTCCACCACACCAGGCAAGTAGGTGGATGAACCTGCCAGGAACGCCCGGAATGCTTCCGGGGCAAAGGGCAGCACTTCCGCCACACCAGGAAGTGCTGCCGGTAGATCGTTTCCAGCCACCTGGAATGCATCTGGGCGGGAATAAAAGGCGCCGCCTCCTAACAGTTGACGAGCTGGAGTCGGGAGTGGGAGCAGGACAAAACTCCCAGGAGGAGATTGGCGGCTAAGGACTGAGTTATAGAAGAGTTCATTGTGGGAGATTATTGCTGTGTGCTTTGTGTCGTGTTTGGGACTGTGTTTATTTATGTTTAATAAACGTGTGACTTTTATAAAGATGTGATTTCCGACTGGTGGTGTCTGGGCAAGTCTCACAACATATACTATGTGACATCTACTATCTGCATTCGGGGTGATGATTGACCTCCAAGGTTATTCCTCTATTTATTTTTATTCTATTTTATTGTAGAATCATCTCTCGGCAGCGGGCAGCAGGGCAGCCGTGCGGCACATGTGTATGGGCGCCGTTCTAATTGCTACCACCTTCGCCATCACTTCCCCTACCCCTTTATATCTTAAATCATTCTTGAGGCAGATTGAAGACTTAAATGCCAGCTTAAGTGAAAAACGCACTAAGTAATTGCAACACAAACACTGACTTAATCAGTTTTAAAGTGAAAAGATGCCGACAGAAGAAGAGAAAAAGCGGGTTGCTAGGGTGGGGAAAAGAAGAGCTGCTAAGGAAGCAGTGAGCACATCAACCTCTGAAGAAACGAATGCTAAACGTACAGAGAAAGAGGATGAAAACTAGGAATGCTCAAGTCCAGTGTATCCCGTGCAGTGCGCCGTTACTGGTCTTATATATAAATGTCTACGCCTGGAAGTGTGTCTGTCTGTCTGTTCGGCCCGGAAGTGCGAGGTTACAGCATGAAGCTCAAAGAAAGCAACTCTGTCGCCAAAGTGAAACCACCGAGAAAAGAGAACCTCGCTTAGTCTCTAATGCCCAACCGATGCAATTGATTGATTAAAGTGCCAGAGTTCATGGTTTCTAGGAGCCCAGGCTTTTTACACAATGGGCTTATACAGCTAGTTAAATATAAAAGCATATAAGACTGATTCTTTTGTGAAGGAGCGCACAATGAAAGGAGCTACACATGGGAATATGCTTTCATTGTATGCAGTGTGTCGTAGTGGTGATTATTCCGTTCAGTCCGATTCAGTTTGTATTTGTATGAACGTTCTTTACTGAATGCTGCGCCAAGTTCTCCGCTTAAAGGCAAATATCATCTTCACAAATTACTAAGTACATAAGGAGTGCACATCGACCCACGCGGGCGACTTGGGACATTCCGTGTGGCATTACGTAGGGTAAGGACACAGGTGCCGGCATCGGTTACAGCCCCTCTCCTGGAGGACAAAGCCCACTGATGTCACTTCTGACTCGGCCCTGCAGGTCCCACGTCTTCCACTCAGTGGCCTATTTAAAAAACCGTATTGGGGTTCGAACGAAGAGCACTTGAGCTGCACAATAAAGAAACACCCATGAGAGTTTGAAAAGAGAGCCACTCTAAGACACGCCACGTCCACGATAATTCATTTGCAACTTTTTTTTGCTCTTTTCTACAATGTTTCGTTCGTATTTAGCGGAGTACCGGATGGTCTCCAACACTTTATTCTCCCCATTCAATCCTTTCACATTACAACATAAAAACACCGATTTATTTTAACAGCCAAGAAAACTAAACACTTTGAATGAAACTGATTACCATAAAAAGAGCCCTGCAATATCTATCCATTATCCATTATCCATCTATCCATACAAAAAATATGCACCACCTTGGAGGTTTTCCCATTTTATTATTATACAACATTGAATCACAAAGGATTTAATCTGGCTTCTTGAAATTGATCAACAGCAGAAGACCCTTTCAGGCTGATTCATCCTCCTGTGTTTCGCCTCCGCCATAGCTATGGTGTCACCTCCTCAAAAATGTCAAGACAAGTCAAGTGGCTTTATTGTCATACCATCCATACAGCGTATTGCAGCACACAGTGGCACAAAATAACAAACCACAGAACTGTGGTGCACACAGGACAAATGCAAGACAGGTAAAGAGCTGCACTATACTGTACTCTAATAGATAAATAAACGAATTCATTAA
The DNA here is from genome assembly GCA_026402145.1 of Polypterus bichir lapradei. Classification (NCBI taxonomy): domain Eukaryota; kingdom Metazoa; phylum Chordata; class Cladistia; order Polypteriformes; family Polypteridae; genus Polypterus; species Polypterus bichir. The sequence continues at coordinate 8,095,838 of JANRMT010062816.1, read as the reverse complement.
AAACAATTAATACGTAAGTGAATAGGCCACTCTACTGAAGATGTCCATATTGACTGCTCTCCATCTGGCATCCATGCACCTTGAGCATTGGAAAGGCGCTATATCAATACAATGTATTATTATTATCTGTCTATTATAATAAAAGAGTTTTCTGTCGTGTCCGCGTTATTCAGCCTTGACCACGCCCCTCTACGCCGCTCGCCCAATTGCTACTCCTGCTGCGCACATCCTCTCTCCATCCCACCCCGCGACACTCTCAGTGCTGCTAACTCGTCCTTCAACACAGTCGGTTATAAAGGGAAGGCAGAAAAGCAAATTATCTATTCAAGAGCGGCGACTTTTACATAGCAATTGAAAAAGAGCAGCAAGAGCTGATTATGAAAGTTGAAAAAAATGCAAAAAAGCAACGTAAAGTAATTTATAATATTGTTTTTGACGAGGCGTTAATGTAATTTAGTTTATTCTATTCACTCCTTATTACGTTTTACTTTTTTACTTCTACTTTTTGACTTTTACATTTTACTACATTTTGTTATTCATTGGTATTTAAAATAGACAGCTGTAATGAAACATGCAGACTCAAGTGACTGACTTTCTGTCTATAATAACTAAAGACCAAACTGTCGTCCTCCCACACCCCGCATACTCTTCTATATACCACCTCTTTAAATACAATCGCTTTCTGTAATGGAGTGGCGCCCTGACGCCCTTTGAGCGGCCCAGCTATGAGATGGTAGTTTGCCAACACCCGTCCCCCGGGGTTGGTGAGTGAAACGAGAAGGGGGCGGAGCTCCATAGTTATTATCCATCCAACCATCCATTTTCCAACCCGTTGAATCCGAACACAGGGTCACGGGGGTCTGCTGGAGCCAATCCCAGCCAACACAGGGCGCAAGGCAGGAACCAATCCCGGGCAGGGTGCCAGCCCACCGCAGGACACACACATCCACACCCACACACCAAACACACACTGGGGACAATTTAGAATCGCCAGTCCACCTAACCTGCATGTCTTTGGACTGTGGGAGGAAACCCATGGAGACACGGGGAGAACATGCAAACTCCACGCAGGGAGGACCCGGGAAGCAAACCCGGGTCTCCTAACTGTGAGGCAGCAGCGCTACCACTGCGCCACCGTGCAGCCCATAGTTATTATTATTATTATAATAATTATTACTTAGGCTAGGATGCTTTACATTGACTTCAGTTTCTATTTCACCACCATCTTCCCGCAGAAGATCATAGGGAAGTCAGGTCATCTACTGTAGGCCTCATCACTTTCCTATGCAACTGGGTTAAAATAAAGACTATTTATTTATCAACAACATGTTCTAATAATGGGGTGGCATGGTGACGCAGTGGTAGCGCTGCTGCCTCGCAGTTAGGAGACCCGGGTTCGCTTCCCGGGTCCTCCCTGCATGTTCTCCCCATGTCTGCGTGGGTTTTCTCCGGGCACTCCGGTTTCCACCCACAGTCCAAAGACATGCAGGTTAGGTGGATTGGCGATTCTAAATTGGCACCAGTGTGTGCTTGGTGTGTGGGTGTGTTTGTGTGTGTCCTGCGGTGGGTTGGCACCCTGCCTGGGATTGGTTCCTGCCTTTGCACCCTGTGTTGGCTGGGATTGGCTCCAGCAGACCCCCGTGACCCTGTGTTTGGATTCAGCGGGTTGGATAATGGATGGATGTTCCAATAATCACCAGCCAAAAGATGAATACCAGAATATGATCAATTTGATATGATATGGTCGATGCCTGATGGGGCTGGGCAGTCTCATGGCCTTGAAACCCCTGCAGATTTTGTTTTTTTTATCCCAGGCCTGTGTAGTTTTTTCTTTGTTTTTTTTTCTGTCTTCCCGGCCATTGGACCTTACTTTATCCTTCGTTAACTCTTTGAGGGCTGAATATTTTCTCCAAAAATCTTTTTCTGAAAAGCAACGGTTTTACACAGAAATCAACATAAAACGTCTGTTGCTGCATGCTGTGGCTGCCAGTTTGCAAAGAATGTGTAGCAGGTTTGCTGCCAGGCTGTCTTTGCATGACTGGGGCAGCGGCAGCAGCGGTCACGGTTGCAGTGTATTGCAATGTGGTTTCTACCTCTTGTCATTGTTAAGTGGCAGTTCTACCTGGTTAACATTGTCAGTACCACGATTAGCTGGGGACCAATAAGCTGAAGCTGGAACCTCACATTTGTTTTCGATCACTTCTGTCAAAATCAGAGTCCGACAAGTCATAGTCCAGTTCAGAGATAATAGGCAAAATGTCGTCTGCAGAGCTTTACGCATTTGCTTTGATCTCTCGCCAGATGTCAGTACCATTTTTGCCGTTGTTTGCGCCTTGCTACTCATGAAAGCGCAGGAACTCTCGGTCAGACCAATGAATCTAACGTTCCTTCAGATAACGAGAGTCCAACTAAAACAACAGTTGGTTTTGTCACAGTTTACAGTTGATAACCTTTCTTCTTTTTGACAAAAGTCGACATCAGCCCTGAAAGAGTTAATTAGCGTTGCCTAATTTTACTTTTATATTTTTATCATTTTCTCTTTCTTCATCCTGTAAAGCACTTGGAGCTACATCATTTGTATGAAAACATGCTATAGAAATAAATGTTGTTGTTTTTGTTGTTGTTGATTTCTTCCCTCCACTCTTCCTCCAAGAGTGTCGCCAGCTGCCTACCAATTCTGAATCCCCAATGTCAGGTGGCAGACTCCTTTTAAAGTAAGACCCGGGAATATTTCTGTGTGACATCACACCGCATGTCAGGAGCACTTCCAGGTCAAGGAGAAAACCAGTATTGTCCTCCCGTCCTACAGCGTCCTCTGGTGGCACCAAGGACCCTGACAGGGCTATATTTCCGCTCTCCAGTTCCCATGCAAGTCTGCGGGCATCCTGATTGGGATCAGCCCCGGGGAACACTGCCACCTTCCTTGTGGAGGTATGAACTGCTCCCAGTATTGACGTTCACCCAGTCCATTCATTATAGTTCAAAAGGGCATTCTGGCCAAGTTGTGTCTCCACTCCTGCAGTCCTTCCATTATTAGTAACTCCACAGCTAACCATCTCTATAAATATAAAATACAAAGTCTGCCTGTATGTCTGTCCGCTTTTCACGAGAGAACAACTAAACGGATTCAGATCGGGTTTTCTTCTATAATTTGCTTAAACATTCCGGATGATTTTACGTCTTCTGTCATCGTGCTAAATATCATAGCTTGCTTGCGGCAGCAATTTATTACTCTGAGACAGGAAGAACCAGGCAGGGCCACATGCCAGCCTCCGGTCGAGTCGGTTTACCTCTCGTCACATTTTGGACTGTACCTTGCCTCTGCTTAGCTAGCGATACCTGTTTGTTGATTGATTTTTAAAGTTTGTCCTGTTTCACTACTATGTGGGCAGAGCCGCGGGGTATGGCTAGTCGGGTATATGAGAGCAACAGTTAAAAAGGATTTTAGGAAGGCTGTGACACATACCAGACAAGAACATTCTCTCTATCCCGGTCAGGATGCCCATTTGTCTTCCGTGGCATTTACTGCCGTCATGGTTGACAATCATGCATTTACAAAATAGGGACATTGCAGGGTGGTCAATGCTTATAATATTTTGTGTTTTATGTCTATCATTAATTTAAAGCAGTTTACAGAGATCTGTTTTCACTTTGACGTTAAATAGACTTTTTCTGTTGATCAAAGTCAAAAAAATCCATTGGGATTCAATATAGAATAACAACAAAATGTGACAACTTCCAATGGGGTGAAAACTTTTCATTGGCATTCCCACGTCAGACACCTCATATGAAACGACTCTGCTTGAACATAAATTAACCTTCGTAAAACTTTGAACATTGAAAGACTTTTGTAATTCCATTTGCCATAAAAGGCGCTATATAACATCAGGCTTGACGACAGTTATAACTCCCGACTTGTTTACTGCCCAATAAGCAGGTAGCGGTCGCCGTGATTGTGTTTTACGGCGCTTTCTGATCAAGTTTCCAATGAAATGCGTTACAGGAGGCACCCTGCAATAAACGACTACTGGCAAGCAGCCCAGCCTAATGGCCAAAAAATTGCACTGAAAGTCAAAAGGCGGCAGACTCAATCCCTGTCTGTGCTGGCCCCCTTTCTGGGCTCAAAGAATATCAAAATGGATTTCTGTTAAGTATGCTATTTATGAATTCATTGAGGAAATGGTGTTGCCCTTTAAGGTTCTACATTAAATAAAGATCATTTTTTTCCCTCGGATGGGCTGGGAGATTTAATAATGATTATCCATGCCATTTCAGCTTGAGGTTCCCCTAGAAACCCCCACCCATCACCCAGTCGTCGTCCCCCCCAAACTCGAAGAGCAGCTACTCACACATAACATTGAGGAATATATTCCCAGATGCCAGGACCACTTTTTCTCTTGTCGCTCGATCATAGATTCCCACGTGACATTCATAGGGGCCGTTATCTGAAATCCGTACTTCTGGAAGTCTGCAAAGAATAAAAATGAAAAAGAAGTCAACGGTTAAGAAATCCCCAAGTGCTGTAGGCTGTCAGGAGCTGAAAAGACATCTGTGAGGACAACTCTTTTCAATCAAGATACATGCGCCTGCAGCTGTTTTTAAAGCCCGGGGGGAGCCTCGGGGAGAGAGAGGCATTTTGTACACTGAGCCATCGGCTTCCTTGTTATTACTAACATAGCCTTGCGTCTATGGCTTCCGACAGTTCCGGGCAAAGGTGAACAGTTCCCCCTTGCCACTAGGGGGTGGCATTAAGCGGTTTCTGCTGCGCTTCCATTTGAACTGGGAAGTCAGTATTTCCGAGTTTCCAGTAGGAAGTTTTGAATCCCACAAGTTGGATTTCCTCCTCGGGGGGAAAAGTTGTGGGAGCCTCGTGTTGCATTCGTCTTAAACTCGGAACTCACAATGTCCCTAACTTCTCACTCGGACAATGGGCCTCAAACTCGAAATGACTCCTCACCAACTTGGGCCTGGTCTCTCCAATCTGACTTAATGCTTCATTCGTCATACGGCAGAGCTGGGAAGCTAGAAGTCACAATTGTATCATTGGTGACCCCCATATTGGGGAGTAAACATGGACGTCCCCATGAAAGCTGGTGTTTCAGTAGCAAATACTAACTAATAGTTTGGTAGTTTGGATCAAAGAAGAAACCAATGAGCACGAAACACACAAAAAGTGTGTTGTCATGTGCTCGGGTGTGGCAATGACTGACTCCAATACTGTGAATTTTTGGGACACCAATCGGGTCGTCCCCTTTATCCAACCAAGGTCTCGAGGTGATGCAAAACAGCATAAATAGCGTGTCTTGGCACTTGGTCTGACTTGTCCTGCAGTTTGCTCGAGATAAAAGTGACGCATCCTTCTGGGACGCCCAGCATTTATGTCAGCAGGACCGGAAAGGGGCGGAGCTACTTGCCCTCACTGGGCGGGTCCTCAGCACTGTAAGAGGGAAAAAAAGAGAAGAGGGTGTTAGCAGGCAGCGCCCCCTCTTGTGCTGGCAGGTTATTACACACCACAACAGAGCCTGTGAGGGAGTCCTCCGATGCACATGCGCGACACGTGCCTAATAAAGATTTGTGTGCTCTTGGCCGTGATGAATGGTGCTATTTCTCCTTAGAAGCGGCAATTAAAAAACTGCACAAGAGTAACGGTTGAACGCAATGTACGAACAGGAGTGCGCATTAAGCTAACATCAGCCAGGTTAACATTTATCTTCTCAGAATTCAGTATTATGGATGGATGTGATTAATTCATAGTAAATTCTTCTAATAAACTAGGGGACTTTGCCACCCTGACCGCTTCGCTCGCCAACCCTTCGGCCTGCGCTACGTACTAGCCACTTTGCGGTTCTGCATCTCACGTATAGCGATGTGAATGTACAATTTAAACAGATTTTAATTTTCATGTGAAGTGTTACGTTTGCATCTACACGACGTATAACTGCCCGTGATTTCGTTTCTTTCTCTCTATTAAATTAAACGACTTTTATGAACGTTTGGCTCTGAGATTTGTTAATTGTCTTTGCAAAAGCTATTCTAATGGGAAACTGTTAACGTTTTAATATGAATGGCATATCAAGATCTCCTTTGTTGTGTGATGTTATCCCCTGAAGATGTAATACATTACCTTTCTTAGATATGTCCTTCTTGTACGGTTGTAGATATTCTTCGTGATATTGTAAGTTGATGTTTTCATCTTCCACACCATCACCACCAACTGTTTCAGCGTAGTTTGTTGATACGCATTTAACCAATTTGCAGTGTAACTGATTGACAATTTTCACGTTAATTCGTTTGACTTCATCATTTCTCTGTGCTAGGATTGCCCGGGTACACATTTTCACTGTTGATAACCCTTCGTGGATGAAATTCTTCAATAAGATTTGGAAATAATACGTCTTATTTCTTAAATTGGGAACTTAAAGTGATGAAAATGTTAAATTTTACAAGAGCTGAGAGCGCAGGAACTGCGTCTGACAAAAGCATTCACAAGACTGAGAGGTGAGAGGACCGTGGTCCTGTCTGAAAATCGTTGTGAGTAGGCCGTGACTTGAGAGAATCTCATGGCAAAAGTCACCGTCTTGCGGGTTTTGCTTTCCAAAGGTTGTAAGTATGATGTGACTTGAAAGAATCTCATGTTAAAAGTCTCCATCTCACCGAACTTCATTCCAAAAAGTCTCTTCAAAAGAAGTCTTGTTTCCCAAGATTTTTTTATGTTAATAGAGAGAGAAATGAATTCTATAAAAGTGTGCTTCCTCTTAATGGTGGATGTTGCTATTTTAGATTTCACTCTCTTTTGGCAGAGTCAGGTCATGTCACATTCTAACCGATTAATCCAGACCAGGGTTGCAGGGTGGGCTGCAGCCTGTCCCAGCAAGGATAGGGCGCAAGGCAGGAACAAGCCGGGGACAGGGTGCCAGTCCATCACAGGGCAAACACACTCATCCGCACACATACCAAACACACATGAGGGCCAATTTAGCATTGGTGATTCAACCAACCTGGATGTCTATGGCCGGTGGGTTGGGGGGGGGGTACCAGGGGGTACACCTGGAGGGAAACCACACAGACACAGGGAGAACAGGGAGACTCCACACAGGGAGGACCTGGGATGCAAACCCTGGTTTCTTTACTGCAATGCAGCTGCGCCAACACGGCACCACCATGATGCCCATTTTGAGTGCACTTTCTACAATAAAAACGGTTAAAGTTGATTTTCTTTGGGCATACTTTGAGAAGATGCGTCTAAGCCACAATAAGATAAATAGGGGTAAGTGTGGAGACAGTCGAGAAGAGGTGGGCTGGTTTAAAAGTGCTTTATATTGTGAACGGATTCACACAAAACAGGAAAAGGGTTGGGGGGCAGCCGCCCGGATACTGTGAAGGGTTTGGTTCAAAATTGACACGGCCTTGACAGACTTCAGTCCAAAAATAGAACAGTACAGACAGGCAAACATAGAGGTTTTAAAGTCGGACAGGGGAAGTGATGCCATCGGGGCTGGAACTGGAAATGTGATGTCATCAGGGGTAGGGACGAGGAGAATGGTGAGAACTGAAGGAAGGATGAATGCAGCCAAATACAGGGAGGTTCTTCACCTTTGAACCATTCGTAATGACCCAATGACCCAAAGCACACAGTCAAGACAATGCTGGAGTGGCTTCAGGACAAGTCGTGGACTGTCCATGAGTGGCCCAGCCAATGGCTAGAATTTAAACCCCATAGGACATCTGTGGAGAAACCTGAAGATGGCAGTTTACAGACACTTCCCATCCAGTTTAACAGGGCTTGTAAAGATCAGCCAAATTTGGGTGTGCAAAGCTTTAAGAGACTTCGCCAAGAAGCCTCAGAGCTGTAATTCCTGCCCAAGGAGTTTCTACAGAGTTATGGATTAAGGGTGTCACACTCGTGCGCATGGGTGGCAGCTAAAGGGTCCTAATAGTGACAATTCCATGCCTGACCAGGGCATGGTGAGCTGCACTGACTTTTTCTGTCAATGCTCTGCAGACCATTCAATGGAAATCCCACAGGGTTTCCAACGCCCGTGATGACGTCACTTCCAGTTCTGGCACCAACAAGGACATCACTTCCTGTCCCGATGACATCACTTCCGGTCCAGACCTTTAAAGTCGCTATCTTTGCCACATGCCTTCAGTTCTATTTTAGACTTTGAACCAGACACAACTCCTAGAATCAAACCCTTTTGCATCCAGGGCATAATATACGGGTGGCTGCCCCAAACCTTTTAATGTCTCCTGTTCCTTCTTGTGATAAGGGTCTCAATACTTCTATTTTTAAATTGAAAAGAAATTAGCAAAGCTTTCAGAAAACATGTTTTCACATTGTCATTATGGGTTACTGAGTGTAGATTAGTGGGCACAGATGGCAAATTTATCCATTTAAAGTTAAATCTCCAAAACAGTGAAGTATGAAGAAAGTGAAGGGGTCCATGACATACAGACCAGACACTTTGCGGCGAGCAGATGCCAGTCCATCAAAGTCATACAAGCTAATCTCACACCTGCCTATTCAGTTGCTTTATTATCACTAAATGGTTGCTCCCCACATGTGACGAGTGACTGATGTCCTATCTAAGTGATAGCCAGTGCTTTTTGGGTTTTTGCCCAGAAAGGAGTCAAGGCTGCACTGATGGTCTCCATGTTATACATAACTTTAAAGAGCAAGCAACAAAAAACAAAAATAAATTCTTTCATTAAGTTCTTCTCTTGGCATGGCACACTCATGAAAGCGTTGGCAGCCAAGTGTTAAGTGTAGCTTTGCCAGCTGAACAGGATGACTAGCAAGTGTTGGCAGTGGGTTATTTTTGGGGTGGGGGGGGGGCAGTCTTTACAATTAGTTATTTTCCCAAAGTTGCTGCAGTATCCAGGAGTAGGGGGTATCTTAAGTCATTAAAGTGCCAATGGGCAATGCCCCCAGTCTTTCTGTTAAGGTGGAAGACAACCGAGTTTAAAAGAGGTACACTCGGTATTCCGTGCAGAGAAGCAGCAATCTGCTTACGTGGACCCTGACAGACAAAAGCATCGCTGTGATGTATTCCTAACAAGAGCAGTCGTCCTTGGCGGCAGCTCACTTCATTTGTCTACTTAAAAACAACTCAGCAGGGCTTTGTGGCATTCAGGTAATGAAATGTGTCCAGAGCCCAGAGACAATAACCCTGAAAATGCTGAATTTACAGGCTCATTAACAATGAAACGCCATCATTCCAGCAAAGAGGTTGAGATAAATGCCAACTGATGAGAAAGACTTGTGACTGAGGGCCTGTGGCTCCCACGCAGCTCTGGCACACAGGCAGATTGGCCGCTACACTGCCAGGCTCAGTTAGACATGCTGTTGTCTTGTTGATTTCTAGAGTAAAAGCCACAACACGCAGGGAAAAAGAGGCCTTGTTACCAAGAGCAGGGCAAGTTATGGAGGGTTTCTAAACACGGAACCTCACCACATAAAAAATATGAAGTGAAGTGAAGTGCCAGTCACTTAGCAGAAGGGACTTCTTCATTTCAAGGCATTTGAATTCAGGGCTCCATCTTTGTGATTGCATGTGGGTGGAGCCCCTTGTAGAATCCGTGTGACAACAGATAGATGAATCTGTGTAATGTGCAGCACTGGTGCACATCCTTATTGGTCATGCCTGCTAGTCTGGACCACTCAGTTAATGGCATGCCCATCTATCATCTGCTGCAGGGCTTTGTAGGCTCTGGTCAACTGGAAAAGCATTAATGGCATGAAGAATAGATAATGGAGATAAT
>JANRMT010062816.1:8063461-8076076 GCA_026402145.1 Polypterus bichir lapradei | reverse complement strand
AGACACTGACATTCCTACCCTCTCGTGCTCAAGCAATCAAAAAATATTATAACAAAAGTGTGCAAAGAAACCCCCGTCTACTGTGCCAGTTGCAATGTTGGGGTCTGTTTCAAAGCATGTCACATGAAGAACGTCATCAGTACTACCGGCTTAAGTCCATTTGAGTTAGTGTTTGGCAGACGTCTGTGAGGTGTCTTGGATATTATTCGTGAAGAGTGGATGGGTGTGCTGACTAACAATGAGGGACTGAAATTTGTGGATCGGGTCGTTTCACTGCAGGAGCAAATTTCTAAATTGTCCTTTATTGCCGTGGGGCATCAGCAACACGAGCAGGAAGCGCAGAAACATAATAATGATAAGAAATTGCAAACTCTATGAATTCAAAAAGGGCAATCGGGTACTTCTGATTCCATATGATCCACATAAGATATTGGCAAAATGTCAGGGTCCTGCTGTAGCAGAAGAGCGGATGGGTCCTGTACTGGGTGAAAGGCGGTTCAAATTTTACATGGTAATTTCTTGTTCTCTTGAACAAATGGTATGAACCAGATGAGGTGAACACCTCTACGGTTTCAGTCTCTTAGACTGATGTTACTATTAGTGACAATTTGACAGACACTCAGACAACGGAGTTTCTGTCTTTGATCAAAAGAAACACCGATGTATTTTCCCCATTGCCTGACCCTATTAAACTTGATAAGCATAAAATCCTAACGGAGCCTGGTCTTAAAGATCAAATGCACCCCTATTGAATACCAGAGGCAAAGAAGAATGTGGTGCATGATGAGGTGAAGTAGATGCTCGAGTTAGGTGTAATTTCCAAAAGCAAAAGTGAATGGTGGAGCCCGATCGTATTAGTCCCCAAACCGGATGGCTCCATTCAGTTCTGCATTGATTTTAGGCACTTAATTAAGGTTTCCAAATCTGATGCCTATCCAATGGCGTGTATTGATGAATTTCTGGAAAAATTAGGCCAAGCCTTAAACATCTCTATGCTCAATCTGACCAAAGGGTACTGGCAGACACCTCTTGAAGCTTCAGAAGAACCTTTCATCAGATCTCAAAATGCAAACAAAATACAGCCTCAAAAAATGAGCGGAAATTCGAGACTAGAAATTCCAAAGAAAATTTGTTGCTAAAAGTAAAGGGTTGCAATTTGTCAAGCTCAGATAGTCCAGAATTTATGGGATTGAATTTTCTATTGTCGCTTGTTTGATGTCACTAATGAGTGAGTCCTGGGGATTTCTTCAATAGCTTTCCAAGGCAATGACCAGCATAATCCTTGTCACCAGTGGGGGAGTTGGATGGCATCATACGTCATAAAACATAAAAACAGATCTCAGATTTAGACAACCTATAGAGGACACACTCTACACCCTACCAATGATATTCATTTACGTTGTCACCACGTGTGTGTCGGAGGACCTCCTTACAGGCTCTGTTCAGGTATGTAATAACACACCGGGATAAGATTGGAGGGTGCCATCACTAATAATGTCATCTCCTTCTCTCCCCACAACGTCAAGAAACCTCGCAGTGAGGGCAATTGACTCCGCCCCTTTCCTATTCAGCTTCCATAAAAAGCTAAGACTCCAAGAAAGAGGCGTCATTTCTCCCACAAGCAACCAGCCAGACGAAGCTCGGCTACCATAGTGACCATAAACACTGGCTAACCAGCCTGGATGGCACTGTTTTTTGGTTTTGATTCCCTGCATAGCGGGAAGTGTGCACTGAAGAGTGTTTTTTTGATTTCTTTTAGAACAATAAATGGGATGACCAGGTTGGCACCCCTAACTTTTTTAATTCATGGAACTGTCATTCCTGCCCATGGCCACACCGTTCTGGATAAAAACTCGAATTAGCACAAAAATGTATAATTATCAGAGATCATAATAGTATGATAATGGTAAAATGCTCCCGAGTCTGTGCTGGCAGCATTGGAGAAGACAAAGAATAAAGGTAATGGATTTAGTGTTTATAGAACGTGACTCTGTGGCCTGAAAGAGTGCAACAATAAAACATCCAACAAATTTGAAGTTGTGGAAATAATTATGCCATTTGAATGACTTCAAAGCAGATGGGGTTTGATGGATTAAAAATTAATTGACTGATAAACTCAGGCAATTTGACTGGCCAAAAAAACAAAAAAAAAAAACAAAACAATTACATGCTATAATTGGGCGAAACAAATGAGACAATCTGATTGTCTGTCCGTTTCCTGAGCCAGCTTTATCCAAGAGAGGGTGTGAGGGCAGATGAAGCCAATCCTAGCAGGCATTGGGCGTGAACTTGAGCATGGGAAAGGTGCTATATAAATAAAATGCATTATTTATTATTAAAGAAGGGAAATATAATTGTGCGGTACATGAAAGCAGAGAAACACACTGAAAATAATCTGAGGATTACATCCAATTAAAAAGCCCCCGCAGACTGTTTTCCAGCAGCAATTTATCTGTAAGTTACAAAATGTTTTTCACTTCAAAAGGTTTTAACCTTTTTAAATATTAAAATGTTGTCCTTGGCAAAGACTGCTGTGGATGAAAATGAAACCAAAAGGTTAAGTAAAATATATTTAAGGATTATGGAAAGAAAGCAGCTAGAAGTGTTGTCTGATTTTGGAAGTCCTAAATTTGTCTTGCAGTCTTTTATTAGTTTACGTGTTATCTTCAAGTCGGTGTGGCGTAGTAGGAAGGATCATAAGGACAAAGACATGGTGTAATAAGAGCATAAGTTTAATATGTCACTGTACTCTGTGCAAATGTATCTTATAAATCTGCCTTTTTCTACTCACATGTTGTCACAGGGGTTCACTATATAGAACTGCTAGGGAAACATTATGATATAAGACAAGACAGATAGAGACAACTGGGCAACGGGCAGTCAGACTGATGACCGTTGTATACTATTTTTGCCTGTCAAAGTCAGCATGAGCCTCTGTCCTCTTTGCCTTGTTTGTAATTGCATGATTCACATAAGTGTGGGCCTGCACATGAAGACAGAGTATAAAGGTTTGGAACATTGCCCGGCACACCTTTGAAAGCAACGGACGAATGGGAGATAACATCATGTGATCCTGAAAATCCTTCCACTGCAATGGCGAAAATGGCAGACTCTACAAATCGGGTCCCCACTCCCGAACTGGGCTCCTGCCATGTCTGTTATGCAGCATAAGCCTTCATTAAACAAAGCTGTTATTTCTCCTATGTGATTTCTTACCGCCGTATCACTAAGGGAGGGGTATCACCTTTTTATATTATATATGTATAGATTCCGGTTATGTAACGCCACAATTACAAAAGAACTCATTCCCAGGGAGCTAACGCCCCCTGTTGGGTACAGACGGGTGGGGACACCAACATACGGTGGATTCAGAAAGACTTCAGACCCCTTCACTTTCTGCTCACTTTACTGAGTTGTAGGTTTAATCTGAAATGTAAAAATGTGCCACTTTCTGCCAATCAATCTAAACTCACTCGACATCCCTACATATAAAAGGCAAAGCCCTCACTGACTCTTCACTAATTCTCCCATTTTCCATGTAGGTGGGAAGCTGAAATTTCACGTACTCATTCCTTGCAGTGTACTTACAAAAGTTAGGTATGTTTCATGTCCTATCGCAACACCCAAGGGAGGAAACGGGTGTACCCCCTAAACTGTATATATAGTGTAACAAAGGCGCTATATAGGTGCCTGACCCGACACAGATGGACACGGAGGCACGTATAAAAACACAAAGACTTTATTTTTCTTCACCCATGGGCGCACGTCTTCCCCGTGACCCACAGGCAATACACAGTCCCACAAAACACCAGTCCAACACATAGCAACACCACCTTTCTTCCTTTACCACCACTCCTTCCCAAGCTTCATCTCCTTCCTCCCAAGTCTGGCTCAACAAGTGGTGGTGGCTGGGCCCTTTTATAGCCCACCTGGAAGTGTTCCAAGTGATTAACCACCTGGTCCTAATTGCACTTCCGGGTGGGGCTGAAGACTTGTCCAGCCGGGCTGTTGGAAGCAGACAGCCCCCCCTAGCGGCCACCCCGGGCCCCAACCAGGCTGTGGAGGACTCCGTCTCCCATGGAGCCCTGCGGGTGGTTGGGGAATCACCGTCGGCCAGGGAGGCTGCCACCAAGCGTCCTGGGGGAGGTATTGGACCGCCCATGGCGGCTCCCCCGGAACATAAGCAGCAGGGGCGTCCCTGCCGGACATGGGACCCGGCTGTCCTTCACAATAGATAGGGGAAACCCGTCCTCACTATTTCTGCGACTTCCAATATAAGTAGGAAGCTCAGATTTCCCATGCTCATCCTTCACACTGTACTTACAAATGTTAAGTATGTTTCATTTCACGCCATGCCCTGTAACGAACTTTCGAAAATAACGTCTTTTTTGTGGCGGTTCTCACCAGTATGCTGTAAGGAACTTTTGGAACTAACCTCTTCTTTTGCTGTTTCTATGTTCTCTAATATAAAAAGGAGTATGGCGCGCTTTTAAAGGGGGGGGGGCGGCTTTGGTGAGGCTTCATCGAGAGTGGAAGTGCAGGCGCAACACAAAGCAGAATCAAAGGGTTATTGCTTAACTCTTGCTTTGCTGGCTCTTCTTCATTGTTGAAGTTGAATTTGAACCCTTGTTTGATGTGCACCTAGCATGTGGTATAGAAACCACCTTCATTGACTTGCTGGGTTTGTGCTGCGTCTCTTATTCGTCTGAGCTTATGCTTAAAGGCTGAAGATGTTATTCTGATATTTGATATGATAAAGATTTGAATTATTAAGAAAAAGCATTTTAACAACAAAAAAAGAAAATAAATAATGCTCTGTTGTTATGCTCAGGCTAAGTTTCCTGTTGACGGACATGGCCGAACTAAGAAGGAAACATATAGTCATGCAGAGGGTTCAGAACGACTCCTAAACACCTAAAAAGTCACATACTCCTGAGGCAATCAGTTTAATGTTTCCAGCAGGGGGCGCTTGTTCCCAGGGATTGTCTCCTTTTTTGATGCAGAACTTACTAGAGCCAATACCCATCCCTTTTGTAACCATGGTGGAAAAAACCAGACGAGAGAAATAAGGTACAAAAAGCCCTTCTTTCTTTTTCAAGACCTCTGCAATTAACTCTGGCATGCTGTCCACCAACTTCTGGGTTCAATCCTGACTGATGGCAGCCCATTCTTGCATCATCAATGCTTAGAGTTTGTAAGAATTGGTGGGTTTTTGTTTGTCCACCTGCCTCTTGAGGATTGACCACAAATTCTCAATGGGGATTAAAGGTCTGGGGAGTTTCCTGGCCATAGACCCCAAATTTTGATGTTTTGTTCCCAGA
Organism: Polypterus bichir lapradei; assembly: GCA_026402145.1. Classification (NCBI taxonomy): domain Eukaryota; kingdom Metazoa; phylum Chordata; class Cladistia; order Polypteriformes; family Polypteridae; genus Polypterus; species Polypterus bichir. The sequence goes on along the minus strand of JANRMT010062816.1, from coordinate 8,070,755 downwards.
GCCACTTAGTTCTCACTTTTGCCTCCATCATGTTGGTCACCAAACTGTGCTTGGATGGTTGGGAGAAGTTGCTCTTGGAGGATGTTTTGGTCACATTCTTTATTCATGGCTAGGGATTGGGGGCCACCACCAGTACAGAGTGTGCTCAGGAATGGCAGCAGGCAGGTATGAGTGAGGCGAAGACTTTTGGAGGATGGCCTGATGGGTGTCAAGAAGGGCAGCAAAGAAGCCAAGAAAAACATCAGGGACAGACTGACGTTCTGCAAAAGGTACAGGGACTGGACTGATGAGGACTGCTGAGGGAAAGTCATTTTCTCTGATGAATCACCTTTCTGATTGTTTGGGGCATCCAGATAAGAAAAGGTGAGCACTGCCATCAGTCCTGTGTCATGCCAACAGTAAAGCATCCTGTGACCATTCATGTGTGGGGTTGCTTCTCAGCCGAGGCAGTGGGCTCACTCACAATTTTGCCTAAGAACACAGCCGTGAATAAAGAATGGGACCAAAACATCCTCTGAGAACAACTTCTCCCAACCATCCAAGAACAGTTTGGTGACCAACAATGAATAATCCAGCATGACGGAGCACCATAAGGCAAAAGTGAGAACTAAGTGGCTCGGGGAACAAAACTCCCCAGACCTTTAATCCCATTGAGTACTTGTGGTCAATCCTCAAGAGGCGGGTGGACAAGCAAAACCCCACCAATTCTGACAAACTCCAAGCATTGATGATGCAAGAATGGCTGCCATCAGTCAGGATTTGGCACAGAAGTTGATTGACAGAATGCCAGGAGGTCTTGAAAAAGAAAGAAGGGCCAGCACTGCAAATATGGACTGTTTGCATAAACTAAATGTAATCTATATATATAATTCACGCAAGACACTTAGCACAAGCAAGACACTGAGGGCACGCAAGACAGTGAGCACAAGCAAGACAGAGCTCCGCCCGCCAACTCTAACCGTCCTACCGCGTCATGGGATACGCACAACAGAGCCACGCATGTCAACTGTAACCATCCTCCCGAGTCCAGCGTCGTTCTCGAGGCACGCAACAACTCACCAAACACAGCCTCAGTCGCTTTCGTCTGTGCAAAAGTCCACATGCACCTCTGAGCCACGTTGACTTTACACCACACGCAAAACAGAGAGCCACGATCGCCAACTAACAGAGCCCCACCCGTCAAATCTAACTAAGGGCAAGCAAGACAGAGAGCCACGATCGCCAATTCACAGAGCCCTGCCTGCCAACTCTAACTAAGGGCAAGCAAGACAGAGAGCCATGCCCACCAACTCTAAGACCATGGGATACGCACGCATTTAGTGTATAAATGGATATAAATAATTGCATGTAAACGATTCGCCAAAATCTGTTGTATGTAAACGATACTGTTTAAAACGTTATTGTTTTTTCATCAGAAAACCCGGTTTCCACGTCTACCTGTATTAGTTTAAATGGCACTTTTACCACTCGCAATAGGGCGGACGCGCTGACTTATCGTGTCGACTGGGCAACACAGTGAATGCGGTGTCTATCTATATATGTCTGTGTTTTCCGTAGCCTGCTACAGGAAGGTACTCTCTCGACCATTGGCATTGGTTTCGCTCCTTGCTATTTTCGTTACACTGCGACGGTGGTTTCCTAAGCCTTTGTTAAACTGAATTCCTTTCTCACCGTTTTCCGTTCCTATTCTTACACCGCCGTATGCTACGGCGGGCTTCGGCTAGTTGTTAATAAAAGCCTTTGAAACTTCTAATTCAATATACCTTAGACATATCTGACAAAAAGATCTAAAAACACTGAAGCAGCAGACTTTGTGAAAATCAATACTTGTGTCATTCTCAAAACTGTACAACTGTACATATGCATAGAATTCTTGTCAGATTTGGACAACTGCCAGCAGGGCCTTCCATGTTACTTTTGGACTATGCCCAAATAACGCCTTCCCCTGTTTTAATGGTTGGTCACTGTGGCCATATATTTTTTGCATGGCTCAGACTTAACCCCCATAGAACATTTGTGGAGAGACCTGAAGGCATCAAACCAATTCAGTCTAATGGAGCTTCTGACAGCAAGAATGGGATAAAGTGCCCAAATCCAGATGTGCAAAACCTATAGAGACTTATCAAGGGAAATCAGAGCTGGAATCACTGCCAAACGGGTTCCTACGAAGTACGGAATGAAGGGTCTGAATACTCCTATGAATGAGAGATTTAATTTTTTTGATTTTTAAAATATTTGCAGAACTTTCTGAATCTGTGTGGGTTCCCTCCGGGTGCTCCTGTTTCCTTCCACGTTAGGTGAATTGGTGATGCTAAATTGGCCTTTGTGCCTGGATGGGAGTGTGTGTGTGTGTTTGCCCAGTTATAGACTGGCACCCTGTCCTGGGTTTGTTCCTGCCTTGTGTCCTATGCTTGCATGGATAGACACCAGCAACCCCTGCAACCCTGGTCTGGTTTAAGCGGGTTAGAAAATGACAAGACCTTTCTGAAAACATATTATGGGTTAATGAGTGTAGATTGATGGGTATAAATGGCAAATGTGTCCATTTAAAATTAAATCTGGTATTCAATAAGGTGTAAAGAAAGTGAGGGGGTCTGAATCTTGTCTGAATCCACTGCACTTTCATTGGCTTTACTAAGTGGTTTGATGTTGTTAAAGGGACCCTTTTAGGTCGGTGCAGATTTTTGTCCAGGTCCTCGAAGTTGGCATGGTGGAGTGGTGGTAGTGCTCCTGCCTCGCAGTTAGGAGACCCAGGTTCGCTTCCCGGGTCCTCCCTGCGTGGAGTTTGCTTGTTCTCCCTGTGTCTGCGTGGGTTTCCTCCCACAGTCCAAAGACATGCAGGTTGGGTGCATTGGCGATTCTAAATTGTCCCGGGGGTGTGTGTGTGTGCCTGCGGTGGGCTGGTGCCCTGCCTGGGGTTTGTTTCCTGCCTTGTGCCCTGGGATTGGCTCCAGCAGACCCCCGTGACCCTGTAGGTAGGATATAGTGGGTTGGATAATAGATGGATGGATGGGTTCTCAAAGTTTCCTCCACCTCCAAAGACGTGGTTCCATTTGGTGACCCTAAACTGTCCTGGTTAGTGCCAATGTGCCCTGTGATAGAATGGTTTCTACTTTTCTCTAAAAATACTGAGATGCACTCCAGTTTGTCTAAATCAGTTCACTATCTTTCAATGAATGGGATCAAAGTCAATGGGTTGTCTAGAATGAAAGGGCATTTTTATTTTTTGTATTACTAACTGTTCCCAGTGGCTCTGCCCGAGTAATAGTGAATCAGGACAAACTTTAAAAATTAATAAACAAACGGGATCGCTAGCTAAGCGGAGGCAAGATACATGTCAAAATGCAGAGGTAGAGCTAATCGAACGGAGGCTGAGGTGTGAGTGAAGATGGCCCCACCCGGCTCCTGACTCCTGATGTCACGCTTCCACCTCCCCTCAGCCCACAGCCTCTGTCTCGAATTAGCATGAATATGTTGCTCCTGCAAGTGAAGTATAATTCTTAGGGCGATGAGAGAAGTTGCAAAATCAACCAGAATGTTTAAGCAAATTCTTGAAAAAAACCCGACCTAAATCCGTTAAGTGGTTCTCTCATTCGAGAACTAAGTGGAGGTAAGCTACGCCCCGAGGCTGAAGTGTGAGTGAGGAAGGCCTGGCTCCCCCTTCCTCTCGGTCTGCTGCGTCTCTGTCGGATTTGCGTAAATAAATCGGTACCGCAAATGAACTATGACACTTAGTGCGATGAGAGAAGTTACAAAATCAACCAGAATATTCAAGCAAATTATAGAAAAAAATCCGATCTAAATCCGTTAAGTAGTTCTCTCATGAAAAGCAGACAGACAGACAGACAAACAGATGTTGGATTTTATATATATAGAGATGTAAGTTTATTTCTTTTTTGTCTCTTATGATATTTAGTGTACTTTTTAAGTAACGCGCAAGCGAGTTGGAGGATCTCCTCACAAGTTTGATTGAGGTTTGTAATAACCTGCCGGGGCAAGAGGTGGCGCTGTTGCTGACATTCTCTCCTCGTAACCGCCCAGTGAGGTCACTTAGCCCCTCCCCTTTTGGTTTGTGAGATATATGAAGCCCAGCTGCCAAGAAGAAGGCATCTTTTGGACTTAGAGTGACCCGCCAGACGGAGCTCCAGTGACAGACCCCTTATCCCATGGCACAATAAGAGCCGAATACTTTTGTTGTTTTATCCGAGAGGCTATTTATACTGAAGCTAAGAGGTGTAATTTTTTTTGTTTGGACTGCTGTCATTAAATGGGATGTCCAAGTTTTCATTTGTGCGGCGACCTGTCATTCCTGCAACCAGCCACACCATCTATTCATGTCTTTGATTACTTTTGTCCTTGAGTGTGGTGGATTATTTTGTAAAATAAGGAAGAAAAATACAAAAAGGGGAAGAGGGTATGACCTCTGTAGGGAAAGCAAAAAGTCTTTCACTTACCGAACTGTTGATTGATACACGAGGTCCTCCCGCCTCCGATAATCTTCCATGTGAGAGTAGTTGGTGTTGAACATGGCATCGTATGTAAATATTTTTTGCTTGATTGTGCCGCCATCTGTGACCTAGGAAACAAGAAAGGGAATTCTGCGGTCATGGAACAGGATCATGGAGAACAACAACAACAACAACATTTATTTATATAGCACATTTTCATACAAACTATGTAGCTCAAATTGCTTTACATGATGAAGAAAGAGAAAAAAAACAAAGTAAATAATTCAAATTAGGGAACACTAATTAACATAGAATAGAAGTAAGGTCTGATGGCCAGGGAGGACAGAAAAACAAAAAAAAAAACTCCAGACGGCTGGAGAAAAAAATAAAATCTGCAGGGGTTCCAAGGCCACGAGACCCCCCCAGTCCCCTCTAGGCATTCTATCTAACATCAATGACCTCAATCAATGGTATTCAGGGTTCTCATGGAAGAACTTGATGATGACGGTCATGTGGACTTATGGCCTTTAACCCATCAATGTAACGACATTATGGTGCTTTGATCAAGTGGTGGGAGCGCAGGTCGCCACCACAGAAAACCGGAAAAAGAACAGAAGAGAAAGTCGGGGTTAGTATGGATTATGGAGCCACCCTGAATAGTAATGATAATTAATTGAATATACAGGGCATCAGGATTTAACTAAGATGAAGTTATGAGAAAGCCATGTTAAACTAATGTGTTTTTAGCAGATTTTAAAGTACTCCACCGTATCAGCCTGGTGAATTTCTATCGATCAGCTATTCCAGATTTTAGGTGCATAACAGCAGAAGGCCGCCTCACCACTTCTTTTAAGTTTAGCTCTTGGAATTCTAAGTAGACATTCTTTTGAAGATCTAAGGTTATGATTTGGAGGGTAAGGTGTCAGACATTCTGAAATATAAGATCGAGATTATTTAAGGCTTTGTAAACCATAAGCAGTATTTTAAAGTCAACTAGCTGAAGTCCGCCATAGCATACGGAGGTGTAAGAATAGGATCAGAAAACGGTGAGAAAGGAATTTAGTATAACAAAGGCTTAGGAAACCACCGTCGCAGTATAACGAAAATAGCAAGGAGCGAAACCAATGCCAATGGTCGAGAGAGTACCTTCCTGTAGCAGGCTATGGAAAACATTGACATATATAGATAGACGCCGCATTCACTGTGTTGCCCAGTCGACATGATAAGTCAGCGCGTCCGCACTATTGCGAGCGGTAAAAGTGCCATTTAAACTAATACAGGTAGACGTGGAAACCGGGTTTTCTGATGAAAAAACAATAACTTTTTAAACAGTATCGTTTACATATAACAGATTTTGGCGAATCGTTTACATGCAATTATTTATATCCATTTATACACTAATAATGGCAATTATTAAATAATAATAATAATAATTATTATTATTAAATAATTCCTCTTGCATAAGTAACATTTCTCGGACTGCCTTCTCCCATCTCCGAAACATTTCTAGACTTCGTCCTGTTCTTACGTAACACAGTACTAAAGTATTGGTTAATGCCCGAGTCACCTCACGTATAGATTACTGTAATGCTATTCTAGCTCTCATCCCACAAAAACGTATCCATCGCTTACAATTTATTCAAAATTCTGCTCCCAGGATAATAACCTGCTGTTCTAAATCCACTGAACACATCACACCGATTCTCTCTCAACTTCACTGGCTCCCTGTTAACTACAGAATACAATACTAAATACCGCTTGTCAGGGATGCCAGGGGCAACGACCCGGCCGGGACGCCATGAGGGACTGGGTGTGGGTCTGCGCCCACCCTGGATCACGTGGAGGCCGCCTTCCTGGTTGCTTTGGGGGCCATGGGTTGAGGGCATGGAAGCCCCACCCTGTAGGGGCCCGTGGTCACCGCCAGGAGGCGCCCCAATGCCTTGGGGACCTGTGACCTCAGCACTTCCGCCACACCAGGAAGTGCTGGGGGGAAGATTTATAAGGACACCCGGAGAGCTGCTGGGAGAACAGCCGGCACTTCCGTCACGCTGGGGCGTGGCCAAGAGGGGAATGCCGGGAATCACCTGGAGCTCATCCGGGAGACTATAAAAGGGGCCGTCTCCCTTCATTCAGGGCTAGAGTTGGGTGGAAGAAGGACAAGGCAAGAGAGGAGAGTGGAGGCGGCCCGAAGAAAGGCATTAGAGTGGCCAGGACTGAGTGCTGGGGTGTTTTGTGCACGGAACTGGGTCTGAGTGACCATTTAATTGTATATATTATTGTAAATAAACACGTGTGGTGGTGAGTAACAACATGTCTGCCTGTCTGTGTCCGGGTCAAGTCCACACGCTCTTAACATTTAAAGCTCTCCACAACCTCACTGATCTCCTACAGACTGACACTCCCTCTCGCTCACTCAGATCCTCATCTGCAGCTCGACTTTCTGTATCACACATCAAACTCTGTGCTATGGGAGCTTGAGTGTCTCTCATAGTGCTCCTCAACTCGGGAATTCTCTTCCCTCTCATATACGTCAGCTCAATTCAATAACACATTTTAAAACTACCCTCAAAACTTATCTTTTCAAACTGGCATACCAATTGTGAATTTTGAACTGTTACTGCCAGTTATCTTTGTTTGTTTGCTAATTATTGCTGTTTGATTTAGCCTTCTCTTTAGCCTCGAGAGCGACGGTGGATGCAGAAGGAGGGTTAGAGTTGGTGGGCAGGGCTCTGTCGTGCGTTCCTCATGACGCGAGAGGAGAGTTAGAGTGGGCGGACGGGGCTCTGTTGTGCGTACCCCATGGTCAGGCAACTTGGTCGATTATATATATAGAAAAGGAGCCGGTA
>JANRMT010062816.1:8031263-8041294 GCA_026402145.1 Polypterus bichir lapradei | reverse complement strand
TTCTGTATTAGCGGTGGGTGGAAAAGTTAAAGGGATAACGTTTTGCCAATGGGCTCTCATCGTTTGTGCATTAGCGGTTAAGCGATTTTGTCTTTCTTCAGAGGTTTCGTTTTGCCAACATGCTGCCTGTATTCTGTATTAGCGGCGGGTGAAAAAGTTAAAAGGATACCGTTTTGCCGATGGGCTTGCTTCGCTTCTGTATTAGCGGCTAAGCGAGTGACTCTTTCTTCGGAGGTTTTGTTTTGCCGACGTGCTCGCATCGTTTTTATATTAGTGGCGGATGGAAAAGTTAAAGGGATACCGTTTTGCCGATGGGCTCGCCTCGCTCCTGTATTAGCAGCTAAGTGTCTTTGTCTTTCTTCAGAGGTTTCGTTTTGCCAACATGTTGCCTGTATTCTGTATTAGCAGTGGGTGGAATAGTTAAAGGGATACCGTTTTGCCAATGGGCTCGCCTCGCTCCTGTATTAGCAGCTAAGCGAGCGACTCTTTCTTCGGAGGTTTTGTTTTGCTGATGTGCTTGCCTCGCTTGTGTATCCTCATAGGTATCTGGTCTCACTTCCGGGCCAGACAGACAGACGCACACACTTCCACGCATAGACGCATATATATAAGATGGGGCACACATGGAAAAAGATTGAGAAACACTGTATGTAAGGATTCACTGAGCTGGACGTGTGACTCTGCCAACCTGGGCATCCAGGTCCAGTTTGCTAGCCCCCCGGGGTATATTCTGTGTGTTTAATTTCATGTTGTTCCCCGTGCAGAAGCTCCTCTTAGCTGACCCAGACAGAATGCCTTTGCAGGCTCACCTCAAATAAACCTCTGAAGTTTCACCTTCTAAGCCATTCAAAGTCCTCCACGTGTGTCTGTGTGAGAGCATTCAGCCCGCTTCATGCCACCCACGTTCTGCTCATCAGGCTCTTTTGATTATGACATTCAAATCAAAATTAATTGACCCTAATGCCACTACTGCATTCAGATGCTAACATTATTCAACTCTCCTTTATCCACAACGTCATTTAAATGCTTCCTTTGTTTAATTTACTGACCTGTGTAAAATTTACCTCTAATTTTTGACCAGACGGTTGTTTTGTCTCTTCCATTCATTCCATTTCTGAACTCTTTTTTTTTTTTTTTTAAAGATGCTTTCAGGCACAAATACATACTGATCCTCAGACAAGAGGACATCTCGGTTTTTGAATATTTATCAGCGGCAAATGCGACGTTCACGAGGTACCTTGCGTGTCCACGCGCTTCCCAATTCACTCTGTCCGTTTCCAGTCAGAGATTTGAGAGAATGATGAAGATGAAGGTGCATTTGATTGTTCAATCGACTTAAGAAACCATTAAAGGTTAGCTCCGATTTTTTTCATGACAATTAAAAAGCAAATGAAGCTCATTGACCGGGTATCGCACTGATCAAAATGTGGCGGTCAAATGGTATTACTGGCTGTGATTGTTATTTTAAATACACTGCTGTTGTGGTATGAAATTTTGCATATTTTGTATGTCTTTACTTGTAACTTATAACACTAATGTCTGTCATTGATAAGAACAGCAATAGTTTGATGGTTAAGAACCCCCCCTCACCTTCGGACTGAGTCTCTTTGTAATTTTACGACAGGGTTGGGAGAAACCTGCCTGAAACCAGTTTGGCCAGTGATTCTCTCAACCCACCCCATCACGGGAAAGCCAAACCATCTAGCTGGCAAGCATCAGCTGAACAAATGGTTTTGGGGGCAGGCGTGAAAGATATTGTGTGCCCCTATTGGTCTGGAGTATGGCTGTTTGGGATTGGCCTGAATCAGAGGCCGTTCTGTAGCACGACACCCTATTGGTGTAAGGGTTTGGACAGAGAATACATAAATTTGGTTGCTTTGCCCCTCCCTATCTCTCTCTCTCCCTCTTATACAATCTGACGAAAGAGCATCTCGCACACCATGAATGGAAAAGGACAACACAATGAAGAGCACAGCTCGGCAGCCATATTGAGACAGGCATGCGGCCTGTTCTGAAGAAAGCTGACCACAAATGTCACTTAACTAGAGGCAAACAAGTCTGTGTGCCGCCTGAAACTACACATCAGCATTTATCAGGTTGTATGGTTCCCAATATTTAAATGTACTTTGCTTATTGTTATTATTTATGAACCACTAATGGCGCACTGCACAAATACACTTGACTTGAGCATTCATAATCTTCAGACTCTTTCTCTGTACGTTTATCATTCATTTGCTCAGAGGTTGATGCACTTGCTGCTTCCTGAGCAGCTCTTCTTCTCTTTCGTTTAGCCGACGTGCTCGCATCATTTGTATATTAGTGGTGGGTGGAAAAGTTAAGGGCGGCACGGTGGCGCAGTGGTAGCATTGCTGCCTCGCAGTTAGGAGACCTGGGTTCACTTCCTGGGTCCTCCCTGCGTGGAGTTTGCATGTTCCCCCCGTGTCTGCGTGGGTTTCCTCCGGGCGCTCCGGTTTCCTCCCACAGTCCAAAGACATGCAGGTTAGGTGGATTGGTGATTCTAAATTGGCCCTAGTGTGTGCTGGGTGTGTGTCCTGCGGTGGGTTGGCACCCTGCCCAGGATTGGTTCCTGCCTTGTGCCCTGTGTTGGCTGGGATTGGCTCCAGCAGACCCCTGTGACCCTGTGTTCGGATTCAGCGGGTTGGAAAATGGATGGATGGATGGATGGAAAAGTTAAAGCGGCCCGCTTCTTCTCTTCTTTCGTCAGCACCTTTCCACGTTAAAACCGATTAAGTCAGTGTTTGTGTTGCAATTACTCATTTTTCACTTAAGCTGGCACTTCAACAGTCTTCAATCTGCCTGAAGAATGATTTAAGATATGAAGAGGTAGGGGAAGTGACGGTGAAGGTGGTAGGGATGAGAACGGCGCCCGTACACATGCGCTACACGGCGGCCCTGCTGCCTGCTGCCGAGATTTGATTCTACAATAAAATAAAATAAAAATAAAAAGTGGAATAACTTTGGAAGTTAATCATCAGACGAAAAGCAGACAGTAGACGTCACGTAGTATATGTGTACCAAATTTCAGGTCAATTGGTCAAACGGTTTATGAGCTACAGGTGATTTAAAATCCTGGACAGACAAACGGACAGCCACGGTAGCGTATTATATATAAAAATATTATCAATAATACATTATTTAAGTTCAAACTTAACTCCTGCTTGTCCTTTACTACACCTACCATATATAGTTTACTCTTCTCCCGCGGATAAGCTGGGACTTGATTTTATCGTATAATTTCCGGTATTTTATAATGTCGGTCATATAAGTCAAATGTGGAAAACTCACAATATTGGTCCAAGAGATTATGATATGCTAACGCCTGCCCACCTGAGAGAGTAACCACGGAGCACACGGCCTTTTATTTCTATGTGGGTGCTGAAATACACTGTATCAGCGTGTGCTCCAAACCTCTCGCTCTCTCTATCTCGCTCTACTGTGCCTATGTGACCACACCGTAATAACCAAACTATTCCGAAGCAACGTTTCTCACACCCTCATACACGTTTATCGTATGAGCATCCCTGATCTACGATGGAGCGTTCTATCAGAAGAAAATATGAAGCTGGTTTTAAATTAAAAGTCATTGAAGTAGCGAAAGAAATTGGTAACTGAGCTGCTGTAACAAAATTCAATGTGTCTGAGAAACTGATGAGAGATTGGAGGAGGCAAGAAGATGTAAAATAAAAAACCTGCCGTTGAGTGTTAATTGGACTCTCTTTGTTAGAAAAGGTTAGTTTCATCTTTCTTGCCCGAGACTCCCGTCACTTGTGTAAACAATGACAAAGATGGCATTGACATCTGGCGAGAAACCAAAGCGAATGTGTAAAGAAAAATACTCCTTGGACGACGTTTTGCTTGTTATTGCTGAACTGGACACTGACTTGTCAGACTGCGATTTTGATACAAGTGATTGAAAATGAATGTGAGGTACCAGCATCAGCTGATCGCGTAGCTGACGCGCCTACGGCAATGTTCGCCAACGAGGATCGTCACTTACAATGACCGGGACCACCGCTGCTACCTCCCATCACACGAAGACAGCCTGGCAACCAGAGAGCTGCACATTCATGACGTACTGGTGGCTGCAGTATGCAGCAACAGACATTTTATGTTGATTTCTGGGTGAACCCATTGGTTTGTGTGCTTTTCAGAAAAAATGTGCTCTATGGAAAAATAATCAGCCCTCAAAAAGTGAATGCAATATTTTGCAGAAGTTCCCCAGGTAGCAATTACAGATTTGGTCCTTCCTGGCTAAGTCTCTACAAGCATTGCACACCTGGATCTGGGAAGTATGTCCCATTCTTCTTGGCAGATCCTCTCCAGCTCAGTAGCTTGGCTGAGAAATGTCTGTAAACGGCCATCTTCAGTTCTCTCCAAAGATGTTCAATGAGATTTAAATCTGGGCCACTCAAGCACACTCAGAGATTTCCTCCAAAGCCACTCCAGCATTGCCTTGGCTGTAAACTCCATGTCACTGTCACGCTGAAAGTGTGCACTCTGGATCAGTTTTTTCCTTTATGGTCTTCTCTGTATTTGGCTGCATTCATTCATTATTCCCTCATTTCTGACCAGTCTCCCTGTCCCTGCTGCTGAGAAGTACCCCTAAAGCATGATGTCTCCACCGTGCTTTACCATAGGGATGGTTATACAGGCACATTTCCTTATGTGGCTTAGGCCTTTATCCAAGGTGACTTACAACATTTAGAATACAATTAGTTACATCAGTGTTTCTCCACCTTTTTCCATGTGTGCCCCATGTTTTAGTGGCGCCCCTCTAAAGTTTTTATGCACATTTTCAGATTTTTAATTATATTGAGATCTGCCCAACAACACTAAATTTTCATTTTGTAATGCACTACTGGCAGAAATGCTCAAGTCTGGATCAGATTGGGGCATCACTAATATTTTTTTATCATCAAAACATACAGTCACACATGTGACACATTTTAAAATTAAAATCCATGTGATAGAATATCAGTAAAATTCAAACATTTCTTCATTTTTTATTAAATTTCATGAAATTTTTTAGTAATTTTAATTATTCCACATTTTAAATTATTCCATCCACCCATTATCTAACCTGCAATATCCTAACTACAGGGTCACGGGGGTCTGCTGGAGCCAATCCCAGCCAACACAGGGTGCAAGGCTGGAAGAAACCCTGGGCAGGGTGCCAGCCTACTGCAGGGCACACACACACACACACACACCAAGCACACACTAGGGACAATTTTAGGATCGCCAATGCACCTAACCTGCATGTCTTTGGACTGTGGGAAGAAACCGGAGCGCCCGAAGGAAACCCACACAGACACGGGGAGAACATGCAAACTCCACGCAGGGAGGACCCGGGAAGCGAACTCTGACCTCCAAACTGCGAGGCAGCAGTGCTACGGCTGCACCACCGTGCCGCCCTTCTATAATACTAGTAATTAAATTAAAAATATTAGAAATATTCATCAGAATACTATCACTTCTTATTTCTAAAAACAATAACTGACATATTAGCAAGTACATATAACGGTAAGAGAGAGGGGTGAGTTGTAACTTGAATTCGGATGTTTGCTTACGGGCAGACAGGCTTATCTATACACGAGTCTAGATGCGTCTTGAAATGACAAGTGACGACGCCGCTAATCGTAGCAGCCCTCGACACACAGAGAGTCACAGACTGGTGCCTTTATCTTTATTCACGTCTCAAACTTTACATTCTTTATTAACGTCGTTACACCGTCACAAGCACCGTGAAAACTATAAAGAAAAAATCTAAACATACATTTTTTAACATTTTACAAAGCAAAAGCATAAATGAAACAACATAGAATCAATTGCGTACCTCACTCCTTTTACCAAGGGTGCAACAATTTTAAAGATTACCATTTTAGAGATCAGCATTTCCCATCTCTTATTTCCTCACAGTTTCTCCACACTTCCGGTATTCTACGTCATTACGTCTCCTACGCGCGGAATGATTTTGCAGTCATTTACACGAATACCACAGAGCCGATAGTCGACATACTCTGTGTAATTTTTCTACCATAAACAGTTGCAATAAACGAGTTTGTTTCGATAAATACCTTCTACTTCGATTTCCATTTTTTTTCCCACCCCCGTGTGTAGATATCTCGCACACCCCCGGGTTGAGGAACACTGGGTTACATGTCTTTTTAGTTACCAATTGGAGCGCAGGCAGGTTCAGTGACTTGCTTATGCTCACATAGTGTGAGTAGTGGGAGTTAAACCCACAACCTCAGGATTTGAAGTCCAAAGCCTTAACCACTACACCACACTACCTGTTATAGGAAGGTGATGATGGACACACCTGGTCTTCACCAGACATACTGCTTGGAGTTCTGCCTAAAGAGTTCAATTTTTGTCTCATCAGACATGGGAATCTTTTCCCTCATCCTCTCACAATCTAAGGCCAGGTTTATACTTCACGCTTACTGTGTAAACTTGCGCGCGTGCTTTACGGAAATCTGAAGGAATCCACCAGGTGGCAGTGCGAGATATTATCACGGTGAAAACAGGTTCGGTTTCGCTATTTTGTGAATTGCCTGAAACATCCATTAAATTCTGAGGACACCTTACCGCAATATCTCTGAAAAGGATGCTTAATGATTAAATCCATCAATTCAGGGATGTGTCCATTCCAGCTAGCATTGGGCATGAGGCAGAAACAATCCCTGGACGGGTATCAGCTCATCGCAAGGTGAATACAAACACTCACGTACACTGGCGTCATTTTAGTGTCACCAAACATGCGTATCTTTGGAAGGAAGCCGGAGCACACTGTGGAAACCCAGCGGGAAAACATGGAAACTCCAGGCAGAGAACACCAGCGACGTGACTCCCTGCAAGACAGCAGCGCTACCGCTCCGCCACCGTGTCACCCCCATGTGTGTAATTATTAACAGTATTCCTTATTTAAACGAAATTAACAATTTATCTGTAAAATGTAACATACATTCTTTAATGCATTTCATCATGAAACTGACATTAAGTATAAATCTAAGGATTCTAAATGTGCAGAGAGTTGGAATGTCATACATTTAATGTGTTCAGTGTGGTAATCTATTGCTGTTTGCCGCTGCTGTCAGGTCAGGAGGAAGCCCCAGAAAAAAAGACGGCACAGAAGACGGTATGTGAAACTTTTAAAATGTATCGTGTCATTATGATGGGGAATATGCGACGCTTGAATATAAAAGCACCACGAATGCATTTGTATGTCGGCATTTTGCTTCACCACATCGAACCATTCATCAAACATCGAAGCGCTCACATTGATCTCGTAAGATCCGCATAGCGGCTTTCTGTCACATGTAGATAGTAAACAGAGACTCTGACGTCACGTTTCAACTTTTAGCACACTGCGCCCCCCCGACTTTTTGCTGGTACTGCAACTCGCACACGTGTCGCGTTAATTTATGAGCACCTGCTCAGAGGACGTGTCAAATGAACGCTGAGAACGCGTGGCAGCCATGAGCGTGAAGTATAAACGAGCCCTAAGGCTCTCATATGCCTGTTAGTCAAGAGAGGTTTCCATTTAGCCATTCTACCATCAACGAATGCCTCATTGATAGAGGCCTGCTGAGATGATTTTCCTTCCTTCTGACAGGTTCTCCATCTCGTCAGAGAACTTCTAAAGTGACCCTGGGGTTCTTGGTATCCTCCTTGACCAAGGGCCTTCTTGCCTATTTATTCAGTTTTGACAGATGGTCAACTCTAGGAGAAGTCCTGGGGTTTCCAAATTTCTTCCATTCCACAATTATTTAGGCTCATCGGGACATTCAAAGCTTTAGAAATGGCTTTATCCCCTTATCCTGATCTCTGGCTCAGCGTAAACTGATCACGGAGGTCTACAGAGAGTTTCTCGGACTTTGTGGATTGGTTTTAAACCTGAAATGCAGTGTGAATTGTGAGGCCTTCAATACACAGGCACACCTGTGCCTTTCTAAATGATGTCCAGTCAATTTAGGTGGCCACAGGTGGACTCCACTCAAGTTCTAGAAACAGCAAACAGGATGCACCTGAGGACAATATGGTGTGCCGCAGCAAAAGTTCAGAATACTTAAATGAATGAGACATTTCAGCTTTTGATTTTTAATAAATTTGCTAACCACTCTGAAAATGCACTCACTTTCTCATTTTGAGTTATTAAGTGTAGATTGGTGGGCAAAAAAAGGTAAATGTACTGCAATACAGTAAAGTGTACAGAAAGTGAAGGGGTCTCAACGATTTCTGAATCCACCGCATATTGAGATAAGGTGACAAGTCAGGGTCCCATCAGAACATGGATAATTCAGGTTCCCGCTGGAAGATATTATTAGGAAGGCTGTTTGTAGAAAATGTTCCCCTGGGAAGCCCACATTTCCAATATTTCTCAAAGCACATGAATGCAGCCAAAGTGCTATGTACAAAAATCACAAATTTTGCTTTTAAATGGGTCAACTGCATGGAATCAGGTCATGAAAATTCTCAGATGAGTCACTCCTTCACATGGGTTGAACCCTCATTTTTAGAAATCAATTCCAGTCAAATTTCTAGACTGTAATTTGTGGTGGGCTTGACAGGCAGCACTTTCCACAAGGCTCTGAAATGCGACGCGTTTCCAAGCACACAATAAAGAGAAGGTGTTTGAGCAGACAAATAGGCTTGGGGCTGGACAACTGTCAGCATTTCATGGCAAAAAGGAGCGCACTGAAAGGCAAGTGCGGAGCCATAACTTTTCAAAAAAAAAATGAACAGCAAGAGTGACGCTTTTCAAAAGACACTAATTGCAGACAATTTTTCAATTTTGTGCTTAGATCTGGAAGTTGACACTGCTGATTAATTAGCAATTTAGATCAATTCTAACTTGTCTTTAGGCATTCTTTATGAAAACTACAGCATGCACGCTGTAATACTCCTTGTGGGGTGGGAAATCAACAGTTTGAGAAAATATAGTGGAAGAGAAAAATGAACACTGTCTGAAGATGGCAATTCTGTGTGGACTAAACAGTTTAGCTCTACGCACACACCACCTGGCGCCATCATGTTGTACTGGCCTCCTCTGCAGCACCAGCTCTAAAGTGTGGCTCCCTGTTTGTTGGGATAAGGAGTCAAAGACAACGTGAAAGGATGAGTGGTCTCCTAAAATGTCCCACAAAGCAGACCAGGACCTTCACCAACCTGCTCAGATGTAGTCTCACCACAGGCAGCCAGTTCCCAAACTATGATCTGCAGGGTTTAGCCTGCCCAGGCCTAAAGTGGGAAGCTGGCTTTTAAAGTTCAAAAAGACCCAAAAGGTTCACAGATATATGAAAATATGCCTTACAGGGAGAGGATAACTGTAAACCTCTGGCTTGATATATACAGACAAAGTAAGAATGTGTTCAAGAATGATAGATAGATAGATAGATAGATAGATAGATAGATAGATAGATAGATAGATAGATAGATAGATAGATAGATAGAGTCACAAACATGCACATGGGAGGCAGCTAAATGGTCTAAATAAGAGTAATTCCACGCCAGACCAGGGGGTGGCGGAGTGCACTGACCTTTTTTTTCACTTTCCTGCAGACTGTTCACAGGAAATTCTGCCTGGCCCTGATGACGTCACTTCCGATTCCAACATTTATGACGTCACTTCTGGTTCTGGGGCCTTATATGACATCACTTCTGGTGAAGAACCCATGACCGAAGAGATTTCCGGTTCTGGTCCTTTTGATGACGCCATGTTTGGGCCTGAGCCTATGGAAGAGGACCCTTCCACTTCCCTCGATGGCATCAATTCCTTTTCTGGCCTTTAAAGCTGCCATATTTCACTGACCTAGTCAGTTCTGTTTTGGACTCCATTCTGAGCACATCAGTGCTAACAATTTACCCATTTGCAGCCAGGGAATATTACACAGGTTGCTGTCCCTAAACTTTTCATGACTCTGGTGCCTGTTTATTGTTACAATAGATAGATAGATAGATAGATAGATATGAAAGACACTATATAATAGATAGATAGATAGATAGAT
>JANRMT010062816.1:7989513-8005323 GCA_026402145.1 Polypterus bichir lapradei | reverse complement strand
TCTATCTATCTATCTATCTATCTATCTATCTATCTATCTATCTATCTGTTGTAAGAACTATATTGGGCCTGACCTTATACAGACTTGACACGGGAGGCACGTATAAAATAAAAGACCTTTATTTTTCTTCAGCTGGAGGGCACATCTTCCCCATAATCCCTCCAGCCACAACACAGTCACAAGCACAAATACACCACAGCAGCACTACCCTCTCTTGCACCACCACTCCGCCACAAGCTTAGTCCTCCTCCTCCTCCCGACTCTGGCCGGTGAGTGGTGGTTGCTGGTCCCCTTTTTGTCCGGCACCCAGAAGTGCACTAGGTGGTTGATTGGTGACATCCAGCTGCAGTTCCAGGTAAGGTGAAACCAGTGCCCAAAAGGGGCAAGCTGCTCCTGTTGCAGCACCCCCTGGCGGTGCCTGCGGAACCCCACAATGAGCTGCACTGAACTCCAACCCCCATGAAGCCCTGAGGGAGTCTGAGGCACCACTGCAACCCAGGGATGCTGCCATCTAGCATCCAGGGGGAGATACTGGGCTTCACACCCTTGTCCCCCGGCAGATGTGGTGAAGGGGCGTCCCGGCCAGGCATGAACCCCAGGCATCTATTTATCTATCTATCCATCTATCTATCGATCTATCTATCATATAGTGCCTCTCCTATGTTTTTAAGTTATGATTTACTAAATAATATTGTAAGTTCTTTATTAACCACCACAGTGTGAGTCAATACACTTCTAAACCTGCTGTAATACTTATATAAATCATTCTGTATTTATTGAATGTTCAAGCTACAGTGTATACAAGTTAAGTCTGCTATCTCTCATATAAGTGTATACAGTAGAGAGACACTTATTAAGATCATTTGCAAAAGATTAGGATAGATCTGTTAATTTTGATGCTGAGATGTGCAAGGAGCAGACAATTGATTATTATTAACATCATCAACAACAATAATAATAATAATAATAATAATGCATGCCCTGTGGTGGGCTGGCACCCTGCCTGGGGTTTGTTTCCTGCCTCATGCCCTGTGTTGGGTGGGATTGGCTACAGCAGACCCCCGTGACCCTGTAGTTAGGATATACTGGGTTGGATAATGGATGGATGGATAATAATGCACTCACTGGCCATTTAATTAGGTACATCTTGCTAGTACCCGACTGGACCCCCATTTGCCTTCAGAAGTGCCGTAATTCTTTGTGCCGTTGATTCAACAAGGTGCTGGAAATAGTCCTCAGGGATTGTGGTCCAAATTGACATAGTAGAATCACGCAGTTGCTGCAGATTTGTTGGCTGCACATCCATAATGTGAATCTCCCGTTCTCCCATTCCACCGCATCCCAAAGGTTCTTTATTGGACAGAGATATGGTGACCGTGGAGGCCATTGGAGTCCATTGAACTCCTTGTTATGTTCAACAAACCAGTTTGAGATGATCTGAGCTTTGTGACATGGCGTGTTATCCTGCTGTAAGTCGCCATCAGAAGGTGAGTTTGCAGCTCGATGATATACAGATATGTAGACATACGTTGATATACAGGGTGAATACTGCGCACCGGTGTGGCTTCACAGCACATATGTATCCAAAATTGACGTTCAACTAAACAATGCAATGCGGCTTACCTATGGAGCAGTATAATCGACCCAGTTTGCTTGGCTACCACTGCTAACCAATATAGCACCACCGAAATTAAGGCATGAAGCTGCCTCTGTATCAGAGTTTACCAAATGCTGAGAATTTGCAATCACTTATTATTTGAAGGCCAGACCACCAATTGTGTTCACATAAACTATCTGGATAGTAGACCCAGCTCTGACTGGCGAAGAGTTCTGTTTGGACAAGAAGTGGAAACAAATTTGGATTGCTGCAAACCCCGATAATGCCCACCTTATCAACGATCCAACTATCCAATTGCCTGGGTTTAACCTAAGATGACGTGAATGGGTACTACTCAATAGAATTAGAACGGACCAAGGAAGGTGCGCTTATCTCATGTATAAATTGTGCATTGTAGAAACACCATTGTCTGACTGTCGAGCTGAGAGGAAGACAATTCAACACATAATAATAATTTGCATATCCAAACAGGCGATTTGACAGCGGTTTAAATGTCCTACATCAGCTTCCATCCACTGCTAAGGACTATCTGCAGAGTCTAAATATTAATCTGTAAAAATGTACTAGTCGTGTTTAAAAGTCATAGGAATATTAATAACAGGGTACCCCTTGTTATTCTGGCTTTTTCACCGTCCTCCCACGTTTATAACGTTGTAGACGCAATGCCGGTATTGCAGTTACTTCAGGAGGCCGAGTGGATGAGTTCACCTTGGAGGTCAGACAGCTTGCTGATGTACAGAAAGAATTTTTTTTTTTCGTAAATACCAGCTGGTGCATTGTGGGAAGTGCAGGTACGCATAAATTAACTGCCGGTACTCTTACTGGTAGAACGTGGAAGTGCTTGTAAAGAGTACTGGTGAGTACCGGCCCACTTCAAGATCTGCTCAAGGTATAAGATTAAATATAAAGCAAGCTAAATTAAAGGCCATTAACATAAAACCAAAATAAAATAAATAAAAATCTAAATATCAAGTAAAAAATTACCAAACATATTTACAAAAAGCAAAAAATAACAACATAAGCAAAGTAAAATCAAGGAAACTGAAATAAGGGATGGTTAAGACCGTGACACTTCCTGTCGCACTGTCTCATCCACCTCTCCCCTCTGTCCCTATACTATCCCCGAAAGTCGATTGAGCGGCTTACTTCTAGCTTTCTCACAAATGTAAAATTTCATTCCATTCCTGCAGATCCCCCCTAATTCCTTTCCACACATTGTGCTTCAAGGTAGCCATCACGCACTGCAGTTTTATTTGATGCACATTCATCTTGTAAAGATTCCAATTAATCGCGGCTCCTCCATCTCGGCTGTTCTGCCCACCCAGGGATCTGATTAACTTCTGAGAGACAGTCGCTTTGATTTATGACCCTCTGTCTCGTAGTCCCGGTCCTGTTGTGCTGTTTTCAAGAGTCCTGTCACAGAAACTCCTTGCGGGTGAAGCCTTGCTGCCACATTAGTATTCAGATTGTGTCTTGTTTAAAATTAAGCATGCTGAAGTCTTCCTTGTCTTGTGAATGACTACACATGAACATCGAGGAGAAACTTCATTATCTTTCTGAGTAGCAGAGAATATTCTGTTTGATTTTCTTCTGTTCATTCAAGACGTGGGGTATCTGACCCTGCTACCCGACTACATTTGCCAGTCTATGAATAAGTGGACAGAGGAGAGTTGTTGGCACAGTGGCTACCGTATAATACTGGAGACGAGGACTCCTCAGCCACTTTATTGATTCATTGACTAACAACATCGGCTTCCTATTGGCACCCTCTTAGGTGAAAACCAACACAAATCCTGAAGACGATGGTTTATTGATCCACTAAATAATGTAGTTCCAGTGTACTGAAGCCAAGCCTTTCGAAAGAGGTCACATTGAAGCTTTATAACACACTGGGGAGGCCTCATCTGGAGTACTGTGTGCAGTTTTGGGTCTCCAGGCTACAAAAAAGACATAACGGCACTCGAAAAAGTTCAGAGAAGAGAAACTAGGCTGATTCCAGGGCTACAAGGGATGAGTTATGAGGAGAGATTCAAAGATTAGGAGTATTAAGAGGAGACCTGATTGAAGAGTTTACAATTATGAAGGGAATTAGTGCAGTGGATCAAGACGGGTGACTTTACGATGAGTTCAATAAGAGCACAGGGACACAGTTGGAAACTCGTTAAGGGTAACCTACATGCAAACATTAGGAAGTTTTTTTTTGCACAGAGAACTTCAGACATGCGGAATAAGTGACAAAGTAGTGTGGTAGACAGTAGGACTTTAGGGATTTTCAAAACTCGATTTGATGTTATTTTGGAAGAATTGAGTGAATAGGACTAAAGCGATTGGTTGGAATGAATGGCCTGTTCTCATCCACATTGTTCCAATGCTCTAATGTTCTAAAGTTGTCATGGGTGTAATGAAGGCTTATTGGAAACTTAATACGTTGTCACACACGTGCGCATAGGAGACAGTCAAAGGGCTTAACTGAGGGAAAGACGTCAGCTCAGGGGTCGATGCAGTGCACTAACCTCTTTTCTCCCTCTTCCACAGATCATCAGAAGGGAAACCCAGCTAAACCGGCATCAACGTCCTGTGCAGACCACGCCCTCCTACTGACCCCACTTCCCCCATGGACCCTCCTACAAAAGCCCCGCACCGCTCCTCCCCATTCAATTCTATTTGGACTCAGTCTTTTATGGTTTCTCGCTAGTTTTGCTTGCTTTTCTTATAACATATGGGAGTGGATCCCCAAACCTTTCTCTCTGTCTTCTCTTGTTATTACAATATCTAAAAGTCAGTAAGTACTATGGTCTCTTTTAGAGATACTCTTAAATTCTGAGGATAATAAGGATAATGTCTTGTTGGCTGGTTCATTGATCTATTAAATAAGAATCCAAAGGAACGGTACACAAGCTTCTTTTTTTTGTATTTTTATACCCACACGTGCAACAGTGCCATCAATAGCTGCAAAAACAGTTGACGCTAGCCATCTGTCTTTTATTTTTTGCCCTCTCGACCTAATCATCTACTGCTGATGAACTGTTTGCGGTCCTCCACAGCAAAATGCAATGCATACAGTAGCTATCATCGTGTCCATTTTGTTGGTTTTAACACCACGAGTTGTCTCGCAAAGCATGACATTTTTGTTGGTGGTTTTGTGCATAAACACATCAATGTGCACATGCCTGACGTCTCAGAGGACAGACGCATTCACATTACTGTTAGATACAGCAGCGTCACTTGTACTTATGATTGTGAACCATCAAGACAGGCAAATCTGATCTGAGCCAAAGAAATCAGGAGTGGTCTCCCCTCGACTTTCTCGTATACTCAGATATGGGGATGAATATTTGAGGAGTAAACAAATGATTACATTTTTATATTATGTATATTAGAAAACCATCAACAGCAAATCAAATCAAATTAATAATATATTGAACAATTATTATAAAAGTAAAATTGAATAAATTGGACTCTGCAGCTTCATGAATGAAAAAGTATCACTTCTGAATAGCGGAAATAGCCCAAAAGTTGATATAAATCTTTGTTTTGTATCTAATATTTGTATGCAAAATTTGGTTGACCTAACTGAAAGCGTACTCAAGTTGTCGTGTTTACACACACACACACAAACAGACACAGAGACATAATTCCAAAAATGTTATTTTCCGACTCAGGAAGGAGATCAAAATCTCGAAATCAAAATCTCTGGACAATTAAAATATTTTCCCTATGAGAAAGTAAATCGGACTCAGGGAGGTCTAAAACATCGCGATTCATCAAAATCCCGAGATCGAATTTTTGCAATCTTCGTATACGATAAAAATCAGAACCTGGCAACGACGCTTGTAATGTGAGCGTAGGGTCAGTTTACCTACTACAGTGCTGTCATCTAGTCAAGTCAAGTCAAACTTCATTTATAAAGCACATTTACTACACCCAAAACTGAACCAAAATGCTGTACAAGAAAGGATAATAGAAGCATTTAAATAAATAAACCTCGATTATCTGTCAGGGGTCGGGATCGAGGCCGTGACGAATAAGAGAAAAGACAGATAACAGAACAGCTACTTCAAAATTATATGCAGTAGATTAGTTTAGCGAACAGTCATATTTATTTACAAAAAAAAGCCTATATTAACAAAATATAATATAGCATTAACAAAATTAATTTATTTATTTAATATTGCAATTGTAATAACTAGTGTAATAAACAAATACAATTCAGAGGTACAGGAGTTTTCTGCGTTTTACCATAATAAATGGTGCCCTGTCTTATACTCCGTTATCTGGGTTACACAGGACACCTCCAAAACAATAAAAGAAAGCTTTCCTTACCAATAATTGTCTCCTGCCACTCACGTTCTGTCTTTGTCTATACAACAAACACTTCTGCTTATTGTTTCCTGACTCCCTACTCCGTACTTTCCGTTTTCTGCTCACTTCTTCTATCACTCATCTCCTAACGGACATGTCCGCCCCTCACAGAACAGACACCCTTCACCCAGTCCTATCACTTACAGCATTCATTCCACCCTTTATGTTCCAGCACAGCTCATTACAGGCTGTCTATACTTCACAGTATATTAACAAAACATAATATAACAGAATTTAACAAGAAAATTACGACACAGAATAACATTACCGTCAGCGGTTTCCATTTTCGACATGTTCTTCAATTTTTTCGGCATCATGCTTTACATTGTTCACTGTTGTTCTTCCTACTCCATAAACTGAAGCAATACTTGAAGCACTTTTACCGTTTTGTAAACGTTTAAAAATTTAAATTTTTCAACATATGCTTATAGGCCATAACAATGTATAGCAGTTTAACAAAAGAGAAAAGTTACAAAATGCTATTAAACTTCAACACCATCCAACCTCTGCTCCTTAGGGACAAGCTGACTGAGATGGGAGTAGACTCACACCTGGTGGCATGGATCGTGGACTATCTTACAGACAGACCTCAGTATGTGCGTCTTGGGAACTGCAGGTCTGACATTGTGATCAGCAACACAGGAGCGCCGCAGGGGACTGTACTTTCTCCGGTCCTGTTCAGCCTATATAGATTGGACTTCCAATACAACTCGGAGTCCTGCCACGTGCAAAAGTTCGCTGACGACACTGCTATTGTGGGCTGCATCAGGAGTGGGCAGGAGGAGGAGTATAGGAAGCTAATCAAGGACTTTGTTAAATGGTGAGACTCAAACCACTTACACCTTAACACCAGCAAGACCAAGGAGCTGGTGGTGGATTTTAGGAGGCCCAGGCCCCTCATGGACCCTGTGATCATCAGAGGTGATTGTGTGCAGAGGGTACAGACCTATAAATACCTGGGAGTGCAGCTGGATGATAAATTTGACTGGTCTGCCAATACTGATGCTCTGTGTAAGAAAGGTCAGAGCCGACTATACTTCCTTAGAAGGTTGGCGTCCTTCAACATCTGCAATAAGATGCTGCAGATGTTCTACCAGACGGTCGAGGCGAGCGCCCTCTTCTACGCGGTGGTTTGCTGGGGAGGCAGCGTAAAGAAGAAGGACGGCTCACGCCTAGACAAACTGGTGAGGAAGGCAGGCTCTATTGTAGGAATAAAGCTGGACAGTTTAACATCTGTGGCAGAGCAACGGGCACTGAGCAAACTCCTGTCAATCATGGAGAATCCACTGCATCCACTGAACAGGATCATCTCCAGACAGAGGAGCAGCTTCAGTGACAGACTTTTGTCACTGTCTTGCTCCACTGACAGACTGAGGAGATCGTTCCTCCCCCCCACACTATGTGACTCTTCAATTCCACTCAGGGGGGTAAACGCTAACATTATTCAAAGTTATTGTCTGTTTTTACATGCATTTTTATTACTCTTTAGTTTAATATTGTTTTTTGTATCAGTATGCTGCTGCTGGATTATGTGAATTTCCCCTTGGGATTAATAAAGTATCTATCTATCTATCTATCTATCTATCTGAAGCTGAAGGTACATAACTGCCGCAGTGATTTCAAAATGTGGCATGGCACGTGGTGCTTGGGAAAAACACTACGTGCTAGCACAAGGGACAGCATGCATAGCTCGCATCGAACCACACAGCAGAAGTAATATGTAATTGTTTTTATTTTGACGGTTATTCGAGTGACGGATAATCAAGGTTTTACTCAGAACTGCAAACATAACCAACCATTACATAAAAGATAAGCTCAAAATGTCCATACCCATGCCTACTGTACATATTTATAACCATGAATGTAAATGTGCCAACATACACAAACATAATGTCAACCTCTTGCAGGGTCAAATGCCAGTGAGAACAGCTAAGACTTTAAGGATGACTTAACAATAGCCAATGTTGGGGTAGGCCTAATATGATAGGGCAAGCCATTCCAAAGAAAATCCTGATTCCCCTGCCCCTTTTTTTTCAGCCTTGACCACAGCACAACAAAGAGCTTCTGGCTAGTAGACCGCAGTACTCTTGTTGGCACATGCAAGTAAAGATGTTCCGAGAGGTAAGATGGGGCTTTTCCATTCAAACATTTAATAACGAGTAATAGAGCTTTAAAATCAATTCTAAAGTGGACCGGAAGCCACTGAAGGGTGGACAGTATTGGTGTAATGGTCTGTCGCACACGTGCATTTAGGAGGCAGCCAACAAGCCCTGAGGTGAGTGAACGATCGCAAAGCAAGGGGGTAATATCGGGTATTAACGCCTCTCTCCTTTTTCCACCAGAATTACCAAAGAAAAACAATAAATTAATTCCCTCACTGACAGTCCTGGATTCCCAAAATGGCTCCTCTTCCGTTACATCACTTTCGCCTCCAACTCCCAAAGACGACATCACTTTCCAGACGCTCCCTGATGACATCACTTCCGACCCTACCTGATGACATCACTTCAGGTCGCCCCTTGATGATATCAACAGTCATGACGTCATTTTCATCATTACTTCCTTCCAGTCGCCATTTTCTGTATATACTCACCTTCAACCGTTCTGTATTATCAACTGTTATGGTTTTGATAATTTTCTGAAGATCGCCAGACATTATATGGGGACAATTCCCCAACTCTTTCTTTGTGTCTCTTGTGAGATTGATTTCCTACAGGTCATGCTTATGACAGCCGGTCAATAAGTGAGCAGCAGAGTTCTGGACTAGTTCTATAGGCGTCGTAACAAGGCCTGATCAACATCTACATACAAAGAACTGCAATAGTCCAAAGGAGATGTTATAAAAGCATGGGTGGCCTGTTGAAGTTCGCTAAAAGAAAGAAAAGCTTTTACCTTAGATAAAAGTCTTAGCTGGAAAAACGTGCATTTAACCACAGAATTTATCTGTTTATCAAGTTTGAATGAATTTTCAAAAATCATGCCTAAGTTGCTAATGGATAGCCATAGACTTTTTGGTAGGAACAGCCTGCGGAAAAATGATGCTGTGAATAGACAGTTGGTAGTTACTGTATGTCATTTCAGGAAAAGGTATAAAGTTACTGATGTTCTGAAACAACTAGATTATATGAATATTTTGATGATAATGACAGTAGTGGAAATCAACTGTATGATGTGGAACCTGCAGGCTCTGGTGATGATGCGGACAGCTGCCTCAGGGGCGTTTCTTCATCACAGAGGTGTCCAACTTGTCACGACTGTCAGGATGGCATTACATGGACAATCTGCCGCCCACTGATCGATAACAGTCACCAGCTTCCAGATGTGACATGTGCCTCAAACGTCGACAGTGCAGTGCAAATGCGTTATATTTGGGGCACATGTGCTTTTAAGACTGCTCTCTGTGTGGTGGTGTGCTTCTTGAATTCTCATTCAAATGGAGACTTTTATTCATGAAAATAAAATAATTAACCATTTCTTTGAGATGGGTCCAGCTGCAGACTTCCATGATTCAGTAGTGCCACTGGACGACCAATTAGATTGCAGGCTTTTGTCACTCTGTTCCCTTGACATGAGTCAGATAACACATCCCCTAACCCTAATCTTAGCCATAGTGTAACCAAGTGTTGTCATTGACATATAATGAAAGGCGAAAACCTCCTCGATGGAGTGGAGCTCTGGAGGTCCGCAGCTTGACTCTTATTCTTTCTTTACTTTTTCAACTTTTTCTGTTGTTCATAACACATTTTTCTTTACATTGTTTACGAGTTTTAACAGAGTTCATTATTTATCATACTAGGGGTCTCTGCCCCTTGCTCGTGGTAGCCACCTCGCAGATCTGCCGCTTGCATATGGGGA
This sequence comes from Polypterus bichir lapradei, assembly GCA_026402145.1. NCBI lineage: Eukaryota > Metazoa > Chordata > Cladistia > Polypteriformes > Polypteridae > Polypterus > Polypterus bichir. The sequence continues at coordinate 7,995,488 of JANRMT010062816.1, read as the reverse complement.
AGCAGATGTACAATTTAAACAGATTGTTATTTTAATAGGAATTGTTACATATGCAAAATAGAGTGAGTAATTAACCATAGTTAAAAATAGTAAAACGTAATAAATTGAAAGAAAATTATTTTTAATGGGAGCGCCCGGAAAGTGACGTCATCTTCAGAAGTCGGAGGCGGAAGTGATGTAACGAAAGAGGAGGCATTTTGGGAATCCAGGACTGTCGGTGAGTGAATTCATTTATTGTTTTTTATTTGGTAATTCTGGTGGAAAAAGGAGAGAGTCGTTAATACCCAATATTACCCCCTTGTCTTGCGATCGTTCACTCACCTCAGGACTTGTTGGCTGCCTCCTAAGCGCACGTGTGTGACAGACCATTACACCAATACTGTCCTCCCTTTGTTGGCTTCTGGTTTGCTTTAGAATTGATTTTAAAATTGTATTAGAGGTATTCATTGCGTTATAAGTTTTTGTTCTGTTTGGCTTTGAAATTAACATGCAATTACTTTTTAAACTTACACTTTTACTGTACAGCTTCAGTAAAAACAATTTTTTAAATTAAATTTCTGTCAATATTGCATTTAATTTTGATTCCATGTTTGGAGTTTCATCGTGACAACGCAATGTATAACTGCCCGTGAGTGAATATCGTTTCTTTCTCTCTAATAAATAAACTGACTTTTTAGAACGTTTATCCCTATGATTTGTTAATTGTCATAGCAAAAGCTATTCTAACATAAACTGTAAATGTTTTAATACGAATGGCATATCAAGATCTCCTTTGGTGTCTAATGTTTTCTGCAGAAGATATACTACATTACCTTTCTTATCGACTGTTAAAATTTTAAATGTCAGAATTGTTCGACCAATTTTGAATACAACTAATCTTATCCTATTGCATAGCCCATCACTCAGACATAAGTTACGTAATAACATTACGATATATCCTTCTTTTAACAGTAATTCGTGCGGTGGAAGACCGGACGATGTTAACGGATGTCGATATTCTACGGGATATTGTAAGTTGATGTTTCCATCTTCCACAACATCACCACCAACTGTTTCAGCATACTCTATTGAGACACATTTAATCAATTTGCCGAGTAACTAATCGACAATTTTCACATTAATTCGTTTGATTTCATCATTTCTCAGTGCTAGGATTGCCTGTGTACTTATTTTTTCTTTGATAATTCTTTGGGATGAAACTCTTCAATAAGATTTGGACATAATGAGTCTTTATTGGGAACTTAAAGTGAGGAAAATGTAAAAATTTATAAGATCTGAGAGTGCAGGAACTGTGTCTGACAAAAGCATTCACACAAATGAGAGGTGAGAGGGCTGTGGACGTGGTTGAAAAATGGTTGAGAGGAGGGCGGAACAAACAATCTCTTAGCAATAGTCTTGTCTCAAAATTTTCTTTTATAATAGAGAGATGTACACAGACCTACACTGCAGTGTCCTGGTAATGAATGGTCTGGACGTCAATGTGTTAAAGGAATAATAGAGTAGGTCTGAAAGCCTCCTTTTTGAGTTTGGGGTTAGGCTGCCTGGGGGTGAGGCCTTTCCAATACTCTCTGAGCAGAATTACAGGCAGGTTTGGGTTTTGGTGTTGTTTTTTCAAAAGCCTGCTCCTCTTTTAGATATTTAATTGTGACTGGAGATCAGAACAGTTAGGATGTAAAATGTGAAACTTTAAGATGATTATAATGGTTACCTTGCACAAAAGTTTAAAGCATCTTATTTAACTCAAACAATACAACTGTGAAAAGGGTAAATATGATTACAGCATTAATACAAAATGAGAGCTTGATGTTTGAAATCTGCCAAATAACAGAGCTCTAAATGTCACACCCACTCTCTTCTTGCCACACTTCAAGTAAAGACAGATAACCAGATTTTTTTAAATGATGTGAACATATGAGAATATCAGCTGGAAGGTGGAATACCAGAAGAGCAGCTGGCCTCCGGAGTCATTTGAACCGATATTAGACCAGGAAGTGGCTGCACTGGAGAAGGAGCCATGCCCCTTTATTTCAATAGTCGTAGCCCTCTGAATGTCTTTATTTAAAAACGAGGTTGAGAACACACAACTAATATATGGAGGGTCTGCTTGAGTCAGCAGCTCAGGTGCACCATCAAAAATGTCCATCTCATGTTCTTTGTGTAGGCCTCTCCACTACATTGTTACTGGTGCCAGTGTAACACCCTTCTATTTACAGCAATCCAGTTTAATTTTTTGGATTATTTTAATTAGATTGGAAAGGCCCAAAAGCCCACAAATATTTTGTTAAGTTTAATTTAAGTAGGAAATGGTGCCATTGCAGAACTGAGAGGTAGTTAACATCGACACCCCCACCATGTAAATGGAACCTTCCTAAGGGAAAAGGGCATCTGCTTTTGGGTGCACACTCAGTTCTGTAATGGTTGCTGTGTGCTGAGGGTTCTTCTTAGAATTTCTTGGAGCATCTCATTTGTTAGTTTAATAATATTTACTTTAATACTATATGTAAAGATAGTATATTTTGTATTAAAAGGGCATGAGACCCTCTGCTTGTTTTGTATTACATGTTCTCACACACAAGCAAATGGAAAACAACTCCAAGGTTTAACTAATAATGATTCTACTCCAAGCCAGGGGTTGGCACTGTCTACTAACTCCTCTCCTTGTTTTGCTGTTGCAGAAAGAATGATTGACAGGTGCAATCCTATGATGTCACATCTAGTCCGGTCTGCTGAACCCTCCTCTTCCTGCCTGCCACATTGAAAACCACCGCATCTGTCGTGTTCAAAGAGTCAGCTTTTTGAAGAAGATGTCACGTGTTTATTTTCATTTTGCCAAATTGAATAAACCGGGATTCATTTGGCAACCCAACTCTGTTTCATTTTGTTTTGTCCTTTATTAAAATATATTTGTTATATTTATTTTTCTGAAGTTTTGATAGAATTCTGTAATGGCTGCTGTGAGGTCACATGGCTAATGAGACCCTAAACATTTTAGGTAATATAGGCGCACACCTAAGGCATCATCATCTGAGGGGTCCATTTGAGAAAGTTACGGGGCGTCACTCCAGACACTGAGGGGGCTCCTTTTATGTAACTCATTCAGTGCACTTGAGACACAGAGTAAGACCCCTCTGGTTCTTGAAGTCTTATAAAATTGAAACTGGGCTATAGGTCCTGCTATATTTACTCAAAGGGCACTATGGACATCAAGATGACGACCCAAAGTGTTTAAAGTCTATATGCAAAAGGGCCATCCCCTCCATCATCTAACTCTGATGGTACACTGAGTGGGTACCATTTACAAAAGTAAAAGTGTGCATGCTCCAAACTCCAAGGGGCAAACACTTCTTTAAGTATGTGGTAAATGCAAAAGGGGCACCATTCAAGGGGTACAACCTCTAGACACAGAAGGGCACCAAGATCGTCAATATCTAATCATATCGACTACCCGCTATGGACAATGCAGGGCGACAGATGTATGTTAACCACGCCTAGAGCTCCAAATGGGCCTCAATCGGCTTAAGCAAAATGGGCTTCAACTGCCAGTTCATATTTTGTATAGCAGCAAAGCGAAATGTTACAAAACCTTTCTATGGTTTTTGTCTAGAACCAAATATCACAACACAGAGGACTTCTAGAGGCATAGGGGACACCTGGCCTACTGTAATTATTTGGGCACCACCTAAGCAGCTTGAAGTGTTGAAACAAACTCCTGGCAATTCCTGGTCCTCCATTAATTCATCAATTTATCATTCATTCGGTTTATAATGTATTTTTGCCAAGCCCTGCTACCATACAGTTTCCACCCATCTGTGTTTTTCATACTTTGCCTCCTTTTGATGATAAATAAGGACTTTGTCTTGTAATGCAGGAACAACAACTTGCAACTTAACATCAGCAAGACAAAAGAGATGGTGGTGGACTTCAGGGGAAGTACATGGAAGTGGTACAGAGCTACAAGTAACTGGGGGTTCACATGCAAAACAAACTGGACTGGTCTGACCACACAGTGGTGTTGGACAAGAAAGAGGATCAGAACAGACTGGACTTCCTGAGGAGACTCCGGTCTTTTGATATGTTCAGCAATCTGCTGGAAATGTTCTACCTGTCCGTAGTATCCTCTGTGCTGCAGTCTCCTGGAGATGCAACCTGAGCCTACATTGATGGATTAAAAGCCAGAAGTCTACATGATCATCATCATTAAGTCCTTCCATGAGAACCCTAAATACAAAGAGGACTGTTTCATTTATGTTAGGTAGAATGCCCAGAGGGGACTGGGTGGTCTCATGGTCTGGAACCCCTGCAGATTTTATTTTTTCTCTCCAGCCGTCTGGAGTTTTTTTTTTTTTTCTGTCCTCCCTGGCCATCGGACCTCACTGTTATTCTATGTTATTTTATTGTATTATAATTCTATCTTAATCTATTTATCTATTTATTTATTTATTTTATCTTATTTTAATTGTTACTTTGTCTTTTATTTCTCTTTTCTTCATCATGTAAAGCACTTTGAGCTACATTATTTGTATGAGAATGTGCTATATAAATAAATGTTGTTGTTGAGCACAGAAGAAGCACAATGTCTGAACAAAAGTATCAGGATAGCCTGCACCATCACAGGACCAACACCTGGACACACTGGAACCTGGTGCGGAAAAGTGGATGGAGGCGAAATTGGATGCTACCTTGAAAAATCCCCTCCATCCCCTGCAGGTGTCACTCTCTTGTGGCCCCAGGGCTCTTTTTTTCCCCACTGGTATCAGGCGATTCACTGCTTCCTCCAAGAGCACTCTTAGTTTAATTTGAAACACCATTTTGAAAAATCTAAACAATGTACCTGCACATTTATTTATTTATTTATTGTTTGCACCTTCCCCTATCATCTATGGGGGAGGAGAAAATCTTTAGATTTGTCAAAAATTTCTATCTCTGGTTTTCGACGGCTATCAACTTTTAAGGGCCCATGCCTGACATTGAAAACATCGACATCTCAATGATGGGTGTTTGTCTGTCTAAAACGGCTTGATGGAAAAATACCAAACTCGAACCTTCAGCCTGTTATGAGATGACGATGTGCTGATTACATTTTGAGACAAATCATGCAAGAGAAAGTGACACTCTAGAGGAGCCCTCAAGTACCATAATTCTGCAATTAATTATGAATTCTTCTCATCAATTGATATCGTAAGAACCTATTTTAGGTTCAGAAAGATCAGCATCAGAGCGGTAAATAATTACTGAAATGGTAGAGAATAGTTTGGGTAACTTGATTCTTAGGGCATAAAACCTACTGACGCTCACATTTTTTAGACAAGTTCTGGACCATATTTTGTGCAGGAAATATCACCCTTATGACTAAGAGCAAACCAATAGGAATTATTCTATTTATATTTACTTATAGATTGATTGAGTGAAATATTATGCGCATTATCTGTCCTATGAGTCTGTATCATTGTTTTTTTTTATGTTTCTGCTGCTGTATTCATCTGAATTTCCCCATTGGATTAATAAAGTTTATGTAATGTAATCTAATCTAATTTGTGGCATGTAGAGCAGGAGATATAACTTCTGTGTTTGCGTTTATCTAGATAGATAGACAGATAGATAGGAAAGGCACTATATAACAGATAGATAGATAGGAAAGGCACTATATAACAGATAGATAGATAGATAGATAGATAGATAGATAGATAGATAGATAGATAGGAAAGGCACTATATAATAGATAGATAGATAGATAGATAGATAGATAGATAGATAGATAGATAGATAGATAGATAGATAGGGTAGGCACTATATAGATAGATAGATAGGGTACGCACATTATAATAGATAAATGGGGTAGGCACTTTATAGATAGATAGATAGATAGATAGATTGATATGAAAGGCACTATATAACAGATAGATAGATAGATAGGAAAGGCACTATATAATAGATAGATAGATAGATAGATAGATAGATAGATAGATAGATAGATA
>JANRMT010062816.1:7958967-7985154 GCA_026402145.1 Polypterus bichir lapradei | reverse complement strand
TTTTTGTAGCCTGTAGACCCAAACTGCACCCAGTACTCCAGATGAGGCCTCACCAGTGAGTTATAAAACTTGAACAGAACCTCCTGTGACTTGTACTCCACACATCAAGGTGCTACATAAACTGAAATTATGTTAGCCTTCTTAATGGCTTCTGAACACTGCCTGGACGTTGATAGTGTCAAGTCTACTACGACTCCTTCTTCTTTCAATTGTCAGACCTCCCATTGTGTATTCAAGCCTCACATTTTTACTTTCTACATGTAATTCTTTACATTTACTGACATTTCATCTGTCACAAATCTGCCCAAGCCTGGCTGTTGTCCAAGTCCCTCTATAATGATTCAGTGTATTTGTGTACTCGACTTCTAGAGTGACTTGGTCTCTCTAGTCTGGTATTTTGCTTTCATGACCAAAACACATAGGTGAAAAATGTAAAAACAAAGTGGAGAAGTAAAAATGACCAATTTCGCATGATTCACTTTAAACATCCTCCTTCAAAGTGCTGTCTGACTTTATTGTTTGAAGATCATTCTCTGTCTGGGGTGCAAGGGTTAAAAAGAACAGCTTTTAGAGCATCTCATAATCAGACGGGAATCGTCTGAAATGAAACCTGATGTGCATCCAGAGCTTATTCATGAAATACTGTTGCGCATATATTATCTAAAAAAAAAAGAAAGAAAGAAAACCTTAGAAATGAACTCCTAAAATAAATGGCGACTGGTTCTAAAAAATCAACAGAGCTTGTATGATGAGTGATGAGTGCGAGCGCGTGGAAGTCATTTCAAATAGTCCTCATTCTGTTAGAACAGAAAAAAAAGACTTCTTTGGTTGTGAGAGTTTTTAATTCAGAGCGCCGAGTTGAATACTTGCTGAGAGTTGAAAGTTCCAGTGACAAACCTCGCATACCAAAGGCATGCAAGGAATCAGGATGTGCCAACGCGGAATCCTGATGTTATAGATAATTTGGACCTTCACGTGTGTAATTTTAAGTGAACTGGTGGGTGTCTAGCAAAACTCACAAATGCACACTGGGCATATTTGTGATCCAGTAGCACAGCGGTTGGCATGGTTGCCTCACCATTCAAATCACTGCCCAGGCACTGCCTACAGAAAGCTTGCATCTCTCTGTGGCCTTTTCACCGAGGGACTGTATATTACAAAGATGTTCACGTTTTGTTAAAGGCAATGTCACTGAGTTCACTTTAACTATGTGTTGGTGCTCTAAGTAGGGTCCGGTTCGTGCCTTGTACCTGTCTGGAGAAGCCTTAAGTCTCCATGGCTCTGAAATACACCATATGGACAAACATATCGGTACCCACCTCTTAATTACTGAATTCAGGTGTTTCAATCAGACCAATTGACAAACATTTGTGAAACTAAAATGGGTCCTTCTGAAGAGCTCAGTGACTTCAAGCGTGGTACTGTGATCAAGGCCGTATTAACTCATGGGCATGCTGAGCAGTTGCCCCAGGTCCTCATGAGCCAACGCGGAATCCTGATGTTATAGATAATTTGGACCTTCACGTGTGTAATTTTAAGTGAACCCAAGGGGGTCCCAAGCTAAGCTATTTATGTTGTGACTTGCTGAGTGGTTGTGTAGGTAGGGGGGTCCAGTGCACTGCTTTGCCTGGGTGCGTATAATGCTGTTAAGACGCCCTAACTGTGATAGGATGCCACCTTTGCAATAAGACAGTTTGTGAAATTTAATCCCTGCTGGATATTCCATGGTCAAGTGGTATTATTGGACAGTAGAAGTATTCAGGATGGTTTTTGGATGAGTTTTAATACCTGGAATCAACAGTACAGACTAATGAGGATTGTGGAAGATAGATGAAGAAGAGAGTGCAGGCAGGGTGGAATGGGTGGAGAAGAGTGTCAGGAGTAATTTGTGACAGTCGGGTCTCAGCAAGAGTGAAAGGGAAGGTCTAAAGGACAGTAGTGAGACCAGCTATGTTATATGGGTTAGAGACGGTGGCACAGAAGACAGAGCTGGAGGTGGCAAAGTTAAAGATGCTAAGATCTGCATTGGGCGTGACGAGGATGGTCAGGATTAGAAATGAGGACATTAGAGGGTCAGCTCAGGTGGAATGGTTTGGAGACAATGCATCGGTTTGGACATGTGCAGAGGAGAGCTGCTGAATATATTGGGAGAAGGGTGATAGGGATAAAGCTGCCAGGCAAGAGGAACAGAAGAAGGCCTAAGAGAAGTTTTATGGATGTGATGAGAGAGGACATGCAGGTGATGGGTTGTAACAGAGCAAGGTGACAAGGACAGGAAGAGATGGGATAAGATGATCTGCTGTGGCGACCACTAATGGGAGCAGCCAAAAGAAGATGGAGAAGAAGAGGAAATGCTTAGGAACAACAACAACTTAGCCACGTAAAGTCACAGAGCAGGTGTGTTAAAGTCGCCAACGCTTTGCTGATTCCACAGATGAACAGTTCCTAACTTCCACTGACATTAATGTAAGCACAAAAATGGTGCGGTGTAACCTTCAGGGAATGGGGTTTCCATGGCCGAGCAGGTGCATGGAAGCCTCACATCACCCAGTCCAGTGCCAAGCATTGGATTGAGTGGTGAAAAGCATGCTGCCCCTGGATTGTGCAGCAGTGGAAACATGTTTTATGGAGCGACGGATCATGCTTCACTGTTTGGCAGTCTGATTGGCCAGTCTGGGTTTGGCAGATGCCAGGAGAGATTTACCTGCCTGACTCCATTGTGCCAACTGTGAAGTTTGTTGAAGTAGGGATAATAATGTAGGGTTGTTTTTCTGGGTTTGGGGTAGGCCCCTTACTTCATAGTGGAGGGCAATCTTAATGTTTCAACTGTCTGGAATATCAACAAGAAGAGAAAAAAATTCACCGGTGAGTTCAGAAATCACAGAGGGACTGGTAGACCAAGGAAGACCTCCACTGTGATGACACTTTCTCTCCATGGACTCCCCATTTCAGTACACCATAATATTTGAGACAGTTGGAGTCAGAGATGTTTGTGATTCCTCAGGTGGGCTTCATGACTTCATAAGATACCTTGGCTTGCTTCTACCCTTTGGAGTCTGTAGATGCTATTGATCAACAATAGGACAACAGCTGTGCCAATGAAAGTCAAAGAAGCCATTATGAGGATGAAAATCAAGAATAAAACCATTGGAGACATCAATAAAACCTGAGGATGACCGAAATCAACTGTCTGGAATATCATGATGAAGAAAGAACACACTGGGGAGTTCATTAATCATAAAGGGACTGGAAGGCCAAAGAAGACCTCCACTGCTGATGATAGAAAAAGCCCCAAACACCTGTCTGACAGATCAGAAACAGTCTTCAGAGGGCCGATGTGTGTGTGTCAGAGATGAGTATCAGCAGAAGACTTCATGAACAGAAACACAGAGGAGAATGTGCAAGATGGACGGCCAGATTACAGTTTGTGAAAAAGAACTTCAAAGAGCCTGCAGAATACTGGAAAAAGGTCTTGTGGACAGACGAGACAAAAATGAACCTAACTGAAGATGAGAAGGAGCTGCCCAAGATCCAAAGCAGACCACCTCATCCGTAAGACATGGCAGTGTGGGTGTTATGGCTTGGTCTTGTATGGCATCACAGGTCCTGGCACACTTCTCTTCATTGATGATGGAACTGCTGATGGCAATTCTGAGGTGTGTGGAAACATCTGATCTGCTCGAGTTCCAGTAAATGTCTTCAAACTCATTGGATGGTACTTCATTCTACAATAAGATAATGAGCCAAATGCCACAAAGGAGTTTATCAGAGCTATAATGGAAAACTCTTGAATGGCCAAGCCAGTCACAAACTGAAATCCAGCTGAGCAGGCATTCCATATGCTAAAGAGAAAACATTACAGAACAAGCCCCCCAAAACAAGATGGCTGCATTAGAGGCTTGGCAGAGCATCACCAAGATCCTCTGCTCTTGGCGATGTCTATAAATCACAGACTTCAAGCAGTCATTACACGTGAGGGATATGCAACAAAGTCCTAAACATGACGGCTTTAATAGACCTGCCATTGCTGTGTCACAAACATTGTGGCACCCTGAAATGGGAGGACCGTGTAGAAAACGGATAAATGAAAATCTGCAATGTGCACCTTAATCACATCTGAATTGTTGGATTTGTAATTTTAAACTGTAGAGCAAGGAAACATGTCAAACATTATGGAGGGCACTGTATGTGTGACATAGATCTCAGTATGATTAGGAAACTTGTCAAGTGACAATACAACAGGAGGAACGGCAAACAATGACCTGAGCACTGAGTTAACACTCGGAAAGAAGAATTTAATGGAGAGAAGTGCAAAGTGCTACATCAAGGGGAACACAGGATGGGAGTACACAATGGGCTGCAGGGGTCAACGTCTGAAAGGGATTTAGGAGCTGACATTGACACAAGGTATGTATCATCTAAGCAATGTGCGGAAGCAATCGAAGAGGCTAATAGAATGTTAGGCAATATCATAAAATCGTGACTATACTGTATATCTATGGACGTTATCCTCAGACTATATAATGCATTGGTGAGATCACTGTGTGCAGTTCAGGTCACCACACCACAAAAAAGACATAGCAGCACATGAAGCTGTGCAGAGGAGAGCAACCAAGTGCATCCTGGGACTGAAGGACATGTCATTACTGTGACAGACTTGGAGAATCCAACAGAAAAGACTGCATGGAGGTCTAATCCAGGTCTTCAAAATCACTCAAAGGTATTGATTGACAAAGCAGATCCAGCAGAATGGTTACGACTCAACAGTGAATCCCATCCTTGAAAACATCCATGGAAAATACAGAGAGCTAGGAAGCAATTCTTTACACAAATTCTGAAACAAACTACAGAGATTTGAAGTTGAAACAGAAACCCTGACAACCTTTAAGAAGGATCAGGATGAGACGAATGAAACAAGCGACAAATGGGCTGAATGATCACCTCTCCTTTGTCCAGTTTCATATGTTTTTCCACAGGGTTCATTCCTGCCATGCGGGGAACATGAGATAATCAAATAAGTGGGCCCAGAAGACAGATTAACTGTTTAATGGCCAAACTGACACGCCGAAACATCTGTGAAAAAGTTTTCAGCTAAGACTCGGATCCTACAAAACACGGACACGTTTAGACGAAGACCGTCATTTACCTGCCACTGCCCAATGAACACAGGATTAGAAGAATAACGTAACAAAAGGAAACGGTTCTCCTTGTATGATTGTCAAAAGAGGTTATTAGAAGTAATAAGCTTCTCGGCAGATAATAAACGGGTTGATGCTAGAGGATATTCGACTGTAAATGGTTTGGTTAATAATACCAATTTCTCCATTTACAACAAATTCTGATTGGGTAGCAATAACAAAAACGCCTACTGCTATCAGAAGACGAGACAGGGCCATTCCATAGTAAGGTGTTCATCCGCCTTGTGATAACAGAACAGATTAATGATAACAATTAAGAGCTGAGCGGCAACAAGATTACTTATTAACGACATTGCAAATACTATGAATAATCCACTGGATGGCAAAGTGATGTGAAAATGATAGGAATAATAACCCAATAGTAGGTCACGAATTATAATAAAGAAATAATATTTTAATAGGGATCGTAGAAAATAGTGGTTTTATATACATCATACCTTATAGATATAAGGAATGAAGATGAAAGTCAGGTGGCAAGACCATCCAGCGCAGTGCAGGCCATAGAAAAAGCAATATGATACAAAATCTACGGTCCACCCAGATATGGCTACCCTCTCTGAGCGCCTGTAATCGGCCCGGCCGTAATTGGCTGGCTTAATAATGGCACCCACTTCTTCCTATAATTCATTTTTGGATTGAAATCATTGATACTCCCCCTTGTCATAAATTATAGCCATTCACGGCTGGTTGATGGCTCCCTTTGGAGTTTGCCAGGCTGCCTGGAAGGATTTCCTTCATCAGTCACTGCCAGTGCTCGTAAGACAAGTACTCAGAAGTCCCATTTTCTCCAGTGGGTCTTATCTGTTCCTCCCAATTTAGGCTGCTTACAGAACCCTGGGATCAATTACTGCAAAGAAATGGCTAATCAGATCGCGCTGAGCCACGGTTAAAAACTCATAAACGTTACCAGGCGGCGTCATGGTGAGAACGGCATCTCGACGGTTGTTATATAAAGCAGAAGAGAGAGAGTCGGCTTTGCTGCACCCTCGCAGAACACTGCAGCCTTATTCGCCAGTGCCAAAGTGATGAATGGGTACCTTGAGCTGAGGCCTATGTCAATTATTTGTGTAATGGAGTTCGGCGAACAGCTGATGAAGAATTTGGTTTACACCTAGTAGATGGCAGGTGGGGGGGGGGAGAGCGGGCATAAGGGGGTCTAGAGATCTGACATCCTGCAGATTAGTAGTCCCGACTGCTCGGCAGCAATTCAAATGTTGTGAAGCATGCATTGACATTTTTTCTTAGCCTTAGAGTTTGTTTTGTAGATTTAATTTTAAATGGATCCATTTGCCATTTTTGCTCATCCATCAGTAACTTGTGTATTTAGAAATTTCTGCAAATTTATTTTAAATCAAAAACATCGGAGCAGGCTAAAGGACTTGAATGAGGGTGATTCTGAGCCAGACTAGGATGTGGAGGAGTGTACTGACTCTTTTTCTCACTTTTCTACAGACCGTTCACAGGAAATCCCGCCTGGTCCTGATGATGTCAAGCCTGCTTCCTACCCCTTTGACGTCACTCCCGGATCCGAGCCTTGGGAGGAAAACCCTTCCAGGTGAGGCCCCTCTCATGTCATTTCCGGGCCTGAGCCTATGGAGGAAGACCCTTCCGGTTCCTACCCCTATGATGTCATTTCCTTTATTGGCCCTTAAAAGAAGCCACTTTTCTCCTATCCCTTTCAGTTCTGTTTTGGACAGAACTTAATTTTGTTAATTTTGCAGCCAGGATATAATAATCGGGTGGCTGCCCCAAAACTTACTATGGCTCTTTGGAGAGTTTGTGACAGAGCCGGAGTTGGGTGGAAGAGGACAGAGCTTGCGAGTGAGGAGTTGGAGGCAGCAGAGAGAAGAAGGAAGTCTAAAGGACTGTGTTATTGGTGACTGGGGTTGTGTTGTGCAGAAGAGCAGAGAATAAACGTGTGTGTTTTGGGACATTCTGTGTCTGCCTGTCTGTGTCCGGGTCCGAAATCTCCATATCAGACACTTAATGTAACTCCTTTGGCATCAATTACAGCTTCATGTCTTCTTGTGTAAGTCTCTACAAGCACTGCATATCTAGAATTGGGTGGCTTATTCCAGTCCCCCATTAGATTAGATGAGAAGCATCCGTAAACTGACATCTTAAGGTCTCTACTCTGATGATCTGTGGGGTTTAAGTCTGGGCTTTGGCCGAGTCACTCAATGACACTCGAAGACTTGTCCCAAAGTCACTCCAGCGGTGTCTTGGTTGTGTCCTTTGGGTTAATGTTATATTCAAAAGTGAACTGTGGCCTCAATGTGAGGTCATGTATATTCTGGAGCAGGTTTTCTTCAAGGACCCCTCTGGATTTGGCTGTATTCATCCTTCTGTCAGCGTTGACCAGCCTTCCTGGCCCTGCTGCTGAGAAATCCCCCCATTGCATGAGTTATCTCCATTTTTTACAGCATCAATGAGTGTGATTTTTACAGGTTGACCTACACCTTTCTAAATCAAAAATCATGTTTTGTCATGGAATCACTCCACAATCTGTTCCAATCCAGATATTAGTACTGTGGTAACTGCAAGATGGCCGGCCATAAACCCAAAATGGCCCTGAGAAGAAGCTTCTGTTTTTACCCAATGAGCAATAGAAGAACTCTTACTGCTCGTGGTGTAAAGAGGATGCTTCTGAGAGCCTTTGTAATCTAGACGTTGAAGGTTCACAGCTGACCATTCGTGGTTACAGCAGTACAAATGTCTAAATTGGAATGGATTACAGTGTGATTCCATGCCATGATCTGCTCTGCATTTGAAGGTCCTTTTTATCTTACCACTTTGGGTGATGGTTTCTCGGTTATGTTGTAAAGGAGCTACTTCTGAGAGCTTTTAAAATCTAGATGTTGAGGGTTCATGGCTGAGCACCTACAGTACAAATTTCTAAACTGGAACAAATTATGATGTGATTCCACACCATGATCTGTCCTACATTTGAAGGTCCTTCTTATCTTTCCACTCTGGGTGATGGTTTCTCATTTTCGGAGTAAAGCAGATCCTTCTGAGAGCTTTCAAAATCTAGACGTTGAGGAACCATGGCTGACCATCCACAGTCACATCAGTACAAATGTCTAATTTGGAACAAATTATGATGTGATTCCACAACATGATCTGCTCTGCATTTGAAAGTCCTTTTTATGTTGTTACTTTGGGAGATGGTTTCTTGCTGATGGTGTAAAGGAGATCCTTCTGAGAGATTTTGTACTCTACACGTTGAGGCCTCACGGCTGACCACCTGCAGTACAAATGTCTAAAGTGGAACAGATTATTACGTGATTCCACACCATGATCTGTTCTGCACTTGAATGTCCTTTTTATCTCATCACTCTAGGTGAGGGTTTCTTGTTTATGATGTACAGGAATTACTTCTGAGAGCCTCTGCAATCTACATGTTGAGCATTAACAGATGTCCACCCACAGTACAAATGTCTAAATTGGAACAAATTATGACGTGATTCCACACCATGATCTGTTCTGCACTTGAAGGTCCTTTTTATCTCACCACTCTGGGTAATGGTTTGTTGTTCATTGAGTAAAGGACCTGCTTATTAAAGATTTTGTAATCAAGACGTTGAGGGTTCATGGCTGACCACCCGCAGTACAAATGTCAAGAATGGAATGGATTAGGCTGTGATTCCTTACCATGATCTGCTCTGCATTTGAAGGTCCTTTATTTCTCGCCACTGTGGATAATTGGCTCTTGCTTATGGTGTAAAGGAGCTTCTTATGACAGCCTTTGTAGTCTAGACGCTCAGGGTTCATGGATGACCTCCCACAGTACATATGTCTAAATTGGAATAAAATATGATGTGATTCCACACCATGATCTGTTCTACACTTGAATGTCCTTTTATTTTATCGTTTTTAGTGAGAGTTTCTTGATGATGATGTAAAGGAGATCCTACTGAGAGCTTTTAAAATCTAGACGTTGAGGGTTCATGGCTGACCACTTACAGTATAAATGTCTAAAATGGAATAAATTATGATGTGAGTCCATACCGTGATCTGCTCTGCATTTGAAGGTCCTTTTTATCTCACCACTCTGGGTAATGGTTTGTTGCTTACAGCGTAAAGAACCTGCTTATGAAAGATTTTGCAATCTAGACGTTGAGGGTACATTGCTGACCACCAGCAGTACAAATGTCAAGATTGAAATTGGATTAGGCTGTGATCCCATACCATGATCTGCTCAGCATTTGAAGGTCCTTTATTTCTCACCACTGTGGATAATTGGTTCTTGCTTATGGTGTAAAGGAGCTTCTTATGAGAGATTTTGTAATCCAGATGTTGAGGGTTCACAGTTGATGATCTGCTCTGCGTTTGAAAGTCCTTTTTGTCTTACCCCTTTGGCCACCAGTTTCTTGGTATTGCTTGGTGTCCGCTGTATTCTGGGCCCATGCTTGTCGGCAACTGTTACTTTAATCATCTCTTGGTTTTATTGCACTCATAATGATCCTCAGACACCTTTACATGGCATTCACACCGACTTGTCTGCCAAAACATGAACACGATGTGCAGCTGTGGCAGCTCACTGAGGTACCTGTTTCACAGATTCAATAATAATATTTCTTGGAAGCTCTGATGAATGCTTATACTTCCCTTGCTTTACCTTCACATCAGTTTGGCTTGGAGGGAAGCTCTTGTTGCTTGTTATTGTTGAGTTAGTGAATGGCTGAGTATTTTCCTGCTGTGACTGTCGCTTGCTTTCAAGGCCCTAAATTGTCTTGCCGCTGGGCCTCAGATGGTGCTGAATACGATTCCATAAAAGTGCCACATTTCTAAAGATCCCGACACCTCACATTGTGCTCTTTTATGATAGCGGCTGCTTCACTGCAGATCAGACATCTGCTGAGCATTTCAAAATGAGGACATTATAAAGACATGCTATTCTATCCATTCATCATTGAAATGACGATTCTATGTATTCATTTTTTTTTTATAAGAGATCTGAACTGAAATATTTTTGCAGGTTAACTTGATAACTGACTTGCAACCTTCATTTTGAATGTTAGGTCCTGGCTAATCAGTAACAGTTACATGATTAGCAGTAGGCAATTCACAATCGCTGGAAGGGGAACATTAAGGATGATGGAGCAGCCCTACCTAGATGATATAGCACCTGACGTTTGTGATAATTACCACTAGAATTACCAGAGCCTATGAAAAAACTTGTAAATCCATCCCACCTTAAGTCCCTTCGCACCTCTCTGTCAGCTTCTTTTGTCTTGTAAATGTGTTGTAAACTGCTATCACATCCCCCCACCGCTGCACAAAGTTTTTTCAGCTCAAGTCTGTTTACCTGCATGTCAGTTGCTTAGAATTGTATAGAGTAAATACTATATCGTTATTTGGAACACATGTATTTCATGTGTGTTCCGTGTCTACAACAATCCATGTAAACACATCGTTAAAGCAGATACGTTTTTCATGTTTTAGTAATAACTGACAAAATGTAGACATGAAGAATATAATGTGTGAAATCTAAAGTCCAAATATCAAATAAACACTTTCACAAAAGGTACAAGTATAACAAAACAAGTGCGCTTTTATTCAAGAACTTTTGCCTCAATGAAAGGTGCATTGAGGTGCATAATTTTTGTTTTATTTCTTATTTTATTGTTCCATGTAAACAGGGCTTTTGCCCAGTTGGCACCACAAGCATTTGGATTTGTCCTGCATCTTCATTCACTCCGCTACACTATAAATATACAGATCCTTTGCTGTGGCAGTCTAAATTGAGGTTAGGTGGTCCTGTTTGCTTTAACACTAGAATCTCTGAATCCTGCGAAAAAAACTCGCAATCCTGGCTCACCTTAAATTCCTTCACACCTCTCGATCAGTGTTTTGTAAATGTGTCGATCAGCACAAGCAGTCTGCTATCTCATTGATGGAGCTCCACTTGGGCAAAAAGTTCTCCCAGCTCAAACCAAGGCTCCTGATCTGCGTTTGAGGTGCCTGGAGTTGTAGAGGGTAAATAATATATCATCATTTGGAATACATACATTTTATTGAGTGTTCAGTGTCTACAGCGATCTGTGTAAATGTAGGATGAAATGCGAGGCAGGACTTGTTGAACATGTAACTAAAAAAGAAACTTTTTTCATGTTTTAGTATCAATTGACAAAATGATGTGAATAATGTGTGAAGACTGAAGTCGAAATATTAAATAAACACTTTCGCAAAAGGTACAAGTATAGCAAAATAAATGCATTTTTATTTAAGACTTTAATCACAGAAAATGAAATCGGATCAGGGTACGACCTTGGCATGACAACTTGGGTGGTGTAGCGGTAAGAACTGCTGACTTGTAATCAAGAGGTTGCTGGTTTGCTTCCTAGCTGGACCGTTTTGAGGATTGAGCTGCTCTTATTGTTACTGTTATAGAATAAAAACATACATCTGAATGAGTCACTAACAGCCGATGGTTGTAAATTTATGGTACTTGTAAAAGCATTTTTTTTAATCCACTTTTATTCTCTCAGTCATGTTCATGCTTCCCCCCACCCCCGATCTGACACTGTTAGTTTTCAAATTAAGACGTGTTGTAACAAGGGTGAACTCAGATGAGGATGAGGGATCTACATCGGATAAAGAGAACAGAAGTCCTCCCTGCAAGAAACGTTCATTCACACATAAGAACAACGCAGCTGCACCAGGCGTAAAGGCGAAAGATGGTATCGTTTGGATGCAGCAACAGGTTGGGTGTCATCCTGCCAGTCAATGTGCCACATGCGTGTTCTTCAAAGAAAAAGCAGGGCATGCCGAGCTCGCCAAGGTATTGTGCAGAGTCCTGTTTGTGACAATGTTTTGTGGTGGTCTTTTATATAAAAAATATTAAAGCCAGATGGAATGTCATTTACCTTGATTTATTTACTTATCTTCCTACATTGTGAAGTCACAAGTAGACTGCAGAGCTTCCTGTGTTTGATTGACACATGCTTGCTGACAAAGTACACGTGTAATGTCACAAAAAGTGTGACAGCATCTTCCACCTGCAGCTATAGACTCTTCAGTATGTGAAGGACTCTTCACGCTAGTGTTTAGAGCTGGACAATAGAGTCCAGCTACAGTCAGGACAGTTTTAGGCCTCGGGCAGATTAAGCGACCTGAGATGTTCTGAGGCCCATAAGATAACGCCCCTGTCAGATGCATCTCTTTTGACTCCACCCACTTTCCACTCCCCCACCCCACTCCTACACTTTTGTGCTAAATGTACTATTATAGTAATGGTGGCAAACTGAACGTCTGTACAAAAAAATATCTGTTATAAATAAAAAAAGCTTCACCAGGATAAACTGTCACGCTAATGTAATAAACGTCTCTTTGTACTTGCTGCAAAGTGGCGAGCCATCCCCAATGGGCACACAAAGCCGCTCAGCTAACAGAGAAGGTCTTAGCTAGGCGATTCAAACGAATACTTTATATCTCTTTGTGCTTCTGAGGCTGAGTGCATGATTCCTCTTGAGCATAAACTCCGCCACAATTAATGCATCGTTAATATAAATATTAAACTGTTGTACACCAGTAATAATACAGTACTAAAGATATATAACACAAAGAGTAGGAGTATAGCATATTTTGACTGTTTACACAAATTATATGATTTATTCGATTCAGAGTCTATAAGAATATGTAGTGTTAATCGTAGCTGAGTGCAACTTATAATTTATTCTTCTTTGTCTTCTTCCTTAGCTTTTCCCATTTTTCTATGGGGTCAGCCTTCTGATTACCAGAGTAGATCCTCAGTCACAGAGCCACTAATCCATTGAGTGTGGCGTATAACTAGTGTCACACATGTACGATTAGGAGGCAGTCAAAGAGCCTAAAGGTGAGTAAGACATCACGAGATAAAGGGTTGTCACGTGGTACTTACCTAAACTCTCTTTTGCCAACAGAAAACAAGAAGAGAAATAATCCCACAACTTCCGGATTTCAAAATGGCCACGATGACGTCACTTCCGGCCAACATTGATGACGTCACTTCCGGCACCTACAAACCACTTCACTTCCGGCTACTCAAAATGACGTCGTTTCCGGTTCCTGTTGCAACGTCACCATTTTGCCAACCATTTCCTGTCACCTGTTTTCTGTTCTATATAACCACCATTTTGTTACAGTAAAGTGGTTCATTATGCTTTCAAGACTTTGAATCATCGCATTTTTTTCAGTATTGTCTGTACGACAATATACAGGGACAGTCCCCAAACCTTTATTTTGGTATTTGTGACGTTCTTTCTACCACACTACCATATTAAAAAGTGCAGTCTCATGGCAAAAGCAGATATAAAATGTATAGTACAAAATACAAAATGTTAAGATCTTTTGTTCAATTTGTTTCTAATATATGACACCAAAACAAATGCTTCGGATGCAGAACTGAAAGGCCTTGATAATTTAGAAGTTTAATAAATGCTGAATACACATTTGAGTGCAGGAACTAAAGGGAATTAAAATCATCATGAGGGACGTGTAATATGGGTGTCAGTTCACCAGCGAAACAGGGAAAGGGCTCCAGAAGGGGGGTCGTCAATTTATAGACCTCACAGTGTCTGAAGTGCTTGGGTCTGTCCAAGGCCTAAAACCGTCCTGACTGCAGCTGGACACTACTTCATTTGGATGGTGTATGTGTCCAAACAAAGAAGTCTGACTGCATTCGTGTACCATTGCTCACGTACTGAAGCTGACACTTTAGACATTCAGGCACATTTCCTCCTCATAAGCCTGTGTAAGTTGTTATGCTAGGTTTTTGCTATTGCTTGCAAAATTGTAAGAAGATCAAAATAGAAGCCCTGAAAGTGTAAGACCACATTGATTTGTTTGGGAGGGCTATGCTATAGTGAGATTAGACAAGGCAAGGAGCAATTGAACTGCAGCGGATATGAGTGACAATTCTATGGGTTGAATTGTATGTCAATGCAAGAATAGCTTTTAATCAGTTGTGCCCTGCATTTTCACTAATTTTTTTTTTTTAAATGATCTACGAAACCACTGTTGCATTACTTAACACCTGCTATTATTAAACAGTTGCTAATGTGTGTCTTTTATTTTTTTTATCTTTTTTTTTATCTTTATATTATTATTTTTCATTTTTAAATGATGTGGTGAGACAGTAATCATAATTAGCTAGTAGTCATTTTTTTTTAATTGTGCATGGGTGAAATGCTTTCAGTAGGAAGAAAAAGAGGGGAAAAGAAGCACCTTGGATTTTTTTCTTTATCTTTCTTCATTCTTTTCATCTGCACCTTATATTTGATGGCATCAGTGAGCAAGAACCGCATTTTATTAATAATTCATTGCTTGGCATAAGACTGCCATGGCACACTAGTAATTAATAGCTCTTGTAGTCTTATTCATTTTTTTGTTTGTGTCTCTTCATTTTCTCTTGAGTACAAGCCCAGTTTCCAAAGTACATGTAAAGGTGCCATTGCACGGGGCATCACAGACACACATGACCTTGTATGGGAGTATGCATATTCAAAAAAAAACTGCAATGTCTGCTGATTTGCCATCTTTTTAGAATTGCATAATTCTAAAATTTTTCACCTTTCCTTGTCCTCCACTTGAAAATCTTAACATTTGTTTGTCAGCAGCGCTCTCAAGTTGCTTTTTACAAGGAGACCTAAATATAGATAAGGGTTTGGAACTTTCAGCCAACCAAGCATGGCTTTTGATCATAGACTTTTATTAAGAAAATTGCTTTAATTATACTATACCACGATTTGATTTTGCTTGTCTGCCGCAATGATTGCTGGAGCTGTGCAATTATTTACATTCAAAACGGCTATAATGCACACTCTGAATACCTGCTACCAGGAAGTCAAAACGTCTCAGAAATTAAACAGACAGAAGTGTCTGCACCAATGGCACTCAACGTGCCTGTTTCATAAGATTCATGTGTCGATACTGAATCGCATAACTGAATTTAGGATTCAGTTCTTTAATTGTTCAAAATATAGCAAAGATATTTTATACATTTTAACCCTTATGCCATATTAAAAGGCTCAGTTATTCAGAAATACAGTTTGAGAAATGTGTGTCGATGACAAATATTCTGAATTCAGGATTTCTACAGCCAGTAACACAAAACAAAGTAACACATTCTCGGAACAATAACAGCAAAGTTTTAGCAAAGTCAACATTTCCATATTACAACAAGTAAGAAAACATATTGTGAAGACCCAGGAGTGCACCTGCCGCCCCAATCCAACACAAACAGGCAACAAACCTCATTTATCTGGAATTTAAAGCATCCACATATCCAAAGGGTCACCCTACAAAGACCTAAGGCAGAAGGTGGCATGGCACTACCCAACTTTCAATTTTATTACTGGGTGGCAAATATACAAGCTATAAAAACCTGGGCATTGACACAAATATGAACATACACAGGCTTGGTGCGCAATAGAAATAAAATCCTGCAGTACTTCTTTATATTAATTAAAATCTATCTATCTATCTATTATATAGTGCCTTTCATATCTATCTATCTATCTATCTATTGTGAACCCGGACCGGACACAGACAGGCGGACATGTTGTTTTTCACCCACCACATGTTTATTTACAATATTTACAGTCTTTAAATTGGTCACACAGACCCCAGCCAATGGTCACTAAGACCCAGTCACGTGCACAAAAACCCCCCCAAAACTCAGTCCTGGCCACAATGCCTCTCTTCGGACTGCCGCCACAGCTCTCCTGAGCTTCATCCTTCCTCCTCCCGACTCCAGCCCTGAATGAATGGAGACGGCCCCTTATATAGAGTCCCCGGATGAGCCCCAGGTGTTCCCGGAATTCCTCCTCTGGCCACGCCCCAGCGTGGCGGAAGTGCCGGCTGTCCTCCCGGCAGCTCTCCGGGCGCCGTCCTAACTCTTCCCCCCAGCACTTCCTGGTATGGAGGAAGTGCCTGGGTAACAGGTCCCCAAGGCATTGGGGCGCCTCCTGGCGGTGACCACGGGCCCCTACAGGGTGGGGCTTCCATGCCCTGTACCCGTGGCCCCCAGAGCAACCAGGAAGGCGGCCCCCACGTGATCCAGGGTGGGCTTAGACCCACATCCGGTCCCTAACGGCATCCCGGCCGGGTCGTTGCCCCTGGCATCCCTGACACTATCTATCTATTCCTTGTTTTCTACCCCAATGAGTACAAGAAGTCATCGCCAATATACTAACAACCCAATTGTGTTTCACTCACTCAGAATATGAAACCAATGTAGGAAGCACTTCAAGATAGAGAAGCTTTCATCTGTGGCATCTCTACATGATAACCACATTTTTCCACTCTCTGAAACATAAACAGTTTTTAATGTCTGGAAAACATCTGGGATTAAATCACTTAGAGATCTGTACAAAGACAACGTCTTTGCATCCTACGAACAATTACATTCCAAATTTAACTTTCCAGCAACACATTTCTTTCACTAACTTCATATTAGAAATTTTGTTAAACAAAACCTGCCCAATTTTCCTCACCGCCCACCTACCTCTATTCTGGAAAAAATATTGATCAGTCCCTCCCTTTCAAAGATCCAACAGTAGAGTGGGAAAAGGATCTCTCACTCAACATCTCAGAAAAGGAATGGAAGGCAGCAGTGCAGAGAATTCACTCGAGCTCCATATGCACAAAGCATACAGTTATTCAACTTTAAATTATCTATCGAGCACATCTGTCTTGTTTAAAATTGTCTAAAATGTTTACAGGGTAAGATCCAACCTGCGAACGTTGCAATCGAGCTCCAGCCCCACTAGGCCACATGTTTTGGGCCTGCACCAAATTAACATCATTCTGGACCAAAATCTTGAAATGCCTCTCAGACAGCCTTGGCGTCACAATCACCCCTAATCCATTAACAGCTGTGTTTGGTGGGCTCACAGAGGGGCTTGAAGTGGAGAAGGACAAACAAACTGTAATGGCCTTTACTTCACTATTGGCACCGTAGACTTGTCTTGCTCGATTAGAAGAACCCTAACTCTCTTATTCTAAGTCAGTGGGTAACTGATGTTATATGCTATCTGAAACTGGAAAAAATCAAATTCTCACTTAGAGGATCTGTGCAGAACTTTTTCTAAACTTGACAGGATCTAATCAATAAAATTTTAGAAAAAGCAATTAAATCAAGGAAGTGGATTCTCTCTTTTTTATTCTATTTATTATAATTCATTTATTTATTTCCATATTTTCATTATTATTAAAGTTTTATTCTGCTGACCTTGCTCTATTTCTCATGGGTGGGGTTTGATTTGTTTCAAACCTTGTGTTGTTAAACTTGACTTGCTTGTATGGAATGTTGTTTGATTCTAATAAAATTAATACAATGTTAAAGAAAAACAAAACATTCCAACAGTCACTGGCACAGTAAACTCCATCCCTTTCCTCCAGAGCATTGCAGCCTCCTTCCCTCTCCACAGGCAAGCTTCACAAGCCTTGTACTCCGACTCTGGCTCGCTCTGTGAGGCTGCCGACTCCTTTTTAAGCTGCACCCAGGAGCACTTTAGGTGGTCCGTTAGAAGGTATGGAATTGCTCCCGGGTGTGGCTGAAGCCCAAAGTAGGGCTCTGCAGCTCCCATTGGTGGCATCCACAAACCCCAACAGGGCTATGCCGCCAAATAGTAATTCCCATACAGCCCCTGTGGAAACCCGAGGTGCTATTGCAACCCATGGGGAGTGCCAAGTAACAGTTCAGGGAAGACAGCGCCCTTCGGAAGTCCTCTCCCCTTGTCTTTCCATTTCAGAAGCATCCCGGCCAGTTAATGGCACTAGGATGCCATCCATCACAATATGCATGGCATAACATTCAGTTAGCAAAGTTAACAAATCTAGTCTTATATTATGATAACGCTATGTTCTGCTTTGCCCCCAAAAGATTTTTGGCTCCTTTTATTGCTCTTTTTGGGCAGCTTGCTATCCTTGGATGAACAGCCACACTAAAATGGAGATTGCGCGCTCATTTTATAAGCGCCCCTGTGGCTGGTATTGAAGCTGCTCCTTTGAATGGTGGAATGCCAGCTCATACTGTAGGTGATTCAGCACCAATGTATTAGGCCAGCTGATGCACGAATCAGCACCATTACATTACGATGGATTAAATATTTGGGGCACAGGCAGGTTAAGATTACAGGTTAGACAATGTACGCGTGGCTTCACATTCAAGTGCGCTCAATGAGTGAGTTAACTGATATGAAAGTTCATTTAGCTAACACATTTTGCTGTTGCTGCTACCTTTGAGTCAGTTATCATCATATTTCATTCAGCATTTCTTCCCTGGCTGGGCCTCTTGTCTGTTTTGTCTACTTTTGTGCCATTTATTTGTATTGATGTTTCTTTTGTTTATTATGTATATTATTCTTTGTGCTTATTTGATTAAATCCCAGGCATTTTATGGGTGGTCCCTTAAGGGGCGGGGCCACCTGCCAATCACCATCAGGAACTTCCCTCCACCTTCTGTATTGGAGGGTATTCCACACTTCCTGGTGATTCGTGTCGAACGTGTTAGGGAGTGGAGTGTTATTTGTGTTCTCTCATGCCTTATTGCTGTTATGATTTTCTGCATCTTTGAACCTGTGCTCTGTTTTTGCCTTGGGATTCTGTATTGAGACTGTGTTTGCAATGGATTGCCTTGCCTTCTCCGGTAACTTCTCTCCTGCTGCTAGGAGTTTCTTGGATTACAGAGCCTTTCTGTTAAAATAAACCTTTAGTTCTTAAAGATTCTTCTGGGCCCATTAGTTTCTAGTTGGGGGTTTGGATGGTAATTCCCCACTAGAGGGCAATTTTTAAAAGTGTTTTGGGACTTTTGTGCTTACGGGACTCCTGAGTCACGACCATAATCACATTTTTATTTATTATCTTTGTAGCAATGAGTCAAATTTAAAAATAACAGCGATAATGGAATGCAATTCTGTGTGTCAGTAGAGTAAATTAAAGATGTGCTTTTTAAAAATGCTTTACAATGGGGCTAAAAGTAGAGCACAAATAAGCTTGCAGTGGCTCATTAGTTTTCATACACAGCAGACTGCAATTCAAGTGATGTGAAACTGACATCGACTGATGTGTGTTAGTGGTGGAGGGTCTGTGACTAAAAATCACGATCAGTGTTATCCTATGAAAGGAGTAGAGTGCTGTACCGTGTTAGCCATAGATTGATACAGGAGAAAGTAGGGTGAAATGACACTTTCTCTAGTGATGGTTATCTTATCTCTACATTTTATTAGTTCATTGTTCTCTTCTTTCAGGGTTAATTCATCTCAGGTGTATTCATTTTGCTAACATTTGAGCAAAAGTTTGTTATGATGAAAGAAAAAAAATCACTTTGCTGTCCCAATATAAGCGAGAGTATTTTTCAGTTTCTTTGCTACACCTTGCCTGATGAAGGGGCCTTAGCTGCCTCGAAAGCTTGAATTTGTAATCGATTTAATTAGCCAATAAAAGGTGTCATTTTTCCCTACGTTCTCGTCTATGAAAGGAGAAAACCAAATGCCGGAAGTTCCCCATCTAGATATTAATATTATTTAAAACTCAGTAATTTATTCCCAAATCCAAATCATATTATGTGATGTTATCTACAGTTAAATTCTGCTCTGTTCTTGTAAAATTTTTATTTTATACTGTATTGAGAATTTGTTCTGTGTATTGTATTGTATTGTATTGACCCCCTTCTTTTTGACACCCACTGCACGCCCAACCTCCCTGGAAAGGGTTCTCTCTTTGAACGGCCTTTCCCAAGGTTTCTTCCATTTGTTCCCTACTAGGAAGACCCAGGACACGCTGGGGGGACTATGTCTCCTGGCTGGCCTGGGAATGCCTCGGGATTCACCCGGAAGAGCTAGAAGAAGAGGCCGGGGAGAGGGAAGTCTGGGCATCTCTGCTTAAGCTGCTGCCCCCACGACCTGATCTCGGATAAACGGAAGAGGATGGATGGATGGATGTTCCCTACTAGGGTTATTTTTCCTTGTCTTCTTAGAGAGTCAAGGCTGGGGAGCTGTCAAGAGGTAGAGCCTGATAAAGTCCATTGCGGCACTTCTTGTGTGATTTTGGGCTTTACAAAAATAAATTGTATTGTATTGTATTTTATTGCAATTTTAAAATAACTAAGATAACTTGGAGAGGACAGATTTATTGGAGTACTAGCAAAATACCCACGCTTCACAGGGGAGAAGTAGTGTGTTAAAGAAGTTATGAAAAGAAAAGTAAACATTTTAAAAATAACGTAACCTGATTGTCAATGTAATCGTTTTGTGACTGTTATGAGTGTTGCTGTCATCAAGGATTTGATTATCATTATTTCTTTCGATCAGGTTCGTATTTGGAGGATGTGTTGTGTTCAAGTTCCGTGTTTGTCAACCGTTGTAAAGATCACAGGTTTCATTCATCGAAGTGATCACCACCCAAATCGGTACTCGTGAATCTAAGATGTTTAACAGGCATTCCCGGTATTAAGTTGTGGATTTGCCTGTGAGTCTAAGAACATAATTTAAACTTAAGCTTCACACCTTGCTTTCCTATTGATAAGTCTACAAAGGCTTGTTCAGATTCAGAGGGTTGTTCCTTTCTTACTGCATCAATAAACAGCTCGTCTTCCTCTTTATCTGAGACATCACACACTGCATGTACGGGTTTACCTTTCCCAGTCCTGCAAACTTTAGCGAAGTGGTTCAATTTACCACATTTTTTACACTGTCTTCCTTTAGCGGGACATTGACTTTTTCCACCGTGTGCTTTGTTTCCTCAGTAGCTGCACTTATGAATATGCTTGTATGCGTCAAACGCTTCATATTCTTTTGCTGCCTTCTCAATTGTGTAATGCGTTTTTGTTCAGCGCTCTTTGGAGGTCTTGCTTGTTGTCTGCGTATGCCGTTCACAGTCAGTTCACGTGAGCCGCTCGGAGTACATGCATCGAAGGTTCTCAGCTGTGCTTGTGCTATCTCGTGCGATCTCGCGATGTCCACGGCTTTATTTAATGTTAGCTCAGACCCGGCACTTAAAAGTTTCTCTCGCACTTTTGCTGAGTTTGTGCTAAACACTATTCTATCCCTGACCATCTCATCTTCGTTTGCATAAGCACAGTCCTTCACCAGCAATTTTAACTCCGTTACAAACTGATCAAAAGTCTCGTTTATACCCTGCGTCCTCTCATTAAACTTGTATCTCGCGAATATCGTATTCATCTTAGGCATGACAAACGCCTCAAAACGGTCATAATAAGTTTTCAGTACCTTGGCTTCCTCCTGGGTGAGAGTCCATGTGTTAAAAATGTCTCTTCCTTTTTCCCCAGTCCACAGGAGCAGGTAGCTGCATTTCTCACTCTCGTCTTTGCCTTTTAGCGGGCCAGAAAACATCAGCTCCACGTGCTGTCAGAACTTTTTCCATTCTCCCGGCAGGTTAAGAGAATCCCAGTCAAGGCAGCGTGTCTATTGGATTGCTGCTGATGGACAGCCTTATATGGGCAGGCACTCAATTATGTGGGAGGCGTGGTGACGGGGTACGCAACTCCGCCTCACACGGCGACCGAGCTGCAGGCTATGGCATAGAATTTCGAAATGAAACCTGCTTAACTTTTGTAAGTGAGCTGTAAGGAATGAGCCTGCCAAATTTCAGCCTTCTACCTACACGGGAAGTTGGAGAATTAGTGATGAGTGAGTCAGTGAGTGAGTGAGTGAGTGAGTGAGGGCTTTGCCTTTTATTAGTATAGATAAAGTGAATACCCGCTTGAAGATTATAAGTCCAGATACACAGGAACAAAAGCAGCTTTTCAGGTAATCCATCCATCCATTATTCAACCCGCTATATCCTAGCTACAGGGTCATGGGGGTCTGCTGGAGCCAATCCCAGCCAACACAGGGTGCAAGGCAGGAAACAAACCCCGGGCAGGGCACCAGCCCACCGCAGGACACACACAAACACACCCACACACCAAACACACACTAGGGCCAATTTAGGATCGCCAATGCACCTAACCTGCATGTCTTTGGACTGTGGGAAGAAACCGGAGCACCTGGAGGAAACCCATGCAGACACGGGGAGAACATGCAAACTCCATGCAGGCAGGACCCGGGAAGTAAACCCAGGTCCCCTAACTGCAAAGCAGCAGCGCTACCCACTGTGCCACCATGCCACCCTCTTCAGGTAATGATAAACCATAATCCCAGGTTAGTCTCTTGCATTTTATACCACTAAGTGGCTCTGTCAACACATGACACTTGTTATATTTCAGCCCGAAATCCCCCCTTGACTGGGGTTCAAATTCTTGCTATTTTTATCATTCATTCCTGATTCTTGTAGTTATGTTAATGTTAGTTTTGTTTATGTACAGCATTCTTTGTTTTTGATTTTGCTGAGCTGCCTGTGTTATGTGCCATGTGTTTTGTGGGTGTTGCCTCAAGCGGCGGGGCCACCTGCCAGTCATGGCTAGAGACTGCCCTCCACCCAATGAATCTTGAGATTCTCCCACAATTCCTAGTCGTTCATTGTAAATGTGCTCTGAAGTTGGTGAGTTCTTGGATTTTTTTTTTTTGTTGCTTTTGTGAAATTCTAAATTTTGGGACTCTCTTGCTCTGTTTTCTCACCCATTCCTTCTGGATAACCTATTGGGCCTATGTTTGGTGTTGGATTGCCTTCTTGTTTAAGCAACATCTGTATGCATTCTCTATGCATATTGTGCTCCATTCTTGTTACAGGCTTTTCTGTGGAAATACAGTATTTTTTATATTACAATAGATAGAAGTGGCGCCCTTCCCAGGGTTTGTTTCCTGCCTTGTGCCCTATGTTGGCTGGGGTTGGCTCCAGCGGACCCCCGTGACCCTGTAGTTGGGATATAGCGGGTTAGATGATGGATGGATGGATAGAGGTAGCACGCCATATTGCTGGGGCAAGTGATATTAAGCTCCAATCATTTTGTCTGCTAGTCTGGCTTCAGTCGGTTCAGATGTTTCATTTGATTTGAGCCAGTAGGTGGCACTGATGTGCAAACCATAGTATACAAGAAAAACACTGGGACTACCAGGGTCAACATTTTTGGTTCCAAAGTAGTCTAGAGAGCAGCTATGCAAAATTTAGTCCAGATCAGTCAGAAAGTGTAGGATTGTATGGGATCAGACAGACAGAGAGACAGACAAACATTACATTTTATATACTAGAGAGCTCTGCCCCCTCCTTGCTTTGATGCCAAACCCCCGGTGGCGGTCACTGGGTGCCCACTATCTCTCGGCTGAGCTGCTTGAAGGGCATCAAGGTGCTGCTCCATTAGAGAAAGCGATTGTATTTATAGAGATAGTACGTAGAAGAGTATGCGGGGCGCGGGAGGAAAACGGTTTGGTCCTTAGTTATTACAGAAAGAAAATCGGTTACTTGAATATTTCATACAACTATCTATGTTAAATACCAATGAATAAAAAAAGTAGGCAAAAGTAGAAGTAAAAAAGTAAAATGTAACAAAAAGTAAATAAAAATTAAATTACATTAACGCCTCATCAAAAACAATATTATGAATTCCTTTATACTCTAACTTACATTCGATAAACGTTGCTTTTTCACATTTCTGTTCACATAATGCTTGGGATATTTTTCTCTTTCTCATTCTCTTTGTCCTTGATTTTTATTATACGCAGCTCTTTTTATTCATTTTCTTTTTTCCACATTCTTTATCAGTTCTTGCTGCTCTTTTTCTAAAAGTCGATGTTCTCGAATAGATAATTTGCTTTTCTGCCTTGCCGTTATAACTGACTGCGCTGAAGGGTGACTTAGCAGCACTAAGAGTGTCACAGGGTGGGACGGTGAGAGAGGATGTGCACAGTAGGAGTAACGATTGGACGAGCGGTGTGGAGGGGCGTGGTCAAGGTTGAATAACGCGTACAAGATGGAAAACCTTTTTAATATAATAGAGAGATATCAGTTCTGAGTTTGCCGTTCTATCTAGCTGGAGTTTGACAATGTATTCGCTCCAGTGGGAATTTTTGGAAGTATTTTTGGAGAATTGTGGAAGTCTTTAGTGCTTGAAAACATTTAAACATAACATTTTTTTAAAAGTATTCTCAATAGAGTGGTACCCAATAATTACCATAAGAAAAAAATGACTGTCAACACAAAATGACAAATACTAGTATAACATCAGTATCAATATTACCTTATGAAAGTAGGAAAGCAACTAAAATAAGTTGCCCATCTATCTATTGACTTTAGTTTAAACCCAGTAATTCATTAAAATCATATAAATAACTAAGAACTGATTAATTGCATTAACAGGAATACCAAAGGCGGCACGGTGGCGCAGTGGGTAGCGCTGCTGCCTTGCAGTAAGGAGACCTGAGTTTGCTTCCCGGGTCCTCCCTGTGTGGAGTTTGCATGTTTTCCCCATGTCTGCGTGGGTTTCCTCCCACAATCCAAAGACATGCAAGTTAGGTGCATTGGCAATCCTAACTTGTCCCTAGTGTGGGTGTGTGTGTGTCCTGCAGTGGGCTGGTGCCCTGCCTGGGTTTTTTTCCCAGACCCCCGTGACCCTGTGCTAGGATATAGTGGGTTGGATAATAGATGGATGGAATACCAAATGATACAATTATTTTAACGATATGAATTTCTATCTCTTTGGATACGATAAACAGTCACCCAGCTCTGCATGTTGTATGTTATAACGGCAAGTGACTTTTTCAGCACTGATTACAAACTGTTCTCCAGCCCAGTCCTTGCTATTCGTGGTGCATTCAGCCTCGTCATGTGAGGTAGAAACTGAACACCATGGTGTGGTCCACCTTGTATGCTCAGCAGCTCCCATCAACTGCAGCCCCTTTTTAAACTCAGGCCATGTTTATAGTATATCACTTAGTAGAGCTGCACCATTCCCATGTAATTAATTAGTTCAAACAACAGTTAGCTGCAAGATGATAATGTTGTTTCTTTACAATAATAATCTGCAGATAACGGTAGCTCAGTCAATCAGTCTTATATATGCCTATATAATTGGCTTCTCTTCCATTCATTTCCAGAAAAGTGTCTTTTTATCTGTACGTTTATGGTTATCCTACCTAAAGCAGCAGGAGGCTGCTCTGCTGTGCCGCTCTGGTGATACATTGGAGATCCGAGCCACAGCAGGATGAGTAAAAGAAGAAAATTTGCAAAACATAAAATTTAGTGTAGCCACTCTTACATTACAATTGAAACAGTAAACTAATTCATAGTTGAACTTGCACAGAATGTTTCTGTGCTTTAAGACAGACGAGTTTGCCGATTTGCCAATGCTTCTCAAAGGGAGACTTTGAAATTTCATAATATTGTGCATTGTGATCTATTTGAGATATCACTAGAAAAACTGAGCTGTTGTGACAAAGAGTAAGTGTGCCTTTTTCACCAAAATCAGTCCACTGGGAGCAGAGTTGTTTCATGCAGACAGACTTGGCTATTGCAGTAGGTGCTTCTCACATTATATGCAATTGTAACCAACAAAAGACATGGCAGTGTTAAAGAAAGTCCAGAGAAGAGTGACTATGCTTTGAATTGTAGTGACAAATACCTTTGTAGAATAAGTGTGCCTTTTCCAGTAAAAGTGGTTCACTGGTTAGCAGTTGTTTCATGCAGACAGACTTGGCTATTGCAGTAGGTGCTTCTCACATTATATGCAACTAGCAGAATACCCGCGCTTCGCAGCGGAGAAGTAGTGTGTTAAAGAAGGTATGAAAAAGAAAAGGAAAAATTTAAAAAATAACGTAACATGATTGTTAATGTAATTGTTTTGTCATTGATATGAGTGTTGTTCCCATATCTATATCTATGTATATATATATAGCAAAATACCCGCGCTTCGCAGCGGAGAAGTACTGTGTTAAAGAAGTTATGTTAATGTAATTGTTGTATATATATATATATATATATGCATACCTATCTACATCATATATACACACACATATACATACATACATACACAGACACACACATATATATAATTTGTGTGTGTGTATGTATGTGTGTGTGTGTGTGTGTGTGTGTGTGTGTGTGTATA
>JANRMT010062816.1:7915884-7943967 GCA_026402145.1 Polypterus bichir lapradei | reverse complement strand
CTATCTATCTATCTATCTATCTATCTATCTATCTATCTATCTATCTATCTATCTATCTATCTATCTATCTATCTATCTATCTGTCTCAGTGATAGATAGTGGCTGCAGGTTTTCATTCTAGCCATCTTCTTAATTAGTGAGCTGTTTTTGCTGCTAATTAACTTGTTCTGCCTCCGTTTTAATTGACGTGACTCAGACCCCTCTCAGTTGTTTCTTTTTCTTTAATGTGCAGCCAAACAATAATGAGACACAAAACAAGCCGCCACATGACCAGCTCACCTGAACAATAAAGAAAGGTGAAGGTCTTGGTCATCTTGACGTTGGTCTTAGAAAAAAAAGAAAATCAGCAGTCTGCTGTGGCGGAATGAGAGTAGCGACAAGTCCTGATATTCAATGATGGCTTTAATTAACAGCAATTGGTTTCTCATTAAGAAACTGGTTGGAGTGAAACTGGCTGGAGTCTGAAGCCCCAATTTAGCTGGCCATCTGTTGGCTCGTCTCACGTCTCAATTCTGTTTGGCTGCCATTTAATGAAGAAGCAAATCAATTCAGAGGACTGAAACCTTAAAACAGGGCTATGAAAATGAAGGGAAAAGGAGTTAATTAGCAAAAACTGCTTGCAGATTAGGAAAAGGGTTAGAATGAAAACCAGCAGCCACGGCGGCCCACCAAGACCGGAGCTGGACACCCCGATGTAGACGTATCTCAAGAAAAATGAAAGCAAGCAGGATGGACCTGACCGCAATTTGGAGTGCCACAATAGAGGGTCTGAATATTTACAGAAATTAGAGATTTCAGGTTTTGATCTTTAATGCAGTCACAGACCTTTCGGAAAATATGTTTTCACTGTGTCATTATAGATTAATGGGCCAAATGTATCCATAGAGAACTACTTAATGGATTTAGATCTGTTTTTTTTCTATAATTTGCTTGAACATTCTGACTGATTTTGTGACTTCTCTCATGGCGCTAAGTATTATAGTTGGGTTGTAGGCGTGATTTATTCGTGCTAATCAGAGAGAGAGGCAGCGGGCCAAGGGGACGGGGCCCTCCTCACTCTCACGCCAGCCTCCGTTAGAGTCTTTCTACCTATCACTACATATAGGAGCGACCCTTGCCTCCGCTTAGCTAGCGATACCTGTTTGTTCAGCAGACATTATTATCTAGAGATTGTTAAGGAGTAACGTTTGACATTTTCGAGAGAGAGATCAGAGCTACATGTGTTTTAGAGGGTAGCTGCTGATTGGCAGAGATATCACGGCCACGGGGGATGCTCTCCCGTCAGAGCTGAACACGATCAGCTACAGTGCCAACGTTTGACGTTAGAGTGTACCTACCTTCTGCTTGGCCAGAAATAAATTTTTTATATATATTTTTATTAATGTTTAAAGTTTGTCCTGTTTCACTACTACCTGGGCGGAACTGCGGGGGACAGCCAGTTTAAAATGGAAGCTACAACACAATAAAGAGTGCAGAAAGTGAAGAGGCCTTCATGCTTTCTCAATGCACTCCACTCCATTACGTAGTACAATAGACGGCCGGGGTTTACTGTCTCTAAAACTGGTACATTAAACATCTAACCACAAATGTGTTCTCTTCACGGATGAACAGAACGGGGTTCACGTGCTGCTGCCCTCTTGCCCACTTGTCTGCATGATGGTAGGACTGCCATGGAGATGGTCAGACTAAGGTTGGTCAAAGCTTGCTTTTGTAATGCTTGAACTAAAAAGAAAACCCCGCAGGTACACAGGGAGGCCATGCCACCTCCACACAGACGTGACCCGTCATCCAGGATTCCAACCGCGTCTCCTGCGGCCCTGCCTTGCAGAACACAACATGAAATAAATGGAAAGAACAAACTTTTGTTACTTGTCTTAACGGAATACTTTTGCCTCACACCACTTATGCTTTTATGTTTTCTGTGTGATTAATGTTACAAAACGGCCTAACTGCAGATATCCACACCACAATGACAGCACAGTAACAATAAAAATTCTTATTGAAAGTTATAGCGCATCAAGTGTTCTTCAATTCAGATCTCAAGGCCCATGGAAAGGAAAGCAATTGAAGTCAATCAGATGTCATGGAATGTTTCAATGAAAGCATAAATGAAGTCTTACTGTCAAGGTGATAAAGGCTTTCTCCTTGTGAATTGCAAAGTAATGCTAAAAAGATTAAATTATTTCTATAATTGCGGGGAATTTTGAGAAATTCATCAGTCAAAGAGCTGAAAACGTTATTAGAGCCATAATTCATTCCTTAAAAATGATACACAATAACAAGCAGGCTGAGACTGCATTGCTGCGGCCGTCTTTTGATGTTTCCCGAAGATCTGAGCCACTGACAGATATTGTGTGGCCGACATTTCCGGACGGCATGTTGGACATCAGCGGCAGCTCATTGAGCACATCTTGGACTCATTTCGTGTCATTTATCACTTCTTTGGAATGTTAATCAGGGAGGAAAAGTAAAGGGCCGCTGAAAAAATGGAATCCGGTGAAAAAAAAAATCCATTTTGTGTTCAAATCACACAGAAGACAAATCTACTGTGACCTCCATAATGTTTGGGACAAAGACACACTTTTTGTTTTCTCCTTGACTTACCCCTCTGCTCCAGAATTCAAACAGTTCAGACATCGTGACTAGAGAGCACATCTCAGACCTTCAGTTAAGGGGATTTGCACTTACCCTTTTGGCGCTTTTCCACTGCATAGTACGGCACAGCACGGTTCAGTACAGCTCACCTTGGTTCGGCTCAGTTCGGCTCGATTTGCGTTTCGACTGCAGTTTAGTACCGCTTTAGAGTGGGCGGGATTATTCACGTGTCGTTATAGTTGCGCCGCCTCTACTGCCGTGACATCATCGTAAACGCGCCACAAACAAACACACAACAATGGAGCATATCGACGGAATGGTGTTCTTCATTCTCGGCATGTGGACGTTTTTAACAGCAAGACGAAGGAGTTTGTTTCAAAAGAGGCTGATGGCAGCCAAAGAAAACACAGCTAAAAAAAACAAGAGAGTTTTGGAACTTTTACAACAACACGCAGACAACGACAACACTTTAGCTCGACGACGAGCAAGGGTAAGCATCTAAAAAAAGCACATCACTAGCTAACTTTTATCACTGTTGCAAAGCATAAAATGAACTTAACTGCCAGTGTAACATTAAAATGCTTCGCTGGCTGTGCTAAAAATCTAGCGGGTCTGTTGTGTCTCGTTTCGCAAGTTCAGTGACGCAGTAATGACGATTTTCTCCGGCCAAACAGTGACCAGCAGAGTTTACACGTCACGTTTTGGTAACGGTTCGGCACGCTTGGAACCTCGGCTGAGGTGGTACTAAAAAAAGGACCAGGTACTGTTCCCAGTGGAAAACCCCCCAAAAGTGAGCTGAACTGAACCGTGTCGTGCCGTACTATGCAGTGGAAAAGCGCCATTTATCTACATGGAACCCCCATTTCAGGACACCGTAATGTTTGGGACACAGCAATGGCAGGTCTATTAAAGCCGTTGTCATATTTAGGACTTTGTTGCATATCCCAGCATGCAATGCCTGCTTGAAGTCTGCCATTCACAGACGTCACCAGGTGCTTCTCTGCCAAGCTTCTAATGCAGCCATCTTCAGCTCCTGTTTGTTTCGGGGTGCTTGTCCCCTTAAGTTTTCTCTTCAGCAGATGGAAGGCCTGCTCAGTTGGATTTCAAACCATTCAAGAATTATATTTTATATAGTCTGAGGATAACATCCATAGATTTGCAGTCATTTCAAGATTTTATGATATTGCCAAACATTTTATTAGTCTCTTTGATCGCTTCTGTGTCAATGTCAACTCCTAAATCCCTTTCAGACGTTGACCCCTGCAGCCCATTGTGTACTCCCATCCTGTGTTCCCCTTGATGTAGCACTTTGCACTTCTCTCCATTAAACTCTTCTTTCCGAGTGTTCACTCAGTGCTCAGGTCATTGTTTGCCGTTCCTCCTGTTGTATTGTCACTTGACAAGTTTCCTAATCATACTGAGATCTACGAGGTGTGGCAGAAAAGTAATGAGACTGGCAACACTGCAAGCGATCTGGCAACGCTGCGCTGTTGTCCTTGATAGAGCACGTGTATCAGTACCCTCCCATAGCTCAGTGCGAGTTTCAACTTCTTCCGTTAACTACGTGATTTTTGTGACTGCTATTAGCGAAGTTGTGTTTTTGATGGTGCGTCACGCAAAATGGAACAGCGCAATTTGGAGCAACGTTGTGCCATTAAATTTTGTGTTAAGCTTGGAGAATCGGCAAGTGTGACGTTTGAAAAGTTAAAACAGGCCTATGGGGAACATTCTTTATCCCGAGCTCAAGTTTTTCGCTGGCACAAATCATTTTTGGAAGGCAGAAAACACGTTGAAGATGAACACCGTTCAAGGAGGCCTTCAACTTTGAAAACCAATGAAAACATCGAACGTGTCAACACTCTTGTGAGATCAGACCGTCGTTTAACATTAAGAATGTTGAGTGAACAATTAAATTTGAACAGATTTACCGTTCATCAAATTTTGACTGAACATTTGCACATGCGAAAGGTCTGTGCCAAAATGGTGCCGAAAAACCTCACAATTGAGCAGAAGGACAATCGAAAAAACAAGTGTTTAGATCTTCTTGACAGAATCGCTAATGAGCAAGATTTCTTTAGTCGTGTGATCACAGGTGATGAATCATGGATTTTTGAATACGATCCTGAGACCAAGAGGCAAAGTCAGGAGTGGCACACTGCAAACTCTCCTCGACCAAAGAAAGCTCGAATGAGCAAATCGAAGATCAAATCAATGCTGATTTGTTTTTTTGACAAAAGGGGAATCGTCCACAAAGAATTTGTTCCTCCAGGACAAACTGTCAACCAAGTTTTTTTATAAAGACATCCTTGAAAGGCTCAGAAAAAGGGTCATTCGCGTGAGACCAGACATTGCAGACAAATGGATGCTCCATCATGACAACGCCCCATGTCACACTGCCCTCTCCATAACAGAATTTTTGACCTCAAAAGGCATTCCTGTGGTTCCCCAGCCCCCTTATTCACCTGACCTCAGTCCGTGTGACTTTTTCCTTTTTCCTAAAGTGAAAAATGTCCTCGAAGGACTCAATTCGGGACTTTAGAAAACATCCAAAAGAGTGTAACGGACATGCTGAAGACCATACCGGTCGAAGACTTCCAGCGATGCTACCAACAGTGGGAACAACGTCTCCATCGGTGTGTAGCTGCCCAAGGGAACTACTTTGAAGGGGATAACATTGATGTTTGAAAAAAATAAAAACTTTGGTAAATAAAAAATCAGCCTCATTACTTTTCTGCCACACCTCGTATGTCACACATACAGTGCCCTCCATAATGTTTGACATGTTTCCTTGCTCTACAGTTTAAAATTACAAATCCAACAATTCAGATGTGATTAAGGTGCACATTGTAGATTTTCATTTAAGGGGATTTGCACTTATCCGTTTTCTACACGGTCCCCCCATTTCAGGGTGCCACAATGTTTGGGACACAGCAATGGCAGGTCTATTAAAGCCGTTCTCATATTTAGAACTTTGTCGCATATCCCAGCATGCAATGCCTGCTTGAAGTCTGCCATTCACAGACATCACCAGGTGCTTCTCTGGTGATGCTCTGCCAAGCTTTTAATGCAGCCATCTTCAGCTCCTGCTTGTTTCGGGGGGCTCGTCCCCTTAAGTTTTCTCTTCAGCATATGGAAGGCTTGCTCAGTTGGATTCCAAACCATTCAAGAATTTTTTGCTTTGATAAACTCCTGTGTTGTCTCAGCAGTGTTTTTCGGCTCATTATCTTGTTGTAGGATGAAGTGTCGTCCAGTGAGTTTGGAGGCCTTTACTGGAACTCGAGCAGATCAGATGTTTCTACACACCTCAGAATTCATTGTGCCATCAGCAATTCCATCATCAATGAAGATAAGTGTGCCAGAACCTGTACCAGCCATACATGCCCAAGCCATAACACCACCAGCACTGTCATATTTAACAGATGACTTGCTTTGTCTCCACACTTTGCTCTCGCCATCAAGCTGATGCAGGGTCATCTTTGTCTTGTCTGTCTACAAGACATTTTCCCAGAATCCTGCAGGCTCTTTGAAGCCATTTTTCACAAACTGTAATCTGGCCGTCCTGTTTTTTTGTGGTCTGCATCTTGCAATGTGGCCTCTGTGTTTCAGTTCATGAAGTATTCTGCTGATAGTCATCTCTGATACATCTACATCAGTCCCCTGAAGACTGTTTCTGATCTGTCGAACAGGTGTTGGGGGCCTTTTCTTTACCATAGTGACGATTCTTCTGTCATCAGTAGTGGAGGTCTTCCTTGGCTTAGCAGTCCCTTTGTGATTACTGAGCCCACCAGCGTGTTCTTCCTTCTTTATGATATTCCAAACAGTTGATTTCAATCATCCTCAGGTTTTCTTGATGTCTCCAATGGTTTAATTCTTGGTTGTCAGTCTCATGATGGCTTCTTTGACTTTTATTGGTGCAGCTCTTGTCCTCATGTTGATCAATAGCATCCACAGACTCCAAAGGGTAGAAGCAAGCCGAAGCCATGAAGCCCACCTGAGGAATCACAAACATCTGTCCCATTCGTTGTAGTTCCCTGAAATGGGGGCACTGGTGTTGTGTGACCAAAATGTCTGCAAATCCCCATAAATGAAAGTCTGCAATGTGCACTTCAATCACAATGTGGAGCAGAGGGGGATATCAAAGAAAAATGCGTCTTTGTCCCAAACATTATGGAGGACAGTGTAAAATTTCAAAATATCTATCTAGCCAATTTCTGAATCCACATTTTCCCTTATAGAGCTGAGGAGGAAAACATGTTGTGTCTGTGCACTGCGTCTAAAACATGGCACTTAATGGAGTCCTTGATTTCTCATTTATGGCTACGGTGCACTTTCAGATGACTTATTATTAGTCTAACCCCTTTATCCAAGGCGACTTACCACATTTATGGTACAATAGATGCCATTTCTTTTGTTTCTCCAATTGGAGCACCGACAGGTGAAGTGTCTTCCTCGTGGCTTTCCTTTTAAACATTTCCTGTGTTTATTATCTTTTAGGTCTTTTGTTCGTTGTTTAAAGGGTTTTGACATTTGCTGAATCTAATTCTGTACTTTACAAATGTAAATGTAAGTAATGACATGGATTTATTTTCAGATGTGCTTCCGACACCCCCTTATTTTGTTGCCATTTTGTGTCTTCCAGTTGCTATGGTGACCAACCGGGAGTGCGCGGTGCGTGTCGTTATTACCATGACGGTATAAAAGGTCAGCGCTGTGCACTCCCAGGTCATCTGACATTGGCTAAAAATACCTCACTTTGGGCCATCTACTTAGCTTTATTACTTGACTTTTATTAGAAGACTCCTATAAAATAAATGCATTTAGTTTTCTGATTTAGGCTCTGATGTTTTTGGTTTCAAACTTTTGCTCAGTTTCTTACTATCTCTCCTCTCCTGGTTACAACATTTAAAAAGACACAGCACGCTCAAGGCTTTGGCTCCTGTGTGGGGGTTCCATGCTCTTGGCTCATGGGTTTTTCATGAGGCGTTATGATTTAGCGGTTACGACTTTAGAACTAGGACTTCAAACCTTGAGGTTGTGGGTGAGGAAGTCACTTCACCTTCCTGTACTCTAGATGGTAAAATAAAAGAAATGCAACCAATTGTACCAAATGTTGGAAGTTACCTTGTATAAAAGTGTCAGCCAAATAATAAGTAATGCCCCAATTTATGGCTGACCGAGTTGAAGCGATTCGTACTTACAACCGAGGACTTTAGGAAAACAACAATGTTCTAGAGATTGCCCAAACTAGCCACAGTAATGAATCTTCCGTTATTACAACCCCAATTCCAATGAAGTTGGGACGTTGTGTAAAACATAAACAAAAACAGAATACAATGATTTGCAAATCCTTTTCAACCTATATTCAATTGAATACACTACGAAGACAAGATATCTAATGTTCAAACTGATAAACTTTATTGTTGTTTTGCAAATCTTCACTCATTTTGAATTTGATGCCTGCTACACGTTCCAAAAAAGCTGGGACAGGGGCAGCAAAAGACTGGGAAAGTTGAGGAATGTTCAAAAAACACCTGTTTTGAACATTCCACAGGTGAACAGGATAATTAGAAACAGGTGTTTGTCATGATTGGGTATAAAAGGAGCATCCCCAAAAGGCTCAGTCGTTCACAAGCAAGGATGGGGCAAGGTTCACCACTTTGTGAACAACTGCGTGGGCAAATAGTTGAGCAGTTTAAGAACAACGTTTCTCAATGTACAATTGCAAGGAATCTTGGGATTTCATCATCTACTGTCCAT
The DNA here is from genome assembly GCA_026402145.1 of Polypterus bichir lapradei. Taxonomy (NCBI): domain Eukaryota; kingdom Metazoa; phylum Chordata; class Cladistia; order Polypteriformes; family Polypteridae; genus Polypterus; species Polypterus bichir. The sequence continues at coordinate 7,935,615 of JANRMT010062816.1, read as the reverse complement.
AATATCATCAAAAGATTCAGAGAATCTGGAGAAATCTCTGCACGTACAGTAAGCGGCAAGGCCGAATACCAACACTGGATGCCCGTGACCTTCGATTCCTCAGGCGGCACTGCATTAAAAACCGACATCATTCTGTAAAGGATATTACCACGTGGGCTCAGGAATACTTCAGAAAACCATCGTCGCTAAAAATATACAAGTGCAAGTTAAAAGTCTAGCATGCAAAGTGAAAGCCATATATCAACAACACCCAGAAACGCCGCCAGCTTCTCTGGGCCCGAGCTCATCTGAGATGGACTGACGCAAAGTGGAAAAGTGTGCTGTGGTCTGACGAGTCCACATTTCAAATTGTTTTTAGAAATCATGAACGTCGTGTCCTCCGGGCCAAAGAGGAAAAGGACCATCCGGATTGTTATCAGCGCAAAGTTCCAAAGTCAGCATCTATGATGGTATGGGGGTGTGTTAGTGCCCATGGCATGGCTAACTTGCACATCTGTGAAGGCATCATTAATGCTGAAAGGTACATACAGGTTTTGGAGCAACATATGCTGCCATCCAAGCGACGTCTTTTTCAGGGACGTCCCTGCTTATTTCAGCAGGACAATGCGAAGCCACATTCTGCATGTGTTACAACAGCGTGGCTTCGTAGTAAAAGAGTGCGGGTACTAGACTGGCCTGCCTGCAGTCCAGACGTGTCTCCCATTGAAAATGTGTGGCGCACTATGAAGCGCAAAATACGACAACGGAGACCCCGGACTGTTGAGCAACAGAAGTTGTACATCAAGCGAGAATGGGAAAGAATTCCACCTACACGGCTTCAACAATTAGTTCCCAAACGCTTATTGAGTGTTGTTAAAAGGAAAGGTGATATAACACAGTGGTAAACATGCCCCGGGCCCAGCTTTTATGGAACGTGTTGCAGGCATCAAATTCAAAATGAGTGAAGATTTGCAAAACAACAATAAAGTTTATCAGTTTGAACATTCGATATCTTGTCTTCGTAGTGTATTCAATTGAATATAGGTTGAAAAGGATTTGCGAATCATTGTATTCTGTTTTTATTTACGTTTTGCACAACGTCCCAACTTTATTGGCATTGGGGTTGTATTATTATTATTATTATTATTATTAACTTCATTGGGTCTCATATGTTTTCTGACTCTTGGAGGGCTCTTTAAGGTTTGTATTCACTGTATCTGTGTTGTTCACATGGGTTTGGCAATGGGCTCGCTTTTAAGCCAAACCCAGGAATGCTTCTGGTGCCATGCTGTATCTTCCCAGAAGCATTTCCAGGCCAGGCAAAAAGTAGGGTGGTCCCCTGACTGTGCCCTATAAAGGTACCACAGGAACCCTAACAAGTCTGCATTTCTGGACTCCATATCCCAAGCACCCCTGCAAGCATCTCGACTGGATTTCCATGCGATGACCAATGCCACCTGGTCTACGGGGGATGGAACTGCTCCTGAGTCTTGGCTATTGCTGGTCCATTTATCATTTGATTCTGGTTGGACACAAATGTTATTTTCTTGTCCCACCAACCAATCCATTTATCCTTCTGACCTGGTCTCCCATCTGGGTATGAAACCATTCTCTTTACCGGCTTGTTCTCCTCTTACAGTTCATGCTCTTTAGAGGGTCACCTGCCAGGCTTATCAGAGGTAAGCGCTAACACCTCAAGACACTATGGGGCACAAGCCCTGACTGCCTTGTTTTTTGCTCCACCCACAGCTCCAAGAAGACGCCCATTGACGACCGGTGACCCCGCCCCATCCAGACCACGAGCTATAAGAGCAATGTGCTCTCAAAAGGAGGCGTCTCATTTAGGAGATGAGCAAACCCACAAGACAGTGCTCCAAACCCAAAGCCTGACCAATCTTCAAAGCTTTATTACAACCACGACAACAAGAATTTATTTCTTTTATAGCCCAAAAAACACTCAAGGATGGGTTTTAACAAACCCTGTTTTTTGATAACTCCCCAGCCTTCACTCCCAAAAAATACCCATGAAGAGAAAAATTGGAAAAAAATCTCTGGATGGCAATGGCTGATTCTATCTCTTCTTGCTTATAGCGCCATCCTGCACTTGTTTTTTTTGTTTAACTTTGTCATTTCAGCAGACAGGGTTTCCCCGGTTGGCACCCAAACATTTCATTTGGACTTGTACATTCCACTCAGTTGACAACAAAATCATTAATGTATAGAGTGAACCATTTGTGCTTAGGGAACATCTTCAGGGGATCACTCCAATACCGCTCCAAGTATGGGGCGCTGTTGCTAACCAGATCTCTTTATCCTTCTGCAGTCCTGAGGAACGTCGACCAGAAGATGAATGAGCTCATTCCTCACCAGTCCATTGCAGCCCTTTATCTCCATCATGTTACTTCTTTCTTTGTCTTTCATCTTCTTGCCTCCATCCCATCTCCTCACCCATTATGCCTGATTCGATTTGCCCTATTTCTATATTGAAAAATTATAATATAAATTAAAAAATAAATAAATAAAATAGCGACTGTGGCATTATTCAAAGAATTTCAATAAACCTGAGAGCAATTACAGCGTGGCCGAGATTGCGCCCAACACCCCGTCTCTTTCTGCCAAGGAGCACAAGCTCTATGGTATCATCTTGATAGGAATTTAGCATGACTCCTGCCTGTAATAACTGCATTATTCACTCATTGATTTGTCATCAAATAATTGTTTTATCGCCGAAATAAAATGAGCACAAAGATATTGGTAAGTGGAAGCTTTTTGATTTTCCAGCAGAGAGGCATGAGGATTTATGTGAAGCACAATAACATTTCTCAACAGACAGTCAATAAGCAATCAACACAATATTCCACAAGCCCAATGGACAGCAGAAGCTATTTTCGAGGAAAGCCCAACCATCATTTATTATTTCAGGACTAAAGAGTCCTTTGAATGAAACCTAATGCAACTATTTTAAAGGGTACAGAAGGACACGACCATCAGATTCCAGGCTCCTCTTTATTAGAGCAGGCGCTGATAACGGCTAACAGAGCAATTGTGTTTTGTGAATTTTGGCAAAACTCATTTCTGTTAAGGGTTTGTTTCCTGCTTTATGTTTATTATTTCAATGTGTTTACTGCTTTTATGTATTTTTTTTTTGTTTTATGTTTATTTATTATTTAAGACTTATATATTCTGCATATGCACTTACATAATACAGTCTTTGTTTGCTGTGGATGGAACCCTACAGAAGGCGGGGCCACCATTACATCACTGCTGAAGGGCCGCCCACTGCCTTTATAGTTCAGGCTGAGCAGCGAGTCTCTCAGAGCTGAGCTGAAGGCGGTGGAATGAAAGTTCTTTTCAGCAAGTATGGGATTGGATTTTCTGCTTTACTGAATTTTAGTTACTGAGAGAGAAGAACCAAATCTGTTCCGGACTACAAAACATGTTCTCAGAAAATGAAAAATATACTTTGTGATAAAGATTTGTCTTGGAAAAATGAAAGCACTAACAAGCCATCTAATTAAACAGCAAGTTTCATTATCTGATAGCCGTGGCTTCTAATTACGAAACTGGTTTGAAGGAAAACTTGCACCCACCCATTGCGGACCTCCAGGACCGGACTTGAATATTTTAAACTATTCATAAAAATAGTCAAGTCAGTCATTTTCAAATCTGCGTAGTCCTTAACAGCATCGCAGGGGGTGCTGGAGCCTATCCCACCCTTGGACAGGGGGTCAGTCCATCACAGGGCAAACAAACACACACACACACTCCCGACAACCACACACTAGGGCCAGTTTAGGATTGTCAATCCACCAAACTTGCATGTCTTTGGACCGCGGGAGGAAAACAAGAGCACCTGGAGGTAGGATGCAAACTCCACTCAGGGAGGACCCAGGACACAAACTCTGGTCTACTGCTAAGTATAGAAAGACACAAAACTCTTAGCCTTGTGCAGGAAAGGATAACAAGTAAAACATGAATGAGCAGAAAGTTGAAAACAAAGATCACTCCCACCAAACGTCAACTGAAATGAAAGCAAAATCAGAACCAGGAAATCTTACTAGCACAAAAATCAGGAGTGCGCTCCCCTCGACTTTCTCGTATACTGAGATAGAGGAAAAGGTCATCAGAACGACTTCCAGTTGCGCAATATTTCTCAAATATCATATCTCTTTTTTCTCATCATAACTAATTGATAATATCGATAAACAATCATTTATCTCTGTTTATAATCAAACTTTATATTAAAACTAGCTGTGTAAGCCCGTGTTGTAAAAAGCCCGAGCACCTAGAAGCCATGAATTCTGGCAAATAAATCAATCAGTCGCATCAGTTGTGCATTAGCGGCTAAGTGAGATTCTCTTTCCTCTGCGGTTTTGTTTTGCCGATGTCCTCGCCTCCGTTGTTGATCAGCGGCTAAGCAAGTTTCTCTCTCCCCAGAGGTTTCATTTTGCCGATGTGCTCATCTCCATTGTCTATCAGCGGCTAAGTGAGCTTCTCTCTCCTCAGAGGTTTTGTTTTGTCGATGAGCTCACCTCTGTTGTCTATCTAAGTGAGTTTCTCTCTCCTCAGAGGTTTCGTTTTGCTGATGTGCTTGCCTCTCTTGTGTATCAGCAGCTAAGCGAGTTTCTCTCTCCTCAGAGGTTTCGTTTTGCCAGTGTGCTCACCTCCGCTGTCTATCAGTGGCTAAGTGAGTTTCTCTCTCCTCAGAGGTTTCGTTTTGCCGATGTACTTGCCTCTCTTGTGTATTAGCGGCTAAGTGAGGTTCTCTTTCCTCTGCGGTTTTGTTTTGCCAATGTGCTTGCCTCTGTTGTCTATCAGCGGCTAAGCGCGTTTCTCTCTCTTCAGAGGTTTCGTTTTTGCCGATGTGCTCGCCTCGCTTGTGTATTAGCGGCTAAGTGAGTTTCTCTCTCCTCAGAGGTTTCGTTTTGCCAATGTGCTTCCCTCTCTTGTGTATTAGCGGCTAAGTGAGGTTCTCTTTCCTCTGCGGTTTTGTTTTGCCGATGTGCTTGCCTCTGTTGACTATCAGCGGCTTAGCGCGTTTCTCTCTCCTCAGAGTTTTCGTTTTGCCGATGTGCTCGCCTCGCTTGTGTATTAGCGGCTAAGTGAGTTTCTCTCTCCTCAGAGGTTCGTTTTGCCGATGAACTCACCTCCATTGTCTATCTAAGTGAGTTTCTCTCTCCTCAGAGGTTTTGTTTTTGCCGATGTGCTAGCCTCTCTTGTTTATTATCGGCTAAGTGAGTTTCTCTCTCCTCAGAGGTTTCGTTTTGCAGATGTGCTCACCTTCATTGTCTATCAGTAGCTAAGTAAGTTTCTCTCTCCTCAGAGGTTTCGTTTTGCCGATATGCTAGCCTCTCTTGTGTATTAGCGACTAAGCAAGTTTCTCTCTCCTCAGAGGTTTCGTTTTGCCAGTGTGCTCACCTCCGCTGTCTCTCAGTGGCTAAGTGAGTTTCTCTCTCCTCAGAGGTTTCGTTTTGCCGATGTGCTTGCCTCTCTTGTGTATTAGCGGCTAAGTGAGGTTCTCTTTCCTCTGCTGTTTTGTTTTGCCGATGTGCTTGCCTCTGTTGTCTATCAGCGGCTAAGCGCGTTTCTCTCTCCTCGGAGGTTTCATTTTGCCGATGTGCTCGCCTCGCTTGTGTATTAGCAGCTAAGTAAGTTTCTCTCTCCTCAGAGGTTTCGTTTTGCCGATGAGCTCACCTCCATTGTCTATCTAAGTGAGTTTCTCTCTCTCTCTTGTTTATTATCGACTAAGTGAGTTTCTCTCTCCTCAGAGGTTTCGTTTTGCAGATGTGCTCACCTTCGTTGTCTATCAGTGGCTAAGTGAGTTTCTCTCTCCTCAGAGGTTTCGTTTTGCCAATGTGCTTGCCTCTCTTATGTATTAGCGGCTAAGTGAGGTTCTCTTTCCTCTGCGGTTTTGTTTTGCCGATGTGCTAGCCTCTCTTGTGTATTAGCGGCTAAGCGAGTTTTTTTTATGTCACGCTTTAAATCTGGCTTATTTTAAACCCTACATATAGGTTTTTGTTTGGTATCATTTTTTTCAGAATATATTGAACTTTAATATGATGTTGTTAGATTTTCAGATTCTTATTCCATTTTTAAATTATAAACTAAAAAATATCAAGAACTCACGTCCTGCGAGATGAGACTTTGTGCCAAGAGATTTAATCACATCTGGGGCCGGAAATAAAAGACAAAGAGCTGGACAGCTGCTGTACAGGCTTTCAAATGTTCGAAGTGCAGTGTGAAATGAACATCATGAGGCATGGCAGCAGCAGCACTCCAGCAGCTGATCAAGCAAAGAGGAGGTAATAATAAAACTATTTCTTTCCCATTGTGTCACCCTTTAAGAGGTGGTTTTAAAGGAGCGACCACGTCTCCTTGGGGTGCATTCAGCCCTCCTCTTCACAACGGGAGCGGCAGAGATGCGAAGTGGCTGGTGCATAATGCTGGCCGGGGGGTTTGCGAATGAAGCGAACAGGGGGTGAACCCCCTAGTAAATAAATAATCCATCAAAACAATGAAGAATGTGGAGGTTAAAATCCAATAAATAAATCCTTTAATAATGAGTTTAAAACAAATGGCTTGGAGCAGTCCTTTAAAAACAAAACCTGGTGCCTCCTTCTACTGGCAGCTCCCCTGCTTCTCCCATCTGGGCCAGGCACCAGGGGAGTCGCCCTACCTGCAGCTGACCTTCTCGTTGTAAGCCTGTAGCCTTGCGGTCACTGGCTCTGTAGGGCTCTCCAGACTGACTTGGGTTCCCCAGCGACCAGGGCGCTCACGCTGGGCTCCACCTCCCAAGTCTCCTGACTCCCACTAACGTATGCGGTGAGCCAACCACCTTCTGGGGTCAGCATGGAGTGGTCACTCCCGCTGAGTACTTTGGAGGAGCAGGAGTGACCACTCCATGCTGACCCCTGGGTGTCGGCCTAACACCCCGCTAGGGCTCACTTCCTAGCTGCCTTCTCTGATCAGCGAGCCTGCCCTCTCTGTCTCAGGTACGCACCGATTCCTTCGCTTCCAGTGTCTTCTTCTTTCACCTCCTCTAACCTGCGTTCTGTCGATCATCATTCTCCCCCTCCGCACTCGAGCTTCTCCTATTTATTATGGGGATGTGGCACAGGTGTGGCAATCAGCAGCTCTCGGCATCAATTATGGATACGGATGATTCCCCATCTGTGCATTTAAGTGAGGAATCTCCTGCTCACATAACTTCCACTCCGGCCACACTAACACGCCCCCTCTATAATCCGCAAGGGCGGCGATTATTTATTTAAAAACTGGCTTTTTCATCTGAGCCGTGGACCTGCTATACCAGGGGTCGCCAAGTCCGGTCCTGGAGGACCACCGTGGTTGCAGGTTTTCATTCTAACCCTTTTCTTAATGAGTGCCCTGTTTGTACTGCTAATTAACTTCTTGTGAATTCATTTTAATTGAATTGTTTTTTTAAGATTTGTTCTTCTGAATTTCTTCATCGTTCCTCTGAATCGCTTCATTTCTTTCCTTAAATGGCACCCAAACAGAAATGAAACGTGACGTGAGTGAGCCGACAGAAGACCAACTAAGTCAGGGCCTCAAACTCCAACCAATTTCACTCCAACCAGCTGCTTAATGAGGCGCCGATTCTCGTTGTTAATTAAACCCGTTCTTTAATCCCGTGGCTTGATGCTGCTCTCATTGTGCAATACCAGAAATTTCTGAAATTGTTGATTTTCTGTTTTCTGTGAAAGTGTTTTGAGGACCTGAACAGATCAACATTCCTGTGACCTTCATCTTTCTTTAGTTTCAGATATTGTATGATGGACACCAGTTGTTTTAGCTCATTTTGTATCTCATTATTGTTTGGCTGCTAATTAAGGAAAAAGAAAAAAATTAAGGGGTCTGAGTCTTCAAAAACAAGTCAATTAAAATGAATTCAAAAGAAGTTAATTAGCAGCAAAAACAGGACACTCATTAAGGAAAGGGTGAGAATGAAAACCTGCAGCCATGGTGGTCCTCCAGGACCGGAGCTGTTGACCCCTTGCGGTATAGCGGGTCCACAGCTCCCGTCAAAGGCCAGGTTCAAATAAATAAGCACCGCGCTCGCGGCTTGGTGAGGGGGTGTGGTGGTTGTGTGACTGAAGCAGTTCTCGGGGCGATTTGCGATGTGGGCATTTCTCACCTAAGTGCACAGGTTAGAAACCATCCATATCCGTGATTGTTCCTGGGGCTGCTGATTTGCCACAGCTGCCATGCCCTCTTGATAAATTAGCAAGTCGGCTAAGGGTGAGAGAGAAAGAAATGGAGGTTGCTGGAGAGCTGGAAGCAGCGTGGCGAGAGAGCAAGCGAGCGAGTGCAGGCTCGCAGGTAGGCAGCTGGAAGGTGAGCCCCAAGAAGGGTGTTTGGCCAACACTCGGTGGGGGCAGAAGGAAGCGGTCGCTCCAGCTGAGCGAGTAAGGAGCTGGCGTGACCAGTTGAAGGACGACAGGCCGTGAAGGCGGGGGGAGTCGGGAGGCTTGGTTGGTGAAGTCCTTGACGTGTCGTCAAGGAAACCAAGTCTCGGTCTGGGTTGAGGGATCGGAAGGCCTCCAGACCAGTTGAGCAGAGAAAAGTTCAGCTGCTGAGAGGGCGACTCCCCTGTTGAGAAGCCCAGACGGAAGAAGCAGGGGAGCTGCCTGGTAGAGAAGTCAGCGGGCTTGTTTTTAAAAGACTGTTTCCTGCATTGTGTTTTTTAAAGGATTGTTTTTCTATTTATTGGTTTTTATCTCCATTTCACAACTGATTTTATGGATTATTTATTTGATGATGATTTTGGAAGACACTGCACTTTATTTATTTGGGCACTGTTTTTGATTGTTATTTTTAAATAAAAGCACTTTACACTTTTGCACCATCCCCTTGCTTTGTTGTGCCTCACTGCTAAGCTCATCGGTAACATTACCGACGGTGTCGGGTTCAAGGGCTCCTGGACAGACGATGGGAGCATGTATTGAACTTGCATCGTCACACCCCTGCGCTATACCACAAGGGTGCCTCCTGGTGTTGACAGAGGGGATTTTCATTTCATCATGGCATCCACAATTTGCCACCACCCTCTTTTCCACATCAGTGCGCCCAGAGTTGGCCCCTCATTCATTGCGTCAACAAATCCAAACTGACCAATCACACCAAAGACAAAATGACCAATCAGATTGCTCAGAGGGACAGGACACACAGCCTTCAGTGTTTTATTATCTGGTAGACTGTTGAGGCCAAACGTTCCTAAGGAACTAAATTCCATTTCCCCCTCACCTTGGGATTAAAAACAAAACAGCTGGTAATTCGTTCACTCCAGTCTCGGCATTTTAAAAAAATGAGCTCCTACATGGCCTGTCTTTGTATTTCAACACTTCATTTTAGGGAAAGGGGATCTGTCTGTACATTAAGCTGCCATTTACTTAATGTTCAAATATCCATCAGATTGGCACAGCCTTACTTGAATGAAAAGAGATAAAGGAAAAAAAAAGCCCCCTGTCCCACTTATCTGTGCAGAGCTGAAAGGACAGTGCCTTTTATTATAAGTCGGCGCCATTCATTGCACTTTCTGAATGAAGCAAAGAGAGATCCTGTTAACTAGTGGAATTAATGTGGGAGAGTGGGAAGAAAGAAAAGGACACTGAATTGCCTTCAGGAAATACATAAACAGAGCGTATGGCCTCGGGGGGGTTTGGATAGCAGAGGGAGGGTGAGGGGGCTTAGAAAAGCAGCAGTGGGGGTCTACACAGACTGACAGAAAGACAGAATGCGTGTCTACACACTTAATATTCAGAGCATTAGCTTCCCACTATGGACCCCAAGATTGAACTGGAGGAACTACACACAGGTGGAAGTTTTCACATTTTATTGTTGTACAAAATTCAGTCAGGGTGGTGTGTGTGTGTGTGGGGGGGATTTAGTGTTTTGTGCAGTGGATCACACTAGGTACAAAACTGGTGCAGTTTCTGGATTGAAAACCTGCTGTCAAAAGAATGAACTCAAAGCTGGGCTCCAGAACGAAGGACCATCTCAGCAGTCTGAAGTCTCCTTCTGGTCCTGGGTGCTTTTAATATGCTGTTTCCCAGGAAGGGACCGTTCTTAACGGCATGGACCCAAGAAGTGCCATCACTCATCTTCCAGAAGACATTATCCTGAACTGCAGACAGATGGAGATGTTGTGTCAATAGGTGTGCCCCCCTCTGGACCCGGGATGGTATTGCATCCTGAGCAGAGCCTTGTGCAATTTTCAAGTGTGGAGAAATCAACTATCTACAGATCCATCCATGCATTCACTGAGTCTGCTTATTCAAAGTTCTAGGGAGCGTCATCCAACCCCTGCAGCACTGGGCTCAAGGCAGGAAGAAGCCTTGATTGTAATTTAAGTTTTTCTCATCCACCCACCCACACTTGTATCCATCCATCCATCCATTCATCCATCGATTCATCCATCCAATCCATCTCTTAACTCTCTAAACTGTAGAGCAGGGATGTCCACTTCTGGTCCTGTTGGGCCGCAGTGGCTGCAGGTTTTCATTCTAACCATCTTCTTAATTAGTGAGCCGTTTTTGCTGCTGATTCACTTGTTTTTCCTTATTGACGTGACTCGGACCCTCTTAGTTGTTTCTTTTTCCTTAATGAGCAGCCGAACAATAATGAGACACAAAGCAAGCTGCCACATGACCAGGATTGAGGATCACTTGGGTTTTGTTCTGTGTATTGTATTGTATTTACCACCTTTTGTTTGACACCCGCTGCATGCACAACCTACCTGGAATGGGGTCTCTCTTTGAACTGCCTTTCCCAAGGTCTCTTCCACTTTTCTCCCTACAAGGGCTTCTTTTTGGGAGTTTTTCCTTGTCTTCTTAGAGAATCAAGGCTGAGGGGTTGTCAAAAGGCAGCCCATTTCGGCACTCCTTATGTGATTTTGGGCTATTATACAAAAATAAATTGTATTGTATGACCATCCACTGATTATCCAACCCACTGTCACTGGGATCTGCTGGAGCCAATCCTAGCCAGCACAGGGCGCAAGGCAGGAACCCACCACAGGGCACACACACCCACACTAGGGACAATTTAGGATCGCCAACGCATCTAACCTGCATGTCTTTGGACTATGGGAGGAAAACCACGCAGACATGGGGAGAACATGCAAACTCCATGCAGGGAGGACCTGGGAAGCAAACCCGGGTCTCCTAACTGCGAGGCAGCAGCGCTACCACTGCGCCACCGTGACGCTCTCATTGTATGAGCAGCTAACCTGAAAATAAAGAAAGATGATGGTGGTCTTAGAAAAAACAGAAAATCAGCAGTCTGCTGTGGTAGAAAGAGAGCAGCGACAAGTCCTGATATTCATGGGAATGAGTATTGGCTTCTCATTAAGAAACTGGTTGGAGTGAAATTGGCTGGTATTGGACGTTCCAATTTAATTGGTCATCTGTTGGCTCGTTTCACGTCTTATTTCTGTTTGGCTGCCATTTAATGAAGAAACAAATCAATTCAGAGGACTGAATACTTAAAAACAGGGCTAAGAAAATGAAGGAAAAATGAGTTAATTAGCAGTGATAACTGGTTACTGATTAAGAAAAGGGTTAGAATGAAAACCTGCAGCCACTGTGACCATTTAGGACCAGAGTTGGACACCCCTGCTCTAGAAGTATCTCAAGGAAAATTAAAGCAGGCAGGATGGACCCTTGCTCTAGAGCAAGAGTTCCCAAACTTTTTTCGGCCGCCGACCCCTTTACGAAAAACTTTTAAAACCGTCGACCCCCTAGTCATTTACTTTACTTACTCAAATTAATACATTTGTACAGTACTCAACATTAAATATTTCACTAGATATCAGATTTTAATCACTTGTAATTATGATTTAAAAAGATAAAATGGCTACGGAATATGGCATTATCTTGTGCAACATTTAATATCGAAACCTGCACTAATGAAAATTTAAGCAAAAAAATACGAGCAGAGTTTTTTTTTTTTTTTTTTACATTTTTGACATTTATGAAATAAATATGTAAATTCAAAATAAGTACAAATAGTCCAAGCTGTACTGTCTGCATTTATTTTTTGGTTCAGTCATATTATTATCTGAATACAAACTTTTATTAACAAACAATTTCGACAGCCCCTGTGATTAAAAAAAAAACAAAAAACAATAAAGTATGTACTTACTTGAAACAGAAGATTTTTGTTCAAACTCGAATAAATAAACTGTGTCCTCCAATTTTCTTTTTCGTAGTACTGCTCCTCAATAAATAATTATATTCAAAGTTCAAATCACAAGTAAGTACATGTCACATCAAACGAACCAATTTATAGTGTTTTATGAAAGCATGACCGTACAAGACTGATTCGAATATCCGTCGTCTCGTCCCACCGCAAGCAAGAGCGGACATGCAACGGTTTTTCATGTCCGCACTTGCTTTGATACGTTCGATAAGACAATGCACAGATACTGTATGTTTGTGTTACATGTATTTTCATGCATTCTTACGTGTGACTCTTTTAATGACACATTTTACCTTTTTGTTCGCAAGTTTGGTATGTAATGTGTTTTTATCAAAAAAGTGTTTTTTTGAATTATTTTACTTCTTAATTAGGTACCTATTGGAATCATAGATATTTTGAAGTAACAAACAAATAGCAGTAGTAAGGGGGTCTATTTTTGCTGTCGTTGACCCCCCAATTTTTTTATTGAAACTATCGACCCCTAGAAAGTTCAAATCGACCCCAGGGGGTCGATATCGACCACTTTGGGAACCCTTGCTCTAGAGGGTCACAATGAGTTGCAGGCTTACACCTGAGCCATTTTCTTAATTTGTCACCAATTCATTGATCACACTTTTTGTTTTGCATTCATATTCCTTGACCTGCTTTTAGCGTTCCGAACCCAGAATTGATTTTTTTTTTTTTTGCTTTTTTCAATGAGCGCCAAAACAATAACAAGATGCAAAGTGGTTACCCCACCAGTCACCACTCAGAGACTGCTGGAGGCCATCATTTTCATTCCAACTGACTTCTTCCTCAGAGGTCAATTGTGGCTGTCATTTAGTTCTATGGCTTCACCGTGTCCTGATATCACCACACTCTTGATTTTTCCAAAACTGCTGATTTATTTCATGATGATTTGTGTCACCAGGACAGATCAAAATTGATCAGTCCTTCACTTTTATCTTTTCATGTATCTTATTTAAATATAGTAAGACAGACAGAAAGAGAGAAAATTGGCTGGTTGTCTGTGGGCTAGCTTTACATTTCGGTTATGGAATAAAATAAACTAGCCAATCGTGCTTGCGAAAATTTTGCAAGGATAAAAGCGTTAATGAAATGATGATGATGAGGGAGAGAAGAACATCACACGTTACAGTAAGAAAGGAGATTATAATAAGAGCTAAGCTGTCCTGATAGCTCATCCAGACTCTTCTTTAAGGTTATCAGATCTCCTGCTTCAACTCCATGTCTTGTAATCTCTTCCAGATTCTCACAAATCTTCCTGTCTTCTATCCTAAATTCCCTTCCCCTTGATTTCCACTGATGTCCTCGAGTACATGATTCACATTTAAGCCTAAAGAATTCTTATTTATCGCAGCTGTGAAAGGATTTCACAAGATACAGAGAAAGGCTTGGGGGGCAGCCGCCCGTATACTTGAAATAGGCTGCCAAATCGGAAGTTCTCATTGTACAGGTCTTAACAGACTTCAGTCCAACACAGAACAGTACAGATAGGCAAACATGGCAGTTTCAAAGCCTGGCAGGGGAAGTGATGTCATCGGGGCAGGAACTGGAAGTGACATCATCGGGTTCTGAACCAGTGGTGTAGCTCAAATTCGTGCCGCTCAGGGCGGGGCGGGGCTTCAATTTGCCACCCTCCAACATATCTGAATATGTTAAACTATTTTAATAGAAAATTAAAATGACGTATAGAGAAAAATTACGATACATTTTGCATAGATTTATTCATATATAAAGAAACGGCAATAATTTTTTATATACATTTATAAGCATCAACTAGACAAGAATATATACTCAGCAAAAAAAGAAACGTCCCTTTTTCAGGACTGTGTATTTCAACAATAATGTTTTAAAAATCCAAATAACTTTACAGATCTTCATTGTAAATTGTTTAAACAATGTTTTCCATGCATGTTCAATTAACCATAATCAATTAATTAACATGCACCTGTGGAATGGTCGTTAAGACCTTAACAGCTTACAGAAAGTAGGCATTTAAGGTCACAGTTCTAAAAACGCAGGACACTAAAGAGACTTGTCTACCGACTGTGAAAAACACCCAAAGAAAGATGCCCAGGGCCCCTGCTCATCTGCGTGAACGTGCATTAGGCATGCTGCAGGGAGGCATGAGGACTGCTGATGTGGCTAGGGCAATAAATTGCCATGTCCACACTGTGAGACGCCTAAGACAGCGCTACAGGGAGACAGGAAGGGCAGCTGATCATCCTCGCAGTGGAAGACCACGTGTAACAACACCTGCACAGGATCGGTACATCCGAATATCACACCTGCGTGACAGGTACAGGATGGCCACAACAACTGCCCGAGTCACACCAGGAACACACAATCCCTCCATCAGTGCTCAGACTGTCCGCAATAGGCTGAGAGAGGCTGGACTGAGGGCTTGCAGGCCTGTTGTAAGGCAGGTCCTTACCAGACATCACCAGCAACAACGCCGCCTATGGGCACAAACCCACCTTCGCTGGACCAGACAGGAGTGGCAAAAAGTGCGTGAGTTTCTGCATGACAGCAATGTCAGTGTTCTGCCATGGCCAGCGAAGAGCCCAGATCTCAATCCCATTGAGCACGTCTGGGACCTGTTGGATCGCAGGGTGAGGGCTAGGGCCATTCCCCCCAGAAATGTCCAGGAACTTGCAGGTGCCTTGGTGGAAGAGTGGGGTAACATCTCACAGCAAGAACTGACAAATCTGGTCCAGTCCATGAGGAGGAGATGCACTGCAGTACTTCAAGCAGCTGGTGGCCACACCAGATACTGACTGGTACTTTTGATTTTGAGCCTCCCTTCATTCAGGGACACATTGTGAAACATTTTTAGTTTATGTCTTATGGTGTTGACTCTTTTAGTGTTCATACAAATATTTACACATTAAGTCTACTGAAAGTAAAAACAGTTGAAAGTCAGGGGGCGTTTCTTTTTTTGCTGAGTATAGTATAGACGCACTGATAAGCCGTGTTCTAATTATTAGTTTAATATAATTACGCTACGAAAACCAGAACCAAAGTAATAGGTGGGGATGTTTTCTGCGCAGAGCAAGAACGCATTCGGATTAATAACGAAACAAAATTATAAATTGTAAATTAGTTGTTTATCTTCCTAGAAATTATTATCGGTGTAACGTTTATGTTTATTTTTGTCATTGCCTCATACATTTCAACTGCTGTGTCTGATGCAGAAGGATAGTCTGAACATTATTTTTCAAGCATTTGTGGTTAAAAATCAGAGAATTTGACTTTTTTCATACATGAGTGATATTTTTCCGAACCCTGCTGCTTACACATGAACTGTTAACTTACACTTAGCCTTGTGGCCAATAATGCCGCCCCCAAAAATGTTCAAACACTCAAGACGAGAACAGGCCTGCTCAGGCCAACAAAGCTCGCCAGTCATATCCACTTATTCCTTACAAAAAACATCAAGTTGAGGTTTGAAAGTCCCTAAAGTCTTACTGTCCACCACACTACTTGGTCGCTAAATTCCAAAAGTTTATCGTTCTTTGTGTAAAGAAAAACTTCCTAATGTGTAAAATTTTACCTTAACAAGTTTCCAACTGTGTGCCCGTGTTCTTGATGAACTCATTATAAAATACAAGTCTCGATCCACTGGACTAATTCACTTCATAATTTTAAAAGTCTCCTCTTAATCTTATTTTGCTTAAACTGTAAAGGCTCAGCTCTTTTAATCTTTCCTCCTAACTCAACCCCTGTAGTCCTGGAATTAACCTCATCGCTCTTCTCTGGACTTTCTCTAGTGCTGTTATGTCCTTTTTGTAGCCTGGAGACTCAAACTGCACCCAGTACTCCAGATGAGGCCTCACCAGTGTGTTATAAAGCTTGAGCAGAACCTCCATGGACTCCACACATCAGGGTGCTATACAGTAAAACTGAACATTCTGTTAGCCTTCTTAATGGATTCCATACATTGACTGGAAGTCGATAGTGTCAAGTCCTCCTAAATCTTTTAATCTTTCCTCCTAACTCATCCCCTGTAGCCCTGTAATCAGCCTCATTGCTCTTCTCTGGACTTTTCCCAGAGCTGCTATGTCCTTTTTTGTAAAGTTTTAGCATCTGTTCAAGATTTGTTTCAGAACACCACAAGATTGATCCCACTAACCCTTAACTTTTTAGTATCCTTGTTAAATATGACTCTCTCCTCTCTGGACTTTTTCTAGTGCTGCTATGTCCTTTTTGTAGCTTGGAGATCCAAACTGCACCCAGTACTCCAGATGAGGCCTCACCAGTGAGTTATAAAGCTTGAGCAGAACCTCCTGTGACTTGTACTGCACATATCAAGGCGCTATATAACCTGACATTCTGTTAGCCTTCTTAATGGCTCCTGAACACTGTCTGACAGTTGATGGTGATGAGTCCACCATGACTCCTAAATCCTTCTCATAAGGTGTACTCTCGATTTTCCGACCGCCCATTGTGTATTTATACCTATTATTTTTACTCTCTAACTGTAATTCTTTATATTTACTGACATTAAATTTCATCTGCCACAAATCTGCCCGAGCCTGTATGCTATCCAAGTCCTTCTGTAATGATATAATGGATTCCAAATTATCTGCTAATCCACCTATCTTGGTATCATCTGCAAACTTAACCAGCTTGTTACTTATATTCCTATCTAAATCATTTATATATATTAAAAATAACAGCGGCCCTAGCACTGACCCCTGCTGGTCACCACTCTTAACATCGGCCATTTCTGATGAGGTTCCTCGCACCATCACCCTCTGCTTCCTGTGTCTGAGCCAATTCTGCCTCCATCTACACACCACACCCTGAACTGCCACTTCTTTTAGTTTGATACCCAACATCTCATGTGGCACCTTATCAAATGCTTTCTGAAAGTCCAAGTAAATAATATCATCTGCTCCACTTTGATCGGATCCTTTTGTTTCCTCCTCATAGAATTCCAGCATGTTAGTTAAACACGACCTCCCTCTTCTGACCCCATGCTGACTGTTCAGAATAACTCCTGTCCTTGCTATGTGTTGCTCAATCTTATCCTTAATAATTCCTTCCATTCATTTTCCTGTGCTGCATGTTAAGCTTACTGGCCTATAGTTGCTTGGATCTGCCCGGTCACCCTTTTTTATATAATGGGATGATATTTGCCATTTTCCAGTCCTTCAGAATTTCCAAAAATTTCTTAAAAACGTGTGTCAAGGGTTTATATCTGTACTCACTAACCTCCTTAATAACTCGAGGGTAAATATTATCTGGTCCTGGTGATTTGTTTGATTTCATTTTATTTAATCTGAGCAGCACTTCTCCATCTACAATTTCCAAATCCCTCAGTACCTCCTTAGTAGTCCCTGTTACTGCTCTGAGGTTATCCACTTGCTCACTTGTAAACACCTCAGAAAAATGCAAGTTTAGGGCATCCGCTATTTCACTGTCTGTATCTTTTAATTCCCCTTTACTATTCCTGATGAACTTGATCTCCTCCTTGACTGTTCTTTTACTACTAAAATACTGAAAGAATCTCTTAGGGTCGTCTTTCGCCTTATCTGCTATATTCCTCTCCAACTGTCTTTTAGCCTTCCTGATATTCTTCTTAATGGTTGTTCTCATGTTCTTATACACTCTACGATTCACCACACTGCAGTCATTAGTCTTATATGCCTTTATATGTTTTTGAGTCCAGGTGAAATTTACCAAATTGAAAAAGAGGAAGAATCACCACACCCTGCCCACCCCTTGGTTTGGCATGGAATTGTCCCTTTGTGGGCCCTTCAGCTGCCTCGCGTGCGCACGTGTGTGACACCGCCTTTTGAGGATTTTCAAGTCCTGGATTAGATCCCCACATGGCCTCCTCTTCTTGAAACTGAACAGTTTGAATTCTCTGAGTCCGTGTCCTTGAGTCCTTGCATGTGGCTGCTCTCCTCCGCTCAGCTTCATGTGCTGCTATGTCTTTTTTTTGTAGCATCGTGACCAGAACTGCGCACAGCACTCCAGATGTGGTCTCATTGGTTCATTATACGGTGCAGGGGTGACCAACTCCAGTCCTGGACAGTGGCTACAGCTTTTCATTCTAACCCTCTTCTTACTCAGTGACTAGTTTTTGCTACAAATTAACTTCATTTCATTGATTTGCTGTTTAAGACTCAGACCCTTTAAATCAGGGCTGAGCAACGTCGGCCTGGAAAATGTGTAAACCAACTGATTTGTAAAACCTGACCATCCTTAAAATGCCATAATGTAAATACTATTAGCCGTATTAGCTGTATGTCTGTTTGTCTGTCCAGGAGTTTAAATCCCCTGTAGCTCACAAACCGTTTGACCTATTGACCTGAATTTTGGTACACATATACTACGTGATGTCTACTATCCGCTTTTGGGGTGATGATTTTTATTCCTCTTTTTATATGTATTTTATTTTATTGGAGAATCAACTCTCGGCAGCGGCCAGCAGGACAGCCATGCGGCGCATGTGTACGGGTGCCATACTCATTCCCTACCACCTTCACCATCTCCTACTTCTTCATATCTTAAATCATTCTTGAGGAGGATTGAAGACTTAGGTGCCAGCTTAAGTGAAAAATTAAGGAAAACGTACTAAGTCATTGCAACACAAACACTGACTTGATCAGTTTTAATGCGAAATGATGCCGATGGAAGAAAAGAAGAAGCGGGCCGCTAGGGTGGAGAAAAGATGAGCTGCTCAGGAAACACCAAGCACATCCACCTCGGAGCAAACGAATGGTAAACAGAGACAGAGAAAGAGGATGAAAACTATAAGTTAAGCGTATTCACTGCACGTTATGGTGCAGTACACCGTTACTGGTAGGAAATAATTACAGCAGTCCAGTGGAGTGGTTCTTCTCATTCCCATATGATTTTATTTGCAAAGCTCACACCTCTAAATCTTGTAATTAACCCTTTGGTTTTCCTCTGTGGTTTGGCGAGTTTATCCTTAAGATGCTCAAATGTCCATCTTTGGTATTTTTCAGGAATGCATTTGTAGTGATGCATTTTATAACTAAAAATAGTTGTGATGCACCATGTGTTGGAATGATAAATGCGATGCATTTTATTACTATATTTTATTATATTAGATATTTGCATTACAAAACACATTCCTATAGATTTTGCACTTCACATGTTAATGGTAAGGTCTGCATTGATTACATAGATTTCAACCCATCTTAGACAGATAGCACAGCAGTCTAGTGGAGTGTTTCTTCTCACTCCTGTATGATTTTATCTGCAAAGCTCACACTTCTCTATCTTGGAATCGACCTCGTGGGTCTCCTCTGTGGTTGGGGAAGTTCTTTCTTATGCTGCTCAACTATCTTTCATATTTTGGAGGAAAGCATTTGTAATAATGAATTTTATAAGTACAAATATTTGGGATGCGCCTTCTGTTGGAGTGATAAATGCAATGCATTTTGTTACTATATTCTATTACATTACATATTTGCATTACAAAGCACATTCCAATAGATGGCGCACTTCAGACTTTAATACTGAGCTATACTTTAATTAATTAATTAATTAATT
>JANRMT010062816.1:7892131-7904722 GCA_026402145.1 Polypterus bichir lapradei | reverse complement strand
TATCTATCTATCTATCTATCTATCTATCTATCTATCTATCTATCTATCTATCTATCTATCTATCTATCTATCTATCTATCTATCTAACTAAGGAGAAATTGGAAATCTTAGTGATTGGCAAAAATAGATATAGTGAGGGTTTTAGAAATAACATTGGTCCAGGCTTAAATGTCAAGACTGAGATAAAGAATTTAGGAACAATTATTGACTCTGACCTAAATTTGAAATCACTTATTAATCAAATTACTAGGACAGCATTTTTTCACTTAAGAAATATAGCAAAAGTTAGATCCCTTATAACTTTGCAAGATGCTGAAAAATTAGTTCACGATTTTGTTTTCAGTCGGCTAGATCAGGGCTGTTGAACTCCAGTCCTGGTGGGCCGCAGTGTCTGCAGGTTTTCATTCTAACCCATTTCCTAATCAGTGACCAGTTTTTACTGCTAATTAACATATTTTCCCTTCATTTTAATAGTCCTATTTTTAAGGATTCAGTCCTCTAAATTGATTTTTCTCCATTAAATGGCAGCCAAACAGAGATGAGACATGAAATGAGCCAACTAATGACCAGTTAAATTGAGGTGTCAAACTCCAACCAATTTCATTCCAACCAGTTTCTTAATGAGGAGCCAATTCTTGCTGGTAATTAAACCTGTTATTTAATTCCATGGCCTGTTGTTGCTCTTATTCTGCTGCAGCAGACCTTTTCAAAACTGTGGATGGTCTGTTTTTCTAAGAACACAGTCAAAATGTTTTGGTGACCTTAGCAGATTAACCTTACTGAGACCTTCACCTTTCTTTATTTTCAGATACTGTGGGTAGCTGGTCACACAGTGGCTTGTTTTGCGTCTCATTATCGTTAGGCTGCTAATTAAGGGAAAAGAATCAAGTAAGAGGTCCAAGTCAATTTAATCAAAATGAAGGCAAAATAAGTTAATTAGCAGCAAAAACTGGTCACTAATTAAGAAGATGGTTAGAATGAAAACCTGCAGCCACTGCGGCCCTCCAGGTACGGAAGTTCGACACCCGTGGGCTAGATTACTGTAATGCACTCTTCTCAAGACCACCAAATTAAGACATCGAGTGCAGAATGCAACTGCCAGAATCTTAACTAGGAAAAAAAAATCCAAGCACATCACACCAGTCTTAGCGTCGTTACACTGGTTACCCGTGTCATTCAGAATTGAGTCTAGCTAATGTTGAAACTCTGGTGTGTGGGGCTAATCATGTGCACTAATGCTTCTTCTCCCTCCTTACTGAAACAAGTAAGACCTAGCCCACTTCCTCTTCTGGCTCCAGACCACGCCTCCAATGACCTAATTTCCGCCTTTTCCCTTCCAGATGACCCGCCTCTTCCTCCGTCTCAGCTACACAAACCTACCAGCTCTGCTCTGCAATTCAGTCCTGTCTTGTGACTCAGTCTTTCATGACTACTCAGCAGAGTATTACACATCTTTTCCCTTGCGGTGACTCTACATATACGGGGTGGACCCCCAAACCTTTATTGTTGTTTTTTGCTTTCTTTACACTCTTTACAATACGCGGCTCTAGAATCGGCACACTTTCTGTGTGCCTGGGCTTGAGTAAACGATAGCAATTTGAAAGTTGCTGCAAAGGCATTATAAGCATGACACCATTCCGATGCCGTTTTGACAAACTTGAATGACCCTCCAGTTATTAAGATAATAAATTATCAGTCTTTTTTTTTTTATGGCCCCACACACCAATTCTAATAAAGAAAAGGTCATTTTCCGCAGTAGCAGGGTTGCGGTGTTCAGTCGAATTTATTTCTCCCCAGAGTCATTTCAACAGCATCTGAACACCAAACAATTTAATCCAAATTACTTTCAAGCTGAATATTTGAAGTGAAAGGGAGTCCCCGACACCAAACTCCTGTCACCATAACTAATGCCTTCTTTAATGAAGTGACGACCGGACAACATGGAGGGATTTCAATAGAACACTATTGTCCGGTTAATTGTAATAAAAGGCTTCTCCTTTATACCCTTATCATTGCTGTAAATTGCTTTATGGATTGGATGCTACAGAAATGTTAATTGTCGTGCAATATAAATTTTCAATTAGATTGCTTTGCACCTCGAACGCTGCCATTTAGCTGCATAATGTATTTGTCAATTCTTTGGAAAGCAACATGATGGGTATATCAGATTATTAAGGGAGGACATCTGGATGTTCATGAATATCACGTTAAGCAGCAGATGTTAATTTAGGCTATAATGCAAATTAACAGGAAAAATATGAAAAAATGCTAAATGTGTTTTGTTTATTTACCTCTTTATTATTTGATTATAGAGGAATGCATCAACACCTTAACACACATAACAGGAGCCTGCAATGTTCTCTCCATTTTCCCAATTAGTCTAGTGCTGTAAATATGGCCGTGTACCAAGGGGATTTGGCCACAGTGCCCGCATTGATCCGGGCAAATCTAGCTTGCAATTAAACACAGGAGTTCCCTCTCATTTCAAAAAATAAAAATGAGCCAAACTAATTTAATAGTTTATAGCAGCTATTAAACAATGTAAATCTTTCCATCCTGGACAGCAGATGTTTGAGTTTGCCATGTTTGCCAGTGAATTTGAGAGACTATGGATTAGAAACGGATTGACATGATCTACTGCCTTTTACGTCTTGTCTACTCTCCAGGCTCCTCTAAAGCAGGTACTACCACCTTGGGTCAAGAGGAGGCGCTCACATGAACCTTCTCCTCTTTTCTTCCCTTCCGTAGCATCAGGGCAACTGACTCCGCCCCTTCCAGTCTCCCGCCTTTAAAACCCGCCACTGCTGGGAGGAGGCGGTCAGTTCTGAACCGACTGTACCACAGAGAGGCGCTCCCAAAACAGGAGTCACAGCCAGGTGGCTTTCTTTGCCTCAGTTCTTTTTGCTTTTGTTGTTTGTTTTGTTTTGTGTCCCAATTACATGGGAATGATTGAGTTGGTGTCCCAACATTTTCCTTGGGGAACCTGCAGTTTCATATTCGATCACAGTATGTATTTTTTTGTTTATGGTACACTTGCATCAGAGGTGCTGAACAATGTCTACAGTTTCTGTAGAAAATTCTCATAATTTTTCTGACAAATGGCAAATGTCTTCTTAGATTTTTAGGGTAAAGGCCATGTGACATTTGACGACTTTTTCAGAGATTGTCTGTTGCCGCCTCTTAGCGTCAGCGGCAGTTGGCGGTCCACAACTGACAAGGCTAAGCATCTAAAAAGTACCACTTTCAGTTAGCAGAAATAGCTCAAAAGTTGACAGAAATCTACATTTTGTACTTAATACTTGTATGCAAAATTTGGTTGACCTACGTGAAAGCGTACTCAAACACACAGACAGACACAGACAGACACACAGACATAATTCCAAAAATAGTATTTTAGGACTAAAATGTTGAGGTTGATCGAAATCTTGAAATGGAATTTTTGGAGAATTCCAATTCATTCCCTATACTTCGTATACGAGAAAGTTAGGGGGGTCTAAAACGTCGAGATTCATCAAAATCTTGAAAAATTGAGTTTTTAGAGGATTCCAATTCTTTCCCTATACTTCGTATACGAGAAAGTCAGGGAGGTCTAAAATGTCGAGATTCATCAAAATCTCAACATCAACTTTTTGGACGATTAGAATATTTTTCCTGTACTTCGTTTACAAAAAAGTCAGGAAGGTCTAAAACATCGTGATTCATTAAAATCTCGAAATGGAGTTTTTGGAGGATTTCAATTCATTCCCTATACTTTGTATACGAGAAAGTTAGGGAGGTCTAAAACGTCGAGATTCATCAAAATCTCGAAAAATTGAGTTTTTGGAGGATTCCAATTCTTTCCCTATACTTCGTTTACAAAAAAGTCAGGAAGGTCTAAAACATCAAGATTCATCAAAATCTCGAAATGGCGTTTTTGGAGGATTTCAATTCATTCCCTATACTTCGTAGGCCTATACGAGAAAATTAGGAAGGTCTAAAACATCAAGATTCATCAAAATCTCGAAAAATTGAATTTTTGTAGGATTCCAATTCTTTCCCTATACATCGTATACGAGAAAGTTAGGGAGGTCTAAAACGTCGAGATTCATCAAAATCTCGACATCGACTTTTTGGACGATTACAATATTTTCCCTGTACTTCGTATACAAAAAAGTCAGGGAGGTCTAAAACATCGAGATTCATCAAAATCTTGAAATGGAGTTTTTGGAGGGTTCCAATTCTTTCCCTATACTTCGTATATGAGAAAGTCAGGGAGGTCTAAAACATAGAGATTCATCAAAATCTCGACATTGAATTTTTAGACGATTACAATACTTTCTCTTTACTTCCTACAGTATATGAGAAAATAAAAAGGAAAGGTCAAAGATTGCGTCCGAACTCGCCACAGCTGTTATCCCTTAATCAGGCAGCACGCTATTGGCTGGCATAAAAAGGGTTGAGCACGAGTGTACTGGAAAGTCGGCACAGAGCTGAATTCTTTCATTCGGACAGACAGACAGTTATGGATATTGCAGTAGGTGCTTCTCACGTTATATGTGAACACTCTTAAAATGACAAAGGATGATGCTGAAACAGCCATGATTGTAATAATTGCACAATCAACATCACCGTCCACCACTGCTTACCCTGCCCTTGGTAAAGAATCTGTCCAAGAATCAACAACAGACATTAAAGAGGAATGCACATCATGCACCACACGCGATACTTTCTTCTGAAAAAGTTTGTCAGTAATTTAAAAAATCTGAGTACCCATGACAATAATGACCCTATAAACCTATAACAGAGAATAAAATGAAGTAAAGTTAGACTCCTTCTTCTCTCAAGAACAGAATAAATGCCCTCGGTTATGTAAGGCACATAAAAAGAATGGGCTGAATGTTCTGGACAATAAACTGCTGCAGACTGCCTGAAGCAGTGCCAGGTGGAAGTGATGCTGAGTGCCAGGGTCCCAGCTGGATGTCTATTTCTTGCCAGAAAGAAGCACTGTATTTCATGGCAGAAGAGCATTCATTGATGGATTTTTGAGGGAAAAGTTCTGAGTTTATCGCATTCTGGACAAAATGATTGTTCAAAAGCCGTTCCGAGAAATGAGCTCAAGCGCATTCAACAGCAGCAAAATGCTCACTTTCAAGGCGGTAACATATCTGATCGAGGGCAATCTGCCAAACACACATGGTAATATTCAATTTTTCTTCCTGCATTGCTTGTTTATATAATAGCGCACATCTGTCATAGAGCTGGCATCCCTGGCAGCATAATGGAAAGGAACCTTTGAGTGGAAAAGCCGACTGATAATTGACCCTGATGATTTGAGGAGGTACTCACCCGATACCAGACTATCTCTCTCAGCCTGCCGTCAGTCTTGAAGTTGCATTTCAGCGTCACAGTATCTCCTACAACAACTGGAGGAAGGGGTTCAATGGTGACGGTTAAGTAACCTGTGAAAAAGAGGGGCAAAGAAAACAATTATTAATGGGGAGGGTTGGCATCAGAAAGGCCATCTGGTTGTAAAAATCACACTGAAACCAATATTATGAGAAGTCAAGGCAAAAAACAAAAAAATAGCAATACTAAAAATGGGAATAGCTACGAAAGAAGAAGAAGAAGACATGTTGTGGCCTACAGCTCCCTAAACCTGACAAAGACAGGGACAGATACAAGTTGTTTCACACACACATGCTTTTATTTACGGGTGGGAAACCCTTCCCAAGCGTTTCCCAGTAGCCAACACAGTATACCAAGTACAGATAATAAGAACACCTCAATGCCTTTCTTTTCTTCTTCTTCTTCTTCTTCACTCTCTGCCCTTGTCCACCTTCACTCCTCCTCCAGCAAGCTTCATATACCTTCCTCTCAATTCTGGCTCCTGGAGCAGTGGCAGTGGGCTTGTTTTATCCAGCACCCAGGTGTACTTCTGGTGGCCCATTAGTGTGGGGTGGAAGCCCGACAAAGTAGGGGTCTGCAGTCCCTGCATCACCCCATGGCAGTACCTACAGAACCCAACAGGGCTGTGCTAAACTCCAGCTCCCATGAAGCCCTGTGGGTATCCGAGGTGCCAGTGCAACCTGATGGGGCTGCCATGTAGTGCTCTGGGGGAGGTAGTGCCCTGTGCATGCTCTCTCTCCCGGTTCTTCCAGTATGGAAGTGTCCTGGATGCCGACCGCCACAAATTTCTAAAATTTAAAGTGAACATTTATGTTTTTCTTTATATAATTCATTATCAGCTGAATACAACATGTTTAATCCCACTACTCTTTATCTCTAATTACTTTTTCTATTCTAGCACAAAGGGTCCATCAGGGAAAGGTTCTGAGCCAATATCCCATCTATATGCAGTTTACATTATTACTACTTGCCTGACATATTTGAGCACAGGCAGGTGAAGTGACCAGCTCATGGTCACACAGGGTCAGTAGCAGGATTTGGAACCACAACCTCGGGGTTTAAAGTCCAAACTTTCAAAGCTTTATCTATGACACGCCATGTTTGTCACATGATTGTTCCAATATCTTTTGAATTTTATTTTGTTCTACTTGTTTCTGGGAAAAGGGACGATACGTCTTGTGGTATGGTTAGGGGTAGGATTAGGGTTGTTTTCCAGAGTGCTGCAATTTTCCCAATCAGAGACCTGTATTTGTTTATCATTGTGATTAGGGATAAGTGAAAATTTAATTTGCAACAAATCTCTGTGTTTCACTTTGCAAAATAAATTGAGAAATATGGTGGCATTTTGCTTCCAGCAACATTTATACCATTGACACAAGAAAAAAGGTGTTCGGCCTTATCTGGAAGCATTTATGTGCATTAATTCTGCATGTATCTGCCTGTCATTTACTTTTAAAATAATAAATAAAAATCACCAGACTCACTTCCTGTAAGGTGTTGACCATTGTTTCCCAACCTTTGTGGTGTCACAACCCATTTTTTCACGTACCAGTGGGTTTGTGACCCACAAGGGAGGGGGAATTACAACTTCATAAATTTAGCATGACCCGCCATACTCCTGAGTGAATTTAGTGTGATCGTCTGAGCAGAGGTAAGAGTAGGGTGGTCACATGCAAGTGTGATAATGACCCACATAGAAGGGGGACTTCCCCCTTCATTAATTACACATGGTCCACCATACCCATTAGTGAATGGAGTGTGATCGGCAAAGATGGTGGTACACACATTCACCAGAGAGTTCCATGAGTCAAGCTCGGTTGACAATGCTTTTCCTCCCTGATGAACTGAGCATGATTATCAGAGTGAGAGTTGGGGGTAGTCTTACAGAATCTGCCACAATCCATATGAGATGCTACCTGTATGAATTGAGTGTGACTAGGGGGTTTGGGGGGCTTTGTTTCATCTAGAGTTGGCTGGACCCTACCTGCAATGCCACCACTGGAAACGCTGGTGTAGACATATTGTTCAGCCTCCAGATGTGTTCTGGTAAAATGATTCCCCACCTTGCTAATTATGATGGCAGTCTTGGTGACTGCAATCCTAAAGATGCATCATGGACAGAAAAGAACCTTGAAGCTCCCAGTGCTTGGAGAGTTCACATTCCTAACTTTCTTCTGCGGGAATCAAGATAAGTGGAAGGAAGGGTGATAGGTATGATGGGGGACAGCGAGGCGTGGCTTTTCTTGTAGTGAGATTCTAATGTGGAGACCACACAGTAATGTGGACAAGGGTGACTTGTTGGTGTTGTCTTCAAGAGGAAAATGTACAGCATGTCACATTATAAAGAAATACACCGCGATCCTCAGCGCTAATGTAGATGCATTCTTTCACTTAAGAAATATAGCAAAAGTTAGACCTCTTATAACATTGTAAGATGCTGCAAATTAGTTCACGCTTTTGTTTTCAGTCAGCTAGATTATTGTAACGCACTCCTCTCAGGACCACCCAAAAAAGACATCAGTCGATTGCAAGGAGGGCAGAATGCAGCTGCCAGAATCTTAACTAGGAAAAGAAAATCCGAGTACATCACACCAGTCTTAGCGTCACTACACTGGTTACCTGTGTCATTTAGAATTGATTTTAAAATATTGCTTATGGTCTGCAGTGGGCTGGCACCCTGCCCGGGGTTTCTTTCCTGCCTTGTTGCCCTGTGTTGGCTGGGATTGGCTCCAGCAGACCCCTGTGACCCTGTAGTTAGGATATAGCGGGTTGGATAACGGATGGATGGATATTGCTTATGGTTCACAAAGCCTTAAATAATCTCGCTCCACCGTATATTTCAAAATGCCTCTCACCTTACACTCCAAATCGTAAACTTAGATCTTCAAATGAGGGTCTGATTATTATTCCGAGAGCTAAACTTAAAAGAAGTGGAGAGGCGGCCTTCTGCTGTTAGGCACCTAAAATCTGGAATAACTAACCGATAGAATTTCGCCAGGCTAATATGGTAGAGCACTTTAAAACACTGCTAAAAACTCATTATGTTAACGTGGCTTTCTCCTAGCTTCATTTTAGTGTAATCCTAATATTCTATATATGCATTTAATTATCAATATCATTCCTGGTGGCTCCGTAATCCGTACTAACAGCTACTTCCTCTGCTGCTTTTTTTTCCAGTTTTCTGTGGCGCTGATCTGCACCATCACCACCTGATCAGGGCACCGTTATGTCCCTACATTGATGGATTGAAGACCAGAAGTCCACATGACCGTCATCATCAAGTTCTTCTATGTGAACTCTGAATACAATGAGGAGTGATTGAGATCATTGATGTTAGTTAGAATGCCTAGAGGGGGCTGGGTGGTCTCGTGGCCTTGGAACCCCTGCAGATTTTATTTTTTTCTCCAGCCGTCTGGAGTTTTTTTTTGTGTTTTTCTTTTTTTATTCTATGTTAATTAGTGTTCCCTAATTATATTTTCTTATTTATTTTGTCTTTTTTCTCTTTCGTCATTATATAAAGCACCTTGAGCTACATCATATGTATGAAAATCCATCCATTATCCAACCCACTATATCCTAACTACAGGGTCATGGGGGTCTGCTGGAGCCAATCCCAGCCAACACAGGGCACAAGGCAGGAAACAAACCCCAGGCAAGATGCCAGCCCACCGCAGGGCACACAAACACACACACACCAAGGACAATTTAGGATCGCCAATCCACCTAACCTACATGTCTTTGGACTGTGGGAGGAAACCCACGCAGACACGGGGAGAACATGCAGGGAGGACCTGGGAAGCGAACCCAGGTCTCCTAACTGCGAGGCAGCAGTGCTACCCACTGCGCCACCATGCCGCCCCATGTATGAAAATGTGCTATAGAAATAAATGTTGTTGTTGTTGTTGATAAATAGAATTGAATTGTCGACAGGTTACAGGACAATGCAGTAGGAATGAGCCTTTAAGGAGGAGTGCATCTTATAATACATTCCAAAAAAACTCTTTAGTGAGTTTCGCGTTTTGCAATTGTGACATCGCCAGTACAGTTTTTGCATCAGTTTCACAAAAACTGTCCTTGGATTGAAATTTGCTTGTTTTATTCCTCACAAATTGGTATCCTGGTCTACAGGAAGCCGATAGGCCAGAGTCAAGAGATCAAATGAAAACTCTCTTTCCTATGATGTCACAAAGGCCATCCTTGACTTTAGAAGCCATCTGTCACAAAAGCTGAGCCCCGGTAAGGATTTTTTTTTTTTTTCCATTTCAAAGTGGTTCTTAGACAAAGACACAGGAAAAAAAAAAAGAAAACAACGTGGCGATGAAATCCACAGAAAGCCCGACTCTCAGCTGTGTGCATGGATCTACAGGCGAATACATCTTGAATTGGCTCCATATTCATAATGAACCCTGACTTTTCACATAAGGTTATTTATTTATTTCTCTTTCAAGCCGATGACGGGATTAACGTTGACATGTGGCAAGTCTCAGCATGAGAGAGTGCCGTCACACGCAGAAATGAATCTGACTCCCTCAGATGCCTGCATGTTGTTTGTCGCTGAGTTCCGCCTTCAAAGTGGCAGCACAAAAAAAAGCCACGGCAAAGCAGAGCCATCTCCCTGAGCACCACTGCCCTGCCATCACGGCAGTGCTCAGTTGTATTAAGAAACAGGCTCCCAAAAGCTTGCATTATTTCACACGACATGTCAAATCTGTTGTGATCTTACTCATTTTGCTCCCTCTTGTTTATTTCTTGGATCTGTGCCGTGGATAGAGGGAGAACACATGTGAGGCGAACCCCTGACTGACTCGTAAAATGTCACCAAGCTGAAGAGCATTCTGTCTCTGTGGAGGGGCCTTCACATTCCTCCAGTGTTCCCTTGGGTTTTGCCTCTCATATGTTAGTTTATATGGAGTTTTGTCCTGGCAGGGTCCACAAGTGACCCTGTTTTCCCATTTAGACTCTTTACTATGGAGAAGAAAAAGAAGACATTGCATTTATATAGCGCCTTTCAAGACACTCAGTGCCACTTCGACCACCACCAATATCCAGGATCCACCTGGATGATGTGACAGCAGCCATTTGATGAAGACGCGCGCGCGCGCGAGAGAGAGAGAGAGAGATAGCCAATAAGGAGTAAGAGATGGTGAGGGGGCCAGAATGACCAGGCCATTATGGACAATTTAGCTACGGCATCATGAAACACCCTACTCTTTACAAAAGATGCCACAGAGAGTCAGAGCATTGGTTCTGTGGTTCGTGTGAAATATGGCACCAATTCTTACAGTCACTGCACTGGGACATTAGGATCCACACATAGACCATCCCCTGTTGGACTTATCCAACACCTCTTGCTTTCGAGGCAACTTATTCTTCACATAAGTTGCAATCATCTCACCTGAAGAAGGGGCCCGAGTTGCCTCGGAAGCTTGCATATTGTAATCCTTTTAGTTAGCCAATAAAAGGGGACCTTTCTAGATATTTAAGGCAGTTTCCCATTTTTGTGGCCAGCTAGGCCGTAACCAGCAGCGGGCTGAATTGGGGTGGGATTCTTCTGGGCAGGCCGGTGAAGGTGCCGGCTTGCCACCTGTGGAGCATTTTGCATGCCTCACGTTATTTTTGCTATGTTTGTGACTCCTAATCATAACAGATCTGAACAAGCCAGTCGGGATTCTGACCTGCTTTGATGGCCTCACACCTTTTTTGTAGCCCATTTGGTAGGAAAATACTAATAACGTTCACTTTCTGGTTTCTCAGTTCCTTTCGGCTTTCATCACAAATGTGACCCTGACCACGTCTTACTGCTACTTTAATCCTCAGGCACCTTTATGTTCACAGAAACCCCTTATCCAGTTGTATAAAACGAAAGCTGGCGACTGAATTAAAGAGCTGCGGTGGGATGTAGAATGCATAGGCAATATCATATGCACAATATCAAAATGAGGATAATTAAACCATTTTCCGCCTTTAAAGCATCTAGCATGACGGTTTCTGGAAAGAAAATATTAGCAATTTTTTTTAAAGGTACCTGTGGCACTTTTCTGATGGCAAAATTAAAAGAGGTACCAGCCGGCTGAGTTATTTCCTACTAATCTCCCATTTCCTTGCTGCCTGAAAAGAGAGGCCATATGTGATACCCTTCACCAATCTAAATGGTAGCTGCAGTCTACTTAATGTATACCTTAGGCCTACTGGGCTCCTGAGAACGTAAGAGACACACTGAATCCTCCTGGCTATCCACAGTATGGTGTACAAAGCGCCCTCTGCTGGCTGTGGAGGCAATAAACCCAATCTCAATGTCCTAATAATGCCCTCAACATAAACGTTTATGATAAGAAAGAAGTCCCTGAGAAGAGCTTTTAAAACAGCAGCAACATTCATTTTAGGACCACCATATCATGGTATAACTAGCCGACATTCCTCGCCTGTAGGTGTAACGCTGTTGACTTCTTTCTATTGCTCTTGTAGATGTCTGATTCATTCTTTTATTGCTCTCTCTGTTTGACTTTGATGCTGTGGTATTGTTTAATTTGTTTTCACTGCTTGTGAAATGAGCGATATTAGAACATTTCATGATTGACTAAGCCGCTGATAACAATAGAAAACAACAAGCATGGAAAATGACTTTGAAAACATCAAAGAAAGTCACGGCAAACAGTAATATAGTCATTCATGCATCATTTAAAGACAGTCCTGAGCATCCTGCCAAAAATGAAAGGAAATCTGAATGTGCATATGTGTATGTGAAATAACATTAAGTGTCATGGAGTGCACAAACATTTGTGAGCGGGGACAGCTGTGCCAACCTTGGGTGTGATTTTCAGTGTGTGGAGATGATGGTGATGTGTGGGTGGTTTATGCTACACTGCATGGCCAAAAGTAGATGGACACCCCTAAAAATGACAGAGTTTAACTGTTGCCTTGTTAACAGGTGCATTAAATGAAAACACAAAGCCATGCCATCTCCATTGACAAACACTGGCTGTAGAATGGGCAAAACTGAAGAGGTCAGTGACTTTAAATGTGGCACTGCCATGGACTTAGCTTGTGTTATTGGAAGTTTGCAGCAAGAGTCCTCTGAACATCTTCAGTTGGCATTTCACTAATCTGTCACCATCTAGTCATAGACATTTAGTGTTTGGGGACAAATAATCTATCTATCTATCTATCTATCTATCTATCTATCTATCTATCTATCTATCTATCTAT
>JANRMT010062816.1:7855537-7878851 GCA_026402145.1 Polypterus bichir lapradei | reverse complement strand
GCGGGTATTCTGCTAGTGTTAGATTAATTGATAACTCTATCTACTATCGATTGACTCAGCTGATAGCTTGGTTTCAGTTTGCTCTAAAACTAGTTTTACAGCTGCTCATTTACATGCCATTGTGCTTTGGTTTTAAAGACTCCACCCTGCTCATGAATATTAATGAGTTACCAAACCATAGAGTAGCAAAACACTTAGAAATATTCATGATTTTTTTGCAGCATAATGTAATTTTAATCACTAGGTGGCAGCAGAATACTCTTCCGATCATTATCTGGGCTTAGCACTGTGCACTGGATTATAACTGCTTAACCCATGAGACCGTCGTGCTTAACCGTAATGAATTTGTATTCCAAGTTCAAAAGACACTAAGAGTCAATGCCTAAGGGATAAGGAGGTTAATATGACACCCCAAAGTCATCACTCATGCAGAAGAAGGCCTAATATTAGTTCAATGTGGATCACCTGTCTGGGATTCCAATTGATTGTTGTATAAATTCACCTCATTTGAGCTGAGTCAGTATGGTGGTCCAAGAACACCACAATCAACTCTGTGAAAAGCACAAGTCAGAGTATGGATACAAGAAAACATCCAAGTCACTGAATATCCAGTTCAATTAATCCAATAAGAGATGGAAAGAACAGGGCGCAGATGGAAATGTGCCTAGAGCAGGCTGTCCAGAAAAAAACGGAGTGATTGTGTAAGAAGACGAGTGAAGGAGGCCACCAGGACCCGTCAGAGAACACTGAAGGAGTCACAAGCTACAGAGACTCAGAGTGCCATCTACTTAACACTGATTTGAAGAGGGTGAATATTTGTATAATCAATTATCAGATGTTTTATATTAGTTTAGACTATTGTCACACACGTGCACCTGAGGGACAGGTTAAAAGCACTGCTGGTGGTAATTCCTTACCGATCCACAAGATGGCTGTGTACTAATGCCTTTTTGGGGTCAGTGCTGGGGCCGCTGCTATTTTTAATAACTATAAATGATTTAGATAGGAATATAAGTAACTAGCTGGTTATGTTTGCAGATGATACCAAGATAGGAGGATTAGCAGATAATTTGGATTCCATTATATCATTACAGAAGGACTTGGGTAGCATAGAGCAGGGGTCCCCAACTCTGGTCCTGGAGGGCTGCAGAGGCTGCAGGTTTTCATTCTAACCCTTTTCTTAATTAGTGACCAGATTTTGCTGCTAATTAACTCTCTGCCTTAATTTTAATTGATGCACAACCTAAGACTCGGGCCCCATAATTATTTCTTTTTTCCTTAATTAGCAACCAAACAATTTTAAGACACAAAATGATCCAACTCATAAACAACAACCTGCGTCCATCACACAATAACTGAAAATAAAGAAAGGTGAAGGCCTCAGTAATGTTGATCTGCTCAGGTCCACAAAACATTTTGATTGTGCTCTTTAAAAAAGAAAATCAACCGTTTTGGAAATGTCTGCCATGGCAGAATGAGCGCCACGGAATTAAATAATGGGGTTAATGAGCAACAAGAATTGGCTTCAAATTAAGAAACTGAATGAAGTGAAGTTGTTTGGAGTTTGAGGCTCCAATTTAGTTGGTCATCTGTTGGCTCACTTCACATCAAATTTATGTTTAGGTGCCACTTAAGGAAAAAAAATCAATTCAGCGGTCAGAGTGTCAAGAAAAGTCAATTAAAATAAAGGGAAAAAATTAATTAGCAGGAAAAACTGGTCACTAATTAAGAAAAGAGTTAGAATGAAAACCTGCAGCCACAGTAGCTCTCCAGGACTGGAGTTGGAGATCCCTGGCCTACAGGCTTGGGCAGACTTGTGGCAGATAAAATTTAATGTCAGTAAATGTAAAATATTACACATAGGAAGTAAAAATGTGAAGTTTGAATACACAATGAGTGATCTGAAAATCGAGTGTACACCTTATGAGAAGAATTTAGGAGTCATAGCGGACTCGACTGTCAGACAGTGCTCAGAAGCCATTAAGAAGGCTAACAGAATGTCAGGTTATATAGCGCCTTGATGTGTGGAGTACAAGTCACAGGAGGTTCTGCTCAAGCTTTATAACTCACTGGTGAGGCCTCATCTGGAGTGCTGGGTGCAGTTTGGGTCTCCATGCCACAAAAAGGACATAGCAGCAGTAGAGAAAGTCTAGAGAAGAGCAACAAAGCTGATTCCAGGACTACAGGGGATGAGTTATGAGGAAAGATGAAAGGATTTAGGAGTTATAGTGGACTCAACACGATCAACTACCAGACAGTGTTCAGAAGCCATTAAGAAGGCAAACAGAATGTCAGGTTATATAGCGCCTTGATGTGTGGAGTACAAGTCACAGGAGGTTCTGCTGAAGCTTTATAACACACTGGTTAGACCTCATCTGGAGTACTGGGTGCAGTTTTGGTCTCCAGGCTACAAAAAGGACATAACAGCACTGCAAGAAGTCCATAGAAGAGGAATTAGGCTGATCCAAGGATTAAAGGGGATGAGCTATGAGGAAAGATTAAAAAATTTAGGACACTATCATCTTCCAGACAGTCTTCAGAAGCTATCAAGAAGGTTACCAGAATGTCAGGTTATATAGCACCTTGATGTGTGGAGTACAAGTCACAGAAGGTTCTGCTCAAGCTTTATAACACACTGGTGAGGCCTCATCTGGAGTACTGGGTGCAGTTTGAGTCTCCAGGCTACAAAAAGGACATAACAGCACTAGAGAAAGTCCAGAGAAGAGCAACTAGGCTGATTCAGGGGCTACAGGAGATGAGTTATGAGAAAAGATTAACAGAGCTGAGCCTTTACAGTTTAAGCAAAAGAAGATTAAGAGGGGACCCGACTGAAGTGTTTAAAATTATGAACTGAATTAGTCCATTGGATCGAGACTGAGACTTTAAAATGAGTTAATCAAGAACACGGGGACACAGTTGGAAACTTGTTAAGGGTAATTTTCGCCGAAACGTTAAGACGTTTTACTTCACACAGAGAACCACAGACACATGGAATAAGTGGCCAAGTCGTGTGGTAGACAGTAAGACCTTAGGAACTTTCAAAACTCGATCTGATGTTACTTTGGAAGAATTAAGTGGACAGGACTGGCGAGCTTTGCTGGGCTGAATGGCCTTTTCTCGTCCAGAGTGTTCTAATGTTCTTTTCTCTTCTTCCTTCTGCAGACCAGATGATTGACAGCCTGACCTCCTCTGATGTCACTTCCGGTGTACGCCAACACCCTCCTCCCCCAGACCCGCCTCTTCCTGCCTGGCTGGTATTTAACCAGAAGTGTCACCAGTCTGATCTGAGCCTGGCGTCCTTAGTGACCTTTGTTTTGCTGAAAAGCTACACTTGTTTGTTTGCCTTTATAACATACAGGGTGTCACCCCACCTCTTTATCCTTGTCTTGTCCTCTTTTACACCCCTTAATAGAACTCTACTGCATGTTCACTTTGACGTTAAAGAGTCTTTTCATGCTGACCGGTGTCAAGAAAAAAAAGATGAATTAAATCCACTGGGATTCAACGTTGTATAACATGAGAAAAAAAAAAAAAAGTGTGAAAACTTCCAAGGGGGTGACGACTTCTACAGGCTCCGCAGATAAATGAATCTACATTTCTATTTTCTCCGTCTCACGCTAACAAACGATGCGATTGAACCTGAGATTTTTGCAAGGAGAAATCTTGCATGATTTATTTTAAGCACACCATCCTGGTGATTTATAACCTCGTAAACACTACAGTCACTTTAATCAATGGCCGCATGTTCCCACTGTGTTTTTGCAGGCTATTTTTAATTCTACTTACATCTCAAGAAGTACACTGAGATGCTCTGAGTATAGCAGCTCTCTTCACTTCTCCTCCATAACTGAATATTATTATTTCTGACCAGTCGTACTATGCTGGGTGTCTAGACGATGCCCCCCCCCCCCCTTTTTTCTGTTGTGGTGTTTACTCTTTCATCAATCGCAGGACCCCCAGTACAATCATAACTGGCAGCTGCCATTTCGGGCTGCGTCTGTTTCATCTTGTTGAATTATGCGTATGACGCCAGTCAATAGCTCGTCAAGATTCCCGATACAGAGGATGTTGCCGCTTTTATCCTAGTTAATAAAAGGGACGGAAAAGCGAAAGAAATGAAAATTGACAGTCGCTTTAAGGTACAGCAGTATTAGCTTATCGGAAAGCCGGAGTGAGTTTCGAATGAACTTAATGCGTCTTTCCCAGTTTGCTGCGTGTTCATGTTTTTCAACGGCCCCTATCCCTTTGGGTCCAAATGTGCAGTTGATATGGGTGGGTTCCTACTCGTACTGAGAGTTCTGGAATATTTTGGAACGTTTCCAGTGCTCCTGTCATTGGTGGTGGTGGTGGAGGTTGGGGGGGCGTGGCCTTTAAGGTTGTGACCTATCAATTACGATGTGACTGTAACGAAGTTCAGTGCAAGATCATATCTGTATCCGAGTTTACGGATTCAAAAGAAAAAAGTGGTTCCGTGGCATTGTGCAGGTTGATTGGGGTGCATGGCTGATGGCGCATACACGTGTAATCGTGAGCAGGTCGGTCAGGTGCCTCACCTCGGAGGTAGCGGCGTATCACACTTGAGACCAAACAGGTCAGAGGATAAAAGGAGCCTGAATGTCAAGGAAAGGGACAGAAACAGAAATAGAAAGAAAGAACAGAGAGGGCGAGACGGAGGTTTAAAGGGAACAGGAAGCAAAAGAGGCGGTAGGATCGGGAGACACCAGGGTGTAGAGTAAGAAGAGCGTAGGGGCGATGCTCAGGGGGATAAAGAGGGACACTTCAACTGAGCCGATGATGGCAGCAGGGACCCGAGTCTGTGAGGAAAAGCTGGCTGTGACTGTCACTTGGGCTTCTTCTCTGCTGCAAGATCCCATGTGGGGTAAGCAGAGAAGACTCGGTTTTAGAAAAAATGCCCCAGGGGCTGAGTTATTATTTATTTTTGTATTTTTTTTTTTTTTTTTATGGGACACTTTCCTGCCTGCCGGAAGGTTGCCGGTTCAAATCACTTAAACGCCAAACGTAACACTACTCTGTTGGGCCCTTGAGCAAGGCCCTTAACCTATAATTGCTCCGTCACGGATATGACATTAATCTGCATCTAGACCTGCAAGTAGACCCTCTAACCTGAGGGTAGGTGGCAGAATTGGCACTCCAGCCACCATAAATGAACCTCCTACTGTTCCATTCCTTCTGAACTAGTGACTAGTGTCACCTGCTGCATGGCTGCACTCAGGTCCTAATCTGGTATCCTGAGTCGGTTTGTCATGTGGTGGGTGTGGCAATGTGCTGTAACAGTGCCTGCCACCTTTGTGAGGTATATTACCTGCATTGTGAGGGAGCGTCAGTTATGGCACTATGGCCACATGGTGTGATTCTCCGAAGGTGATCTGGCTCACAGGGTCCTCATTGTTGAGGACACGAGTGGCTGGACCAGGCCCATGTAACACCTGGCTGTGGCAGATAGATGGGTGGGACTGAACCGCGTGTCTGCCTGGAGGGATCCCGAGCTGTTTCGTTGTGTGGTGGGTGTTGGCAGTGTGCTGTACCAGTGCATGCTCCCTAGTCTGACCTGACCTGCCCTTCCTGCCTATGATTTTAACCTCACTCTAATGGATTATCTATTAAACTGTTTTAACCTCCACGTTCACTCATTTTCGTTGGTTTATTTATTAGAAGAACATCTTGAGATGCACTGCACTTTGGAACATGGTGTTTTTTTGGATTGAGTTTAATAAAAGCACTTGTCACCTTTACACCTACCCCTTACTGTAAGTGAGTGTGTCCTCATTTGCTCAGCTCACCTCGGTCTATGACTATCAACAGTTTTGGATTGGAAGCAACCACAGAGCATGGACCGTCACACGTGCCCTTACTATTTTCTTGTTTACAACCTTCTGGTTTAAAAACCTTTGCTTCTGATATTTTCAACTTTGATTCTTATCTCTTGAATGGCGGTTTTGGTTGCTGTATTCTTGAACTCCCCTTTTTTTCAGTTTCTTCTCTTAGTTACTTTATAAAATCTTTCTTTCCATTATGTGGCCACAATAGACACAAGTGAAGCTGAGAATCTGGATGGTTCACAATTTCCGTTGCACCTGAATGAACAGCGAAAGATAGATCAAGATGTGAGTGACGTGGTAGAATAGAGGAATGAAACCCGCCTGGCAGCGTCCTCTGGCTTCCTGAGTCTTGCACAGTTCATTCCTAGGTGGGTATCGCCATCTTCTTCTTCTTTCGGCTGCTCCCATTAGGGGTCACCATAGCAGATCATCTTGTTCCATCTCCTCCTGTCCTCGTCATCTTGCTCTGTCACACCCATCACCTGCATATCCTCTCTCACCATATCCATAAACCTCCTCTTAGGCCTCTTTTCCTCTTCCCTGGCAGCTCTATCCTTCTCACCCTTCTCACAATATATTCAGCATCTCTCCTCTGCACATGTCCAAACCAATGCATTGTCTCCAAACTGTCCAGCCTGAGCTGACCCTCTAATGTCCTCATTCCTAATCCTGTCCATCCTCGTCACACCCAATGCAAATCTTAGCATCTTTAACTCTGCCACCTCCAGCTCTGTCTCCTGCTTTTTGGTCAGTGCCACCATCTCCAACCCATATAACATATCTGGTCTCACTACCATCCTGTAGACCTTCCCTTTCACACTTGCTGATACCCGTCTGTCACAGATTACTTCTGACTATCTTCTCCACCCACTCCTCCCTGCCTGCACTCTCTTCTTCACCTCTATTCCAAAATGCCTGTTACTCTGTACTGTTGATCCCAAGTATTTAAATCCAAAAATCATCCAAAATCTTTCCACTTTCCAACAATACCACTTACAGTTGACCATGTAATATCCAGCTGGGATGAAATTTCACAAACTGCCTTATTGCAAAGGTGGCATCCTATCACAGTCAGGGCCGTCTTAACAGCATTATAGGCTCCTGGGCAAAGCAGTGCACTGGACCCCTCTACCTACACAACCACTCAGCATTCACAACATACATAGATTAGCACGGGGCCCCTATGCTCGTGAGGCCTCCCCGCAAAAACAGCCCAGTGTGCCAATGCATTAAGACGGCCCTGATCTCAGTACCACTCTTAAAGTCACTAAGCTCTTCCGAATGACCCATTTTTGTTTCACGTGTTTGTCAATGGAGACTGCATGGCTAGCTGCCTGTGGCAACGGGTCTGACTGAAACACCTGAATTCAGCAATTAAGAGGTGGGTCCCGATACGTTTGTCCATATGGTGTATTTCAGACCCATGGAGACTTAAGGCTTCTCCAGACAGGTACAAGGCACGAACTGGACCCTAGTTAGAGCAATCCCGCCTCTCCGGCTTTGTCTCCCAACCGTCCAACCTGAGCCGACCCTCTAATGTTCTCATTTCTAATTGTGTCCATCCTCATCACCCCTAGTGCAAATCTTAGCATCTTTAACTCGATCACCTCCAGCTCTGTCTCCTGTTTTTTGGTCAATGCCACCATCTCCAGACCATATAACATAGCTGGTCTCACTGCCATCCTGTAGACCTTCCCTTTCACGCTTGCTGATGCACGTCTGTCACAAATCACTCCACCCACTCCACCCTGCCTGCACTCCCTTTTTCACTTCTCCTCCACACTCCCCATTACTCTGTACTGTTGATCCCAAGTATTTAAACTCATCCACCTTCACCATCTCTACTCCCTGCATCGTCACCACTCCTCTGACCTCCCTCTCATTCACACACATGTATTCTGACTTGGTGGTCCTACTGACCTTCATTCCTCTCCTCTCCAGAGCAGATCTCCACCTCTCCAGGGTCTCCTCCACCTGCTCCCTACTCTCACTACAGACCACAATGTCATCAGCAAACGCCATCATTCTTAGAAAACTTTAAAGACCTTTTAGAAGCTTAAGGCTCTATGACATGGAGGGTTTTGTTCCTATTCCTATTTACTGTTAGGCCTTTTGCTCTGAAAGCTCTTCCTTCAACTTCTGAGCCCCCCATCCCAGCTGCTATCGTTATTCCCACTAATTGCTTGTGTGCCCAGGTCAGGGTTGGCTGGCGCTCCACGTTTCTGCCTCATTCCTTTCTTTCTGTTTCCGACCCAGGAGTGATGGATAAAGGGATGCTTTTGCCGATCTCTCTTATCGATTTGAGCGCTATAATAATCAAGACATGTTTTATAAACAAATTGCTAATCTGCCCTGTTTTTCCGCGTTTCCTTGGATGCTGCTCATTCTGAAGAAGCGGCCCTGCCAAAACAGTGATGACGGTTTGCAAATATGTTAATGGATTAACAGGAACGGCTTACATTGTCTGCGAGTTAATTAAAAAAAATAAAAACTGTTTCTCGGCTAATTAATGGAATTTTTCTTACCTTCAAGTTAATTTGCAAACAGAAAAAGATGTGTAATTAGAGAAAGAGAATAAATAGAAATAATCCTGAAACCATATGCCCATTCTAAGGAGCAAATATAAAAGTCAAGCAACCTGCCAACATCAACCAACTGTTTTTAGAAATTATTAATCATAAATAATTCTTTACATTTATATAGCACTTTTCTCACTACTCAAAGTGCTTTACATAGTAAGTGGGGAGCCACTTCAATCACCACTAATGTGCAGCATAATGATGCGACGGCAGCCATTTTTGTGCCAGTACACTCGCTGCACATGAGCTGTTAGATGGTGAAGTGGCGAGAGAGAGAGAGAAAATTACAGACAGGGGATGATTAGGGGGGCCAGAATGACTAGGCTGAGGTGGGCAATTTATCCAGGACATCAGGATACCCCCTACTGCCCAGGGATCTCCACAGAGAGCTATAACCTCGATTTTACATCTTATCCGAAGGACATCACCATTTTTACAGCACAGTGTCCCTGTCACCGCACTCTGGCATTGGGACCTACATTTAGAATACGGGGTAAGCACCCCCTGCTGGCCTCACCAGCACCTCTTCCATCAGCAACCCAAGCTTCTCCTAGATGGTCTCCCATCTAAGTACTGGCCGGGCCTGAACAGGCTTAGCTTCAGGTGGATGACCTATTCTGAAGTGCAGGTGCTATGGCTGCTGAAAAGGAAATGATCAACCCTGGCACCTTTGTCATTTGTAGCTCCTTCCTTAAAGGATAAGCTTGGTATTTTTCAAGTCAAAGTTATTTCTTTACAATCCTGGTATACAGTTGTGGTGAAAAGTTGACATACACTCATAACAGACTGTGATGTCTCGTGCCAACAGCCATGAGCAGGGCCATCTTAACAGTATCATACAATACAATACAATACAATACAATACAATACAATACAATACAATACAATATAATACAATTTATTTTTGTATAGCCTAAATACCCAAAAGTGCCGCAAATGGCTTTAACAGGCTTGGCAGCCCCCCAGCTTTGACTCTCTAAGAAGACAAGGAAAAACTCCCAAAAAAACCCTAGTAGAGAAAAATGGATGAAAGCTTGGGAAAGGCAGTTCAAAGAGTGACCCCCTTTCCAGGTAGGTTGGGAGTGCAGTGGGTGTCAAAAAAAAGGGGGTCAATACAATACAATAGACAGAATAAAACAGAAGTAATCCTCAATACAGTATAAAAATAAAAATATTACAGGTACGGAGCAGAATTTAACTACAGAAGCCGAGAAAGGATTTACAATATCGTTATTTTTTTAAATTGTTTCTTCGAGATAACAGACTAATTTTATCAAGATCTCGAGAAAACGAACTTTGTTTTCTCCAGATAACGGAATCATTTTATCGAGATCTCGATAAAACAAAAGATCTTGATTTCTCGAAATTATGAAATAATTGTATCTTACGTTTAATGTTTAGCTTATTGAAGCCACGTCCTGTTTGAAATGGCAGAAGAGCAGAACGATATTGATCAGCGCGTCACAGTTTTGTTCAATCAAGGGCTGAAGCAGGCTGAAATATGTTTATGCCTTAGTTTAGAAAATAATAACGTTAGTGTCCGTCAAACAAGAAGATGGTTAGCAAGGATTCAGCTGTATAGGCGTCGCAATCTAAGCAAGCTTGATGCCTGGAGC
This sequence comes from Polypterus bichir lapradei, assembly GCA_026402145.1. Taxonomy (NCBI): domain Eukaryota; kingdom Metazoa; phylum Chordata; class Cladistia; order Polypteriformes; family Polypteridae; genus Polypterus; species Polypterus bichir. The sequence continues at coordinate 7,868,816 of JANRMT010062816.1, read as the reverse complement.
AAAGGTTAAGTTTTGTTTTCTCGAGATCGCGATAAACTTATTCCGTTTTCTCAAGAAAACAAATTTTTGTTTTCTCGACATCTCAATAAAATTATTCCGTTATCTCGAGAAAACAAAGTTTGTTTTCTCAAGATCTCAATAAAATTAGTCTGTTATCTCGAGGAGACAATTTTAAAAAATAACGATATTGCATGTCCTCTCTCGGCTTCCGTATTTAACAGATGATATCACATAATATGATTCTTATTTGTTTAGAGTCCTGGAGACCTCGACCATCAAGCTGCCTACCCCTATTGGCCATTCCACAGCTGAGGCAGCTCTGGGCCAGCCAATCCGATGAAAGGACCCCACTACCTGATGATTCCTGCGATCCTCCATCAAGGATGACTTTACCTTAAAGCAGGCAAAACAACTTGGCAGGTGGGCCGTGGCCCCATTTGAGTACCGAGGCAAAGTAGTGCGCTGGGGCCCCTGTTTTAATAGCAAATCAGAAACATCGTGGACCCCTGGCTAGTGCCCATTGTGCCCATATGTTAAGACAGCCCTGACCATGAGCATCACCTACTGGTCTGGGACACCAGTAGCCATGACCGAGATGAACTCTCGAGAGCAAATGAGGGGAAGAGAGAGGAAGTATTTTTAGTTAATGACACCATTAAGTAATTAAAGTGTTCAAAAGTGTAACAGAGCATTCATTAAATCAATAAAGAAACCTTTAAAATCCAAACCAGTGTTGTTGAAACAAAACCATGTTCTCGGGCGCTCCAGCAAATAAAAAAATATAAATAAAATACTTTTAAAATCCTGGTAATTCATCATCTTGTATTCCCTTCTCAGGACATCCTTTAGAACAGGGGTCTCCAACACGTTGCTTGCGAGCTACCGGTAGCTCGCAACCCTTTTCCAAGTAGCTCAACAAAGGGTTAATGAATCCTACATAAATTTGAAAACTTGATTAGTCAAATTAGGGGAGGGCGATCTTCCCAAAAAATCATATCATGATCCTTTTTTTTTATTAACACAAAATCACGATCCACAATCTGAATTGCAATCTATGTTTTCAATGTGGCAGAAACTTAAGAGAATATCCGGACTCAAACTCATCAAGACTTAAGTAACATTTTATTTTAAATATCAAACAAAGTTGGATTCAATTGTTCTCTCGTTCGCTAGCTAAGCTGAGTTAAGGAACACGGACCGAAGCTGGCGAGTGAGTGAGGAGAGCCCCTCTCCTCGGCCCACTACGTGTTTCTCAGATTTGTACAAATAAATCATTACCATAAGCGAACTATGATAAATAGTGAAATGAGAGAAGTCGCAAAATCAACCGTAATGTTCAAGCAAATTATACAAATAAACCCAAATCTAAATCCGGTAAGTAGTTCAGATAGACAGACATTTATACATTATATATTAGTAAACCTTCAAAGTAATGTGCAGTTAAAGTCTCAACAGCATTCTCAGCATTTCTGGAGCTTAGTAGAGCCAGATAACTAGATAGATAGATAGATAGATAGATAGATAGATAGATAGATAGATAGATAGATAGATAGATAGATAGATAGATAGATAGATAGATACTTTATTAATCCCAAGGGGAAAGTCACATAATCCAGCAGCAGTATACTGATACAAAAAACAATATTAAACTAAAGAGTAATAAAAATGCATGTAAAAACAGACAATAACTTTGAGTAATGTTATCATTTACTCCTCCGGGTGGAATTGAAGAGTCGCATAGTGTCGGGGAGGAACGATCTCCTCAGTCTGTCTGTGGAGCAAGACAGTGACAAAAGTCTGTCACTGAAGCTACTCCTCTGCCTGGAGATGACACTGTTCAGTGGATGCATTGAATTCTCCATGATTGACAGGAGTTTGCTTAATGCCCGTCGCTCTGCCACAGATGTTAAACTGTCCAACTTTACACCTATAATAGAGCCTGCCTTCTTAACAAGTTTGTCCAGGCGTGAGGAGTCTTTCATCTTTATGCTGCCTCCCCAGCACACCACCACGTAGAAGAGGGCGCTCGCCTCGACCGTCTGGTAGAACATCTGCAGCATCTTATTGCAGATGTTGAAGGACGCCAACCTTCTAAGAAAGTATAGTCGGCTCTGACCTTTCTTACATAGATCAGTATTGGCAGTCCAGTCCAATTTGTCATCTAGCTGCACTCCCAGGTATTTATAGGTATGTACCCTCTGCACACAGTCACCTCTGATGATCACAGGGTCCATGAGGGGCCTGGGCCTCCTAAAATCCACCACCAGCTCCTTGGTCTTGCTGGTGTTTAGGTGTAAGTGGTTTGAGTTGCACCATTTAACAAAGTCTTCCTGTACTCCTCCTCCTGCCCACTCCTGATGCAGCCCACAATAGCAGTGTCATTAGCGAACTTTTGCACGTGGCAGGACTCTGAGTCATATTGGAAGTCTGATATATATAGATTGAACAGGACCGGAGAACGTACAGTCCCCTGCGGCGCCCCTGTGTTCCTGACCACAATGTCAGAATGTCACTATAAGAATCGTCACCAAGTAGCTCTGAAAATGTCTGCTTTGTTTGGGTCTCCATACCTCTGTGAGTCTGACATGAAATGAGAGTTCAGAACAAGACTGACAGACAAACATTGAAATGACTCCATGAGAGCGAACCTAAGGGGGCTCCACTCCACCAGACACCTGCATCTCTTGTTGAGCCATCTGACTAACTAAAAAAAACACATCACACCTGCAACTGGACATGTGAATAAAGTGACACAGTGACATGTGACAAAATGACAAATGAAGAAGTCAGATCTGTGGATTTGGAATTGCATTGTTTTGTTTTAATTCAATAGTGTGAGATACACTAGAAAACCCATACAGACATACAAAATGCACTTGCAGGTGAACTAAATATTTTTTGTGATGTTTAAATGAAAAATGTGAGTTGTAGACAACAACATTTTGTAAATGTTCAGGCAAAACAAGCTTATTCGGTTTTGTTTAGGTTGAAATAAGCTATGAGAAGAAACGTTAGAAAACATGAGCAGCTCTCGGCCATTTTCATTTTGTGAAAGCAGCTCTCAGGGGAAAAAAGGTTGGAGACCCCTGCTTTAGATTCTACACCACTTTGTCTGCCTCATCCTTGTCCTCCACCTCAGCTGGTACCAGCAGAATTGAACTACCACCTCGGCCTCTCACCACTGCTTCCCAGGATGCCTTGCCAACTCTTCGAATGCCCCCATGCATTGAAATCTACAACACAACAAAGTGTGCAGGAAGTGATGGGGTCGGAGTACTTTCTGATTCCACTGTATCTTACCCTTATGCATTCACTCGTCTGTCTTTTCAACCATCTGTCCATCCTACATTTACACATCCTTCCACCCTCTCATCCATCTACACCAACCGGTCCTGGTGGGCCGCAGTGGCTGCAGGTTTTCATTCTAACCATCTTCTTAATCAGTGAGTCAATTTTTGCAGCTGATTCACTTGTTCTGCCTTCATTTTAATTGACGTGACTCAAACCCCTTAGCTGTTTCTTTTTCCTTAATGAGGGGCCAAACAATAATGAGACACAAAACAAGCCACCACATGACCAGCTAACCTGAAAATAAACCAAGGTGAAGGTCTCGTTCTTGTTGGTCTGCTCAGGTCACCAAAACATCTTAGAAAAAAACAGAAAACCAACAGTCTGCTGTGGCAGAATGAGAGCAGCGACAAGTCCTGATATTCAATAACGGCTTTAATTAACAGCAGAAATTGGCTTCTCATTAAGAAACTGGTTGGAGTGAAACTGGCTGGAGTTTGACGTTCCAGTTTAGCTGGTCATCTGTTGGCTCGTTTCACATCTCCTTTGTGTTTGGCTGCCATTTAATGAAGAAACGAATCAATTCAGAGGACCGAATCTTTAAGAACAGGGCTATGAAAAGGAAGAGAAAAGGAGTTCATTAGCAGCGAAAACTGATCTCTGATTAGGAAAAGGGTTGGAATGAAAACCTGCAGCCACTGTGGCCCACCAGGACCGGAGTTGGACACCCCGATGTAGACCTTCACTTATCTATTTTCTGAAGCCACTTGTCCCTGGTGCCCCAGAATATATTATAAGAAACCCTCATCACACTCACTAATGTATGCAATGGCCATGGTGTCAGAAGCTCCACTCACTTCTCATTTTACTCTTATTAACCATTTCTCATTGCCACGTTAAGTTGAGATGCCCAACGCAAATTTATTACTTCATGATATACTTTTATTATATTTTTTTGTAAAGCCCAGAATCACACAAGGATTGCCGCAATGGGATATATCCAAGGGCTGATTCACTAAACATTTGGAGCTGAGCGAAGGTGTCATCATGGAAGATGGCTGAACTAATGACTGATCACTGGCACCAGCGAGCAAAACAAGAGTCTGGGTCACGTGAGTCTCCAAAGCCACAGCGGCGCGCCCACTTGCTGTGCGCCAACTCCCATTCGGCGCTTCAGCAGATACTCCACATTAATCAATCACAATTGCTCGCTAATTCCACAACCAAAACCATTTACTAGGTTGACATATTGCAAGAGAACGAAGTCATGGCATTTCACAAAGCATCCTATGCTTGGGAGGAAGACAAATGGAAAGCTGACACGGAGAACAAAGCCAGGCAAGCCAGCAAAGAGTAGCATCAGGACACCTGTATGTGGAGATGTGCTAATTGAAACGGCTGTAAACATCTCGACCGCTAAAGACTTGAATCGCTTTACAGGGAAGCAAATAATGGGCCTGATGCACACTGCCTTTGTGTGCACTGACTTGTGGGGTGGCAGCAGTTTAATTATCCATTTTGCCTCCTCATTTATTTACCGTGCACGTGAAACCATGATGTCGTTACAAAGCCACCCCACTGGGAACGCCATAGTGCTGGCAATGAGATTAGTGGTCCCTTGCTGCAACTGGGCCCCTTGGCGACAGTGTCATCCACAACCTGAATGACAAGAGAGTCTCAGGAAATAAAGGAAGAGTAGCTTTGATAGAGCATATTTAGGGGTCGGGTAAAGATGCAGTGAAAAAGAAATGGGGCTGGCGGCTATGCAGCGGTCATGGATTTAGGATTTAGACACTGATAGATCTGAGGAGGCACAGCGGGCACATGAGGGCATGGAGATGCAAGGCTGAAATGAGGTCAGAGGAACAGAAACAAAGAAAGAAAGAAAGAAAGAAAGAAAGAAAGAAAGAAAGAAAGAAAGAAAGAAAGAAAGAAAGAAAGAAAGAAAGGACCCTTGAGAATACAGAATATATCAATGTATCTTTCTAGCTCATTGTGCCTTACATAGCTAACTTACATATGTATCTATTGTATAGTGACTTTCATGTCTTTATATCTATTGGATATATAGTGCCTTACAAACCTAAAAATCTTTGTATCATTATATAGTACCTATCATATTTATCAGTCTATTGATTGTACAGTGTCTTACTTAAATAACTACCTACGTATCTGTTATATAGTGCCTTTCCTATCTATCTATCTATCTATCTATCTATCTATCTATCTATCTATCTATCTATCTATCTATCTATCTATCTATCAATGGGTTATATAGTTTCTTACATAAATAACTACCTATGTATCTATTATATAATGCCTTTCATGTCTATTGTCACACACGTGTGCATGAGAGGCAGTTAAAGGGTCTAAATGAGAGTAATTCCAAGCCAGACCAAGGGGTGGCAGAGTGCACTGACTCTTTCTCTCACTTCACTGCAGACCACTTATGGGAAATTCCACCTGGCCCTGATGACATCACTTCTGGTTCCAAGCCCAATGATGACATCACTTCCTCTGCTCTCCCTTAAAGCCGCCATGTTTGTGCCACAAAATCTGTTCAGTTGTTGACTCCCATCTGTACAAATCAGTACCTTAATTATCCATTTGTAGCCAGGAATAATATAAGGATGGCTGCCTCAAACCTTTTTTTTGTGGTTCTTTTGTTGTGCTTATGATACTATCTATCTATCTATCATATAGTGCATTTCATATCTATCTATCTATCTATCTATCTATTGTACCTTTCATTGTTATCTATCTATCTATCTATCTATCTATCTATCTATCTATCTATCTATCATATAGTGCATTTCATATCTATCTATCTATCTATCTATCTATCTATCTATCTATCTATCTATCTATCTATCATGCCTTTCATATCTATCTATCTATCATATAGTGCATTTCATATCTATCTATCTATCTTGGAACTAAGTGTTCACACATTCAAACATTCGAACACTCTAGACGAGAACAGGCCATTCAGCCCAACAAAGCTCGCCAGTCCTATCCACTTGTTTCCTCCAAGAAAACATCAAGTCAAGTTTTGAAAGTCCCTAACGTCTTACTGTCTACCACACTATTTGGTCACTTATTCCAAGTGTCTATCGTTCTTTGTGTAAAGAAAAACTTCCTAATGTTTGTGCGAAATTTACCCTTAACAAGTTTCCAACTGTGTCCCCGTGTTCTTGATGAACTCATTTTAAAATACAAGTCTCGATCCACTGGACTAATTCCCTTCATAATTTTAAACACTTCAATCATGTCACCTCTTAATCTTCTTTTGCTTAAACTGTAAAGGCTCAGCTCTTTTAATCTTTCCTCATAACTCATCCCCTGTAGTCCTGGAATCAGCCTAGTCGCTCTTCTCTGGACCTTTTCTAGTGCTGCTATGTCCTTTATGTAGCCTGGAGACCAAAACTGCACACAGTACTCAAGATGAGGCCTAACCAGTGAGTTATAAAGGTTGAGCAGAACCTCCTGTGACTTGTACTCCACACATCAAGGCGCTATATAACCTGACATTCTGTTAGCCTTCTTAATGGCTTCTGAACACTGTTGGGAAGTTGATAGCTTAGAGTCCACTATCACTCCTAAATCCTTCTCATAAGGTGTACTCTCGATTTTCCGACCGCCCATTGTGTATTCAAACCCAATATTTTTACTTCCTATGTGTAATTCTTTACATTGACTGACATTAAATTTCATCTGCCACAAATCTGCCCAAGTCTGTCTGCTATCCAAGTCCTTCTGTAATGATATAACAGATTCCAAATTATCTGCTAATCCACCTATCTTGGTATCATCTGCAAACTTAACCAGCTTGTTACTTGTATTCCTATCTAAATCATTTATATATATTAAAAATAGCAGCGGCCCTAGCACTGACCCCTGTGGAACACGACATTTAACATCGGCCAGTTCTGATGAGGTTCCTCGCCCCATCACAATCTGCGTCCTGTGTCTGAGCCAATTCTGCACCCATCTAAAAACATCACCCTGAACTCCCACTTCTTTTAACTTCTCTATCTATCTATCTATCTATCTATCTATCTATCTATCTATCTATCTATCTATCTATCTATCTATCTATCTATCTATCTATCTATCATATAGTGCATTTCATATCTATCTATCTATCTATCTATCTATCTATCTATGAGAGGAGACCCAAAAATAATGAGAATTTTTTTTCTGGAGGCTGGATTAGTGTTAGTTCCGACGTGTGCCGCTAGGTGCGTCTACTAGACTTCCCTCTGCATCATTTGGGCAAGCGACGTCCTTGAAGTGCTCAAGTGATTGTGTGATGCAGTGCAGACAAAACAACCCAAATTGTGGCGATCAGGCGTGTGTCATCTGCATTACGACAACACTCCTGCCCACATAGCACTGAGGGTGCAGCAGTTTCTCACGAAAAAACAGGATGACAGTGGTTTACCAAATTCCCCCTACTCTCCGGACCTTGTACCCTGCAATTTTTTTCTTATTTATAAACATGAAGAGGAACCTTAAAGGAAAGTGTTTTCGGGATGTAGAGGATGTGAAGAAGCAAGTGACGGAGGCACTGAATGCTATCACTTTGTAAGAGTTTCAAAACAGTTTTGAACAATAGAGACTTTCATATCTATCTATCTATCTATCTATCTGTTATATAGTGCCTTACACATCTATCTATCTATCTATCTATCTATCTATCTATCTATCTATCTATCATCACTTCCACTGTCATCCCTTAGAGACGCCATATTTGCCTCATCCAGGCAGTTCTATTGTCGACTCAAACCTGTACTATTGTACTTTCAATTCTCAAATTTGTAGCTGGGCTTCATGTATACGGGAGGCTTCCCCAAACCTTCTTATGGCTCCTGTCTATTCATTTGACAGTAGGTTTTAGTGGTGGGGTGACTGGTCCTCCTGCCCACAATCCACAACACAGTGATGGTGTTGACTAGTCGTATCTGCCTGAGGATGAGTCACCAGCACTATTCCATCATTTAAATGAGCAGCTTCAGTGCCAGCTGCAGGGGGGGCTGCCACAGTCACATATAATTTTCAGCTGGTGTGGTAGTGTCAATACAAAGCGGTCACCGTAAGGACAGCAAGCTGCCTAAAAAGTGAGAGTCCATTAGGTTGCTAGTGGAAAGCAACTAGCGTGGGGCTACACTACCATTACACAGACACCAAATAATCAGACCCAATTGTGTCCCCAGCTTTTTTATAATCAGGGCTGGCTTACGGGTACATTGCAGCATTTGGGCACTCCCAGTTGCAAGAACCTCTAAAAGAGACATCCAATAGAGACTCCATATTTTATATCCAAATGCTCAGATCAATAATTGAGTTTAATGACGGAGCAGCTGGGGGGACCCCCTTGGAGTTCAGCACCCATGCAACCTCAGATGAAATCGACAAACAGAGAAGGAGGAGCCCAATTGGAGATCGGCGCCCTCACAGTCATTTATGAGACAGTCCCTGTAGGGGAACACATTCACAATCGTATATGAAATGAGGGGTGGCACGGTGGCGCAGTGGGTAGCGCTGTTGCCTCACAGTTAGGTGACCCGGATTTGCTTCCCGGGTCCTCCCTGCGTGGAGTTTACATGTTTTCCCCGTGTCTTCATGGGTTTCCTCCCACAATCCAAAGACATGCAGGTTGGGTACATTGGTGATTCTAAATTGTCCCTGGTGTGTGTGTGTGTGTGTGTGTGTGTGTGCGTGCCCTGCCTGGGGTTAGTTTCCTGCCTTGCGCCCAGTGCTGGCTGGGATTTGCTCCAGCAGACCACCGTGACCCTGTAGTTAGGATATAGCGGGTTGGATAATGGATGGATGGATGGATATGAAATGAGTTTTTGATGCCCCCTTAGGCCGGTGCCTACTCGGCCTTTGCCTGGAGTCAGCCCTGTTTGTTTATCCCCAGGTCTCTCTGCATTTTTTCTAAACTCGTCTCACAGCTCCCAGCCGGATCCTGGGGTACAAATCAAGGTGAAGTTCCAGTGAAAAACTTTTACTGAAGAAGGAAATGCCCCTTTGTAAATCCCCTAAAGAAGACCCGGTGTGTTCTGAGGTTGCCTTTGGGATGAGAGACTGGCAGCAGTTAAAAGGCTCAGCCTCTGTTCAAACAGAACAGGACCCTCTGGAGTCGCCACATACACACACACACACACACACTCGCTGGCAGCCCACCACGCACACCTGCGCACATTTTGTTTCATCATCTGCAGTAAAACTTGAAAATGTAGAAAGTCACCTCCACCTTAACAAGAATAATGTCTTTATCCAAATATAAAAGGACGCCGTTAATACATTCCCCTGTGTGTCGTTATTAATTTTCACAAGTGAAATGCCTAAGGGAGGTGAAACATGGCAGGAATTGATATGGGAGCTGCTTTGGTCTTAAAAACGTATTAAGCAAACAGCAAATAGAAATGTCAGCATGACAGAAAGTGACAAAATGCTCTGTTTTTTTTTTATATTATCAGCCTTTATAATGATTATTGTTCTTTAATTTAAATACTGAAGACGCTTCACCTGCAGATCGCATACCCACACACATCACCTCCAGACTTGATCAAAGCCTGAAAGACATTTCCATTTGACACCATAAGGTGTACTCACACATCCTCGGGGTCACAGAGTTACATGGGAGGCAAAGTGTCAATCAATCAATCAGTTTTAAATAGCAATTTAAACAGGGAGTATAAAATGGTGTATAAGGCACTAAAGGTGCAATACGAGATAACAGAAAAAATACGATGAGTCACACGAAAACGTTCACGTAATCACAAAATGGTGTTGCATTCGCCTGATGTGTAATTGCATTTTAATTGCAGGATAAAGGCCATCTTGTAAAAATGTTGGGTCTCTAACACTCTTTTCTTATCTTCCATCTGGTGTGGCCACTAGGGGGCATCTCACAGTCTCAGATCCATCCATGCATCCATTATCCAACCTGCTATATCCTAACACAGGATCATGGGGGTCTGCTGGAGCCAATCCCAGCCAACACAGGGCGCATGGCAGGAAACTAACCCCGGGCAGGGCGCCAGTCCACCGCAGGGCACACACACACCCACACACCAAGCACAATTTACAATCGCCTATGCACCTAACCTGCATGTCTTTGGACTGTGGGAGGAAACCCACGCAGACACGGGGAGAACATGGGTCTCCTAACTGTGAGGCAGCAGTGCTACCACTGCGCCACCGTGCCACCAACAACCTCAGATCTCTAGACATAATCGCTACCACCAGGTGAATACACAATGGGGGGTGTGAAAATCGAGAACCCACCTTATGAGAAGGACTTAGGAGTCGTAGTGGACTTGACACTATCAACTACCAGATAGTGTTCAGAAGTCATTAAGAAGGCTAACAGAATGTCAGGTTAGATAGCGTCTTGATGTGTGGAGTACAAGTCATAGGACAGGGGCTGCCAAGTACGGTCATGGTGGACCACCGTGGCTGCAGGATTTTATTCTAACCCTTTTTTTAATGAGCTTTGTTCCCCTGATTTGTTCTTTATCGTTTCCTCTGAATTGCTTCATTTCATTCCTTAAACGGCACCCAAACAGAAATGAAATGTGAAGTGAGGGAGCCAACTGAAGACCAGCTCAAGTCAGGGCCTCAAACTCCAACCAATTTCACTTCAACCAGTTGCTTAATGAGGCGCTGATTCTTGTCGTTAATTAATTCCATGTCTTGATGCTGCTTTCGTGGTGCATTAGCAGACATTTCTGAATTTGTTGATTTTCTCTTTTCTATGAGCACCATTAAAATGTTTTTGGACCTGAGCAGACCAACATTCCTGAGACCTTCACCTTTCTTTATTTTCAGGTATTGTATGATGGCAGTTTGTTGGTCATGTTTTTTATCTCATTATTGTTTGGCTGCTAATTAAAGAAAAAGAAACAATTAAGGGGTCTGAGTCTTCAAAAGTAAGTCAATTAAAATGAATTCAAAAGAAGTTAATTAGCAGCAAAAACAGGTCACTCATTAAGAAAAGGGTTAGAATGAAAACCTGCAGCCATGGTGCTCCTCCAGGACTGGAGCTGGCGACCCCGTTCATAGGAGATTCTGCTCAGGCTTTATAACACACTGGTGAGGCCTCATCTGGAGTACTGGGTGCAGTTTGGGTCTACAGGCTACAAAAATGACATAACAGCACTAGAGAAAGTCCAGAGAGGAGCAACTAGGCTGAGTCCAGGGCTACAGGGGATGAGTTATGAGGAAAGATTAAAAGATTTAGGAGTCGTAGAGGACTTGACACTATCAACTTCCAGTCAATGTATGGAATCCATTAAGAAGGCTAACAGAATGTTCAGTTTTACTGTACAGCACCCTGATGTGTGGAGTCCATGGAGGTTCTGCTCAAGCTTTATAACACACTGGTGAGGCCTCATCTGGAGTACTGGGTGCAGTTTGGGGCTCCAGGCTACAGAAAGGACATAACAGCACTAGAGAAAGTTCAGAGAAGAGCGATGAGGTTAATTCCAGAACTACAGGGGATGAGTTATGAAGAAAGATTAAAACAGCTGAGCCTTTACAGTTTAAAGAAAAGAAGATTAACAGGAGACCTGACTGAAGTGTTTAAAATTATGAAGTGAATTAGTCCAGTGGATCGCGACTGAGACTTTAAAATGGAATAAAATTGAAAGTACGCCTTATGAGAAGGATTTAGGAGTCGTAGTGGACTTGACACTATGAACTGACAGACAGTGTTCAGAACCCATTAAGAAGGCTAACGGAATGTCAGGTTATATAGCGCCTTGATATGTGGAGTACAAGTCACAGGAGGTTCTGCTCAAGTTTTATAACACACTAGTGAGGCCTCATCTGGAGTACTGGGTGCAGTTTTGGTCTTCAGGCTGCAAGAAGAACATAACAGTGCTGGGAAAACGTCCAGAGAAGAGCAAGTCACACTTAACAAGGATATTAAAAAGCTAAGGGTCAGTGGCATCAATCTTGTGGTGTTTTGAAACAAATCTTGAACAGATGCTAAAGCTTTATGTGTCTCCTACAGCAAACATCATGTGTATATTGTGTTTAAGCATGCGTGTGTAACAAGTGTTTGGGTGTAACACGCCACTAGCCACTCTTTTGTTTCTCTCAGAGTGCAGGAGAACACTGTAGAGCTCTTATGATGTCCACCCACATTAGCCCCGCCCCCCAAACCTCTGCCACACAGGAAGTCAGTGTTGATTATGGAGCTGCTTCAGAAGAAGACCAAACTCTACCAAAAGGCAGCAGCTTTCACAGCTTGAGGTGCTCTAACTAGAAAATATTCATCATTTCAAAACTGTTTGTTTTATTTGTTCAGTCAGGACATAAAACAGGGTATCATCTGGAAACAAATTTTTTTTTCTTTGTTCTCATCTGTGGATGATTTTAATGATATGCAAAGGAACAACAGATAATTCTAAAATAACTTGTATTTTAGCTTTATTAAAAGTATATGGTTTTAAAATAAGCTGCTGCATTTTTGAGGTTGGTAGTGTTGAGAGCGATTAGCCACCAATTGTTAATTAATCTACAATGAGAGAGACACATGGGAGATATTGAGAAGGGGGCAGAGGACACACACAAGTCAGGAAAGCAGATTTCACTGGCAGCAGGAAGCAGCAGGACTCTGCACCTCGAGACCACCGGTCATGACTGCCTCAGTCTGTGCCCACTACCGTGTGGATGCCCGGCAGTCACCAGCTGTGCAGGTCATCCCACATGAGGTTTGAGGCAGTGCCCATCTCCTGCTTTATTTATATTGTAAGGAGGTCATTGGCGAGCCTAAACGCAAGCAGCATCTTCTATGATGAGTCTCATAATCACTGCTTTTCAATTAAAATATGGCTACCACTGTGGCACCATCATGCTCGTTGTGCTTACGGCTCATTGTGGCATTGACATGTTTAACTGGCTTACCCATCAAAAAGATTAGATAGATAGATAGATAGATAGATAGATAGATAGATAGATAGATAGATAGATAGAT
>JANRMT010062816.1:7799565-7815944 GCA_026402145.1 Polypterus bichir lapradei | reverse complement strand
AGATAGATAGATAGATAGATAGATAGATAGATAGATAGATAGATAGATGGGTGTGGCAGGTGCTATATGATGTAGACAGACAGTTGAATGCCTTCTCCTGATTATGCTGCCTGAGAGCGGCTTGGCACACAAAGCTTTAAAGAAAAGCTCGAGTCCAGTCAAGCGTCACAGTTTAAAGTCAATAACAATACAGTAGACGTGCAGTTTAGAACTTTTCACTGCTTTCAGCCGTATCTTGTATGTTTATGTAACTTGGCATCTTTATAACATAAGAGGTCTTGACTCAGATTCATTTATGTTTTCTTTTAAGTTACCATTTGCCCAGATTGGTGTGATATGAATGGGTAGGCCATGGAAGCAAAGTATGAAAAATTACAAATGAAGGCCTGATTCCCCACCCTGGGCTTCCCCAGAGCTGAGTTTAGACGATATGTGGCACGATTAGCCTAATGCGTATTCAGCAGAGAGAGTCACACATGAGCCATCTGGACAACTGTCTCAAAGTCACATTCAATCTTATCCTGCCCGGAGAAAAGCCATTCATTTTTCTACTAAATAAAACACACCGAAATGAATATAGAAACATGAAAAAAAGAATGGGCCCATCTGAAGGTGTTATGAAAAACAGATAAAAGATAACCAGAATAAAACAGAAAGGAAATTTAATGTGAAACGCAATGTTCACGAGATGAAAGTCCTCAGCATCTCAGGGTAATAAGAAGCCGAATTTCTACCGGGCCCGATTTGTATGTCATTTTGTTTTGTTTTTCCACATTTCTTCACCTCATGTGCTGCTCGGTAGAATTCCACGGGTTATCTGGGTTAATGGGCCTGTGGATTTTCACATATAATGTTTAAATTATGAGAGGCTGATGCTCTGCACTGCGATGGTGATTGGTGACAGTAGGCTGCGTGTCATTTGGTGATTTCTGGTTTTGCTTATTTTAGCATTCAGTGAATGAGAGAAAAGGCTTATGGGATTAGGAAAAGAAATGGGACACCACCGTATGAAGGGAGTGGTGTGTCATCATATGCAGCCCACAACCTTCTTCTTTGCCTGTCTTGTAATATACAGTCATGTGAAAAAGTAAGTACACCCCATGACGTGTTTTTTCTTTCAAAACATTTGTGGACGTATCAAGATTTGATCTTCATTTTAACAGAATTATATACAGTAGATAACAAGCATCAGGCCACGTTTAAATTGTTGTAGTCCATTGTATAAATGAAATAAACATAATTGGAAATTTTACACAAGGAAAAAGTCCACCCTTTACACTTATCATAACCTCAAATAGTTAAAATTAGAATCAGGTGCACCAGGTCAGTTACTAATGATAAGACCCTCATTAGAGGGGCTCTCATCTCAAGCTGTCTTATCTAAACCTCAGACATTTAGTTTGGACAGAAGTATGTGTTGTCACCATGCCTGGACTGAAAGAGCTCTCTGAGGCCTTCAGAATCAAGGCCTTCTAGATGCCTCAGAGTGTGGGAAAGGATTAAAAAAAAGACCACCAGACATTTGGAAATCATCCATTTCACTGCCTGGAAGATCATCTACAAGTAAAGAAGATTTCAAATAACTGCCAGCTTGTCCAGGCCAGGCCATCCCAGCAAGCTGAGCCTGAGAAGAGAACACAAGAGGTGTGTGAGGACACCAGACAACCCACAGATCACCTCCAAAGACCTGCAAGAACATCTCGCTGCAGATGGTGTATCTGTACATCGTTCTACAATTCAGCACAATCTGCACAAAGAACATCTGTATGGCAGGGTGATGAGAAAGAAGCCCTTTCTGCGCTCACGCCACAAACAGAGTCGCTTGTTGTATGCAAATGCTCATTTAGACAAGCCAGATTCAAGTATTGATGTCATATCTCTGTTCGGGTGTCCAAATTTATGCACCTGTCTAATTTTGTTATGATGCATATTGCATATTTTCTGTTAATCCAATAAACTTAATGTCACTGCTGTAATACTACTGTTTTCATAAGGCATGTCATATATTAAAAGGAAGTTGCTACTTTGAAAGCTCAGCCAATGATAAACAACAATCCAAAGAATTAAGAGGGGTTCCCAAAACTTTTTCATATAACTGTAAATCCTATCAAGATGATTGAGGGATTTGTAACTGGCTGAGCACACAAGAGACCCCCTCAAACAATGTCAGAGATGGCTAGAACGTTCTAGGTGAGGCCGGCTTGAGGGGGCATACCAGCTATTAGAGCCACAGACTGAGATAGCATAACTGTTCATTTTTCAGCAAATAAATTATAAGTCAAATGTTAATTTTTTTTTCAATTCTATGACACTTTCTGGACCCTAAAGTTAAAGGGATGTTCCTTTTCTACGTCTATTTCCATTAATCTCAGTAGTTGCATATCCTTCCCCACCCCTTTACCCTTAACTTAAAAATTGTTAAAGGGTTCCTAAGGTTAAAGTGACACTTTCTGGTCCCTAAGGTTAAAGGGATTTCCCTATTTATTTATTTAATTTATATATTTTATATTTATATATAACCTTAAATAGTTTTACAGAAAACCCTAATCTTAAAACATTGGAAATAGGGCCCGAATTTTAATGAATAGTTGGGCTTTTATAACCCTATTTTAACTCTTGTTTTATCACTTATATTTTAGACCACATTTTGTCATTTTTCTGAAAAACAAAATTTAAATCTATTTATTGTGCATTTTGTAAGTAATTTTTGAACAAAAAAAAAGTATTGAAGGATATCCCTCTTTTATCAATTGTTTTAGGGTATAGTTCGGTGGGGAGTTTGAGTTAAAAAAGCCCCTGTCGGAAAACCTTATTATTTGTTTGATTTATGAATGGGATTGGTTTTAATAAATTTTATTATTTCTTAAACCACATAACAGAAATGAATCTACTTCTTAGAAAAGTGAAATGATATGTTTATTAGAGAAATGACTTATTTCTCTCTATATAAAATCCAAGGTCTGTCTATCTGTCTGTATGTCTGTCCACTTTTCACAAGAGAACTACTTAATGGATTTAGATTGAGTTTTTTTCTATAATTTGCTAGAAGATTTAATTTGATTTTGCGACTTCTGTCATTGTGCTATGTATCCTAGTTCGCTTGTGTTGCTGATTTTTTGTGTGAATCTGAGAGATACACAGCGGGCTGAGGGGTGGGGGGGACGGTGCCTTCTCACTCACATGTCTGCCTTGGGGCATACCTTACCTCTGCTTAGCTAGCGAATGAGAGAACTACTTAACCGATTTAGATGTTTTTTTTTCTATAATTTGCTTAAATATTCTGGTTGATTTTGCGACTTCTCTCATCGCAGTAAGAATCACAGTTCGCTTGCAGGAGCGAAATATTTGTGCTAATCCGAGACAGAGGCTGTGAGCTGAGGGGGGGGGGAGAGTGACGTCAGGAGTGGGGAGCCGGGCAGGGCCCTCCTCACTGTCCTTTCTCACTAATAAGCGAGTGGAGCAGAAGGGGACGTCTAGTCGGCCAAAACCCGAAATCGGCCAAAGCGGGAAGTGTCCGGCCAAATTGGGAAATGCGGCCAATGTCGCTGTAAATTAACTGGCCAATGTCCGATCTTTTCCTCGATTTCGGGATTTGGTCAGCCAGTTTGCGAAATAGCATGTGGTGATCGGTCAAAGTCGGAAGATAAAAGGCATGAGCAGCGATTTGTTGCGCACTTAGTAGTGTAATTGCATCGAGTATAGCCTTGGCGGCTCTTGTTCAGAAAGCAGACACCACTTAGTTGTTTCACGATAATTAAGGTTAGGCATATAAGTAGGTTTCACATTTCTGTTATCATTTTAGCCCTAAAATAGTGACTTAACATCAGGGACCTATTTTTTTGACCTAAGGTTAGTGTTTGGGCGAGGGGAAGGCCGTCTCAAGTGACGTCTGCTTTCTGAACAAGACCCGCCTTGAGCAGTTTCTCGTGCAGAATGGAAAAATCACTTCTGAATCTGCATCTGAAAATTTTTAAGCATCTTCGCACCTTGAGCCTTACATCAGCATATCAAATTTTGGCCAGGGAGTTCTCGCCACATCGCAAAATGGCCGGCCAAAGTAGCATATACACTGGTCATTTCTAGTAATTCAGACTTTGGCCAAAATGCGAAACGGCCAGCCAATTCAGGAACTGGACGAACTTCGGGTTTTGGCCGTAACATATATTTAAAATCCAGCATGTGCCTTTCTGTCTGTCTGTCTACTTTTCACGAGAGAACTACTTAACGGATTTAGATCGGGTTTTTTTCTAGAATTTGCTTGAACATTCCGGTTGATTTTGCATCTTCTCTCATTGTGCTAAGTATCATAGTTCACTTGAAGTACCGATTTATTTGCGCGAATCCGTGAGAGAGGCTGCGGGCTGAGGGGAGGGGAAAGCAGAACCTCAGGAGTGGGGAGCCGGGCAGTGCCCTCCTCACTCACACGCCAGCCTCCATTCGAGCCGGTCAACCTCTCGTCACGTTTTGGAGCGTATCTTGCCTCTGCTTAGCTAGTAATACCTGTTTGTTTATTGATTTTTAAACTTTGTCCTGTTTTACTACTATGCGGGTGGAGCCGCGGAGGACGGGTAGTATTTAATATTTTAAACTATGTGCGCCACAGCATACCCTTGCAGATGGTGCCCGAGTGGCCTTCAAAGCTTGTATGATGTAATCTTTTTAGTTAGCCAATGAAAAGTAGCATTTTGCTTGACTTCTCACCATATCCATAATGGATACTATCACTTGTAATTAAAGATAGTGCTTAAAAGAAGATCAAATCTTGATATCCACATACATTGAAAAAGAACAAAAACATCTCATGGGGTGAACTTACTTTTTCAGATTACTGCCTTCAGTAGAGACGACTGCTACCCCATAAGCCCCCCCTCGTCACTCCCTCTTCACTCCTTGCATTATTGATATTCATAAATAACCAGCGGAAGGCGGCAGCTGCTGAAGCCACCAGGGTCACCGGAGCTCCCTGAAGTTCTGCGCAGTGCAGTTGCCTGCCTTTCTTTGACTTGGCAGGGTGCAAGTCAGACTAACCGGGTCGTCTCATTATGTATTAAACCTCAGCATCAGCCCCCCCTGCCTGTATGATCCACAGGTCGCTTCCTATTTCTCCTTCATGAAGAGGGAGCTCAGATCCAGCCCCCGCAGAGCCCCCCCTCCTCAACCGCGTAATGTGTAGGTATCTCGCTGCATTCTCCACACTGAGACATTAATTCTTCCGTAGAAGGGGCAGACGACATCATCTGTGCCTCAGCTGAACTCCGATACCACCCTCCACCACCACCACCCCCCCATCTTTCTCCTCCTCCTCCTCCTCCTCTCCTTGTTGTGTCCCAGAAGATGAAATGAAGGTCAGCTCATCAGTGTAAACAACGTGTTGCACATCATCGGACGTCTTCGGCGCATTAGCGCTAATGGACTCTTGTTTTCCCTTTCTGTCAATGCCTGCGAGCAGCGGGGCTCTTTCTCTGTCAGCCCGGCGTTCCGCTCCGCTGCTAAACAATGAGAATGTTGACAGGTTTGATTTCTCAACTGTAAACAGTAAGCTCGGGCCCGGGCGCCGCGAGCATCCTGTAAACAGCTAGAAGAAGACGCAGGGTGAAGATGGGAGGGCTCCACGGTGAAAGAGATGAGCACGTCACCTGAAGTAACCCTCCTGCTTCTCGACGACACTCACCCCACCCAGGGTGGACAGTTAGGGGCCACACAGTGAAGAAACAACTTGATTGGAAAGGGATGAGCGGAGGATTAACCCCTTGTAATCCATCCAATTCATTTATTTATTGAGTTCACTTTTGCTAACTTTAGGGCTGCAAAGGGCACCACCGGGCACCACCGGGCACAGGACAGGAAGTGGCTGAATAGAGCACCACCCGTCTGGAGGGAGGCTTGCTGTACGCAGTCTAAAATGAATTCAGCAACAAGTTCACTGTCACTCACACTCAAAAGCTTCATTGACACTTTGGAAAGGCTCGGCACACATAAGGAAGGATAAAGTGGACATTTGTGAAGTGGGCATGTACATTATAACCACCAGAGGACGCCACTGTGCCCCAAATACCTCAGATGCAGCAATGCCCAACCCAATGCTGGGATAAAATAAAAGATATGTACCTATCCAAGACACTTTTTAACAATCACCCATGCAAAAGATCAAAGAACAAACCACCATGCAGAACAAAAATTCTTCCTCCTTTTGTCCACCCATCCTGGGTATGACGTTAATCTGCATGGATGTCCTCCAACCTGCAGGGAAAAACCTGGGAGATGGTGGCAGAATTGGCACTCCAGCCACCATAAATTAACCTCCTACTGTTCCATTCCACCTGAACTGGTGTGGTGCTGAGGTGTCACCCGTTGTATGGCTGCACTGGGGTCCTAATCTGAGATCCTGAGTTAGTTTGTCATGTGGTGGGTGCGGTAATGTTCTGTATCAGCGCCTGCTACTAACCTCTTCTCCTCCTAATTCACTGTCCATCCATCCATTTTCCAACCCGCTGAATCTGAACACAGGATTCAGCTGGAGCCAATCCCAGGGCACAAGGCAGGAACCAATCCTGGGAAGGGCGCCAACCCACCGCAGGACACACACATACACACCCACATACCAAGCACACACTAGGGCCAATTTAGAATCGCCAATCCACCTAACCTGCATGTCTTTGGACTGTGGGAGGAAACCGGAGCGCCCAGAGGAATCCCACGCAGACACGAGGAGAACATGCAAACTCCACGCAGGGAGGACCCGGGAAGCGAACCCGGGTCTCCTAACTGTGAGGCAGCAGCGCTACCACTGCGCCACCGTGCCTACCCTAATTCACTGTAACTAAGTGAATTTATTTAGAATCGAAATTACAGTTTCATGTTTTCTACGTGCGATATGGGCAGAGTGGTGGCTCAGAGGCTAGGGATCTGCACTGGTATTCAGAAGGTTGGAGGTTCAAATCCCGTAAATGCCAGAAGTGGCTCTACTCTGTTGGGCCCTTGAGCAAGGCCCTTAACCTGCAATTCCTCCATCCTGGGTATGACGTTAATCTGCATGAAGGTCCTCCAAACTGCAGGGAAAAACCTGGGGGTTGTTGGCAGAATTGGCACTCCTGCCACCATAAATAAACCTCCCACTGTTCGATTTCACCTGAACTAGTGTGGTGCTGAGGTGTCACCCGTTGTATGGCTGCACTGGGGTCCTAATTTGGGATCCTGAGTTGGTTGTCATGTGGTGGGTGTGGCAATGCGCTGTATCAATGTGGGCTCCTAACCTCCTTCTGTCTTCCAGTTGAGTGTTGCCCACTGCTTCCCAACTCTGAGTCCCTGGGCTCCTTATCATGCCAGACCTGGGAATACGTCCGATGCCACAGTGTGTCTACTTGGAAGCACAACCGGGTCATATGGAAAGTAGGTCAGTGCCCTCTACTGGGACCCTGGGACTCCCAAGCACCCCGGCAGCTGGGTAGGCACAAGAGGAACACTGCCACCTGCTGTATGGGGAATGGAACTGCTCCCATCTTCCAGCTTCTGCTGGTCCAAACCATCATATTATTCCGACCGGGCGCAGAGTTGCTTCTTCATCCAGCTGTCCTTCTACTCTGGCCTCCCGTCCAAGTAAGAAACTGTGCTCTTTCAGGGCTTGTTCTCCTTCTTGGACATGCACAACATTTCTTTGCTTTGTGGACAATTTAACCCAAAGTGACTTACAAAAAGAGGTCCTTCTAGTCAAATAAGTTTGGGAAGAAGGGTACAACAAGTAAATAACTCAGAATAGAAATGCAGGCTCCTTCGAATTCCTAGGTTGCAAAACCCAACACACAGTTAGCCAGAAACTGGCCAAAAAAGAGGGTCTTTAGATGCTTCTAAAACACAAGGAGGGAGTCAGCATTCTGAATGGAGATGGGCAGCTTCAACCACCTAGAAGATACATAAGAAAAGAGTATGGACTGAGATTTAATACCACGCAGTGGTGGCATCATCAGACGCCTGGGTGGACGAGAAGGAGCATAGGACCTCCATTATAGGTGATGACCCATTGACTACTCTGTAGGCTTAATGTGCTGCTACAGGGAGCCAGCGTAATGATCTGAAAAGTAAAGTGATATGTGCCCACTTCGGCTGGTTGCACACCAGATGTTGTTGCATTTTGACTGATCGCTAAAGTAAGCGCAGAAAAGTAAGCTGGAAACAATTTAGAAACAAAAAACCTTAGCATAACGCAAAATGCTACACTACACACAAGTCCAAGAGAATCAAGCTGAAAACACAAAGCTCTCCGAAAGCCAGTAGGTAAACTCGCCTTGTCGCAGCAGAAGGCTAACACACTTGATTTAGAAAGTATTGAGACCCCCTTCACGTTCAGCACTCTTTATCGTGGTGCAGATCTAACTGTAAATGGATGAATTGGCCATTTTTGACCATTAATCTACCCAATGTATCCCATAATTTCCAGGAAATGTTTGCATTATTTATAAAAAAAAACAAAAAAAACTGAAAGCTCTCATTTATAGAAATATTCAGACCCTCAATCCACTATTTTGTAGAAGCCTCTTTGGTAGAAATTACAGCTTTGTTTCTTTTTGGCTAAATCTCTCTCTACTTTGCACACCTGGATTTGGGCAGTTAGTCCCATTCTTCCTGTCAGAGCCTCTCAGGCTCCCTTAGATTGGATGGGAGGCACCTGTCAACAGCCATCTTCATTTCTCTCCACAGTAGTTCTATGAGGTTTACGTCAGGGCCATTGCTTGGGGTCATTACACATGAAGTTGAAGGCCAAATGAAGTCAGAAATCAGAAAAGAAACAACAAGAAGGTCTAATTGAATACAAATCTAACTACACTAAAGAGGGTCGATACGTAAAATATCCATTGAGATTAATGCATAGTAAAGCAATCGGAAATTTGTAATGTCTCTAAAAAGCATGTGGACATCCAGCACTCCCAAAACCAAGGATCCAGCCATGGCAGTGTGCGACGTTTGCCATGCCTCATGTGCTTGATGTGCAGCAGATGCCGCAGACTGTCATTCTTCTTCTTACAATCATGTAATCAGCTTACGCAACTCTCCTCATGCTCAGCAGATGTTGTTCCATATGCAGTTTGCTATAAGAAAGAAGTGACCCCTACAACTTTGAAGTTGCTGCTAACTATATTTTTCGCTTCACCAGCATGTATCACTTTATAAGCTTTTAATTAGGATCAAGGCCAAAGTTCAAGTTCTAATGAATAATCATGTGACAGATGGACATGGCTCTTAGCGTTTTTTTATGTATACTAGCTGTGCTACTCATTTCAGATCGGTGGAAATCTAAATAATCAATGTAGACCTCAGTGTTAACATTTGCAGTGTACCATCTACTGGAATGTAGTTTGTAATGCATGTAGTAACAAAGTGCATTGCATTTGTCACTTCAAAAAGTGGCACATCACAGCATCTATTGGAATGACTAAAGCATTACACATGTTATTTGCCATTTGGTATGGGATTTGTACAAGCAGTGTTAATGTTTGTGTTGTACCATCTGTTGAAATGACAAATATAATACATTTTATTACTACTAATGTTTGTGGTGCACATGTTGTGAACTGAGAGCCCCAAAGGAGTCTGAAAAACTTCCCAAAATGCCCACTAGGCAGGGGGATTTACCATTAAACTCTGGTTAGTAATGAGGGCAAACACAGAATCTTAATAAAATAAAAAGTTGTTTTCTTTTTTCACAGAAAATGCACTATCATGCTTTGAAGCTCCAATGAGCCAAAAGGCATAAAGGAATTGCTAACAAAGCAGTCTAAGATGAACAGAGTCCTAACACAGAATACAAAGAAAGGTCAAAACACAGAGTAGAAGGGCCAGCAATCTAATAAATCAAAGAATAACAATAAACACAAGTAAACACATCGACTTCCTAGCACATTTACGAAACATTAATAAAACATTAATTTGAATCCCAGCCAGTGGGGCAATCCTGGCTGAAATATAACAACACCATCTGTTGGAATGCCAGAGATATCCAACCTGATGGACAAACAGATACACAGTCACACTTTCCCTTTTATTGAGGTGAATATATACATTATCAGAGAATCTCCTTACGGACTCTGTCGAGGTATGTAATAACCAGCCGGGATGAGAGGTGGCGCTGTCGCTAACATTGTCTTCTCTCTTTCTCTCTCTACACAACATCCAAAAACCACCCAATGAGTGCACTTAACGCCAGTCCTCACACTTCCCAGTCTATAAAAACCCTGACTGCCTGGAAGGATACATCATTTTGGCAAAAGTGACCCAACTCCTGAGCAAACTGACCAAATCCACAGCTGGAGCTAAATCGTTACTTTGTTGCTATAATGCCTCAGAAGCAAATTACCATTGAACCTTTCTGTTTATTACATGGGATGGTGTCCCAAATTTTGTTCGGGGACCCATCATTCCTGGACCTAATCACAATGTTGTACAGATTGTCAGGGATGCCAGGGGCCATGACCCGGCCGGGACGTCATGAGGGACCGGATGTGGGTCTGTGCCCACCCTGGATCACGTGGGGGTTGCCTTCCGGGTTGCTTTGGGGGCCACGGGTACAGGGCATGGAAGCTCCACCCTGTAGGGGCCCATGGTCACCGCCAGGAGGCGCCCCAATGCCTTGGGGACCTGTTACCCCAGCACTTCCGCCACACCAGGAAGTGCTGGGGGGAAGATTTATGACGGCGCCCGGAGAGCAGCCGGGAGGACAGCCGGCACTTCCGCCACGCTGGGGCGTGGCCAGAGGAGGATTGCCGGGAACACCTGGAGCTCATCCGGGAACCCTATAAAAGGGGCCGTCTCCATTCATTCGAGGCTGGAGTCGGGTGGAAGCAGGACGAGGCAAGAAGAGAGTGTGGAGGCGGCCCGAAGACAAGGCATTGTGAGGCCAGGACTGTGTCTGGGTATTGCCCAGAGGGGACTGGGCGGTCTCATGGCCTGGAATCCCTGCAGATTTTATTTTTTTCTCCGGCCGTCTGGAGTTTTTTTTGTTTTTTCTGTCCCCCCTGGCCATTGGACCTTACACTTATTCTATGTTAATTAACGTTGACTTATTTTATTTTCTTAATGTGTCTCTTATTTTTCTATTCTTCATGTAAAGCACTTTGAGCTACATTTTTTTGTATGAAAATGTGCTATATAAATAAATGTTGTTGTTGTTGTTGTTGTGCACGTGACTGGGTCTGAGTGACCAATAGACTGGGGTCTTTGTGACCATATTATTCCTGTAAATATTGTAAATAAACGTGTGGTGGTGGTTTAACAACATGTCCGCCTGTCTGTGTCCGGGCCGGGTTCACAAGATATATACAGTATATTTATATATTAGGGGGCTCTGCCCTCTGCTCACTTCGCTCGCCAAGCCCCCTGGCCTGCGCTATGCACCAGCCACTTTGTGTCTCTGCTGCTCACGTATGTGAATTTCACTTTCACCAAACAACAAATCTTTTAATTTTCGCAGATACGCCTCTTCATTGGGAAGAAACACTACTTTTCCCTGATGGCAACACGAATTAGACGATCTACAAGTTTTAAAGCCAAACAATATCTACATACTTCTGTCCTATCACCTATGTCCATATATTCGATCTCTTTTCTCTGTTCTGTTATTTCACCGAGTTATAAATTTCCATTTGTTTGTGCTAATGCGATCTTTATTATTTTTTTGAGACTTTCGAATTTTAGTACTTTCATTATCTCTAACCTGCTCTGCATTTGCATCGCGCCAACATTTTTTAACCTCTTTACGACGTTCTACTGGAGCTTAGAGCGCAGGAACTGAGTCTGACAATAGCATTCACACGAATGAGAAGTGATTGGACCGTGGCCGTGCTTGTAAATGTTTGAGAGGAGGGCGGGACTTGTCAAAATCTCTCGGCAAAAAGAGACCTGAAACTACCTCATGGGAGTTGAAATGATCTCAGAGAAAGTTTTGTCTCAGGATTCCCTTATATATATATATATATATATATATATATATATATATATATAGTGATGCCCAGGCACGTACAGCCACCCCAACCACATCACAGACAGGCAGGACACTAATCCTAGCCCACACAGCACACGATATATTTACAGTCGGGGACCGCTTTTCTCTGCTCCCCATAGCACAACACCATACACATGGCAAGCACAGTCTTTTCACCGTCACCTTCAGTTCTCCCTATAGGCTTCTTCCTCTTCCTCCCGACTCTGGCTGATGACTTCTAGCGACTGGCCCCATTTTTTCGGGCACCCAGACGGACTCTAGGTGTCCAAAGAGTTTCTTCCAGCAGCACTTCCGAGTGTGGCAGAAGTGCTGCCAAATAGGGCCCTGAAAACATCCATGTGCCCCCTGGAAGACTGGGTTGAACTGCTATGTTCATGACCCGAGCTGTACCCTTTGTCAGTCCAGAGGAGAAACTCTCCTGGAAATACTCTCCTCCACGGTTCTTCCATAGTCAGGGCATTCAAGCCGGGTGAGGGCCCTGGCCATCCACCATAATACATATTGTGGCAGTAGGGGGCGCTAGTGCTCCCTTGAACCCTCAGGTACAACTCCAGACACCGGGTAAAAGTCCAATACTTTTTATTTTGGTTCACAGTGCACCAAGCACCCTCCACACTACTCATATAATAAACCAACAATAACAAACACAAACTCTTCTAATAATCCTCCTCCTCGCCCAGACACTTGCTCCTCTACCTCCCAGCTCAGCTCCGTGTCTGGACTGAGGCACCGCCCTTTTATAGCCCCTGACCCGGAGGTGTTTCTGTCCCAACAGTCCACAGTTCCTTATTCCTTCCGGGTCAGGGCAATCAGTCCTTTTCTTCAACCCGGGAGCACGTTGTTCCTTCCCGTCACGTAACCGTGACGTACTCCCGGGTCATAAGGCATCACAGAGCCTATAAGCCCCCCCCGACAGTGACTCCTGGTGGTCCCCAAGGTATCCAGCAGGGCTGTGTATAAACACTACAAAGTCCATAAGGCCCTGCTGGACCTCGGGGCACAATCCTGCTGTCAGGAGAGCTCCTCCTGGCGGCCTGGGGGTGCGGACCGGCCTGGGAAGCCGGCAGTCCTCCACAATATACTGTAGATATGTATGGCGCACAAGTGAGATTAACTTAGTCACAGAAAATATTCTAATGTCATCACATAAACAAGAAAATCAAGATTTCAGGTAATGTCTATATGGAAAATAAGCCTCCTAAATACTATGCCTGGGAAGAGTTTTCAAACTTTACAAGGACGATAACTAGGCCAGTATTTGAATCTAGATCCTTAGAGCTGTCCACAAAGAACGATATTGTGTCTTTCTATAGTGCCCAACATATCAAGATGCATCCACACGTATTGTATATTAGATTAGCTATACTTTCTTACAAAGGAAGCACAGAAGTTTCCATTGATTTTCTCAAAGGGACTCAGAAAGAGGAACTAACCTGGAAACCTTCTGGTTTTCCATTGTCTTAGCCGCTAGGCCACATTCCCTTTTAAGAAATGGAAAACTGCCAGATTATAATATGAAGCATAGTGAGTAGGATTTGAAACCCATGCAGGGAACCCTCAATGGATTTCTAGCTGAATGGGAAAACAGCCAGACTCATTATAAAGCGTAATCGGTAGGATTTGAAATCTATGCAAGGATACCCTTGTGGATTTCAAGTTCAATGGGAAAACAGCCAGGCTACAATATAAAGCGCAATCAGTATGATTTGAAGCCCATGCAGGGAAATCTCAACGGACTTCCAGTTGAATGCAAAAACAGCCAAACTACAATATAAGTCATCGTCGGTAGGATTTGAAGCCTCGACAGGGGAACCCGAGTGGATTTTCACTTCAATAGGAAAACAGCCAGACTGAGAAATAAACCATGATTGGTAGGTTTTGACACCTTTATATGAATTTGTGCTTTAATAGAAAAAAAAACAAAAAACTATCAGACTACCATAGAAAACTTAATTGGTATATTTGACACTTATGCAGGATAATTCCATTGTATTTCTAACAGCATGGGGAAAACTGCCAAATTATGATATACATAATAGCATCCAAATACTAAAATGCTAAGTGGAGTAATTTCAGTGCCGAGTTTGCCTACTTGCACTGAATCAGAACTCGTGAACCTATGTAATTTGACAAATGTTTTACTGAAACTGGGCAGTAAAGCTTCAGAATTTGAATTGCATTACCATTAACAAATTAAATAATAAAATAGTAAACAGGACATCAGTGTGAGGGCGGCACGGTGGTGCAGTGGGTAGTGCTGCTGCCTCGTAGTTAGGAGACTCGGGTTTGCTTCCCGGGTTCTCCCTGTGTGGAGTTTGCATGTTCTCCCCCGTGGGTTTCCTCCCGAAGACATGCAGGTTGGGTGTATTGGCGATTCTAAATTGTGCTTGGTGTGTGTGTGTGTGTGCCCTGCGGTGGGCTGGCACCCTCCCCGGGGTTTGTTCCTGCCTTGTGCTCTGGGATTGGCTCCAGCAGATCCCGTAACCCTGTGTAAGGATATAGCGGGTTGCAAAATGGATGGACATCAGTACACCATCAACTGTGAAAATTGCAATAATAATTCATTACATTTATATAGTGCTTTTCTGGCTACACAGAGTGCAAGGGTGGATGGGAAGCCACTTCACCCAATGACTAATGACTGATGTGACAGTAGCCTCACCACACATCAGCTGTTAGATGTTGAAGTGATAAGAGAGAGAGCCAATTAGAGACAGGGGATGATTAAGGGGCCAGAATGACTAGGCCATGGTGGGCAATTTAGCCAGAATGCACTCTGCTCTTTATGAAGGATGGCCAGAGATCTTTTATTAGCAGACAGAGTCAGGACCTCATCCCAAGGACGGTGCCATATTTTCTACTCGGTGTCGCCATCACTGCACTGGGGCATTGGGATCCACATTCAGACCACAGGGTAAGCGCCCCCCCTGCTGGCCTCACCAACACCTCGTCCAGCAGCGACTCAAGCTTTTCCTAGAGGGTCTCCCATCCAAGTACTGGCTGGGCCTGAAAAGGAACTTCAGGTGGATGACCTCGTCTGAAGTGCAGGTGGTATGACCGCCGACAATACGTGCATAACTCACTTGTGAAGCAAGGTCAGTGCCAGGACTAATCTGACAAGGAGGGTATTGGATTTCCACATGGGGGTACAATGTGTGATTACAAACTGTAACTAAAAGAAGAGGGAGTTCAGGGTGTGCTGTGTAAGAGAGAGGAGAGACAGAGGTTAGGAGCAGGCGCTAATACAGCGGATTGTCGCATCCACCACATGACAAACCAACTCAGGATCCCAGATTAGGACCCGAGTGCAGCCATACAGCAGGTGACACCTGAGGTGTAAAATTGGTCCAGACGCAGGAAGCAGAGGGTGATGGCGTGAGAAACCTTATCAGAATTGGATGACGTTAGAATGTAGTTTGTAATGCATGTAGTAATAAAGTGCACTGCATTTGTCAGTCCAACAAATGGTGCATCACAACATCTATTGCAGTACACATGTCCCAGTTATTTGCCATGTGGTATGGGATTCGTACAAGCAGGGGTTAATGTTTGTGTTGCACCATCTGTTGGAATGACAGATGTGATGCATTTTCTTACTACTAATGTTCGTGGTGCACCTGTGATGAACCGAGGGCCCCAAATTAAAGTGGTGTCCAGCAGGGGGCAGTGCTAATGCCACTACTATTTGAATAATATAGGAATATAAATAACAAGCTGATTGAAGGTGGATTGGCAGATAATCTCAAATGCACTGAATCATTATAGAGGGACTTGGACAACAGCCAGGCTTGGGCAGATTTGTGACAGATGAAATGTCAGTAAATGTAAAGAATTACCAGGTAGGAAGTAAAAACGTGAGGCTTGAATACACAATGGGAGGTCTGACAATTGAAAGAAGAAGGAGTCGTAGTAGACTTGACACTATCAACGTCCAGGCAGTGTTCAGAACCCATTAAGAGCGCTAACAGAATGTCAGGTTATGTAGCGACTTGATGTGTGGAGTACAAGTCCAAAGAGGTTCTGTTTAGGTGTTATAACACACTGGTGAGGCCTCATCTGGAGTACTGGGTGCAGTTTGGGTGTACAGGCTACAAAAAGGACATAGCAGCACTAGAGACAGTCCAGAGAGGAGCAACTAGGTTGATTCCAGGGCTACAGGGGATGAGTTATGAAGAAAGATTAAAGAACTTTGGAGTCGTAGTGGACTCAATACTATCAACTGACAACCAGTGTTCAGAAGGCATTAAGAATGCTAACAGAATGTCAGGATATATAGCGCCTTGATGTGTGGAGCACAAGTCACAGGAGGTTCTGCTCATCCTTTATAACACACTGGTGAGGCCTCATCTGGAGTACTGGGTGCAGTTTTGGTCTCCAGGCTACAAAA
>JANRMT010062816.1:7769649-7789422 GCA_026402145.1 Polypterus bichir lapradei | reverse complement strand
GCGGCAGCCTCTTATTCTTCACAGACTCTCACTAATCAAGCCGTTCTGTTTTGTTTCTCAGCAAATGAGAATTTCCCATGAAGTGTAATAACGTCCATTATCCTAAACCACTTCACACAGCTCTATTTTAATTTAATTGACAAGGTGTTGACAGTAATAGGCACGTGGAAAAGCAATGGGGCAGTCATTTTTATCAAATCTACTTGCTGTTTTCGGCAGGTTAGTGGCATACAGAAGCATTCAAGCAGCTGAACTGTCTTAAGTTGATGCAATTAACACTTGGGGGACGTACATCACAACTGGGAGTTTGAGTTTGGAAGGAAAAAAACAAAAGCAAATTTGTTGCCGGTTTTAATTTTTCACTGATGGTTAATCCCGCTGCTTCTGGGATCAGAAGATGTGGTGCTCAGCTGGTTGGTCTCACAAACCTAGAAATAGCATGGGGTTCTCTCATCATTAGCAACTAATCCATATGACGTTCACCTCTGTCTAAAGTATGTTTTAAATATAAAAAATAGCATCTTGATACTTTGGAATTTGGAGCTGACATTTCTAATCCAGGTCTGATTGGCCGCTAAACGGGACCCCTAGGTATGCAGGGCCTCTCTTCATTCTCATTTCCACAACAGCAGAGTTTCCTTTGAAGCCACTTTTAATCTTCCTAGCAGAACTTTGAACATAATGGTGGCGTCCCACCTTGAGTTGGTACCTGCCTTGCACCGAGTGCTGCCATTATAGGTTCCGGCCCCCCCCATGAACCTGAATTAGACTGAGCGAGCCTGAAAATGTTATATTACCATTCACAGTGGGGACGCCCCATTCAGGTGTGACTTCTATGACCCTTTTCAATCCCTCACTAGGGACATGCAGGTTTGGTGAAATTGGACGAGTGTGTGCTTGGTGTGTGTGTGTGCGCGCCCTGTGATGGACTGGAGCCCTGGCCAGGGATTTTTCCCTGTCTTGTGGTCTGTGCTACCTGGGATAGGCTCCAGAAGACCCCTGCAATTCTGTTCAGGACAATGCAGGTTAGGAAATGACTGACTGACTGACTGACTGTGTTTAGCCGCATCTTTGCATCTCCTGGTTATCATTTCTCAGAAAAGGGTCTCACTACAATATTAGTGACTGAATTATTTGACAAGCCATTCAGCTTATTAATATTGGATTAAACATCTGCTCATAAAATCATATGTCATGCATGCACGTCAGAGAGTCTTTCCAGGCTCATCAGAGGTAAGCACTACCACTCCGGGACACAAGGGGGTGCTGTCACTGATGGTATTTTCACTCTTTTTGGACAATTAACTTGTGATCTCTTGGTTTTGACGTCTTCTCTGCCTTTTGATAACATTTTATCTCCCGGTTGTACTTAATATTTTTCTAGTGGTCCAAAAGCACATAGGTCCCAATAATTTCCAAAGTATGTAGTCCAAGAACGTTTCCAATAATGCCCACTAGAGGGGGATATACTGTGAAATTTAAGTTAGTATTAAGGGCAAGCACCGAATATTAATTAAATAAAAAGGTTTATTTAAACAAAAACTGTGTAAATACATAAAGTTTTCTTGAGAACAAAAGTCAAATAGAAGTTGCTAGCTAGGGCCAAACTAAAGCGTAAAAATCCCGTGTAATAAGAATGAACAGGAGACATCAAAGGTTTGGGGCAGCCACCTGTATAATATGCCCTGGGTGCAAAAGGGTAAATTTGGTTGAGTTGTGTTCATTCCAAAGTCCAAAACAGAACTGTCTCATAGGGATAAAGATGGCAGCTTTAAAGGTTGAGATCGGAAGTGACGTCATGATAGGTGCCGGGACCGGAAGTGACACCATCATGGGCGACGGAAAATGGAAGTGATTTCATCTTGGGCGGAGGGACCCAGTGGGATTTCCCATGAATGGTCTGCAGAGGATTGAGAGAGAAAGTCAGTGCACCTCGCCACCCCCTGGTCTGGCGTAGAATTATCACTATTCTGGCCTATTAGCTACCTTTCATATGCACGTGTGTGACACCCAATACACACTCCATTGGCAAAACACAGAGCAAAATGGTCAGAAATCCAACAAATTCCAAAAGCACACAACTCAACTGAGAAATCCTCACCAAACTCCCAAGCAAATTAAAATGAACCACCTGGAACTGTGGAAGATCCTCCACCGGGATCAACCCAAAGGAACAATATTGAATGGACTGGGGGATGGTAGATGCCAGGGGCAGTTGATACCCTCAACATGGCTGTTGGCCAGTGTCCCACTGGGCTGATCCCTTGTATCGAGTGCTGCCATTTATAGGCTCTTGCTCCCCCACGAACCTGAACTAGACAGAGCGAGTCTGGAAATATTACGTTACCATTCACAGTGGTGGCGCCTCATTCAGGTGTGACTTCTATGACCCCTTTTGCAAAGATATAAGGAGCGCCACCCACGCCTTTCCAGCATCCTCATGTATCCAACAGGAGGTGTTAACTCCCTGGGAATGAGTTCCTTTGTAATTGCGGCGTGTTACATAACCCGAATCTATATAGATATCTCTCATTTATAATAGAAAATCTTGAGATGAGACTATTGCCAAGAGATTTTTTTCAAGTCCCGCCCTCTTCTCAACCATTTTCAACCACGCCCGCGGTCCTCTAACCTCTCATTTGTGTGAATGCTTTTGTCAGACACAGTTCCTGCGCTCTTGGCTCTTATAATTTTTTACGTTTCTTTCACTTTAAGTTCTCAATAAAAGAAGACTTCCACCCATCCATCCATCCATTATCCAACCCGCTATATCCTAACTACAGGGTCACGGGGGTCTGCTGAAGCCAATCCCAGCCAACACAGGGCACAAGGCAGAAAACAAACCCCGGGCAGGGCGCCAGCCCACTGCAGTCTCGTATTAAATGGCAAAAGTCATTTCAGAGCTTTCAGAGATTTATGTCTAAATCTTAATGAAGAATTTCATCCGGAAAGGTTATCAGCAGAAGAAATGAGTACACGGGCAATCCTAAGCAGTGAGAAATGATGAAGTCAAACGACTTAACATGAAAATTGTTGATTGGTTACACGGTAAATTGGTTAAATGCGTATCAATAGACTATGCTGTCGAACAATTCCGACATATAAAATTTTAACAAGCGACAAGAAAGGTAATGTAGTACATCTTCAAGGATAACATTAGACACCAAAAGGAGATCTTGATATGCCATTCGTATTAAAACGTTAACAGTTTCCGTTTAGAATAGCTTTTGCTATGAAAATTAACAAATCACAGGGACAAACATTCAAAAAAGCCGGTTTACTTATTAGAGAGAAGGAAACGATATTCACTCACAGGTAGTTATACGTTGCGTTGTCATGATGTAAGTCCAAACACGGAATCAAAATTCAAAGATATTGACAAAATGTTAATTCAAAAAATTTTTTAACAGAAGTTTTACAGTAAAAGTGTAAGTTTAAAAAGTATTTGCGTGTTAATTTCAAAGCCAAACAGAATGAAAATGTATAACGCAACAAATAGCTCTAATGCAACATGAAACATAATTTTCTTTCAATTTATTATGTTTTACTATTTTTACTATGGTTAATTACTCACTGTAATGTAAAATAGTTAGATCTATTATGCATATTTAACATGAAAATGGCAATCTGTTAAAATTGTACATCCGCTTCCCCATACGCGAGTGGCAGATCCGCGAAGCGCTTGTGCGTAAAGCCCACCCAGGGGTTAGCGAGGGAAGTGAGCAGGGGGCAGAGCCCCCTAGTAATATAGGAAGGCAATAACCCCCCTTAGTGATACGCTGGTAAGAAATTACACAGGAGAAATAACTTACTGTAGCTTTGTTTAATGACGGCTTACGCTGCATAACAGACAAAGGAAGCCAATGGCAAGATCACCAGTTCGGGAGTGGGGGCCCGATGTGTAGAGTCTGCCATTTTCGCCATTGCAGTGGAAGGATTTTCAGGATCAGATGACGTTATCTCCCATCAATATTTCGGTTTCAAAGGTGTGCCGGGCAATGTTCCAAACCTTTATACTCTTTATTCACGTGTAGTTCCCCACTTAGGTGAATCATGCCATTCCAAACAAGGCAAAAGAGTTTCATGCAGAGTTTGACACACAGAAATAGTATACTGTACAGTGGGCATCAGTCTGACTGGCCGTTGCACAGTTGTCTCTATCCGTCTTGTCTTATAATGCTTGCCTAGTAGTTCTATAAGGTGAACCCCTGTGCTAGCTCTATGTCAACTGTGCATGTGAGTAGAAAAAGGCCGATTTATAAGATATATTTGCACAGAGTACAGTGACATATTAAACTTATACTCTTATTACACCTCATGACCCCCCCCCATGCTCTCTCACTCTGCCCACTGACTTCGCAGGAAGAGTCACCAGAGACATGAATGTCGCTGCTGAGGTAAGTAAACCACTCTGCTGACCGCTGTACCCAAACGGTCATTAAAGGTCCACCAAAATGGTCAATGATCAAACGGTCGCCTTATCCCACTTCACAAATATATCCGTCCAACGGCAGGTACTTCGGCTAATACAGTATACAACAACAAGGTGGGCTGGTTGATTTGTGTTCATTTCAGTCTTGTGTGTAAGAACCTTGAATCCAAAACTGGATGCTGTTTCCCTCAGAGCTTTGAGCTCTGAAATGACTTTTTTCCATTTAATACGAGACTGCGGTTTGTTCCTGCCTTGCACCCTGTGTTGGCTGAGATTGGCTCCAGCAGACCCCTGTGACCCTGTAGTTAGGATATAGCGAGTTGGATAATGGATAGATGGATGGATTTAATATGAGACTGCCATTCATCATATATTAGGGGAGTCAAAAAGTGCAGCCATTGGGTCCATCAAGCTTGTTTGGATTCCAATAAACTAATTTAAGGGAAAGGCCTCGTTGGATTAGTTGCTGGTTAATGAGGTTCCTCGGTTTCTGCCGCATCTCCACAGTAATTAATAAATCAGAACTAATTGGGCAAGATAAATCTGGGCGAGCTTCGCTGGGCCGCATTTACTTCTCCCACTTTTATATTTTCTAACGTGATGCTCTTTAATTTCCAGCCTCTGTGTTCAGCAGCATGTCAACAATTTATTTAAGAGGTCCTGACTGAACTGTAAAAAAGCGTCAGTTTGTCATGGTGATGCGCTGGTGCCCCCTCTTGGGCTGTGCCCACTAGTGTCTGAACAGCTATGACCCTAAACTTGATTAAGCAGCTTTTCATAATGGATGAATGGTTGCCACAGCAGGGAAATCTGTTTTGTTTCAATTATTTTTTTAACTTTGCTTTTTTATTGATTTGCTTGCCCTGCGATGGACTGGCACCCTGTTCGGAGTTTGTTCCTGCCTTGTGGTCTATGCTAGCTAGGATTGGCTGCAGCACCTTCGACGACTCTTCAGCGTTTAGACACATTTGTATACTTGTGGATTTGCTAGATCAATTTAAAATCACCTTCAAAGTTTTACCATTTCATTTTATCACAAAGGAGAGAGTGCGAACGCCCTTTGCAGTGCCCACCCTATGGTATCTATTTAATTACTTTTGTTTAAATTATGGACGCTCTCAAAGCAGACGCTCCACCAGAATGGTCAAAGTACTTTGAAATGTTATACCAAACATGGGGAAAGGGAACTGTGGTGGGCTGGCGCCCTGCCCGGGGTTTGTTTCCTGCCCTGCACCCTGTGTTGGCTGGGATTGGTTCCAGCAGACACCTGTGACCCTGTAATTAGGATATAGCGGGTTGGATAATGGATGGATGGATGGATGGATTTTAACTTGTTCCCGAAAATCAAAAGTGACCTGAAGGGAACACATTTTTCTTCAATGAATGAAGTGAGGACAGAAACTGCAAGCCTGTTGAAGAGCCTCAAGCAAGAAGACTTCCAGAGCTGTTTCAATCAATGGAAGATACGTATGAAACGGTGTAGAGATCGGGACGGGGAGTATATAGAAGGTTCAGAATGCTGTAATTCATCAATAAGTATTTATTTTTTACCAATCCAGTTATTTTTGTGTCTCACCTCGAATATAAGATATTTAATTACTGTCTCTTTAAATGTTTATGAATTACTTATACTTTGTGGGGGCCACCCTGATGTCACTGCTGTTGAAACTTCCCTCTGGCCATTCACTGAATCAGGGAGAGGACCCCAGCAGTGGGTCATTGAGTTTGGTGAGTAGGTGCTTATCTATTCTAAATAAAATTTTAGAAAGCCACAAAAAATTAACCCTTTGAACTTAGCAGGCTGAAAGGCCAATATAATGGCCTGCTTATCTACCATCATAACCCTGCTGGCCTAATTAACTGCCACACCGATCTGCCATCATAACTACGATGGCTGGCATACTGGATGTCGCAGATGGCTGGGGGGGGGGCGACCCGGCCGGGACACCTTGGAGGACCAGAGGAGGGCTTACGCCTCCCTCAGACCTTGTGAGGACGACCACCCTGGTGCATTTGGTGGCCATAGGTACAGGGCTTTGAAGCTCAACCCTGTAGGGGCCCATTGGTCACCACCAGGGGGCGCCCCAATGCCTTGGGGACCCTGGACCTCAGCACCCAGAAGTACTGGGGGGAAGAGCATCGGGGACACCCGGAGTGCTTCTGGGTATGCAGCCAGCACTTCCACCACACTGGGGAGTGCTGGTGGAAGATGGCCGGGAAGCACCTGGAGCACATCCGGGTGACTATAAAAGGGGCCGCCTCCCTTCATTCAGGACTTGAGTCGGGTGGAAGCAGGACGTGGTCTCTGGAGGAGCCAAGGAGGTGGCCTGAAGAAGTAACGCATTGTGTTTGTGGCCAGGATTTTGGGGACTTTTGGTGACTGTGGAGAACTTTTGTAAATATGACTTTGTATAATAAAAGTGTGTGGGGTGATTTTAACGTGTCCGCTTGTCTGTGTCCGGGTCAAGTTCCACATGGCCTTCACTCTATTGATAGACTATGTATCTAGTTATCTAGTTATGCCGTTATGCCATTTGTATTAGTTGTACTGCTGTTCTTTTATGCAGACTAGTTTTCCAGGCCACCACATAGTGGTATATACCCAAAAGTGTGGTATAACGGCCCACTTATCTATCCTCGTAACCTTGCTGGCCTAATTAACCACTACACTAATCTGCCATCATAACCATGATGGCTGGCATATTGGCCTTCACTCTATTGATAGACTATGTATCTAGTTATCCAGTTACCCCATTATGCTAATTGCATTAGTTGTGCTGCTCTTCTTTTTTGCAGACCAGTTTTCTGGCCAACCACATAGTGGTGTATACCCAAAATTGCTGTATAACAGCCTGCTTATCTACCATCATGACCTTGTTGGCCTAAGTAACCGCTACACTGATCTGCCACCATAATTCAGATGGCTGGCATGCTGGCCTTTGCTGTGGTGGCGGAGTGGTGGCTCTGAGGCTAGGTATCTGCACTGGCAATCGGAAGGTTGTCGGTTCAAATCCCGTAAATGCCAAAAGGAACTCTGTTCTGTTGGGCCCTTGAGCAAGGCCATTAACCTGTAATTGCTGAGCGCTTTGAGTAATGAGAAAAGCGCTATATAAATGCGATGAATTATTATTATTGCTAGACTGCACAAATAACATACCATTATCTAGTTACTCCATTATGCTATTTGCATTAGTTATGCTGCTGGTTTTTTTTCATATTTGCTTTTTCCTGTAGGCCAGTTTTTGGGCCAACCACATAGTGGTACATACCCAAAAGTGTGGTATAATGGCCAACTTATCTACCCTCGTAATCTTGCTGGCCCTAATTAACTGCTACGCCAATCTGCCATCATAACCAAGATGGCTGGTATACTGGCCTTCACTCTGTTGATAGACTATACAGGGAGTCCTCGGATCACAACGTTGCGACATACGACGTTCACTCCTATAAAAACTTTAAAAAAAAACTGAGATGTGAGTATTTTGGATTACGCTGTTAGCATCATATTTACAGACTTATGGGGGTGAACTAGTTTGGTTGCTGGCAGCAAAAGTTCGCGGCATATGAGTGAGGGAGTTGGCGAACTACAGGTAGTTTGGTTGAGTGCGACACAAGTGTATACTGGTGACTTTTTGGCTCTTATCATGGCTTCTAAACGGAAGTCACAGTCTTCAGATGGTATTGCTTTGAAGAAGAGGAAAACCATCACGATGGAAGTGAAATTAGATATTTTAAAGAGATCAGAAAAAGGAGAATCAGCGACGAACATCGGCCACACGCTAAGCCTCAGCCGCTCTACAGTAGCAAAAATGATCAAGGATATCCTAGAGCATGTAAAGGGATCAGCCCCTATGAAATTGACTGTGATTACTAAAGAGCGAAGTGGCATAATTAATGAGATGGAAAGATGGATTGATAATTTTTTGCCTGGAAGACCAGCATCAGCGGCGTATACCAGTAAGTCTAATGTTGATTCAGGAGAAGGCTAAATGATTGTTTCAGGCAATAAAAAGTGAAAAGGGGGAAGGGAGTGAAAGTGAAGAGTTTGTGGCTAGTAGGGGTTGGTTCACTGTTACTACAGTACAGTACAGTATATCGTTATTTCCTTTTTCTGTTGCTTAGTTGTGTTTTTATGTTCTAGATTATTATTTTACAACTGTGTTAGGATAGGTAAGTGACTTAGGCTAGGGTGTGTTTCGACTTACACCAAAATTCGGGTTACATCACTGTCGCAGGAACGGAACTGTGTCGTAACCCGAGGACCCCCTGTATACCACTTATCTATACGCCGTTAGTTGCGCTGCTGTTCTTTTTTGCAGACCGATTTACCATCATAACTCAGATGGCTGGCATGCTGGCCTTTGCTATATTGCTAGACTGCACAAATAACATACCACTGCCAGGACCATCTTAGACCCCCTGGGCAAAGCAGTGCACTGGGGCCCCTAACTACACAACCACTCAGTAAGTCACAACATACATAGATTAGCATGGGACCCCTATGCCTGTGGGGCCCCTGGGCAACTGCCCAGTGTGCCCATACGTTAAGACAGCCCTGACCACTGTCTAGTTCCGTTATTTGCATTAGTAGTGCTGCTGTTTTGACTTTTTTTTTTTCCGCAGGTCAATTTTGTTTTTTCTCATCGGTTTTCAGAAGGAAACAAAGTATTTCACTTGTACTTTAATGCAGTTCTGATTATCTCATCATGCCAAAACGTAAGGGTAAGTCAAGTGAGGCCAAAAGAGCAGTGGGAGGTGATGAATCAATAATAAAAAAAAATAATAAAATGTTGATTTGAGAAGTGAAGTCCTTCCCGTTCCTGGCAGTAGTGGAGAGGGTTCTGCGATTCAACATATAGTGAGAGCAGAGAAGTGCAAGCAGGCAAAGAGAGCGAATCCAGGAGACAAGGACGTGCCAAAGCGCTCTGAAACTGTGTAATGGTGTAAATGATGTGAAGTGTTCTTGTGCATTACTTCTGGCACTGAAAACTGTTTTGAAGCACATCACTCAAAAGACGCAGTCCTGGCATTAGGTCTATACACTGAACGATACAAAAATGATGAAAACCGTGAGGCTGTAAGAGCGCAGCTTGTGCTTTAGTATCAATCTGTTGTTATAACGTTGTGGCTTATCATCATATAATTACTTTTTATTTCTATAAAGCAAATGTTTTGTTTTTCAAAATTGTTGAAAATTACCGTGGGGCATAGAGGGGGCTAGGGATATTGTGCGGAAAGGTAGGCTTCAAAGGGTTAAAAAAAACCAATAATAACAAAAGAATGGTTTGGATTTTCCTTTTTTTATGGTCATTTACGATTTGTTTGTGGATTATGGACTGGATGTGTTAGCTTTGGTTTGCCTTTATAGGACCCCACACCCCTACATACACCACCTCAAACACACACACAGACATGTTGTCATCTTTTTTGCTCTCGTTTCCCATTCCTTACCTTTGTTGTAGTTCTTGTGTTTATATAAGATAAGTCTTTGAACTGCATAGTCCTTACTGTGAGGTTTGGTGGATGAGAGATGATGGTCAGGAGCCTGCACTAGACCCCTTAGTTCTAATAAAGGGTCCTGTTAATGCTACGGCACACAAAGACATTTTAGACCATGGTGGTAAACATTTGGGGAGGGAAGGCCCTTTTGTGTACCAGCATGACTGTGCCCCTACAGTATGTAGAAAGCCAGGTCCATAATGACATGGAGGAAGTCGAATGGCCTGCACAGTGCCCTGACCTCAGTTCTCTTACATAATTTTGGATGAACTGGAATGCCAACTGTGTGCCAGGTCTTCTAGTCCAGCATCAGTACCTGAGCTCACAAAATACTCATTTGGCCAAATAGTCACACATTTCCAAAGACACTCCAAAGTCTTCTGGTAAAGCCTTTCCGAGAAGAGTGCAGGCTGTTATAGCCTCAAAGGTGATGGGGTGGTGGGAGAGGTGGGAGGGCAACTGTTCTGGAATCTACACTCACTGGCCACTTTATTAGGTACACCTGCTCAACTGCCGTTAACACAAATATCTAATCAGCCAATCACATGGCAGCAACCCAATGCATTTCGGCCTGTAGACATTGTCAACACCACCTGCTCAAGTTCAAACCGAGCATCACAATGGGGAAGAAAGGGGACTGAAGTGACTTTGAACGTGGCAGACAGGCTGGTCTGAGTATTTCAGAAACTGCTGATCTACTGGAGTTTTCACACACAGCCACCTCTAAGATTTACAGAGAATGGTCTGAAAAAGGGAAAACATCCAGTGAGTGGCACTTCTCTGGGTGAAAATACCTTGTTGATGTCAGAGGTCAGAGGAGAATGGCCAGACTGGTTTTAGCTGATAGAAAGGCAACAGTAACTCAAATAAGCACTCAGTACAATCGAGGTGTGCAGAAAAGCATCTCTGACCACACAGCACGTTGAACCTTGAAGGAGATGGACTACAGCAGCAGGAGACCACAACTGGTGCCACTCCTGTCAGCTAAGAACAGGCAACTGAGACTACAATTCACACAGGCTCACTAAAATTGGACAACAGATTGGAAAAACATTTTCTGGTCTGATGAGTCTCGATTTCTGCTGCAACATTCAGATGGCAGGGTCAGAGTTTGGTCTCAACAACATGAAAGCATTGATCCATCCTGCCTTGTATCAACGGTTCAGGCTGGTGGGGGTGGTGTAATGGTGTGGGGGTTATTTTCTTGGCACCCTTTGAGCCCCTTAGTACCAACTGAGCATCATTTAAATGCCACAGCCTACCTGAGTACTGTTGCTTACCATGTCCATCCCTTTATGACCACAGTGTGGACATCTTTTGATGGATACTTCCAACAGAATAACATGCCATTTCACAAAGTTCAAATTATCTCAAACTGGTTTCTGGACCATGACGATGAGTTCAGTAGACTAAAATGGCCTCCGCAGTCAGCAGATCTCAATCCAATAGACCACCTTTGGGATGTGGTGGAATGGTAGATTCACATCATGGATGTGCAGCTGTCAAATCTGCAGCAACTAAGTGATGCTATCATGTCAATATGGACCAATATCCCTGAGGAGTGTTTCCAGCACCTTGTTGAATCTGTGCCATGAAGAATTACGGCAGTTCCAACCTTATGCTAATAAAGTAGCCGGTGAGTGTATGTGATGGTTAAGTGTCTACAAACATCTGGCCATGTAATATATTTTGCTGTCAGACTCAGTGAACATATCGTCATTCCTCCATTTCAGAACTGACTAATCAACTTACACATTCTGAGGACTTCCCATTACAGGTGGTCTTAAAAATTCAAATTCAATCACAATGTTCTCCTCAGGTTTCTAAATGTATGTTTATTT
Source organism: Polypterus bichir lapradei (assembly GCA_026402145.1). Taxonomy (NCBI): domain Eukaryota; kingdom Metazoa; phylum Chordata; class Cladistia; order Polypteriformes; family Polypteridae; genus Polypterus; species Polypterus bichir. The sequence goes on along the minus strand of JANRMT010062816.1, from coordinate 7,777,650 downwards.
CACGATTTCTGTTATTAACTCTTTGAGGGCTGAATATTTTTCCCAAAAAACTCTAAGAAAAGCACACAAAGCGATGGTTTCACACATAAGTCAACATAAAACATCAGTTGCTATGTGCTGTGGCCGCTGTTGGCACATGTTCGGCATCTCTGGTGGCAGAGGCTGTATGGGGGCACCTCGATGGTCAGCAGGAATGCACGGTGGGCCAGCTGCCTGGCTGTCTTCGCACAGCAGGTGGGTGGCAGTGGCGGCGGCAGTGTGACACAATCTGTACCTCTTGTCATCGTAAGTGGTGGTCCTCCCAGGCAAACGCTGCTGTAGGCACATCAGCTACACAAAAGTGTTCCGCGCCACGATCAGCTGGCGACCGATAAGATGATTCTGGTACCTCACTTTCGTTTTTGACATCCATCTCCAGATCATTTGCATCAAACTCTGTGTCCGACAAGTCAGAGTCCTTTTCAATGAAATTACGTAAAACGTCCATGGAGTATTTTGCTTTGCACATTCGCTTTGGTCTCTCAGCAGATGTCGGTGCCATTTTTGAGGTTGTTTGCTTTTCGCAACTCAAGCACAAGTAAGGAATCAAGATTGAATCAACACAGCTTAGTTCTAGGAACTTGAAGAGTGTTAGTATGCACAGAGCGGAGGGTGCGTGAGGAAGTATGAGGGATAAGGAGTTCCTGTAAATACAGGGGAGCAGATCCATAGATGCACTGATAAGTAAGGAGGGAAACCTTGTACTCATCATCATCATCATCATCAGCCCTGAAAGAGTTAAGTAACTAACCAAATTACTGAAGACAGGTAACAAAACAAGTTTTAAAATATTTGATATCTCTCGCCCTACATGTACCCTCAGCACGTTTCCTCGTCATCCTCATATGTCTGAACCTCCCTTGACCGGTGCTCCCTCTGTTGAGCAGCCAGCTTCAGACTCTATCATTTTCGAGTTGCCTTGCTCGTCTCCTTTCCGCTTTCATACCTTCCATCTGTGAAGGTGACTCTCAGCGTTCTTCCTACGTCTTCATTCCTCGTCTTGTGTCTCACTCTTGTACTTTCTCTTTTGATTGCGTCCTCAAAGTCAAAGTGGCCAATCGCACCAAAACCAAACTGGCCAATCAGAATACTTCAAGGGGCCGGACACACCCACAGACAATAGCATTTTATTATATATTAGACTAGCTTGCTCAGCCTAATCTTCTAAATCTGCCCCAGCATCCACAAACACAAGTTAGTAAAGATCCTACCCAGGGCCATCATCAAGTCTTGGGGTGCTCACTCATCCACATCTACATGGGGAACACACATAGAGTCCAATTCATGCAGAAGCAGAAGCATAAAAGCAGATTTTTTGAAAACAAAACTTTTCCAGATTCCAGCCACTCTAATTTATTTGTTTCCAGCCAGTGAAATATTAAAGTTCTCGCCTGCCCGTAGCCAAAGCAATTTCATTAGATGCTGAAAGAGGTGAAAACAAAATATCGCCTCTCGTAATTTCAGTCTCAAAAATCATTAACTTTTCCAACAACAGTTTTAATTAAACCCGGCTTGGCATGTGGCACTTTCGTCTGGCCTGTGATTATGTTGATTTTGTGTAACAACCTGATACAAACCAACAATAGAATAAATTGCTTTGGCCTTTGGTGACTGCATAAAAATTGATAGGGAAGACAGAGGGGGTCTTTAGCTGTCCGATAAATGGTGCCGTCAACACTCAGACAAAAATGGACTACTGGCCAAATTTAGAAAACTCACGTGGACTGGGTTATCATACTCCCACGTGTAGTTAAATGTAAGAATTTAAGATAAGGTATGTATTTTCTGATTTCTAGTATAGTATGGTTCGTCACCTGTCTTGCAGTTGTCCTGTGTTTATGTATACGTTGCATTGTTGGCCTGGGGAACATTCATTTGTCACACTGTATGTTGCAATGTGATGTGACAATTAAAGCCACTTGACTTAACGCTTGAATTGACTTAACAATATACACTAACTGGCCACTTTATTAGGTACACCTTGGTAGTATCCAGTTGAACCCCCTTTTGCCTTCAGATCTGCCGTAATTCTCCAGGTGGTGTAGATTCAACAAGGTGCTGGAAACACTCCTCAAGGATTTTGGTCCATATTGACATGATAGCATCACAGAGTCGCTGCAGATTTGTCGGCTGCACAACCATGATGCCAATCTCCCATTCCACAACATCCTAAAGGTGCTCTGTTGGATTGAGTTCTGGTGACTGGGGAGGCCATTTGAGTCCAGTGATCCCATTGTCATGTTCAAGAAACCAGTTTGAGATGGATTTGAGCTTCCTGCCTGAAGTAGCCATCAGAAGATGGGCACACTGCAATCATAAAGGAATGGACATGGTCAGCAACAAAACTCAGGTAGGCTGTGGCATTTAAACGATGCTCAGTTGGTACTAAGGGGCCCAAAGTGTGCCATGAAAATATCCCCCCACGCCATTACAACACCATCACCATCTTGAACCATCGATACAAAGCAGGATGGATTCATGCTTTTATGTTGTTGACCCTACCATCCAAATGTTGCAGCAGAAACTGAGACTCATCAGACCAGGTGACGTTTTTCCAATCTTGGCAAGTCTGTGTGAATTGTAGTCTCAGTTGCCTGTACTTAGCTGACAGGAGTGGCACCAGTTGTGGTCTCCTGCTGCTGTAGCCCATTTCCTTCAAGGTTCGACATGTTGCTCATTCAGAGATGCTCTTCTGCACACCTCGGTTGTAACAAGTGCTTATTTGAGTTACTGTTGCCTTTCTATCAGCTCAGACCAGTCTAGCCATTCTCCTCTGACCTCTGGCATTAACAAGGCATTTTTGCCCAGAGACCTGCCACTCACTGGATGTTTTCCCTTTTTTTAGACCACTGAAATGGTTGTGCATGAAAATCCCAGTAGATCAGCAGCTTCTGAAATACTCAGACCAGCCCGTCTGGAACCAACAACCATGTCACACTCAAAGTCACTTCAGTCCCCTTTCTTCCCCATTGTGATGCTCAATTTAAACTTCAGCAGGTCTACAGGCCAAAATGCACCGAGATGCTGCCATATGATTGGCTGATTAGATATTTGTGTTACCTAATAAAGTGGCCAGTGAGTGTATATATGAATCCCATTCCAAAACAGTTGCACCCCAACCCATCAACTTTGAGGCTATAACAACCTGCACTCTTCTGGGAAGGCTTTACCATACAGTATGACTGTGGATGTGTGACTGTCACCCAGCCGGGACACCAGCTGGGTTGAAGGACCGAGGGATAGGCCGTATTTGGGATGTCATCTCCCCCCGGGATGCTAGAGGGCAGTCTCCCTGGGTTGCTACAACACCACAGATTCCCGCAGGTTCTGCCGGGACTTGTAGTTTGGAGCAGCCCTGTTGGGTTCCATGGGTGCCGCCAGGGGGTGCTGTAGATGCATCTGGATCCTCGGAGGAACTTCTTCTGTCCCACCGGGAAGTGCAACCAGAAGAAGGTCAAGAAACACCTGGAGCACTTCTCTAGAGGAGCTATAAAAGGAGCTCCCTCACCGCCAATTGGGGGAGCTAGAGTCGGGTGGTCAGAGGACAAAGCTGCTAGGAGGAGTGGAGGCAGAAGAGAAAAAGAAGAGAAGGAAAAGAGAGAAAGGAAAGGGACTGAGAAATTGGTGATTGGTGCACTGTGTGCTAAAGAAAATAAAAGTGTGCTTTTGGGACTTGTGTGTCACTGAGCCTGTCTGTTTCCGGGATAGGAGGCTGTTTGACCCCCAATCTTCCACACTATGTATATATTTTATTTTTGTTTAGACATTTTGTAAATAAAACATGCTTAGTACTAAAATCCAAAGCCAAATTTACATTCCTTTACATAATATCTGTAGTAAACACCAAGTTTCTTTGCCAAACAATTGTGAACTTCATTAAAACAAATATGCATGAATAATTCACATAAAAGTACAGTATACAAGAAGGTGAATATATAAATCAGTTATAAACAGATTATAAACAAGTTAAAACCACTGTACATCAAAGGGCACAATAGCAATAATCCATAACGCTTGATGTCACAGAAAAGGTTGCACGGATTAGCCTTTTGAGTGCCATTTACAGCTTCGCCTAGGGCAGCAAAAATGCTCAGGCTTACCCTATTTGCACCCATTGATGGTGGGAATTGTTTCAGAAATCCATGACTCTGTACTGTAAACGGGCAGAATAAGATGGCACAAATAGCACCATTTCAAAGCAAAAGCTGCTTCAGATGAATACAACTCATCTAGCTCCGGTTTTTAGTTGACGTCCGGATGGAGGCCGTATCAGCAAGCAGGGCTCCGTCTGGTAGATGTTACATTTGCCCATTTGTCTACTGTTCCAAATTCAATTTTGCTGAGTGTTCCGAGTTTGCAGATTAACTGCTCAAAAAGCGATAATCAGCACACTGTCCCTGCTCTTGAATATCGGGGATAATTGACATGACTCAGGATGTGTAATAATCGAATTACCCCAGCAAAACACAAAAGGGAACTGATGGAACGTCAGACGAGAAATAGATTTAAAAAAGTCATTATTGACAATGATCCTCTGATCCGTAAGCTCCGTGACATGGGAAATAATAAGCTTTTGGGCTCCAGACTATTTTCTGTTCAAATAAAAAATAGATTGGACGAGATTTCCAAGTAATCAAATCGGCAGTCTAGCTGTTGTTCCTTTATGATACGTGGGTTTTAAAATGTACAGTAAATTACTTGGGTGTCTGAGTGCTGTCAGAGGCTAATTTTACAACTGCCGGCATGAGATAAAAATTGAAAATTCTTGTGTAAATAGGCTTTGATGGCTTTTCCTGGAACGGCACAGCCTCTCGCACTGCAGGTTAGGCTTTGTGGCTTTGACTTCTGGCACACGTCATTTTGTTATCTTTTATTGTGACTCTCTGGGATGAAAGTGGAAGAAGATAGTGACGGGAAGCAAAAAAAAAAAAAGAAAGAAAAGAAGAGTAGGATGAGGTTACTTTTGAAATTCCCTTGGTGTGACCCATACCCTCAAAAGGGGCAAACCTCTCTGCTTAATTAGTTTTGCATATTTCTGAACCTGCTCCTTCCCGTGATCTGTCACAGGGGGCTGTAGACTACCCTAGAAGTATACGGATCTTGTGTTGACTTCAGTGTCCTAATTATAGCCACTGTGATGCTCCGTGCTTTGGGAGTATCTTGTAGTTTGTAACTGAGGATGGACTTGGGCAAGTGAGGACACAACGACAAGTTATAGGTGCAAAAGCACAGTCTGTATATTTATTAAAAGCAACGACAATGGTGTCAAATGTGTGGTGCAGTGTGCAAAACAATAACTTATAACATAGTGCAGAGGTTTAAAAATCATCAAAACCAATAAATAAATTAAATCCAACAAATAAATTATACCAGGAGTAAAAGTAGGATTGGTCTTTTCCCATTTTCCTTGTACCAGTGTCCCATTCTCTTCCGTTCTCTTACTAAGGCACTTTCTTTGGGTCTAATCAGCAGTGACACCAATGAACATAGTCCCATGGACTATCTTTTCCAGGCACCTCTGATAGTACCCGCTGGATCCTCTCGAGCCTGGGTCTCTTGCAGACACCTCTGATAGTACCTGCTGGGTTTTCTACAGCTCAGATTTCTTCCAACCACCTCTGCTAGTAGCTCAGATCTCTTCTAACAACTGCCGCTGGTACTTGCAGAGTCTCATAAAGCCCGACTCTCTTCCCTATTCCAGCCATCTCATCTAGTACTCATTGGGATTTCTAGAGACTGACTTTCTTCCAATCACCTCCACAGATACCTGCTTGGTCTCCTAGAGTTCGAATCTCTTCCAGCCACCTTTTCTAGTAGCTGCTGGGTTTTTTTTTTACAGCTCAGATCTCCTCCAGCCACCTCTGCTAATATTCTATGTGTTTTCAAGAGCCTGACTCTGTTCCAGCCACCTCTGCCAGTACTCACTTGGTCTCCTAGAGCCAACTCTCTTCCAGCCACCTCTGCTGGTACCCACTGCATCTCCTAGAGTTTGGATCTCTTCCAGCCACCTCTTCTAATAGCCGCTGGGTTTTCTACAGCCCAGATCTCCTCCAGCCACCTCTGCTAATACCCTCAGTGTTTTCAAGAACCCAGCTCTCTTCTAACAACCTCCAGTGGTACCTGCTGAGTCTTCTAGAGCCAGCTCTCTTCCAACCACCTCTGCTGGTACCCACTGCATCTCCTAGAGCCTGGATTTCTTCCAGCCACCTCTTCTAGTGCCTGCTGGGTTTTCTACAGCCCAGATCTCTTGCAACCACCTCTGCTAGTACCCACTGTGTTTTCAAGAGCCCAGCTCTCTTCTAACAACCTCTACTGGTACCTGCTGAGTCTACTAGAGCTCAACACTCTTCTAGCTACCTTTGTCAATAACCACTGGGTCTCCTAGAGCCTAGCCCTCTTTCAGCCACCTCCACGGGTACCTGCTTGGTCTCCTAGAGCTTGGTTCTCTTCCAGTCACCATTTCTAGCAGTCGCTGGGTTTTCTATTGCCCAGCTCACTTACAGCCACCTCTGCTTTACCTGTTGTGTTTTCAAGAGCTGGACTCTCTTCCAATCACCTCTGCTGGTACCTGATGCATCTCCTAGAACTCAATTTTCTTCTGGACACCTCTTCTTCTAGTACCTGCTGGGTTTTTCTACAGCCCAGATCTCTTTCATCCACTTTCACTAGTACCTGCTGGGTTTTCAAGAGCTCAGGTCTATTCTAACAACCTAAAGTGGTACCTGCTGAGTCTGCTAGAGCTCGACACTCTTCTAACCACCTCTTCTAGTATCCACTGGGTTTTCTAGAGCACTCTTCCAGCCACCTCCACGGGCACTCACTTGGTCTCCTAGAGCTCGGTTCTCTTCCCCCACCTCAAACCTTACAGGTTGAGTCCCCAAGAGCTTCCTTCCAGCCACCTCTGCCAGAACTCACTTGATCTCCTAGAGCCAGCTCTCTTCCAACTACCTCTGGTGGTACCTGCTGCATCTCCTAGAGCCCAGATTTCTTCTAGCTACCTCTGCTAGCACCTGCTGGGTTTTCTAAAGCTCGCCTCTCTTCCATCCACCTCCACCAGTACTCACTTGATATACTACAGCCTGGTTCCTTCTAGCCACCTCTACAAGTACCAACAAGATTTTCTAGAGCCCAGCTCTCTTCCAGCCACCTTCACGGATACGCATGGGGTCTCCAAGGGTCTTACTCTCTCTTTCTCTCTGTCATCTTTGTCAGTAACTGCAGAGAGCTTCATAGAGCCCCTGTACCCTCTCGCTTGCTAGGTATGATCCGATTTTACACAGAATAGAACTCCTCACAAGCTCTATAGACTTATTCTGACCAGCTCCTTCTCTCACTCACACACTGGTTTCCATTCCAGAGTCTCGTCTTGGTTTTGACCTATTTGATCCTTCCATGTTTTTCCTCCTCTTTCTACCTGCACTTAGACCATTATACCCACGAGTGTAGGTGCTGCCTTAAATGAAACTCAGAACTGCAAATGAGAGATGGCTGTGCTGATCTCTGACCCGCACATAAATGATTAATCATCACATTCTCTCCTTAGGTGCTCAGTGGCAGCCCATCTTTACTAAATACAACTACACTCATGAATGCCTTCACCTTGCTTAACTGCCATAGACACAAGACACGCCAGTCCACAACTGTCCACCACTGGGGGAAGCTGTCATTCATTACTGGATGTGCTCATGGAACTTCTTCACAGTGCTTTATTATTATACTTTCATCAGATTGGCTGGCCCAGCACTGACTCAGCTGTGGCCAGTTTGGGGGTGGGTATCAGCTTGTTGGCCGAGGTCTCCAGGACAAATCCAAATCATATTATGTGACATCATCTACAGTTGAATTCTGCTCTATACTTGTAATATTTCTATTGCACTATTGTATTGTATTGAGGATCAGATAGATAGATAGATAGATAGATAGATAGATAGATAGATAGATAGATAGATAGATAGATAGATA
>JANRMT010062816.1:7758275-7769639 GCA_026402145.1 Polypterus bichir lapradei | reverse complement strand
ATAGATAGATAGATAGATAGATAGATAGATAGATAGATAGATAGATACTTTATTACTCGTGTTCTGTTACATATATTGTATTGTATTACCCCTTTTTTGAAACCCACTGCACGCCCAACCTACCTGGAAAGGGGTCTCTCTTTGAACTGCTTTTCCCAAGGTTTCTTCCATTTTTTCCCTAAAAGGTGTTTTTTGGGAGTTTTTTTTGTCTTCTTAGAGAATCAAGGCAGGGGGCTGTCAAAAGGCAGTTCCTGTTAAAGGCCATTGAGGCACTTTTTGTGTGATTTTTGGGCTATACAAAAAATAAATTGTATTGTATTGTATACTGAACAGCAGTAAAGAAAAACTAATCCTGCCAGGACTTATTTCAGTTTCAAAGCTGGCTTTCCAACCCTTTGGCCATTTACACTAAAGTGGAAATCAGAATTGTGTACTTTTCAAAATTCCATTCAGACTAATGGATGAAGAATCCATCGGATTTCAATCATCTATCACTTTTGGGACAATCTGAAAATACATCCTGTCTCCTGATACAACATCTGTTGGTAATGATCTCCAATTGTAACTGCTAATTGTGTGTTTCATTTTTTGAGCCTGAATCTCCTTTAAGTGTCCATCCATTTCATTTCTGGGCCAAGTTTTCCATTACAGGACCACAGGGACCTGCAGCCTACAAGAGCGAAGTGTGAACCTGCCTAGGATGAGATGTTAATGCATTGCAGGACCCGTTCATGCAGACACCAGGCCAATTAACAAGGCTGTAAGTTGTGTGGATGTAAGTACTAGAAGGGAGAACATATAAAGCTGAAAGCAGTAGTGGAAACTGAACTCCGGTCTCTGGAGCAGTCATGGATAGCAGTGTATCACTATGAGTTGGTTCACAAAAGTGTTCTCAAAAGGAACATCAATTATAAATACAAGATGAGAGATGCTGTCCTAAAGGAAGTAACCTCTGAAAAGGACCATATGTTGACGCAACATTTTCATTGACTAAGCAGTGGGCAGAAGCGATTAATAAAGGCAAATAAAATGTTAGGCTATATCGTAAAAACTGCTGAATACAAATCAAGGAACATTATGCTCAGACTATATAATGCACTCGTGAGACCACATCTGGAGTATTGTATGCAGGTCTGTTCATCACACCACAAGAAAGACATAACAACACTTGAAGATGTGCAGAAGAGAGTAACCAAGAGCATCATGGGACTTAAGGACATGTCCTACTGTGACAGAATCAGAGAATTAACCTGTTTAGTCTGAAGCAGAGGAGACTGTGTGAGGACCTCATCCAGATCTTCAAAATCCTTAAAGGCATTGATAAAGTACATCCAGCAGAATTCCTTCAGCTTAAAGATGAATCGCATACTCAAAGATATTTTCAGTGGAAATTAAAGGGAAGAACATTTAGGAATGACATCAGGAAGCACTTCGTCAGGAAAAGAGTTGTGGGAACCCTCAGCAAAGTACTGAACCGTGCAGTTGAAGAAGAAAACCTGACATGTTTTGAGAAGCATCTGGATGACATATTGGGGCAGCATAGCTGTAAGCTTAACAAATGAGCGACAAATGAACTGAATGATCTCCTCTCGTTTGTCTTACATTATTATGAGGGTTTATGTATAACGCCGCTCATAGAATTCACACTAAAACTGGAAAAGTGCGTATCCACAAAGAAGTCCAGATGCATAAAACTGTGCGTACACCAAGTTCCACGCACTTCCCTTTTATAAAATCCATTGAACATGAAATTTAACACACGTGACACTCCTACAGCCCCACCCCGATTCCTCCCAGAATGTTGCATATATGAATATTCAGATCAATATAAATAACCCCATCCTTTCAGTGTTTTGTTAAAAGGCAACGGCAAAAGCATATGGAATAAAGAAGAATTTTAGCAAATGTCAACTTGAGGCAAGGAAAAACTTACTATTTGTTGGCTTAAGCAGTGGTATAAGCAACAAAAGGAAGTTGATGGAGTGATACAGGGTGGCGGAGACGCTTCAATGTTCAAGTTCAGAAAGCCACACAGTGTCCAAAATAAAAAAGAAATGATCAGAAATCAAAGTCAATGTGAAAAGGTGAGTCTGTTTATTCTGTTTCAGGCAATATTACAAAAGCTGATCCCCATGCCAAAGACGTGAATCCATGCGGTGAGGGTGCTGCTGTGCCTGGCACATCTTCCTCTGCCTCAGAAACTGCTGGGTGGCTATCTGGTTGCATGCTGATGAACACTGTTCTGGAGTCACAAAATGCAATAGTGGATGCTATAAGAGAATTGTGGCCAACGAACCAAGGAAAATAAGGGATGTACTCTGTGATACTGACCACAATTTAAATGAATTGGCTAAAACATAATTGCTTCATTTGATTACCTGTTTTTACATTCTGATAATTGCATTCAAAAAAGTTGTAATGCTCTCTTATTTAGCTGATCATTTGGTGAGTCAGGATCATCATACCGCATCTCTTCAGGTACGGGCAAGCCACGATTGTGTGCCACATTATGCACCACGTTACACGCTTGCACAATGCAATACACTTTCTTTGAACTACGGAGCAGCACATTAATGGAACTGGAGTGGAAATGCTTTCTATTTACATAACCAGATTCATTCTCTCCAGGCGCCTTTATAATGCAGCATCGGCGCCAAGCGCCACAACGGATCAATTCACGTGGCTCTTTGTTGTGACTCGTTATGTTTAAAAGGATTACTTGCCTTTTGCCACTCTAGTTGGGAAAAAGCACCAGCGACCGTGCGGATCTGCCATTTTCATAGGTTCTCCAGCTATATATGATGTAACGCCAGCTCGTTCTTTTCATGATTCATCCCTGGCTGATGTAAATTGTCCAGTGCTGTTCTGCGTGCAGCTGGCGGCTCTGATCACATTTGGAAAAACGGATGTTGCTGCGAATTGCACTTTAAAAGTTTTCAGTTCGGCCACAGTGTAAGGAAGTTTTATATATAAGCAGATAATACCATCCAATACAGCTGGCATGGCGGACTCGGTGACGTCTGTGAAAAACGAGATTGGTCAGCAAGTTCATGTTGAAAAACCCGAGAGCGGACAGAACTTGCAAAGGAGTAGGTACAGCAGAATTCTTCAAAGTCTGTCTTTGTAAAGCTGGAGCCAGTTCAGCACACAGCGCCAAGAGGAGAACTCTTGGAAATGGAAATCGACTTAGAAGCCAGTCATCATTATCTATAAATATGCACTCTCTTCTAGCTCTTCCATTTGCAATGTCTTCGAACAATGCTAAAGCAGTCATGTTAGTTGGAATAGTTTGGCCATTCCATGCACCATTATACTGTTACCAAATGATTACAATCAAGTGAATTACTTTTGTAAATGATATGCAATTCATTTCAGTGTATTTGATAAATCCCCTGTCATATATACGAATCTAAAAAAAAAAGGGAAGCGACACAGAAACAGTAGCACTGCTCTGATGCTGGGTGCCGCCCGCTTGTAAAAGCAAGCAGAAAAGTGTGTATGCATGGTGTGAGGCTGCCTTGAAAATGTCCGTGTCCTTACGCCAAGTTTAGTTTCTATGCATCTCGAAGCGTGCATGGAAACAGGCGTATGCAACATTTTTGTGCATATGCACCATTTATATACGAGGCCCACGGAGTTTTGATTTTTCTTGCATTGTACCCCCAATACTTTATTGGTTTACTGAACCAACATTTTCCTAAAAAGCATAAGATTCCCAGCAGATACCGACTGAGATACCAGCCTGCACTTGATCAAATGGGTTGGATACATTTTTTTCAATCCCGCAAAGAGAGCGGCTCTAAAATGCAGAAACTCAAAGGACCCAAGAGTAGAATCGGCTGGTACTGAGGAGCAAACGGGCATTAAATGGAGGGGGCTGACAAAGTATTGAAGGAGGCAAAGTCACAGCTGAGGCAAAAGGCTCTGGTGGGAACTGTGGCAACAGCTTGAGTGGGCCTTGCTACCTGCTACTAATAAGGTTTAGTGGAAAAACGTGACAGCAGCTGATCCAGGAAGAAGCAAGTGAGAAGGAAGAAAGAAAAAAAAAACAGGATGGTGCGGCTTAGGCAACAGGGAGCATTGACTATGAAGGAGATGGCAATATTGTGCAAATAATCTGGTCTAGCATCTTTACAAGCACACTTTGTTTCCAGTTCCTTGTCTAAGCTGTTTATGACACCCTACCAAGCCCTTTGCAACTGGGGAAAGCAGAAGAAATCTTTCTGTAGTCTGAGCACTGGAAGAGGATCTCTGGAACACCTTCTAAGCAGCTGCCTGAACGCCATTGGGGTAAGCCAGTATTGCTGGCGCCATGACCCCAGGTACTCAAGGAAGTTGCTGACAGTGTGGCCCAGGCCATGAACACCATCAACCATCATCATACTTCAAACAAGACCATTGCTTTTGTCAAGCCTGGAGAAAAGTCACACTCACAGTCAGTAATACGCACTGGTCTACTATCAACAGCTCAAAATGAACCTGGGTAAAAGGCTGAGATTTCCAAAGCACATAATTACAAATTATTTATCTCCAGAATATCTTTTCAGAAGCTACCAAACAGCTGATCACGCTTGAGCTCCAAGTACCATGAGAAGAGTGTGTTGAGGAAGCAAATGACAAAAAGGCAAAGGACCAGGAACTGGTAGAGCAGTGTCGGACTCAAGGTTGGTGAACTCATTGTAAACTAATACGGGTGGGCTGGTCTGGGCTTTGCAGGACTCTGACCCTGAGGAAAGTCCAACCAGCTGGGATGTGAAAAGAGGACAGCAATAAAATCCAAGATGGAAACCACATAGAAATCCACTAAGTGGCTTTGGATCCAGAGGACAGATCCGTGGGGTGTTGCTACTGCGATGCAGGTTGGGGTCACATAGGTGACAATGTATGATGTTGAATGACCGAAAACTCCCAATGGGCCCTGGTCTAGCAGCACTGATCACATCTCAGTTTTAATATTACATTATTACATTTCTCTTATTTGATTTTTAATTGTTGCATAAACAAGACGTTACATTGTTAATGTTAGTTTGGTCCAGATTCTCACATCCTTCTGGTCTCAGAGGTTTACTTGTGGGGTATCAACCTGGAGGTAGTCAGGCTATGTCGCTGATGCCCCCTTAGATCAATTTAATTGGACGTTCCCTTTCCAAAGAAAGAAGATAAGTGCCCAGCATGCATCTTGTAGGTGCACATCTACCTGGTGACTTCAGGGTCACTTTGGACTACCAGAACAAGGCCCTGTTGATTTGCTGAATGGTTTCATATTGCACTGTCATCTTGTTGACTTTCTAGGGGTGTTTGCCATGAGAGGTGCTATCAGTTTTTCACTAATTTTTAACCTCTTATACTGAATCTTAAAACACCAAAACTACCGTTCCTCAATTCCGGCTCCTGCACAGATCATATCGCACTTCCTCCCTTGGGAGTTCCATGTCCCTGGTCCGTATTGTCTTTTCTACTCCCTCGGTATTCCGTTCATGCTTATGTTATGTAACTGCCCTAATCCATCTTCTTTTTTGGCTGGTACTTTATCAAGTATCTCCCTACTCTGCCCAATCTCAGCATTCATTTTCTCCTTCTGTTATCTAACATCTCTTCTATTTTTTTTAAATTACTTCACCAACGGTATCTTTATTTTGGATTTTATGGATCCCACACTCAAATTAGCCTCCAGGTGTAAACCTCCTATTTTGGCGTCTCTCAAATCTTTCATTTTGGCTCCTGTAGATATTCACTGCCAGAATTAGGAAAGCTCCTACCAGACACTTCTCCTTCATCTCTTTTATTTTTTGATAGATCAGCTTATCTGTAGTCACACGCGTGCACATAAAGGACAGCTTAAGGGCTCTGGTGATTGTAATTCCCAGCTGTTCCAGGGGTTGGCGCTGTGCTCTAAAGCCTGTTCTCTTCCTTCCTCTGCAGACTGGATGACTGACAGCTGTAACATCTTTGATGTTATTTCCGGTGTCCGTCCGCCTGGAAGGACATATGACCGGAAGTTCAGCCATTTTGAGATCAGTCCGTCTGAAAAACTGCTTTTCAGTTATTTGGGGTCACCGGGTGGTGCCCCAACTCTGTACCATGGTCTGTCTAATCTCTTACACTGTCTCTTCCAACATCTCATTTCCTACTTGATTTTTTTTGCACTGCTTCTTCTTCTCCTCCTCCTAACTTGAGGTACCAGAATGCACTTTGTGGTTGCAGACTTGAGCAGTGTATACTTTTTAAAAAAAAATTTCCACAGAAGAATGTGTCAACTAACAAGTGTCAATGATGAGACAAAAGAGTCACAAAATGATTTGGGGCAGCCACCCGTATAATTATTCCTGGCTGCAAAAGAGATAAATATGAGAGTACATTTCTGTACAGGTTCGAGTCCAAAACAGAACTGTCTTGATGAGGCAAAGTCATTAAACCTGGAACCGGGAGTGGCATCATTGGGCCTGGAAGCGGAAGTAACGTTATTGGGGGCCAGGGAGCTGGAAGTGGAGTCACTGGGTCCAGAAACCGGAAGTGACATCATTGGGCCCGGAACCAGAAATAACATTATTGGGGGCCAGGGAACTGGAAGTGGAGTCACAGGGTCCAGAAACCAGAAGTGATGTCATTGGCCCCAGAACTGGAAGTGACATCATTGGGCCCAAAACCCATAGCCAACCCGTCAACCCCCACGGGAAACTGGAAGTGATGTCATTGGGCCTGGAACCAGAAGTGACATCATTGGGCCCCTGGGGACCAGAAGTGACATCACTGGGGCCCGGGAACCGGAAGTGGCATCATCGGGACAAGGTGTAATTTCCCGTAATCAGTCTGCACTGGAAATGAGTGAAAGGATCGGTACACTCCACCTCCTTCTGCTCTGGCGTGGAATTACCCTCATTCAGGCCCTTTAACTGCCTCCGATGCACACGTGTGTGACACAAGTTGCAAAACTAGAATACATCCATCCAGCTATATCCTAACTACAGGGTCACCAGGGTCTGCTAGAGCCAATTCCAGTCAACACAGGGCGCAAAGGCAAGAAACAAACCCTGGACAGGGCGCCAGCCTACCGCAGGGGGCACACACACACACACACCAGGGACAATTTAGGATCGCCAACGCACCTAACCTGCATGTCTTTGGACTATGAGAGGAAACCGGAGCCCCCAGAGGAAACCTACGCAGACACGGGGAGAACATGCAAACTCCACGCAGGGAGAACCCAGGAAGCAAAACCGGGTCTCCTAACTGCGAGGCAGCAGCGCTACCCACCGCACCACCGTGCCGCCCACTAGAATGCATAAAGTGATAAAAATCCTAGTGCAGGTAATCAATGGAGCCCGGACTCATAAACCATGAAGCTCAGCTGATGGGCCTGCACACCAGTCAGTCCCTAATTCTTTCAGTTTTTGTGCGCGCATGTTGTTATTAAAACTCTTTTAGCCACTCCGGTTAAGGGGCTTTCTGTTAAAGCCTCTCAGACTGAGCAGGAGAAATATGTATCTACTGAGCCTCACTTGGTATACGGGCGCTGTAAACCTGACTAAGACACACAGCCTGATAATGAAAATGGATGAACACACTTTTCATTTAAATTGCTGTAGCAATGCAGTCCTTAAGGTTTTTTCACTTTCTAAATTGCAGCTTAATGCACTAATCTGTCGTATTGCTTTTGTGGAATAGTAGTAGGTGTAGTTAATTCCACCAATTGCCTCTGAACTGCTGTGCCAGCACATAACTTGTTGCTAGTTGCCACTCAAGGAGACACAAATGCCAATGAAGTTATAAAAACAGCAGTGTGCAGTCAAGACAAC
Organism: Polypterus bichir lapradei; assembly: GCA_026402145.1. Lineage (NCBI taxonomy): Eukaryota > Metazoa > Chordata > Cladistia > Polypteriformes > Polypteridae > Polypterus > Polypterus bichir. Next base: position 7,761,843 of record JANRMT010062816.1, on the reverse strand, counting down.
TGGCGATCAACAGCAATTTTACAACTGCCTTAGAATTTTAATGCCTCTCATTTACATGTAACAAATGCTTAGCTTCTTACTGAAGGCCACACCAAATAATCACACCTCTTTATCCATTCATTCATCCAACCATTCATTTTCTAAATCTGCTTACCCAAGGTTAGGGCCACAGAGTGGCTGGAGACGACGCCACCGACACTGCAAGACGCAAAGCAGAATCCAAACCTGCATGGGACAGCAGCGCCTCACAAACCACACTGCTTGAACCACGGCCTGCTGATTCGGAGCTTCGAGTCCCCGTCATTCAGACCCGTTTGTGTTTGTTTGTTTGTTTGCTTTTTGTTTTATATACTTTGTTATTTCCGAGGTGAAATTGACTTTTTGCATGACGTTTTGGGGGTCAGAGCACAGCGTCAGCCCTCAATCAATCAATCAACATTTATTTATATAGCACATTTTCATACAAAAAAATGTAGCTCAAAGTGCTTTACAAAATGAAGAACAGAAAAATAAAAGACACAATAAAAAATAAACATAAGTCAACATTAACTAACATAGAATAAGTAAGGTCCGATGGCCAGGGTGGACAGAAAAAACAAAAAAAAAACTCCAAGAGCTGGAGAAAAAAAATAAAATCTGCAGGGATTCCAGACCAAGAGACCGCCCAGTCCCCTCTGTCTGCCCTGTCTTGTTGTTGTTCATAAATTTTAGTATTATGCTGATAATGTCATTTTCACACCATCTTATGACTTTTGTGTTTCATGAGCACCACATATTATGTTTGTTCTTTGACTTATAGTTATCTTTTTTTATGGTTATTTCTGTTATTCTTGAATTATTTTTCATTTTTGGTTTGTTTTTGTGTACCTTTTATTAATACTACTTTATTAAAATTTAAACCAAATATTGTTAAATTATTATGTACTATCCTTCTATATAAAAGCGGTCGGGTGTCCTTCCGTCCCGTGAGTGCTACGCAGGCGCGGAGTTTCACACACGCCCCGTCCATTTTGCAATGCATGATGGGATTTGTAGTTTCGTTTTTCCAGGTAAAAGATGATTTTCTACTCCAGACTGTGTGATATCTTCTTCTTCTTTCTTACTATATAAAAGCAGTCGGGATTGTCCTTCCGTCCCATGAGTGGAAAGCGTAGCGGTATTCCGCTTATCACAGACTTACTACTTGCAGCTTGCGGTACGAAGCGACATGATGTGAGCAGAGTTCTGGTGCTCCCATCTTTCCCTTGCTTTTGTGCGCGATGCGCTGGAAAAATAGAGAAAATTATGTCTCTGGAAATAATTAATGTTGATGGAGTACAAATGCCTCACCGCGTAGATAAATATCAGGGGGGTTCAAAAGGGCAACCTCAATATAGAAAAAAAGTTTAAATTTCATCACAAAAATAACAGAAACTACGAGTATTAAAGTAATACCGCTCAAATGCAATATGTATAAAATATCAAATTGATCTACATATTGAATTGCCTTAAGAAGTGGTCAACTTAAAAGTCGGTCGCCTTAAAAGGCGGGTCAGCCTAGTACAATATAACGCCTAAAAACACACATGAAATTAACGCCAAAATAATAAAGAAAAGACAGATTCATAACAGTTTCTGTATTTGGCACTTTGACTATTACTTCAGCTTCTGTCCCCTGCTTTGTTTATAAACCCCCAAAGGACAATGAAGTTGCACCCCCCCCAACAACATTACAATGCAGATATGGTTAATGGTACTTCGGCCCTCTTCAATTAGCCTTAAAAAAGTGAAGGATCAGTTCAAACCTGAGCCAGGATAGTAAAGACAGTGTGCGGCTTTAACCTTTGAAAGATGGTGAGTGTTACATCACAGCACCCAAGAAAATGGAAACAAACAGGAGACAAAAACCGTCAGGTGAAACAAAGGAAGGAAAAGCAGCAGGATAGTTATATTATATTATATTATATTATTATCATCTAAACCTGCCTATCCAATATTCTACTATTATTATGATTAAGCTATGTTAATAGTGAATACAGAAACAACAAATGTACAGTTTCCCCAGAGTTATCCCATATTTCAAAGTTAGGTGCTGAAAGAGCTTCCTACATCTTATTTCATTCCATCCATCCATTCATCTTCTAAACCTTCTTTGAAATAAAAGAGTTGTGGGGTAGCTGGAGCCCATTGCAGCAATCGTCAGCCACAAAGCAGGAACAGTACTTGGACAGGGTGCCAATCCACTACAGGGAATATTATATTATATTATATTATATTATATTATATTATATTAGCTACAGTACCTGTCTAAGGTAATAGGGTAATTAAAAAAATGTTTGCTAGCTCTTGCCCTACACATTCCTTCAGCATCACAGTATTTGCATGTGTGAATGACTCTTTATCGGTGCCTCTTAGACTCTTCATCTTTGAGGGACCTTTCTCACTTCCTGTCCACTTTTATATTTGCCATCATGGTGTGCTTCATACACCTTTACTCCTCCTTGTGCATCTCACACTTGCATTTCTTCTTCCTTCGAGTCCCCAAAGCCAAACTGACCAATCAGATTGCTCAGAGGAACTGGACACAGACCTTAGTGTTTTATTATACAGTAGATTATATTATGGTCCTGAAATCATTTAGGGCTACTGCCTGCCTTTTCTACATTGCTCTTGGGTACACTCCAGCCCCTGCAACCTGGAATTGGATTATCTAGCACTTAGGATGAGATATTATATTATATTATATTATATTATATTATATTATATTATATTATATTATATTATATTATCTATCTATCCATTCCATCCTTTTTGTCATTATGCTTATCCAGTACAGGTAGTAATTGGGCAAAAGGCAGGAACAAGTCCAGGAATAGGAGCCAACCTACCACAGAGCATATTATATTATATTATATTATCTAAACCTGCCTATCCAATATTGCATTACCATTATGATTGAGCAATGTTCATGCTGGATATAGAAACAACAGATTGCAGTTTCCATATAGTTATCTCAAAGTTCAATGTAATAGGCTGAATGAACCTCATACTCCTTATATTAATCCAATCATTCTTCCATTCCTAAACCTTCTTATCTAGGGTAGTGAGGTAGGGCTGCTGGAGGCCATCACAGCAATCATCAAGTGCAAGGCAAGAACAATAACTAGACAAGTTCAGCACAGGGTTTACTATATTATCCATCCATTTTCCAACCCACTGAATCCAAACACAGGGTCACGGGGGTCTGCTGGAGCCAATCCCAGCCAACACAGGGCACAAGGCAGGAACCAATCCCGGGCAGGGAGCCAACCCACCGCAGGACACACACAAACACACCCACACACCAAGCACACACTAGGGCCAATTTAGAATCGCCAACCCACCTAACCTGCATGTCTTTGGACTGTGGGAGGAAACCAGAGCACCCAGAGGAAACCCACGCAGACACGGGGAAAACATGCAAACTCCACGCAGGGAGGACCCGGGAAGCGAACCCGGGTCTCCTAACTGCGAGGCAGCAGCGCTACCACTGTGCCCCCCTTTATTATATTATATTATATTATATTATATTATATTATATTATATTATA
>JANRMT010062816.1:7747969-7758265 GCA_026402145.1 Polypterus bichir lapradei | reverse complement strand
TATTATATTATATTATATTATATTATATTATATTATATTATATTATATTATATTAACCATCAGTCCATTCAATTCTTTTGTCAGTCTTCTTATCTAATGCAGGTGGTCATTGGGCACAAGGCAGGAAGAAGCCCAAGAGAAGCAGCCAACATATCACAGGGAATATTAGAGTGCAGGCAGGGTGGAGTAGGTGAAGAAGAGTATCAGGAGTGATTTGTGACAGACGGGTATCAGCAAGAGTGAAAGGGAAGGTCCACAGGATGGTAGTGAGACCAGCTATATTATATGGGTTGGAGACGGTGGCACTGACCAGAAAGCAGGAGACAGAGCTGGAGATGGCAGAGTTAAAGATGCTGAGATTTGCATTTAGTGTGACGAGGATGGACAGGATTAGAAATGAGGATATTAGAGGGTCAGCTCAGGTTGGACGGTTGGGAGACAAAGTCAGAGAGGCGAGATTGCGTTGCGTATTATTATTACAACTGAGCAATGTTAATGTTGGATATAGAAACAATGAATGTGCAGTTTCTCCAAAGTTATCTCAAAATTCATGTTACTCCATCCATACTGTACATCTATCCATCCATCCATTTCCTAAACCTTCTTATCCAGGACAGGGTCGTGGGGATGCTGGAGTCCATCACAGCAATCATCAAGTGCAACACATAGACAGAGTGTAAGTCCAGCACAAGATATATTATATTATAATATAATATAATATAATATAATATAATATAATATAATATAATATAATATAATATAATATAATATAATATAATATATTTATTGCCTGTTTACCTTGCAGTTGCACAGAAGGCGCTTGTGCCCTCCTTCTACTTATACATTCCTGCAGATGTCTCCTTGAAGTTATTTTGTTAATTAAAGATTCTTATCTCAAAGCCCTTCGACAAATAAGCAAACACACATGCTGTCTCTCTCTCTCTCTCTCCCATAGTTTGGAAGTTTATAGTCTTCAATTAAGTTTAAAGATTGTTTTCAGTCAGGAGGAGAAAAATGGAGGCCAAAAATGGTAGGCAAACACAAAGGGAATGTATAAGTGAATACTGCCACCCTGCACATAATCAGAAAACATGATTTTCTTGATTGCGTGGATCACATTTGCTTAATTTTTGTAATGCCTTAATCTCGGCAAGACATCTGTTGCTTTTGTGGCATTTGCGTAGCCTGTGCACTCTGTTTTTATTTATTCATTTTTTTCGGGAAGGCGATGAAGTGCTTCTAATTCCTCTGCCAAGTCTGCTGGTGATACGTCTAGAAATAAAGAATCTGTGCTTTCTGTAGCACTGGCTATGGTCGCTTTCAATCTGCACTCTTTTCACCGGCCCTTCACTGCAATGACAGAGAAGAGGACTGTAATAGAGCCCTCATCCCAGTAGAGATGACACTTATAACATAAAATCAATTTGTTTTGATGATGGAAATTGATCTGAAAGTTGGGAAAACATTCTCTGGAATGAACAACAAAGGCTGTCGGTTTCCCACCAATGAGGGCCGCATCTTCCCGTGACGAGGCGGAATGCGTCTGAAACAAAGTGTGGGGCTCTTGGTCTTGTCTGCTGACCCTTGAAATAGTGTGGACCTGCTCCTTGAAAGGAAGAGTGGCAGCGAGACACAAAGCCTGAAGTGTTTTGAAAGAGAGAGATGAGAAAATGAAACACTCCCATCTGGCTAAGCCAAACAATTTCAGGCTGTTGAAAGCTGGCATTTCCACACAGCTTACTTACCGAAACTCAAACAAAACCTTGAATTGTATTATAAGTCATCAATCGGGGAAAGGAAAATTGGAGAAGGTATTTTTCTTTGTCGGAAAGCTTGTCCAAATACCTGCTAGGTGGAGACCACCTTCACTGTATTACCCGTTTTTGGGTTTTTTTACCCTCTTTCTCATCGGCATGGCCTCTCCACTTTTCGCCAGTCAGCCTTTGCCCCAAATTGACTCCTATTTATGCCAGTCAGGGCACATGGGTTTTTAGGGGATCATTGACCTTGTTTCATATTACAGTCAGGATTTGTCCCCAAGCTTATGTTTAGAATTGGTTGTAGGTCTTCCTTGATACTTAACACTGCTGCATGCCCGCAGGCCCACACCTAGGGGGGGGGACAACCATGACACTTGTCAGGGGCCCGAGCTAGATAGGGGCCTGCCCTTTTATGGAGTTTTTTTTTTTTTTCTTGAAAGGTCCATTATTAACGCACATATTTGAAACACAAAAGGGGCCCGAACTCTGTCAGCTGCCTGGGGCCCAGAATTTCCTAGGTGCGGGCCTGATGCCCGTGTCGATCAAACACAGGAAGTTCCGCAGTCTGCTTGTGACTTTACGCTGTAGAAAGTTAAGTAAATAAATCAAGATAGATAGGTAAATGACATCCGATTTGGCTTTTATATAAGTAACATACTGTATATATGTTTTTCATATAAAGACCATCAGAAACCATAATCACAAGCAGGTGTCACACATGCGCGTTTGGGAGTCAACCAAAGGAACCAGAAAATGACAGTTCCACACCAGGCCAGGGGGCGGCAGGTTGTATTAAATCTCTCTTTCATTTCTTTTGGCAGACCAGACACAGCAAATTTTGCATGTATCTGAGTATGGTCTGACAACGTCACTTCTTGTCCCCGCCCCGATGACATCACTTCCCTTGAGACACCGTAAAAACTCTCCATCATCCATACCGAGACAGTTCTACTTTCTACCTGTACACATTTTACTTAAACTTAAGCCCTTTGGCAGCCAGGGAAAGTGTACGGGTGGCTCTGCAACTTGAGCTGCATCGTGGAGGGGGGAATGGGATAGCAGGCTGCCGTCAACACATTTACAAAACAAAAGACGCTGACGGAGAGGTGCGAAGGAATTTAAGGTGGGCCGGGAATACAAGTTTTTTTGTAGACTTCAGGGATTCTAGTGTTAATGTGCTGTCCTGTCAAAATGTACTTATAAACATAGAGATGGGAGATAACGCATATTGATAATCATCACAAATGGGTTGGGACTCCTTCTTCAGCACATCTGGAGTAGGAAGCAGTCAGTCCACACTTCTTCCTCCATTACATCAGGAATGGGGTTGAACTTCATATTTAGCCTTACTTCCTTCCACTGTGTGTTCATAGCTGTGCGTAGTTGGCACCAGTGGGCAATATACCAACTGTAATCAGGGGGTACCGTTAGTGCTACGGTGCAGTACGATGGAACGGGGTGTGGAGTATAACCCGGACACAGACAGGAAGACACGTTTAAATCACCCCGCACAAAGTGCATATTTACAGTTCAAGTGCTCGAACCCCAAAAGTCCTGGCCAACAATACAGTGCCTTCTTCTCTTTCAGGCCACCTCCTTGCCTCTCCTCCAAGACCTTGTCTTCTCCTCCCGACTCCAACCATCGTATGGAGGGAGGCGGCCCCTTTCATACGCACCCAGATCTGCTCCAGGTGTCCTCCAGTGACACTTCCGCCGACACGCCCCTGTGTGGCGGAAGCACCGGCTGTATACCCGGAAGCACTCCAGGTGTCCCCGATCTTCTTCCCCCCAGCACTTCCGGGTGTGGCGGAAGTGCTGAGGTCCAGGGCTCTCTAGGCATAGGGGCGCCCCCTGGCGGTGACCACGGGCCCCTACAGGGTGGTCGCCCCCACGTGGTCTGAGGTGGACGTAAGCCCTCTTCCGGTCCTCCTGGGCATCCCGGCCGGGTCACCACCCCAGTCACCTCCGACAGGGGCCATAAGAAATCTGACAAATGAGAGAAAATCATTCAGTTCATTAAGCTTGTGTGTAGCTAAGCTATCTCAATCTGTTTTCCAGATTCTTCTTAAAGGTTATAGAGGGTTCTGCTTTGACTCCATGTTTCAGTGGTTTGTTCCAGGTTCTCCCAACTCTTTATGTAAAGAAGAGTTTTTTGGCTTCATTCCTAAATGCACCAAACAGAATGTCAGGTTATATAGCATCTTGATGTGTGGAGAACAAGTCCAAGGAGATTACGCTGAAGCTTTATAACACACTGGTGAGGCCTCATCTGGAGTCCTGTGTGCAGTTTTGGTCTCCATGCTACAAAAAGGACATAGCAGCACTAGAAGAAGTCCAGAGATGAGCAACCAGGCTTATTCCAGGGCTACATGGGATGAGTTATGAGGAAAGATTAAAAGAGCTGAGCCTTTACAGTTTAAGAAACGGGAGATTAAGAGAAGACCTGACTGAAGTGTTTAAAATTATGAAGGGAATTAGTCCAGTGGATCGAGACTGAGACTTTAAAATGAGTTCATCAGGAACACGGGGACACCATTGGAAACTTGTTAAGGGTAAATTTCGCACAAACATTTGAAAGTTTTTCTTTACACAAAGAACAATAGACACTTGGAATAAGCGACCATGTAGTGTGGTAGGCAGTAAGACGTTAGGGACTTTAAAACTCGACTTGATGTTTTCTTGGAAGACTAAGGGGCTCCGCCACCTGCTCGCTTTGATCGCCAACCCCCGGGTTTGGTTAACAGGATATACAATATAAAGAGATTGTTATTTTAATGGGAATTTTTACATATGCATTATTTTGACTTTTACTTTAAAAGGTCAGTTAAAACAATATTTGGAATTAACTTTTCTTCAAGATCGCATTGAATTTTGATTCCGTGTTTGGACTTACCTCGTGACAACGCAGCGTATAACTGCCCGTGAGTGAATATTGTTTCTTTCTCTCTAATAAATAAACCAACTTTTTTGAACATTTGTCCCTGTGATTTATTAATTGGCGTAGCAAATGCTATTGTCACGGGAAACTGTAAATGTTTTAATACAAATGGCATATCAAGATCTCCTTTTGTGTCTAATGTTTTCTGTTGAAGATTACCTTTCTTGTTGCCTGTCAAAATGTTACATGTTAGAATTGTTCGACCAATTTTTAATACAACTAATCTTGTCCTATTGCATAGCCCATCACTCAGACATAAATTAGGCAATAACATTACGATACATTCTTCTTTCAACAGTAATTTGGCCGGTGGAAGACCGGACAGTGTTAACGGTTGTCGATATTCTACAGGATATTGTAAGTTGATGTTTTAATCTACCTCACCATCACCACCAACTGTTTCAGCGTAGTCTATTGATATGCATTTAATCAATTTGCCGTGTAACCGATCGACAATTTTTCCATTAATTTGTTTGACTTTGTTTCTTGCTGCCATATTTAGATGAATGGGTGATTCTAAACTGGATCTTCGTAAGAATATGTGTGTGTGTTTATAAGTGAGCCTTTTAATGGATTGTTGCTTGTCCAGGTTAAGTTCCGGAATGCGCCTGATGACCGTGGAAATAGTTCTTGGATCTTGGAAATAGTTGTAAGTAGGGCGTGACTTGAAACAATCTCATGGCAAAAGTTTCCGTCTCACGGGACTTCCTTTCAAAAAGTCTCTTAAAAAGTCACGTCAGGATTTGTCTCGTCTCGTCCCAAGATTTTTTTATTATAAGAGAGAGAAATAAGTGGATAGGACTGGCAAGCTTTGTTGGGCTGAATGGCCTGTTCTCGTCCATATTGTTCTAATGTTTTAATTTCAATTCTCACTGGTGTCCTCTACTGGGTCTACTTTGTTACTACCTTTGAGGATTCTGAAGACCATGATTAGACCCCTGCGGTGGGTTGGCACCCTGCCCGGATTGGTTCCTGCCTTGTGCCCTGTGTTGGCTGGGATTGGCTCCAGCAGACCCCCGTGACCCTGTGTTCGGATTCAGCGGGTTGGACAATGGATGGATGGATGGATGATTAGACCTCCACACAGCTTCCTCTGTTTGAGACTAAACAGGTTTAATTCATCAAGCCTTTCACATTACGACATGTCCTTACGTCCCATGATACACTTGGTCGCTCTCGTCTGCACAGCTTTAGGCACTGCTTTATCCTTTCTTGTAGTGTGGTGACCAGAACTACACAGGTCAGGTCAGGTCAGGTCATGTTGGGGAGCATGGACTGGTATAATGCATTGCTACAACCACCACACGACAAAACAGCTCAGGATACTGGTTGGCAGCCCCCCAGGCAGACACACAGTCCAGTCCCACCCTCCGGAAATGATCCTCTATATGCCACAGTCAGGTGTTACGTGGGCGTCCCCTTGGCCTGGTCCAGCCACTCGGGTCCTCAACAACGAGGATCCTGTGTGCCAGATCACCCTTGGGGAATTGCTCCACATGGCTGTACTGCCGTAACTGACGCTTCCTCACAATGTAAGTAATACAGTAATCCCTCCTCGATCGCGGGGGTTGCGTTCCAGAACCCCCCGCGATAGATGAAAATCCGCGAAGTAGAAACCATATGTTTGTATGGTTATTTTTATATATTTTAAGCCCTTATAAACTCTCCCACACTGCTAACATTATTAGAGCCCTCTAGACATGAAATAACACCCTTTAGTCAAAAGTTTAAACTGTGCTCCATGACAAGACAGAGATGACAGTTCTTTCTCACAATTAAAAGAATGCAAACATATCTTCCTCATCAAAGGAATGCCTGTCAGGAGCAGAGAATGTCAGAAAGAGAGAGCGAGAAAGAGCGCGAGAGAAAAGCAAACAATCAAAAAATCAATACGTGCTGTTGGGCTTTTAAGTATGCCGAAGCACAGCGATAAAGCGGCCACAAAGAAGGGAGCAATGTGAAGGTAATCTTTCAGCATTTTTAGAGGAGTGTCCGTATCTTCTAAGCAAACAGCCTCTGTGCAAACAGCCCCTCTGCTCACACCCCCTCCGTCAGGCGCAGAGAATGTCAGAGAGAGAGAAAAGCAAACAATCAAGCACCGCTCGGGAAGCACATCGTATATCATTGAGGAGTTTTATTTAATACGTAATACATGCTCTGATTGGGTAGCTTCTAAGCCATCCGCCAATAGCGTCCCTTGTATGAAATCAACTGGGCAAACAAACTGAGGAAGCATGTACCATAAATTAAAAGACCCATTGAAATCCGCAAACCAGCGAAAAATCCGTGATATATATTTAGATATGCTTACATTTAAAATCCGCGATGGAGTGAAGCCGCAAAAGTCAAAGCACGATATAGCGAGGGATCACTGTATACCTCATTTGGGAGTCCATGAGCAACACAAAGTCAAACCAGTGGTACCCAAGGATTCTCCGAAGAGACACAATACTGAAGGAGTCCAGTCTTTGTCTCAGGTCACTGGATAGCATCCATGCCTCGCAAACAGGAAGGACCAGGACTCTAAAGACTTGGACCTTTGTCCTTCTGCATAGATAACGGGAGCACCACACACCTCTTTCCAGTGAACTCATGACCCCCCCATGCTATCCCAGTCCGTCTACTGACTTCATAGGAGGAGTCACCAGAGACATTAATGTCGGTAAGTAAACCTCTCGACGAGGTCGACACTCTCTCCGCAGACAGACACACTGTATTAGATAATGGGGACTGCTGGAATCTGTAGACGGGGAATGGAAACCTGCCGCCACCACCGCCATCCTCACCAGGAAAAGCAAAATGAGATGAGATGGGTTAACATTTCTGGGCAACTCTTATATAAAATTCAAATGAGAGGCAGCACTACTGAGGCCTTTCAATGTATTGGTAGATACTTTCTGCAGGGGGATGTAAATCGCAGGTGCATTTGGTTCGTCTTCCAGCTGCACTTCCTGGTGCTGCCATCCAGGACTCCGAGATCATCCAGGCGCCCCCCCTGGCGGTGGCCATGGACCCCAACCAAGCTCCAAACCCATGGCCCCAATGTAATCCAGGGGGACTGCCCTCTTGCTCCCCAGGAAAGATATTGCCCCTCTCCCGGTCCGTTCCTTCTCTGGGGCCTGGCCGCCAGTCATCTGCCACACCTGTAACAAGTTTTGTGTACATCCGCACTATCAAACTGCCTTACCTTAACCTGTCTGTCTCTAATTGTTTTGTTTCATTTCTTTCTGTCTTGTTATTAGATGCAAATGAGTAGGCAAATTTCACATTTTCTTGTGTATACACGACTAAATAAACGAACCTTGAACCTTAAATCATAAATAACTGCAGACAAGCATATCCAGAAGACCCCAAATCTACTCACCTTAAAAAAAATATTCAATCAAAGTAAACAAACGGGGCAAACAAACTAAACAGGGTGAATGTGTGGTATCAGTATTCTGACCGCATGAAAAAAAAGATAAAAGGATCATAAGGGGAAGGGTTGCCTTCTATCACTTTTCTTCTTCTTCTTCTTCTTCTTCCCCACCTCTTCATGACTGTGTCTCCTAGCAACCCAGAGGCCTGCTGATGATTGCCGGCAAGCGTACTGCGTGTGAAGGTGAGAGCTTTACAAGCTACATAAGCAAACTGAACACTGTCCAGTGTCATCAAGGTCAGGATCACGCTGTCACAACAAGTTCAGTATTAGTGGAGACAATAAATAAATAAAAAAATAAATAAATAAATAAATAAATAAATAAATAAAGACAAGTTGCTGCTCTCCTGAGCCACTGCACCCTCACACCGACATTGTTCACTTTTGCAGCAGCGCCGCGTACCTGCCAGCGGCTCATGTCATCTCCTCGCCAACCTGTGACTGTGCCAGCGCTTCAAAAGCATGCCTTGAGGCCCTGTGGCAGGACCGCAATGAGAGCCTTCCTCAGCGGTCGGTCTGCTCATTTCTCACCTTTTTTTTTTCTTTCTTACAAAAAGGCCCCAGGAAGATGTCATTTTATAAATATCAAAAAATAAACGCGTAGATTTATGAGGTGGGTCGAGGGGTGACCCAGATTGAAATGGCAAGGGCTTCTTTCTTTATCTAAAGATAAAGGCTTACTCATGCACTGACCTTATTTTCCCAATTGGTAATTTTATTACATGTTTTTCCATGAAGTGTATTTAATGCTTTCTGAATTAACATTCCTCTAATTAATGTGCTGTTTATTAAAATCTGATTATAGCTGATGGCTTCTATTAGATGAGTGGCTGAGCTATCTTAATGCGGCAGTTGCCCCGTTCCAGTGCCATGATCACAAATATCGCTAGTTAAACAAGGACCTTATCTTGAAACCTCTGGATTCTTCCTTTCACATAATGATAAGGACGGCCATTGTCTAAATAGATAGTCACATTGCGATCATTTAAATCAGCACTAGACTTTTCATAAACATACAGTACTCTTGGTAAGGCAGCATCTGCAACTTAATTTTTATACACATTTATTTTCTTGAATTTATTTAATTTGACACTTCTGTTTGAGGATTTTAAAGTGCAGGCATTCCTTTCCTATACTGACTCACTATAGACAATAATACAAAAAATGAGAAATGACCGGGAGATGTGCACTCGAGGAATGGGCCAAAGTCCAACCTGTGACTCAAACAGAACTTTCGTTAAAGCCAATAACACAGGGATGTTCACTGATGGTCCTGGATGTCCGTAATGGCAAAAGGTTTTCATTCCAACCAGTTTCCTCAGTGGTTCTCAACCTGTGGGGCGGGCCCCCCTAGCGGGGTGCGAAGTAACAAAAAGGGGGGGGCGAAGATGTGAAAAAAAGAAAACAAGAATCAAAAATATGAAGAAAACATCTGTTGAAGCCAAAACAAATTAACTTAAACTACATTCTGATACTAGAACAATAAATATTGAGTTAGATAAATGTCGATAAAAGTTAAGTAGGTATAATAAAATATGCATCTACATTTCAAAAAACGCGATTAAAACTGTTATGAAAACTCGGGTTGCAAATACTTAAAGGTTGAGAAACGCTGAGTTTCCTAATTTCCTAAAGTAATCTTAAACTATACAAGTTTAAACTTTCAAGTTTAAGATTACTTTAGGAAGTTAGGAACCCTGGATTTCTGGTTCCATTGATGATGTCACTTCCATTTCTGGTCCGTTTGGTGATGTCACTTCCACTTCCGGGCCGTTTGATGACATCACTTCCATTTCCGGTCCGTTTGGTAACGTCGCTTTCGCGTCCGGTCCCTTTGATGATGTTACTTTTATTTCTGGGCCATTTGGTGATGTCACTTCCATTTCCGGACCGTTTGATGACATCACTTCCATTTCCGGGCTGTTTGATGACGTCGCTTCCATGTCTGGTCCCTTTGATTACGTCATTTCCATTTCCAGGCTGTTTGATGACATCACTTCCATTTCCGGTCCCTTTGATGACGTCACTCCCATTTCCGGTCCCTTTGATGACGTCACTTCTATTTCCGGTCCCTTTGATTACGTCATTTCCATTTCCAGGCTGTTTGATGACGTCACTTCCATTTCCGGTCCATTTGATGACGTCACTTCCATTTCCGGTCCCTTTGATGACGTCATTTC
>JANRMT010062816.1:7684784-7707357 GCA_026402145.1 Polypterus bichir lapradei | reverse complement strand
ATAGATAGATAGATAGATAGATAGATAGATAGATAGATAGATAGATACTTTATTAATCCCAAGGGGAAATTCACATAGTTCCCTTATGAAACGTAGACAGACATACAGACATTGTATTTTATATATATAGGTGGCTGTGGCACCATTGATTCCCTCAGGGCACGCTAAGAGTCGAAGTTTGGCACAACCCTGTTGGGTTCCGTGGGGGCCGCCAGGGGGAGCTGCAAAGCCCTACTGTACAGTATATAGGGCTTTCACCACACCTGGGAGAGATTCCAGGTCCGATTAATGTGCCAGTTGGAACACTCCCAGGGTCTGTTTAAAACGAGCCACCTCAATCCATTTGGAGAGCCAGAGTCAGGAAGAAGAGGGACAAAGCTAGCCATGAGGAGGAGTGGAGGCGGACGACAAGGAGAGAAGAAGGGACTGTGCTATTTTGGTGCTTGTACTGTGCCGGTATGGGGAGTGAGGTGAGGGAAAAGTGAATCCCACTTGAATAAACGTGCATTGTGTGGCAAACTTGTGTCTCTGTCTGTCTGTGTTGGGGTTGGGGTGGCTGGAGCGCCCCTGGTTTTCACAATATATACATAAAAATGCTGTAACACATGCGCATGTGATAATCCACCGGGGAAAGAGAGGGTGCTGTTGCTAACGCTCTCTTCTCCTTCTCCACTCACAGCACTGAGAAACCACCCAATGAGGGCACTTAGCCCCTCCCCTTCTGGTTTGCATACCATTAGAAGCCCAGTTGCACAGATGTAGGCATCACTTTCCACTTAGAGTGACCTACTGGGCAGAACTCCAAGGTAAGCCAAAGGGTTTAGAAAGCCAAAGAGCTTATTCTTTTGTTTATTACTGAGCCCATGTGGGCTTTTCTTTATAGCCCTGAGGTGTAATTTTGCTTTGGACTTGATGACCTGGTCGGTGCCCCAAATTTTCTTTGTTACCCAAGCTGTCATTCCTGCACCCAGCCACAATTCATTCATACATACACTACATTTAAGTTGCAGTATGTCTCACAAAAGTCTCAGTCAAAGTCCAAGCTATTGAATATAAGAAATAGTATAGTCGGCAAGATTCAAGTTTCATAGGAAAATTCTTTATATAAAATCTGATTATACATTTGCATTTGAAGACATCAGTGGACTAGTGGTAACAGTGAACAATATGAGGTTGCTGTAGTTCATGGTGACAATAGTGCCAGATTTATGGTTGAAAGTATTAACAACTACATTTGTGAAATTATGAAATAGAAAGATATGCATCCAATGTGAACAATGCGTCACACCCCATCAAAAGGAGGTAAAATTGACTTCCATTAGGAGATACAGCCATAAAAGATGCAGATTTACGAACTCAAAACATACCCATTAGTAAATGTGCCCAATGACACCGATGCCACTCCAGTAGAGCTGTGGTGTTCTTGAGTATGTGATCCACCCTTCAGCTGAATGAATCCTGCTGGATCGTCTTTATCGATGCCTTTGAAGATTTTGAAGTCCTGAGTTAGGACTCCACACAGTCTCCTCTGCTTGAGACTAAACAGGTTTCAGTTCTCTGGGATGCACCTGGTTGTTCTCCTCTGGACACCTCCAAGGAGCATCCCAGAACTTAAGAACATGTCCTACTATGACAGATTTGGAGACGTAAACTAGCAGTCCCAGGATGCACCTGGTTCCTATTCTTTGGATGCTCTCTTCTAGAAGCTGTCCAGAGGAGAGCAACCTGATGCATCCAAGAAATTAAGCATCTCCTCTGGACAGCTTCAAGTGCTGCTATGTCTTCCTTGTAGCGTGATGCACCCAAAACCAAAATACATAAGCAAAATCATCAAAATAATGACTTTCAAAAGCAACCAATCATTAAAATGCAAAGTTACAGCTTCCTCTGTATCCTGTGGAAGCTCCTAAAAGAAACACCTCCGTCATTGAGGTCGCATGGCATCACCTCATAAATCTTAATAAGTGTACAAGCAGGCTGACCACAAGAGCTGGGCAGCTGAGCCAAGCCATACTGTTGGCACACTTTTAACACAGCTTTCCATGGCAGTGAAAAAAGAGAGTAACTGATCGACAAGCTTAATTGTGAGAGTGAAGGATTGGCACACGGGGCAAAGCGAGATTAAAATCTGGGTGTGACTAATCAGACGCTACGCACGCTTCTTTAATCAAATTGCCTTTATCTTGCAGCGTACAGCAAGTCTCAGGAGAGCACAATTACAAAATGTGCTTGGCAAAGCAATTTCAGATTAGAGTACAGGATGACACAGGGTACTGCGTGTGCACATGAGCAGACAGACACATTGAGGTCATGGTGACACTATTTTAGAGTAAAGGATAAGACAAATGGGGAGAATTAAGTCACAGGATACATAAAGGAGAGACACATGACATCAGATCAGCCTTAAATTTTCAGACCAAATGAGTTTCATTGGCAGGCACTAGATGAGAATTCCAAAGAACTGGAATGTGTGCACTTCAGCCTTAAAGAATAATCTTACCACTTATTCTGTTTGGTAGGGGTCCGCACTATCAACCCCCAGACCCCAAGATCACACACCCTGGATGATTCCTAACTAACACTTAACTAATTTTATTTGTCATCTGCTTTTATGCCTTTTAAACAATCTATCTATCTATTATATAGTGCCTTTCATGTCTATCTATCTATCTATCTTTCTATCTATAAAATCCAACATCTGTCTGGTGTACTGAACAAGAGACAACTTCCTGCTATGTATCCTGATCATTTATGTTAGGTAGAATGCCCAGAGGTGCTGGGTGGTCTCGTGGCCTCTGAACCCCTGCAGATTTTATTTTTTTTCTCCAGCCGTCTGGAGTTTTTTTTTGTTATTTCTGTCCTCCCTCGCCATCGGACCTTACTTTTATTCTGTTAATTAGTGTTCTCTGATTTTAATTCTTACTTTATCTTTTTTCTCTTTCTTCATCATGTAAAGCACTTTGAGCTACATTATTTGTATGAAAATGTGCAATATAAATAAATGTTGTTGTTGTTGTATTTGCATAACATTACAAGCAGGCTTGCTATTGAGAATGAATGGGGGCAGCGAGGGGCAGTTCACCACCCGCCACCTCCACTTGCATACAGTATGCTGTTTGCAGCCTCAGCCCACCGAGGGTGAACAGGGTGCGGCCAAAGGCGGGTAGTGAATCACCCACCACCACCCCCATTCAACAGGCAGCCTTCCGAGGCACACTACAATGCTGCCCCCCCTCTGCCCCATTCACCCTCAATGGCCTCTGTTCAGCCACAACCGGGTCACCGCTTACAGCGTCACCAGCCGCCCACCAAAAACGAACGGTAGCAGCCATTCAAGGGACACTGTAAGGCTGTGTGTTGGGCGGGCAGTGAAACGCCCCCCTCCGTCCCATCAAGCCTCCATCCTGCACACGAGCACTTGCCGTGCACCCAGCTGCCCACTGAGAATGAATCAGCCGGAGCCGCTCGAGGGACACTACACTGTGCGAGCAGCGAAACAGCGCCCCTCCAGCCTCTATCCAGCCACCGCTAGCAAGCATCCCCAGGCCGGAGATGAAAGAGCAGGAGTTACTGAGGAGCCTGCGTCGTGTCCCCCAGACAGATGAAGTAGCAGCTGCAGCCCCGTTCGTGAGTCATATGTCAGATGTCTGTAACTCTGGGACTACCTGTATTGTGCTTAGTGCTGTCCTGTGCTGTGTCGTGGGGAGTTAGCAAAACATTTCCCACTCTTAATAAATGTGTACTGTGCCTAGAATTTATGATTCTGCCTGTCTGTGTCGAGTTGGGGTAGCTGGAGTACCACGTGGTGGTCACAGTAATATATATATATATAGTGATATTGGAGCTTGGTTGGCGCTGACCTGACAGAGAGTGACAATGGAGGCGCGTGTAAAATAAACAAAAAGACTTTTAATTTCTTCACCTGTGGGGCACCTCTTCCCCGTGAACCCCACAGGCACATTTTCTTTCCTCCACTCCTCCTAGGGCAGCTTCGTCCTCCTCCTCCTCCCGACTTTGGCGTCCTGAGTAGTGGCTGCAGGCTCCTTTTATAGCCCACCTGGAAGTGCTGCAGGTGCTCGTTGGCCTACTTCTGGCTGCACTTCCGGGTGTGGATGGGATCCCGCCCAGATGGCCTCGTTAAGCCATGCAGCTCTATGCTGCTCCCCCTGGCGGAGGCCATGGAGCCCAACCAAGATGAGCTCCGGTGTTCCACGGAAGTGGCCCCAACGCAACCCGGGGGGCTGCCAACAAAGGTTCCAAGGGATGTAGCGTGGCTCCCATGGCTGCTCCCCCAGATCTAGTGACAAAGGGGCGTCCGCCATTATATATATATATATATATATACAGTACAGGCCAAAAGTTTGGACAGACCTCCTCATTCAATGTGTTTTCTTTATTTTCATGACCATTTACAGCACTCCATCACTCTCCTTCTTGGTCAAATAGCCCTTACACAGCCTGGAGGTGTGTTTGGGGTCATTGTCCTGTTGAAAAATAAATGATCGTCCAACTAACCTGACTTCTGCACAACACAACTGCTGGTCCCAACCCCATTGATAAAGCAAGAAATTCCACTAAATAACCCTGATAAGGCACACCTGTGAAGTGAAAACCATTTCAGGTGACTACCTGTTGAAGCTCATCGAGAGAATGCCAAGAGTGTGCAAAGCAGTAAACAGAGCAAAGGGTGGCTATTTTGAAGAAACTAGAATATAAAACATGTTTTCAGTTATTTCACCTTTTTTTGTTAAGTACATAACTCCACATGTGTTCATTCATAGTTTTGATGCCTTCAGTCATGAAAATAAAGAAAACACATTGAATGAGGAGGTGGTCCAAACTTTTGGCCTGTATATATATATATATATATATATATACTGTGAATACTGTGAATCTAGAGATACCTGACAACCTGAAGATAACTGTCCTTTGACAGGGTCCATCCAAACTGACAGAGCTTGAGAGGATTGTCATGGAGAACAATATCAGAAAATAGCGAGGAACTTCAACTCAACTGAACATCTCTAGAGAAACATGAATAGAGCTGCCACCAAGGGCCTCCGTCCAACCTGACAAAGCTTGAGAGGATCTGCAGAGAAGAATGGCAGGAAAATCCCTAAATCCAGGTGTGCCAAGCTTGTCTCATCAGACCCCTGAAGACTTCAGGCTGTAATCACTGCCAAAGGCGCTTCAACCAAGCCAGCGTTTCTCAACCTTTAAGTATTTGCGACCCGAGTCTTCATAACAGTTTTAATCGTGCCCCAATAACGTTTTTTTTGAAAGGAGCCAACTAATACCAATTTGTTCTTTTTTAATTAATGATATATCATAGATGTATATTTTATTATACATACTTAACTTTTATCGACATTTATCTAACTCTATATTTATTGTTCTAGTATCAGAATGTAGATTTTTTTTCATATTTTCGAGTCTTGTTTTCTTTTTTTCACATCTTTGCGCCCACCCCCCCCTTTTTATTACTTTGTGTCCCCCACAGGTTGAGAACCACTAAACTAAGCAATTAAAACAATAATTATAACAATCACATGTGTATAGCACCTACTCAAAGGGCTTATCACAGACATTGGGGAACCACTGCATCCACTACTAATGAGCAGCATTCACCTGGATGATGCACCGGCAGCCATTTCTGCACCAGTATGCTCAACACACATTAGGTGATAAAGGGTGGGGGGTATAGGTAGACAATAAGGGGCAGGGGGTGGTTAGGGGGCCAGAAGGACCAGGCTGTGGTGGGAATATTAGCCAGGACATTGCCAAACACCTTACACTCTTTGAAAGATGCCCAGGGGTCTGTTATAACCACAGAAAGTGAGGGCCTCAGTTTTACTGAGTAAATGATCTGAATATTTGTGTCAATTTAATTTTGCAATCATTTTCATTTTTAATAAATTTGCAAAAATTCCCCAAAATTCTGTTTTTGCTGGGTGAGGGAAAAAATGAACTAAAAAAAAAATTTAACATGGTGCTGCAACAAAAACTAAAACAAAGTCAGAAAACAGTGAAGGAGTTTTAATATTTTGTGAGTAGTATTGTGAGCACGCAAGGCCCTTGTACCTAAGTGCACGGTGCCA
Source organism: Polypterus bichir lapradei (assembly GCA_026402145.1). Classification (NCBI taxonomy): domain Eukaryota; kingdom Metazoa; phylum Chordata; class Cladistia; order Polypteriformes; family Polypteridae; genus Polypterus; species Polypterus bichir. The sequence goes on along the minus strand of JANRMT010062816.1, from coordinate 7,701,259 downwards.
TTGTGACATTCTTTTAAGTTAATAAAGTTCATGAAGCTATTGAGTTAATAAAGCTATTTTAATAAAAATGTATTTTCCCATACAAACTACTTTTGTATCTTTACAAGATACAGTATTTCTTACTAAAGTCCGGGCTGTTGCATATGAGGAATAGTATAGTCGGCAGGATTCATGTTTTCAGGGAACCCCAGTTTAATCAACAAATAAAATGATAGCCAAACATTAACATGAATAAGGCAGAACATGAGCTCATCCATAGCTAAAATGAAGGCGGCAGTGATCAACATCTAGACTTTGATATCAACAATACAAAACTGAGACCCGAGCTTCTGTCAGCAAATTAAATGACTCATCCTGAGTGAGCAGGCTTAAAAAAAAGAAAAAAAAAACCAAAGAAATACAAAGTGGAGAGAGCACAGATCATGATAACTTACTCATGAAAAAGCAGAGAAGTGCTTTGGGGAAGCTCTCATGAGTAATCAAGTGTAAAGGACCGCTGTCAAGAACAAAAATGATCATTATCGTTACTCTGTCGTCAATGCTCAAAACACTACTGTTGAAGTTATTCTGCATGCTGTATTGATAATTTTCGGCATAACACCTGAGAAAATGTTTTTCATCTGTTATATAATTTCACTTTCACATTTCTGAAAAAGGCAAAAAAAAAAGAAAATCAAAGGAACATTTTGTCGCTTTTCTTGCTGTTAACCGGGAGCTGATTTTCATTGAATGCTTTATTAAACAGCTTGGAGTGTTTGGAAGTTTTGCAGTTTACTCTCAGCCACGATGGGTACTCGTTTAATCACTCCGTCTTGACGATGTGCCTAATACTACATGCCTGATTCTGAGAGGATCTGACATTGAATTAAACAAAAAAAAAAAAGCCATTTTTTTGTAAATATTCCTGACGTCTTTACATTCGGTGACTTTACGTTGTGAGATATGGCTGGCCGTTCATCCCGGCCAATACCCCCATGCCGCTAGATGGAGCCCTTCTGGCAGCATAGAGGTGCCCTGAATTCCAGCAGGATATCACGGACATTGGAGTTTTCCTTCACAGCCCTGCTGGATACCATGGGGGCCGCAAAGGGGACGCTGCAGGGAGGCTCAGAGACTTTTATGTGCCCTATAACCCGGAAGTACGTCCTGGTCACAGGGATAGAGGAAATGATGTACTTCCGGGATGAAAAAGAAGAGTTTTAATCTGACCCGGAAGTGCTAGGAAGTTACATGGACTGAGGGTTCAGAAGCACTTCCGGGTCATGGACTATAAAGGACTATGGGAAATCCCAGACGAGTGAGCAGAGTCGGGAGGAAGGGTGGCAACGCATCTGGGAGAGTGGAGGATTTATTGTTAGTGTATTGATTGGTTAATGTATAAGTATTGTGGAGTGTAGGGTGCTTTGTGCACATTATTATTATAATAAATTCAATATTTGGACTTTTATCTGGTGTCTGAAGTCTGATCTGAGGGTTCAAGGGGATGACAGCACCCTCTATCTGTCACAACGTTAATTAGAGTAAAAGCACAGGCGGGTACGGTGACTTGCTTAGGATCAAGTAAGAAATGAACTGGCAACCTTGTGGTTGAAGGGACAGTGACTTAGCCACTACTCCATGCTGCCAACACATACGTTGTTTAAATTACGATACAAAATGATAAGCGTAATATTTAGAAAACCTGAGATTTAAATCAAAGCGATCAAATACCTAGTGTGTCCCTGGCCTTAATGGTATTTCCGGCTCTGAGGAATTAAAATTAGCACAGCCTATTCATTTCTTTAAAACAGGAGAATTTGTGGGGAGCTTTTCAAGCTAAATCAACGGAATTCATTCAGCTAGTAAATGAAGCCTGCAGTCGAGCATACGCTGTAGAATAATGGGCATTGAATTCTAAGTGGGAAACGGGGATTTATTCTGCATTAGCACCCTTTACAGAGCCCATCATCGTGTGGCGCTTTACTAAGCAAACAACATCAAAATTCAAAATGGCTGCCTCGAGTGCTCGGGTTCAGGGTGTTGTCATTGTGTGGAGTTTGTGTGTTGCCGTCTTGTCAACAGTGACCACGTGAGTGTGCCCTCCGACAAACTGCTATGCCATCCTGAGTTGTTCATTCAGCTCACTGAAGCTGCTAGGATACGTTATCAGTGAGACACGAGTTTTGATTCGTGAAGGTTTGTAGTCTGTTTGCTTTGTTCTGAATCTGGGGACGATTTATTGCTCTGTTTCAATTTCTACTTAGTTCAATTGTGTAATGTTCAAGCAAACTAAAAATATCTATGAATATTGCATAGGCGTATCATAGACTTTTTTCATTGTTCCTTTCTTTATTCTCACAGATTGATTGGTATCTGGTGACGAGCAAAATAAGTTTTCATTTGCACACGGTTTCACGAAACTGACAGTAAAATTCATTTTGTAGATGTGAAACGTGCAAGTCTGTAAAAAGAGTTTTTTGGAGTTTATTTGAACCTCGTATTTTAAATATGTTTCTTAACACGTAAAGGCAGCATTTTGTAAGGTTGTGTAATGCTTCACTTGTTCGAAATAGCAAAAGAGGTGTAAGGCCTGCAAAATGGCCAGCAAAACAGGCCACAATTTCCACCTGTCTACCCAGATGAGATGCAAACAAAGGCAGCCTGAGATCCAATGGGACCTACACACTGGGCCAAAATACGCTTCTAAACTGAAGTTCAAAACTATACTCTTAAAATGTCCCAATTTTATCAGAAATGCCCAACAAGAGAAGGGATGACCGTAAACCTTTGGCTAGGAGGTGAAAAGGGAATGTGAGGAATCTTTAAAAAATAAAAGCTTTATTTCAAACATGCTCCGTTGAATAAAAGAAAGCTCAAAGACCAAAAAGGCATAAAAATAGTTGTCTAAAAATGGACAATCCAGCAACAAACAGACGGCCAATACCCTTGTAAGGCTAGTGCTAAAAGCATTTGTACCGAGTGTCACTCGGTTAACTATATAGACGCATTTCGCATTAGCGTTAGACCCAAGGATTACTCAGACTGTAAAAGTGCCAACAGCATTAGTGCCGAGTGTTGCTTGGGAAATGATAAGACGCGTGTCTTGTGTTAGCATCAGGCTGGAGTGTTACCCAGACTATGGTGCAGACACGTCTTCTCTAAGCCACATAATGGCGCCTCGTAAGAAACGTTTTTCAACAGCCTATGTGTTGGATGCTCTTGACAGTGATATGAGCAACCATGATGAAGTGAATCTGTCTTCAGGCAGTGAAACTGAAATGGACAGAGAAATCGAAAGGGATTCTGAAGAATCTAAAAGTGATGTTCGTGTTAATAACACTTGGGCAGTGTGATGTTCAAAAGCTGATCAGCCTGGAAATAAAATCTACAAGGAATCACATTACTATTGTCCCGAGTGTGACGCTGGATCACGTATTTCATTTGTGCTTCAAGATATGCCACGCAAATGACACATTTTGACAGTATATATGGTATTAGCATTATTATTATTAGTTGTAACATTATTATACTTTCTACACTTCTGACGTTGTACTTTTAGCATTTTGCACGTTTTACAGTAGAAAGATGAGATTTAATAAATACTAGCAAATTGTGCTTGTGAAAATTTCACAAGCACAAAAGCATTAATGAAATGATGATGAGGAAGAGAAGAATATCACACGTTACAGTAAGAAAGGAGATTATTATAATAAGTAGTGACTTGTGAGAGGACTCAATATTAAAATAGTCACATGATTAGTATGGGATGTTATTACAGTGGGTGGCGCAGTGGTAGCGCTGCTGCCTCGCAGTTAGGAGACCCGGGTTCGCTTCCCGGGTCCTCCCTGCGAGGAGTTTGCATGTTCTCCCTGTGTCTGTGTGGGTTTCCTCCCACAGTCTAAAGACATGCAGGTTAAATTGTCCCTAATGTGTGGGTGTGTGTGCCCTGCCCGGGGTATGTTCCTGCCTTGCGCCCTGTGCTGGATGGGATTGGCTCCAGCAGACCCCTGTGTTTTGATATAGCAAGTTGGACAATGACTGACTGACTGACTGTTATTACAGTCACAACAGCATGAATATTTACAATACAAAGTGTAACATGAACAGGTTAACAGGACATATTGGATAAGAAGGGAAATGCAGGGCACATGTAAGTCAGTATGTGTGAAGTGTTCCTGTCAGGTAATGTAGGATAGCGACGTCTATAATAATTGTCAGAAAACCCAATTTGTTGCATAAACGTTATTGTCAGCGAAAATATTCCCCTGTGTGTAACCCGCAAGTACCTGTATGTTTAACCCGGCTTCCGATGTAACTCAGGAAAATGTGGTGTACAATTGACCATGGGTAGAAACAGGGCCTGGCAAATAAACTCTGACCTTATTAAACGTTCGTCGTTATGACTTGGTGATAGTCATACAATATGCTAAACGAACAGGGAATTGCCTACTCCGTAATATAATGGGAATATCTTGTTTTGAATTGTCGACATGATGGAATCCCTGTAGTTTTTCCGTTGTAATGTTTCTCGTTGTCGGGCAGTTTGTTGTGTGAGTAATTCGTTTTTCGTTCACTGTCTAAGTGCAAAACTTACTGCCACTGATCTTCGGATAATGCCGCTCTGTGGTTTGTCATACGTTGTCTTTGTTGTTCTAAGGCATCTTGCCTGTGCTGGTTGGTCTGGCGTGATGTCGATGTTTCTGCTTCTGTGCATTGGTCTGAGTGTGTAGGCCAGTGGGACCATTTCTGTTGGTCGCTGCTAGGCTGTATGTGCCTTTTCATTTTATCAGGAGGCTAATAATGCAGTTTTGGTCAGTTAAAAAGTATGCACCGAATAAAAAGTCAAATAGCACAGTCGATAATTGGTCACATTGAAGAACTGAACACTTGAAGATAAGCCTTAAGACCAAAACTCTTCCAGGAGCACAGATTCCTCGCTATTGTTGTAGAAGGATGTAGCAGTTGTGGCAACCGTTGTTTATATCGAGCATGGACAGACACAAGCGAAATAATATAATAAAATTATATTTATATAACTGTAATATAATATAATATAACATTTTTTTCGAGAAAAAATGTAATGCTAATGAGATTAAATGTGGCATCATCCACCATAATAAAAGGACAAGTGTCTGTCTGTATGTCTGCTATCCAACAGATGGCGCCTCACAAATCTTAGTACTGGTTTTAATACCAAACGGTATGTGACACGGAGACACTCAACAGGACGGACACACTGCATGGCCGAGGTCTTCATCGATTACTTAGATTCTAGCATTTGTTACATTACACCATCGGTACAGATACTGTTTAAATGAAAATCAAATCTTGAAATGTCCACATATGTTAGAACAGAAAAAACAATTCTTGAGGTGTACTTACTTTTTCACCTGAGCCCCGAACCACTGGCACCTTCACGAATCCAAGCCAGCTCTTTCAGCCTGAGGCACCCCCTTTTGCTCCCATCACCCCCAGCACTCCTGTCATTAGTATGTCATAGCGGTTGTGACATGATCTGTATTCCTTTGTAGCTCATTTATTTTGGGTTTACTGCAAATAAATAGGCAGATGTCAGGGAAGGGGCCAGCCATTAACAGGCCGACGTGGGGGAATTGTCAAGCAGTCAGATGGAGTCTCTCTGGGTATGTACAACTTGCCTCAGTTAAACAAGCTTCAGAAAAAACACGTTAGACGGAGGAAAGATATTCTGAGAAGATTCCGAAAAAGCCCCATTTGCATTCAGCCCAGTCCCATTCACTCAGTCATCCATGCAAAAATATGTGAGCTGTAATTCATTGAGTCACCCGCATTTTCAAGCTTCCTCTCCATGACACCTTTCCTGCTGTTAATAGGCTTCTGCTATGCAAGTGGTAACCTGAATATTTCCTGGCACAGCAAAAAAAAATGTCAAATCGGAGGAGAGGAATAAAATGCTACCTTTCAGTTGCCCAGGCAATGCTTGGTTTTAGTACTATTATGAATAATAAAGGAAAAAGAATGGCCATAAATAACACAAAAGTAGAAAGTGACAAGGGGTGCAGCTGCATGTGAGTCCATGGATGCACTGGCCGTTGAGCAGTAAGGGGAGATCCAAACCACCTGCTACCCCAACCACCCTTGGGATATCCTTAATAGAGATGGCGGCCATTCACTGCACCTTGCTTTCTCAAGTCTCACTCTTGCAAATCTATACTAATAAAAGGCAAAGCCCTCACTCACTCACTCACTCACTCACTCACTCACTCACTCACTGACTCATCACTAATTCTCCAACTTCCCGTGTAGGTAGAAGGCTGAAATTTGGCAGGCTTATTCCTTACAGCTTCCTTACAAAAGTTGGGCAGGTTTCATTTCGAAATTCTACGCGTAATGGTCATAACTGGAAGGTATTTTTCTCCATTTACTGTAATGGAGTTGAGCTTGACCGCCGTGGGGGCGGAGTTTCGTGTGACATCATCACGCCGCCCACGTAATCACGTGAACTGACTGTCAACGCACTATGTAGAAAACCAGGAAGAGCTCCAAAATACGCTGAAGAAAACATGCATTATATAATTGAGAAGGCAGCGAAACAATAAGAAGCGAGCGAGTGACATATACAACCATATTCATGAGTTCTGCTACTTCGGAAACAAAGCAAGGTATAAACCTAAACTTTAAATTAACTTAATAGACAGGCTGCCGCTGGTGCTTTTCGTGCCCATGGGTAATGCGGGATACAAGTTTAATGAGAGAACGCAGGATATAAACGAGAGTTTTGATCACTTTGTAACTAAGTTAAAATTGCAGGTGAAGGGGTGTGCTTATGCAAATTCCGAGAGACTGTGTTTGTGGGGGATTGACAGTTAAGGCGGGTGGGGGAGTCACGTCATCATCTCCCCTCCCATTTACCTCATTTCGCTCTGAGCTGAGCTCCGCGGCTGACGCCGTCTTCCGAAGCAACTTCGTCACACTGCCACCTAAAGTCAAAACTTAAATATATAAAGTCAGCGCTGGAATATATAAAGTCAGCGTCGGAATATATTGTCACGCTTGGGTCACAGATTTGCACAGAGACACAGGAGGTCGTAGAAACAAGAAGGATTTTTATTCAAACACTGCAAACACATGAGCTTAAACGTGCTCCATGACAAGTCAGAGATGACAGTTCCGCTAGGAGCAGAGAGAGAGAGTGATAAAAGCAAGCAAACAATCAATTTTCAACTGACAGGCGCTGCACAAAGCTTTTAAGTTAGCGGAGTATTGCGCGAGGTTTGTATTACGTGTTATGGCGCAAGTGAGAAAGTAAGGAGCAATGTGAGGGTAGTCTGTGTTTCAGGGGTTGTGGTTTTCCCAGAGGCGTCTGTATCTTCTTGGGGTGCGATCAGCCTTCCAGCTCACACCCTCCCCCTCAGCTTTATTCACATTTCCGTGAATCAAGCGACTCTCTGTACCAGGTTCATTTAGTCTTGATAATACATCTGTGTTGACGTGTTCAGAACCTGGTCGATGTTTTACTGTGAAACGGTAAAAGTTGTAAGCCCAGAAACCATCTCATGAGCCGAGAGTTTGTATCTTTCTGTCGGAAAGACCATTGAAGTGGAGCATGATCAGTTACCAAAGTGAAGTTTCGTCCCCACACGTAATAGCGAAGCCCTCCAGCTCACAATATAAAGTAAGCGCTGGAATATATAAAGTCAAAACTTCAATATATAAAGTCATCGTCGGAATATACAAAGTCAGTGCTGCAATATCCATCCATTTCCCAACCCGTTGAATCCGACCACAGGGTCACGGGGGTCTGCTGGAGCCAATCCCAGCCAACACTGGGTGCAAGGCAGGAACCAATCCTGGGCAGGGCAAATGCATTATTTTTCTGAATACGTTTTTGTTAACTTACTTCAGTTCAGAGTCGTTTCAATCAATATATTTTGACTTTGAGTTTATATATTCAGGAATGAGTTTATATACTCCGATGTTGACTATATATAATCCGGAATGACTTTATAAATTCCGACGCTGACTTTATATATTCAGGTTTTCACTTTATAGATATATATAAATATGACAACAACACTCATGTCAATGACAAAACAATTACATTAACAATCATGTTACGTTATTTTTAAAATTTTTCCTTTTCTTTTTCATAACTTCTTTTATACACTACTTCTCCACTGCGAAGCGCGGGTATTTTGCTAGTGTGGAATATGTGTCAAAAATGGGGTGTGCCACCTTCGTTCTTGTTAAAGTAGTAAATGACTTGCAGGTAAATGCAGACAGAGGCCGTTTTTCTGTTCTCATCCTCTTAGATCTGAGTGCTGCATTTGATAACATTGATCACAATATTCTTAGAAATCGCCTTAGTCAGTGGGTGGGCCTCTCTGGCAGGGTCTTAAATTGGTTTGAATCCTTCCTGGCAGGTAGAAAATTCTTTGTTAGTTGTGGTAATTATACTTTAAAGACACATGATATTCTATATGGTGTGCCACAAGGCTCTATCCTGGGTCCGCTGCTCTTTTCGATTTACATGCTTCCGTTTGGTCAGATTATATCAGGGCATAACGTGAGCTACCACAGCTATGCTGATGACACGCAGCTGTATTTATCAATAGCACCTGATGACCCCGACTCTGTTGATTCACTGACACAATGTCTTACTTGTGTTTTTGAATGGATGAGTAGTAATTTTCTCAAACTAAATAAGGAGAAAACTGAACTTTTAGTGATTGGCAATAATGGATATAATAAGGTTATTATAATGAGGTTATTAGAAATAAACTTGATTCATTAGAATTAAAAGTCAAGACGGAGGTAAAGAATTTAGGAGTAACTGTTGACTGTGACCTGAATTTTAAATCTCATATTAATCAGATTACTAGGACAGCATTTTTTCACTTAAGAAATATTGCAAAAGTTAGACCTCATATATCATTGAAAGATGCTGAGAAATTATTAGTTCACATTTTTGTTTTCAGTCAACTAGATTACTGTAACGCACTCTTCTCAGGACCACCCAAAAAAGACAAATCGATTGCAAAAAGTGCAGAATGCAGCTGCCAGAATCCTAACTAAGAAAAGAAAATCCGAACACATCTCTCCAGTTTTGATGTCACTACATTGGTTACCTGTGCCATTTAGAATTGACTTTAAAATACTGCTTATGGGGTTCACTGACAAAAGCGCGATAGACATATCCGCCCCGACAAAACCGTGACGGACAAATGAGCGCCGACAAACCCGCGCTGACAAAATCGCCACGACAAAATCGCGAGAGAGGCTAAGAGAGTGGGATGCCCTTGCTGCAATTCTTCCTACATATGCAGGGCGTGATCTTAAGGACTATCTGCATGCCGTGCTGATGGCATGCCACGTCTCATAATATTGACTTCTAAAATAAACATTATTATATATGCTTTAAACTAGTAATTCATATTTAATGAAACTTTCGCGATTTTGTCAGCGCGATTTTGACGGCACGTTTTAATCGCCGCTATTTTGTCGCCGCGCATATGTCTATCGCACAAATGTCGGGTCACAGCTTATGGTTTACAAAGCCTTAAATAATCTCCCTCCATCTTATATATCAGAATGTCCGACATCTTATATTCCAAATCGTAACCTTAGATCCTCAAGTGAGTGTCTGCTTAGAATTCCAAGAGCTAAACTTAGAAGTGGTGAGGCGGGCGGCCTTCTGCTGTTATGCACCTAAAATCTGGAATAGCCTACCAATAGGAATTCGCCAGGCTGATACGGTGGAGCACTTTAAAAAACTGCGAAAAACTCATTACTTTAATATGGCCTTCTCATAACTTCATTTTAGTTTAATCCTAATGTTCTGTATATTCAATTAATTATCATTACTATTCATATTACTATAATCTGTACTGACCCCTACTCTCTCTTCTGTTCTTTTTCCGGTTTTCTGTGGTGGCGATCTGCTCTGTCACTATCTATTCAAAACACCGTTATGTCCCTACACTGATGGATTAAAGGCCAGAAGTCCACATGACCGTCATCATCAAGTCCTTCCATGAGAACCCTGAATACACTGAGGACTGATTGAGGTCATTGATGTTAGGTAGAATGCCTAGAGGGGGCTAGGTGGTCTCGTGGTCTGATACCCCTGCAGATTTTATTTTTTTTCTCCAGCCGTCTGGAGTGTTTTTTGTTTTTTCTGTCCTCCCTGGCCATCGGACCTTACTTTTATTCTATGTTAATGAGTTTTGTCTTATTTTAATTCTTACTTTGTCTTTTTTTTCTCTTTTTCTTCATCATGTCAAGCACTTTGAGCTACATTATTTGCATGAAAATGTGCTATAGAAATAAATGTTGTTGTTGTTGTTATAGGAGGTGGAGAAACTCTTCATCACTGCCAATTATTTTGAAATAAGATGTCAAACAGAGTTCATATAGGTGTGATGGTCAGGTCTCCACAAACTTGTTGGCCACTTAGTGTATATTTACTAGATGTGGCATAGGCAGATGATCATACAGCAAGTCAATGGCAGAAAGTGAAGCCAAAAGAAAGCTGTTGTGAGTAAGGGAAGTCCCCCATATGGAGATGCCCAAAAATGCTATTAAGGGTACAACCTAAAACCTTTACCCACTGAGCCAAGCGGTTAACTTTTCAGCACCTTATTAATATGGCATTGTTAGATTTTTCAATTCTGACTCCAACTTCTTTTCCTGCTTTGGATTGCCAATTGTATGACGTACCCTCTGCGGTGGATTGGCACCCTGCCCGGGATTGGTTCCTGCCTTGTGCCCTGTGTTGGCTGGGATTGGCTCCAGCAGACCCCCGTGACCCTGTGTTCGGATTCAGCGGGTTGGAAAATGGATGGATGGATGGATGGATGGATGGATGACGTACCCTACACAATGGTATGGATTTCTTTTTCTAAATGTTCCTTTTTGCTTATCTGTGTACAACGTTGTCCAAAGAGTGGAGACCACCCAGTCCATCAAGCTCAATTGTATTGTCTGTGTTGCCCCAACTTGTACTTTTGAAATGTTGTTTAATAATGTCTTTAAACTACAAAAGGATGTTGGACTAACCTACCAGAACGTAAGGATTTTGACAACTGATAGGAGACCACCCAGTCCGTCAAGCTCTCTTGTATTGTCTGAGATGCCCCAACGTGTACTTTTGAAATCTTGTTTAATGTCTTTAAAGCACAAAAGGATGCAGAACTAACCTACTAGAATGCAAGAATATTGACAAATGTGAGGAGACCACCCAGTCCACCAGGCTCACTTGTATTATCTGAGATGCCCCAACTTGTACTTTTGAAAAATTATTTAATGTCTTCAAACTACAAAAGGATGTTGGACTAACCTACTAGAACATAAGAATATTGACAAATGAGAGGAGACCACCCGGTCCACCAAGCTCATTTGTATTGTCTGAGATGCCCCACCTTGTACTTTTAAAAGGTTTTCTTTACTGTCTTTAAACCACAAAAGGATGCAGTACTAAACCAATAGAATCTAAGAAGTTTGAAAAATGACAGGAGACCACCTAGGCCAAAAAGCTCAATTGTATTGTTTGTGATACACCAACTTGCACTTCTGAAATGTAATTTAATGTCTTTAAACTACAAAGGGGTGTTGGACTAACCTACCAGAACACAAGAACATTGTCCAAAGAGAGGGGACCACCCAGTCCACCAAGCTCAATTGTATTATCTGAGATGTCCCAACTTGTACTTTTGAAAAATTATTTAATGTCTTTAAACCACAAAAGGATGTTGGACTAACATACCAGAATATAAAAATATTGACAAATGAAAAGAGACCGCTTAGGCCACCAAGTTCAATTTTATTATCTGAGATGCCCCAGGTAATACTTTTGAAATGTTATTTAATGTCTTTAAACCATGAAAGGATGTTAGACTAACCTAGTACAACATAAGAAATACTGACAAATGAGAGGAGACAACCCTGTCCACTTGTATTGTTTTTGATGTCCCAACTTGCACTTTTCTAAAGTTTTTTTTAATGTCTTTAAACCACAACAGGTTGTGGGACTAACCTACCTGAACATAATAATTTTGACAAACGAGAGGAGACCACCCAGTCCAAAAAGCTCAATTGTACTGCCTGTGATACCCCAACTTGCACTTGCAAATGTTGTTTAATGCCTTTAAACCACAAAAGGATGCAGAACTGACCTACTAGAACACAAGAACATTGTTGAAAGAGAGGAGACCACCCAGTCCATCAAGCACACTTGTGTAATCTGTGATGCCCCAGCCTGTACTTTTGACAAGTAATTTAATGTCTTTAAACCACAAACGGATGTAGGACTAACCGAATAGAATATAAGAATTTTGACAAACGAAAGGAGACGACCCAGTCCAAAAAGCTCACTTGTATTGTTTATGATGTCCCAACTTGCACTTTTGAAATGTTGTTTGATGAATGACAACCACCAAAGTACGTTGGACTAACTTACTAGAACATAAGAACTTTGACAAACGAGAGGAGACCACCCAGTCCAATAAGCTTGTTTTGTATTACAGGGCGTCACCCACACGAGCCCAGGGTTCTAAACAGGCAAGGGGTAGGGTGAGGGTCCAACACACTTCCTAACTTCTTTTCTCTCTTCACCTCTAGAGCAGACGATGACACTCTGGAGGACCACTGACAACACTTCCGCTCCATTCCCGGAAGTTCTATCTTTTCCAGTCCTTTCATTGCATAATAAAGACTGACACTGGAGGTCATGTCCACTTTGAAACCATCTGTGGACAAGACAAGGATGGGCTTCTCCTGTAGAAAGAAACCTCCCGAAGCCTTCAATAGCTCTTTATCGGCTAGCGGTCTCAGTCCTAAGAGACGACTCATGTTTATCATGAAGTGAACTGCGATTCATTAAATGGAATTTTTCCAAAACTGGACCCTAGCTGACTTCCTCTTCCTTTAACAATTACAATTTAAGGAGAGGGACAGGGATTACCCAAACCGATACAGCAAAGATTTAAGAAAACACAAACAGTAAAGAAAGCTATGGCCATTTTGACTCAGATATTCTAAGAAGCTGGGCAGAGCCTAGACTCGGAAAAATCCCTGTCTCCAGAGGAAACAAATGCTAACAGCTTTCACAGGCCAGGACCACCAGATATCCTTTCACACTCCCATGCCAGGCAAACAGTAAAGTGCTGGCATTCTCAGTGTAGATTTGGGCATCCAGAAACACAGAGAGTGCCAGCGCTAACAAAGTTACTAAGAGACATTCCTGCAGGGAAATCAAAGGCAATGGACTCTTGTCTGGCTCCCACCGACTTGGTTGCTGTGCAAAGAAAATGTTGTCTGACAACTTACAGTACCGGAGAATGTTTTTTGTTTTTTCTTGATGCCGGTTTTAAATGCAGCTTAATATTAATTTGTATTTTGGATGCACATTATATCTATCAGATTTATCAACAGAGCAAATCATTTAGGATCTTCCGGTGGATGGGTTTAAGTCAACGCTGGCAAAGTGCAAGTGATGCAGCCTGCCAAGCTGATATTATTAAAGCCTATCAGTGAAGTAATTGTTAGTGTTAATTGCCAAATGATCTGTCCAGTACTAAATTTTAATTGAAACCTTGGAGGCCAGCGTGAGAAGCCAAGGGATTATTCCATTTGATTAGCTCTGTAGCTGCAGCATTGCAAGGGAGTGGGCATGTGCATTTATATTATACAGTATATAATATTGAATATCATTACAGGTTGTCAAGCATGTGTGTCGGAGGACCTCCTCACAGGCTCAGTCGAGGTATGTAGTAACCCTCCAAGCCAAGAGGGGGTGCTGTTGCTAACGTTGCCATCTCATTCTTTCCCCACATTGCAAAGAAGCCACCCAGTGAGGGCATTTAACCCCACCCCTTCCAGTCCAGCCACCCTAAAACCCTGGGCATCCTGGAAGAAGGCGTCATTTACTGGCTAGAGCCACCTGCCAGATGGAGCTCCACTAGCAGCGACTTTTCATTTGTTGAAATTCCCACATTCGGGACATACTCTAAAGAACGTCATTTCTTTTGTTTGTTTTTTGGATGTCCATGAACAATTAAAGGGACAACCCGATTGTCGCCCTAAAATTTCTTTGCCACCTGCAGACCTGTCTCTCCTGTACCCGGCCACAAGATATTTATCATTTTTTTTAACCATATAACATTACATACTCAAACTTGTTTTACTCATGTATTGGGCAGAGCCTGTTCTTGCAGTATTGGGAGGTACAAGGCAGGAAACAACTGTGGAGAGGGAGCCATTGTGAGATCCATTCAGCTACACGTGAGTGAGACCAGCTTAGAGTCTGAAGGGCATGTCAAACTAAACGACCTTTCTGATGATTTTCAGCCATAGCCTTCGTCTGTAAATGTGAAATGCTAAGAGTTGTCCATCTTTCACACAAAAACTGAAAAATTACTGGGCATTGAACCTTTGTTTTTGGTTTTAACCAAGCACTTATGATACACAAAACACAACCCATGAACTGAAGGTGCAGGCTACCTAAGCCATGTAATCCGAACTTTCTTAAAGTGCGGCTCCTGGTGGACAGGAAAACAACTGTGGCAACATCTGCTGACAGTGAATCACATTACACAGGCTGACTGATTGTTTTCATTGCAAAAGCAGGTCACACTCCCCAAACAGGAAAGAAAGTTGTACACAGCCAAAGAACTGGCTACGTCCACCACGTAATTGGGTTTCAGATCCTTAAAAACCTAGGAAATTTGACAAGAGGAGACCCTTCAATCCATCAATTTGTTTAGCTTATAACTAAGCTGTCCCAATATCTCATCCAAATTCTTCTTAAAGGTTTTCAAGGTTTCTGTCCTTCTCACAGCATGTGGTGTTGCAACCATGTGACTTGGCTGATAGGAAGAGAAAACGGTCCTGACCACATGGCACGACTGATAGGAAAAGAACTGTGGTGACATCTGCTGACATTGAAGCACATGGCACAGGCTGACTGATCGATTTTATCTGAAATGTCCCCTGCAAAGCATTAGGGCAGGTAACAGGTGGCGACACCCTCGCCAGAGTGACCTGGGGTGCCGTGTTTCACAAGAAGCACATTAACCAACTTTCTTTGAGGACCAGAAGTCCGAGGGTTTTCTAGTTTAGCAAGATGGAGGCAGTCACAGTGCACTCCTGTGAAGCCGATCGTGTAATGTGACATACCCAGCGATTCATTACAACTAGTCTACGACACGCTACTACACAATCACACAGGTACAATTTTATCTTTATTAAGTAGGGTGGGCTCTATGTGCATGAGAGCTGACAACAAATAAATGTTCATCCAGATGTTTAGTGCATGTAATACAGCGATGAGGAATACGCAACATGGGTATCTCTGCGTGGCTCGTCGGTCTGATATCTTCTGTTTTATGTTTCATGAGAGAATGTAAAAAAGAACTAAAGGGTCAAGACTGAGGCAGAGCTTGTTGTACCTGGCAATAGGAATTAAAAATCAAAAAAAGAAATCTTAATATCTTTGGGGTTTCTCCTAGAGATCAGAAAGGAATAAAGTGGAGATGTGTTATTTTTGTCTCATGGATCTCAGATTTTTCTCTTGAGAAAAAGTAAAATGCCCCCTGTGGAGGTTTCAATAGAGATCTCAGCAAAGTCACACAAGGGGCTCCAATTTTCCAAGTAGTGTGTTGACGTTGAAGTTTTTGCATTTTGTGCTCAGTTATAGAATAGAATAGAATAGAAAGCTTGTATTGTTATTGTACCAGTACAATGAAATTTTAAAAGCTACCCTGTAAACGGTGCAAGTACAACAAGCAATGACAAACAAATAATAGAAAAAGCACAAATCAAATATATGGTGAAATGCACTGACAGCTGTATCTTCATATATAATACGCTACCTTGGCTGTCCGTTTGTCTGTCTAGGATTTCAAATCACCTGTAGCTCGCAACTGTTGGATCTATCGACCTGAAATTTGGTACACGTATACTACGTGATGTCTAAAGTCCTCTTTAGGGGTGATGATTGATCTCCAAGGTTATTCCTCTTTTTTATTTTCATTTTATTTTATTGTAGAATCAACTCTCGGCAGCGGGCAGCAGGGCGACCATGCGGTGCTTGTGTACGGGCGCCGTTCTCATCCCTACCACCATCTCCGTCGCTTCCCCTACCTCTTCATATCTTAAATCATTCTTGAGGCAGATGGAAGACTTAAGTGCCAGCTTAAGTGAAAAATTAAAGAAAACGTACTAAGTAATTGCAACACAAACACTGACTTGATCAGTTTTAATGTGAAAAGATGCCAAAGAAAGAAGAGAAGAAGCGGGCAGCTAGGGTGGAGAAAAGAAGAGGTGCTCAGGAAACACCAAGCACATCAACCTCTGAGCAAATGAATGGTAAACGTACAGAGAAAGAGAATGGAAACTATAAGTCAAGTGTAGTAACCACACGTTACCGTGTAGTGCACCTCAATTGTCTGTTCAGGATTTTAAAATCACCCATAGATAGATAGATAGATAGATAGATAGATAGATAGATAGATAGATAG
>JANRMT010062816.1:7672335-7684774 GCA_026402145.1 Polypterus bichir lapradei | reverse complement strand
AGATAGATAGATAGATAGATAGATAGATAGATAGATAGATAGATAGACCTTTATTAGTCTCATTTGTAGAGAAGCTGTTTCATTAAATATATATATCTTTATATACAGTATAATACGCTACTGTGACAGACTGTTTGTCTGTTCAGGATTTTAAATCACCCGTAGCTTGCAAACCGCTTGAACTATTGACCTGAAATTTGGTACACATATACTACATCATGTCTACTGTCCGCTTTAGGGGTGATGATTGACCTCCAAGGTTATTCCTCTTTTTATTTTTATTTTATTTTATTGTAGAATCAACTCTCGGCAGCGACCAGCCAGCAGGGCGGCCGTGTGGCACATGTGTACGGGCGCCGTTCTCATCGCTACCACCTTCGTCGTCACTTCCTCTTCCTTTTCATGTCTTAAATCATTCTTGAAGCAGATTGAAGACTTAAGTGCCGGCTTAAGTGGTAAATTAAGGAAAACATACTAAGTAATTGCAACACAAACACTGACTTTATCAGTTTTAACACGAAAAGATGCTGATGAAAGAAGAGAAGAAGCAGGTCGCTAGGGTGGAGAAAAGAAGAGCTGCTCAGGAAGCGCTAAGTACATCAACCTCTGAGCAAACGAGAAAGAGGATGAAAACTATGAGTGCTGAAGTCAAGTGTATTCACTGCACATTACCGTTATAGCAGTGTGTTGTTACTGGTGTGGTAATAAAACATTTCACTACGATTACAAAATTGCAGTCCTTGCTGTTGAATAACACGGTTAGTTGCTCCAATTTACATTGCTGTGCTCCAGTTAGATTGAACTCATTCTGGAAGGGAAGGCAGGCAGTGTGGCCTGGTGGTTAAGACTTTGGACTTCAAGTCCTGAGGTCCCACTTCTGACACCAAGAGTGACTATGAGCAAGTCACTTTGCCCGCCTGTGCTTCAATTGGAAATACAAAAGAAATGTAACCAATCAGATCTCAGATGTTGTAAATCACCTTGAATGAAGGCATCAGTCCAATAATACGTGGACAATAGGAAGTCTTGAAAGAGATTACAACAACATTAGAAAGAGCTCTCATAAAGCATACCAAATTCTCAATGTTGTATTTCAAGGAATTCTAGGATGAACGCCTGTGACAAAGTCGATTCTTAAATGAGACATACTATAAACGAGAATCTCTTTAAAGTCTTGTGAGACATCAGAGATCACATTTTCCTACGGGTGTCAACCCTTCATACAGCGCCAACTCCATTAGGCAGCATGTTATTGACTGTTACAATAAAGAGTGAGCAGGAATGGTTGGCACGCAGTCACTAAAGGTGACATGCCCAGCGATTTGCAGTCATCGTCCACCGACGAGATCATCAACAGCAGCTGGCAAATCGGACATACCCTATGACTAGAAGTCTTGTAATGTGACTTCAGCTTAAGCTAACTTGCACGTCTTTGGAGATGTGGACAAAAAAAATGGAGTACTTGCAGGAAAATCCATGCCAATTCCACTTGAATATTTATCAGGTGTAGGATAGCCATATTCATGAAAACAGCTGCACTAGGCACTATGCTACCACCCTGCCCACTTTATCATTGTTTGATTAATTTTATTTATGTGAGATGCTCTACCCCAATGGGGGAAAAAAAAAAAAAACATCAGTTTATAACAGCAGAAGAAAACTCTCCAGCACCATTAATAATTCAAAGCCATCATCTTTAAATCGGCATTAGAAATTGCTTTCACGGATTACAGAGGATAGTTATTATGCTAATACTGACAAATGAAGTGAGGAAATACTGCTTCATTTAAAACACGTTCCGGTATTTTGAATATTACTTTTTATTATGACAAATTCCCCAAACTAGGATAAACAATTACACAAACCCGCAAATGAATGATGCCGTAAGCACTCGCCTTGCTGCCAGCAATTCGCTCTGCCAAACGCGGACAAGTGGAGGCTGCTGGGATCCGTGTCCATATTAATCATATCTGTCCATGAAATTCCTTCAGTCCAAAATTTCTCTCCAGCAATGCGACACACACTTTAAGTGAACACTAAGCCATCATCTTCAGCTCTTATTTTCATTGTCCCGCTGACTTACTTCATTTTATGCTGGAACATAAGTGCAAGCCAAATCTTCTACAAAAGGTCAGAATCTCGCCTCTCGGTGGATAGTGCATACCAGCGAGTAAATACAATGCTCCTCTGCAACGTTTGGGACAAAGACCCATTTTTTCCTTGATTTATCCTCCAACTCCATGGTTTAAAATTACAAATCAAACACTCCGGATGTGATTAAAGGGCACATTGGAGACTTTCATTTTAGGGGATTTGCGAATATTTCTGTCACACAACACTTTTTCCTACATGGACCCCCATGGCGTAGTGCAGTGGTCTCAAACTCCAGTCCTGGAGGGCTCCCAGTGGCTGCAGGTTTTCATTCTAACCCTTTTCTTAATTAGTGACCTGTTTTTACTGCTAATTCACTTCTTTTGAATTCATTTTTATTGAAATTAATTAGTAGTTCTGAAAGGTGTGGCAGCTGTAGGTATCATGTAAAAATGCTCCATGCTTTGTATATAAGCGGCTGTACTCTAAGGCACTCATATATGCCACAAAAGGTGCCCCGTGGCACCACCAAACAAACCATCTAATTGCTCGTTCAAGCAGGGAATTGTTCAGTAATGTCTGAAACAGCCTGTGGTATCTCAGTCTGGCTTACTTTCCTGTCCATCTGACCATTGGATTGGACTCATCTTAATGGACCTAACAAACTTATCTTCAAATTAGGATTCTACTACATGTTCAAAACTTTTTTGAAACCTGGCAAGATCTAACCAACAATATTTTAGAATAAGTATTCATATTGGGGAAAAGGACTCTCTTCTTTCTTTTCTACTCTTAAGCCAGGTTTATATTTCACGCGACGTGACGCATGCTGCAGCGGACGCTCCTGCTATGCAACTGTTTTACTGTTTATACTTGTGTGCGTACTTTATGTAAATATGGAAGAATCCACCAGGTGGCAGTGCGAGATTTTATTACGGTGAGAACAGGTTTGGCTTCGCTGTGTTGTGAATTGCCTGGAATAGCCATTAAATTCCGAGGACACCTTACCGCAATACCTCTGAATAGGATGTTTAATGATTAAATCCATCAATCCAGAGATGTGTCCATTCCAGCTAGCATTGGGCACGAGGCAGAAACAATCCCTAGTCGGGGCATCAGCTCATCTCAAGGTGAATACACTCACAGTTACTGGCGTCATTTTAGTGTCACCAAATCTGCGTATCTTTGGAAGAAAACCTGGAGCACACTGTGGAAACCCAGCAGGAAAACATGAGAACTCCAGGCAGGGAATACCAGCAACGTGGCTCCCTGCAAGACAGCAGCACTAACGCTCCGCCACCGTGTCACGCCCATGTGTGTAATTATTAACAGTATTCATTACTTAAACAAAATTAACGATTTATCTGTAAAATGTAATATACATACTTTAATGCAATGCATCATGAAAGTCATATCAAGTATAAATCTTAGGATTCTAAATGTGCAGAGAGCTGGAATGTCGTACATTTAATGTGTTCTGTGTGGCAATCACTGCCTGCCGCTGCTGTCAGTGCAGGAGGAAGCCAAAGAAAAAAAAGACGGCACAGAAGGTGGTATGTGAGACTTACGATGGAGAATATGTGACGGCACAGAAGGTGGTATGTGAGACTTACGATGGAGAATATGTGACGCTTGAATATAAAAGCACCACTAAGGCATCTGTATGTCGGCATTTTGCTTCACCACATCGAACCGTTCATCAAACATCGAAGCAGGCACAACGATCACGTAAGATCCACATAGCGGCTTTCTCTCACATGTAGATAGTAAACAGAGACTCTGACGTCACATTCCGACTTTTATCACATTGCGCCCCCCGACTTTTTGCTGGTACTGCAACTCAAGCACGTGTCATGTTAATTTCTGAAGACCTGCTCAAAGGACGCGTCAAATGAACGATGAGAACGCGTGGCAGCCATGATGAGTGTGTGTACACGTTCTGAGCGTGAAGTATGAACAAACACTTAAAGTTTTACTCGGGTTGTTGGCCTACCTGTCTTTCCCTCAGGTGGGGGTTAAATTTAGTTTTTCTTAAGCTTGATTTGATTGTATGGAATGTTAAATGCTTTTAAGAAAATCAATAATATATTACAAAAAAATCTACTACTTTGTGTTATCCATCCATCCATCATCCAACCCGCTGAATCCGAACACAGGGTCACGGGGGTCTGCTGGAGAAAATCCCAGCCAACACAGGGCACAAGGCAGGAACCAGTCCCGGGCAGGGTGGCAACCCACCGCAGGACACACACAAACCCACACCAGGGCCAATTTAGAATTGCCAATCCACCCAGCCTGCATGTCTTTGGACTGTGGGAGGAAACCAGAGCGCCCGGAGGAAACCCACGCAGACACGGGGAGAACATGCAAACTCCACGCAGGGAGGACCCAGGAAGCGAACCCAGATCTCCTTACTGCGAGGCAGTAGCGCTACCCACTGCGCCACCGTGCCGCCCTATTTGTGTTATGTAAGTGCATATTGAAAATAATTTTTATATATTATTTATTTAATTATGAACAACTGTCCAATTCTTTTTTTTAACATTTTATTGATTTTATTAAAGTCAAATAACATTCCATACAAGCAAGTCAAATTTAACAAAACGAGGTTCAAAACAACAAATTACTGTCCATTTCTACCCTGCTGCTTTGTTTTGCTCCTGTCCTTCTCCTTTTATATTGTTTAAAGCACTTTGAGCTACGAGTCATTCCGTCTATGAAAATGTGCGATAGAAATAGAAATGTTGCTGTTGACTCTCATGTCATACCATAAGGATTATGTTTACTGCGATATGTTACTTATTTGTAATAAGTTTTACATCCTTTGTGAGATGTTTTCTAATATTAGGTTGTGGTCTTCCTGTTAAAGTTGCGAATAAGCCAAATTTCTCTCATGGATCAATAAAACTGAACTGGACTGTATTTATCAATAATGCCTGATGACCCTGATGCTCTTGGCTCTCTGATCCAATGTCTTAGTAGACATTGTGGACAACTAGGAACTTTCTCAAACTAAATAAGGTGAAAACGGAAATTAAAGTAATTGGCAAACGTGGATATAGCGTGGGTATTGCAAATAAACTCGATCTCTTAGGCTAAAAAGTCAAGATAGAAGTAAAGAATTTAGGGGTAATTGTTGACTCTGACTTGAACTTTAAATCACATATTAAAAAGATCCAGGGGTGGGGATCGATCTGTTCTTAACTCAATTTTTCTTTTTGTAAAAACTTGATTGCTTTGTATGGATTGTAATAAAATTAATAAATAAAAAAAAAAAAAAAAGATCACAAATAACAATAATAATAGTAATAATATATTTTATATATATAGTGCCTTTCCCATGCGCAATGCACTTCACAGAGTCTCAGAAAGAAACGGCAGGTATATACAATACAATTTATTTTTGTATAGCCCAAAATCACAAAGTGCCATAATGGATGCAATGTTATATGTAACATTGGATACGAATGTTTCCTGTATAGAACACTAAGACAGAGAAGTACAGGATGGAATAAAAGACAATAAAATAGTGTAAAATACTAATTTTAATGCTAAAAGAAGAGCCTAGCAAATCCCAAAATCTGTGATATAACACACACACACACAATTTATCCTGAGCATCTGGACAGAGAGGTAAACTGACAGAAGGCTCAGAATGTCAGGTTAAGCTAAATGCCTTCCTGAACAGATGAGTTTTCAGTTGTTTTTAAAATGAATGACTGGAGTCAGCTGATCTCATTAATTTCGGGAGATCATTCCTAAGGCTGAAGGTCCTGTCACCCACAGAGTGCAGGTTAGTTTGGAGCACAACAAGGTGGCCAGAATCAGAGGACCTTACTGGGTGAACAGGAGCACAGTGCACTAGGCCTGCATTTTTTCACTTAAGGATCATAGCAAAAGGTAGACAGCTTATAAATTTACAAAGTCGCTGAAAAATGAGTTCACACATTTGGTTTTAGTCGACTAGATTACCGTAATTGCACTCCTAACAGGACTACCCAAGAAAGACATCAATCGGCTGCAACGAGTGCAGAATGCAGCAGCCAGAATCTTAACTAGAAAAAGAAAATTTGAGCACATCACACCAGTCTTAGCGTCATTACACTGGTCACCCGTGTCATTCAGAACTGACTTTAAAATGGTTGCTAATGTTAATGGTTTATAAAGCCTTAAATAATCTCGCTCCGTGTTATATTGTGGAATGCCTGCCTCCCTACACTCGTAAGTCGTAACCTTAGATCTTTGAAAGGAAGTCTGCTTATAATTCCAAGCTGACAACCTTAAAAGAAGTGGTGAAGCAGGCCTTTTGCTGTTATGCACCCAAAATCTGGAATACTTTACCGATAGAAATTTGCCAGGCTAGTACTGTGGGTCCTTTTAAAAAAACTGCTAAAAACTCATTACTTTAATTTGGCTATTTCGTAGACTATATGGGCATAGAATTATATTCTTCTGGGATCTGCAATCTATACTAATCTCTACTATTCTCTTTTGTTTTTGCTGGTTCTTCTATGGTGGCGATCTGCACCACCACCACCTGATCAAGGAAAAAATCAGCATCCTGGGTGGATGGAATGAAGGTGGGTGTCTCAGATGACCAAAAGACCAGCATCATCGATTACTATCAGCCAAAGCCTGAAAACAAAGATGACTTATGTTAGGAAGAATGCCCAGTGGGGACTGGGCTGTCTTTCTGGCCTTGGGAACCCTGCAGATTTTATTTTTTTCTCCAGCCTAACTGGAGTTTTTTTTTTTTTTTTTTTCTGTCCTCCTGGCTATCTGACCTTGTTACTTTTTCTTTAATATTATTGCCTGAACTTATTTGTTTTTCATTTCAGATAACTTTAATTTGGTCATCTCGTGAAGCACTTTGAGCTACATTGCCTGTATGAAAATGTGCTATAGAAATAAATTTTGTTGTTGTTGTTGTTGAATTGAATTGAAAGGAAAAAAAAAATGAAGCACAGCAAAACATGTAAACCATGCAACAAACAGTTAGAGTCCTGGCTAGTTCTTAAGTGAGAGCAGATGAAGATTTTATAAACAGCATTTAACAGTAAAAGGTGACACCTCCACTGCATCCGTTTATCATAAAATGTATGCCTGCATTTATAATAATGAATGCCATCCCACACACATGCTGGGGTGTTTGTTGCAACCTGGCAATGATGCTCACTTTTCTTTAACTCTTGACGTAAGCTTGCAACAGCCAAAAGATCAAAAGAAAGCAACTTTGCCAGTTGAAGTAAATAAAATAAGTAAATAATTTTGTGAACAAGTTACAAACATTTTTTCATTCTGTGCTTGCAGTTCTGTAGGGATATTTAGACTTTTTTGATTTTATTCCCTGTATGTTTCATGGAAGGTGAAAGTTGAACACACAGATAGATGCACACGTACATAATGCTCTTAAACACTGACACACACACACACACAAACACAAACTTTCATGCACTTGCATAAACATGAATGTACTACACTTCAGTATTTGCCAAGACTTAATATTGAGTGCCAGCTTGCCAACTCCACGTCAATAGAAAGTGAACCTATTTTTAATTTCTCAATTTAGTAAATGATGTTATAGAAATGTCATCTTGCAACTGTCAAAACTCACTCTGCCTTCTCACAAGGACTACAGTGAAAGCCCTGGAGGGAAAAAGATGAGCAACGTGGGATACCTGAAAGCATGTTCTTCTCTCTTTTCATTAGCACAGGTCATTCAAACCAACAAGCTTGTCTATCCTATTCACCTTGTCCTAGAGTCACCAAAAAAACATCAAGTTGAGATTTGAAGGCCCTTAGGTTCATACTCTCCATCACAGCCATTTATTCCACGTGTCTGTGGTTCTTTTTGTGAAGAAAATCCTTTTCACAATTATGGAAAATGTGCCCTTAAAAGGTTTCCAACCATGTCTCCATTTTCCTGGGATCAACTGAATTAATCCCTTCTATAAGGTGAACCCTTCATGATCGTGTCACCTTTTAACCTCCATTTGCTTAAACTTCAGTCTTTCCTAATAGCTCATACATCCTTGACCCTAGAATCCTGGTGACTTCAAGGAACAAACATCTATCAGCATATAATACTTTTGGACAGAAAAAGCAGGACCTGCTCTATCCACTGTGTCGATTACTTTAAATGTAAACTTATGGCAGAGAGTGGCATCTCACTCCCACCTACAAGTCTGTTGTCAGATGGCAGCAACTATCTTATTATCCACCTTAACATTAGCAAAATTAAAAAGCATTTTATAGACTTTTGATGCACCAAAGATCCTTTATGTCTTATGTATTTGAGAGTCCACATCAATGGCAGGTTGGACTGATCTTGAAACACAGAAGAACTATAGAAGAAAGTGCAGAGCAGGCTCTTCTTCCTTAGGAGTCTAATTTGCTTTAATGTGGAAAGTGACATCCTTCACATCTTCTACAACTCTGTGATGGCCAGTGTGGTGTGCTGGGCTGGAAACATCACTTCAAGAGATGCCCACCGAATCAACAAGCTGATTAAAAGGACAGACTCAGTTATGGGACACATTCTGGACCCCCAGAGGAGGACAGAAATAAAACAAAACTGAGTACCATTATGAACAATACTGCACATCCTCACTCTGACACACCATATATATATATATATATATATTGACATCTTGCCTGAAGAAGGGGCCTGAGTTGCCTCGAAAGCTTGCATATTGTAATCTTTTTAGTTAGCCAATAAAAGGTGTCATTTTGCTTGGCTCTTCTCTACATTCATAATGGCTAACACGGTACAACACCCTAGTACTACTTCCTGTGTGGAATAACAGAATAGAACTGAAGAAAGTCTTAAGAGAAGGCAACATCTTAGGAAGTCAGCAGAAGGGAGTCTGATACACCCAGTAAGGTGAGAAACTGGAGAGCTGCCTCTTCCACTCACAAAGAAGTGACACGACCAGAGATCAGCATGTCACGTTTATATGGTTCTAGAGTATGAACACTGCCACAGGATTTGAATGTGATATGGCACAAGAGTGTTCATACCCTGGTTGCTAGTAGGGAAACCACTACATCTTTTAGTAAAATGAGGAATGAAAACTCCCATATTGTTAAAAAAGGGACTACGTTGGAGCATTAAGGTCATCTCTGTTAACTGGTAACAGCTTTTGGTGGAAAAAGTCCTTGATGAATATTTATTATGAACTGTCCCTATGCACAAATGGATGGATGGATGGATGGATGCATGACCTCATCCTTACCCCATACACACCATGAGAAGTCATATTTTCAAGAATTTGTGAATGGATAAAAGTGTCAAAATATGCGACCCCCATATCTTTCAAGCCAGGGAGGGATGCAGCGATTTGCCCCATAGCAAATAAGGAAAAAAAATATATTAAATTAACGTGTAAAAGACTTATTCATAATTCAATATTTTTTTATGGAATGATTTGTGGAGCAAAAAAAGAAAAGGAGAGAAAAGATGCCAAATTGGGCCCTGGAGGTGTTCCACGTGTAGTTCGATGCAGCCACTAATAATGTCATTTCTTAGAAGCCTAATGAAATTTGACAGGTCTCAGAGTGGGTCACATCTCAAGTGAACTTCAGAGCTTGGCACACTCAAATACAAATGAGTGGGTTGAGTAATTAGCCCTTTGCCCCGATTCTGAACCAGCACCTTATCATGTCATTAAAGCAAGCCAATCAATAAGTCAGTCTTTATTTTTCATAGTACCATTTATGACAGCATCAAAAAGTGTTCTGAAAAGCATGCAAGAATGAGGAGTAAAGTGCAGACATTATGGCGTTGTGGTGGGTAGT
This sequence comes from Polypterus bichir lapradei, assembly GCA_026402145.1. Lineage (NCBI taxonomy): Eukaryota > Metazoa > Chordata > Cladistia > Polypteriformes > Polypteridae > Polypterus > Polypterus bichir. The sequence continues at coordinate 7,674,886 of JANRMT010062816.1, read as the reverse complement.
CGTCTTACTGTGTCCGAGGTTTAATCGTTGTCTGTATGGTGATGATGCTCTGCCTATATCTGTGAAGGCTGTCTTCAGGTTATACTCGGGTTTCTATCCCACGTGTCATGTAACAGCCATGTTATTTCTCATTAATTTAGTCTTTTTGTTATTTACATACTAGGCTTTGCCCTCTGCTCGCTTCGTTCACCAACCACCGTGTGGGCGCTACATGCTAGCCTCTTTGCGGTTCTGCTGCTTGCGTATTGGGATGTGGATGTACAATTTAAACAGATTTTTATTTTCATGGGAATTGTTATATATACATAATAGAACTAACTATTTTACATTACAGCAAGTAATTAGCCATATTAAAAAATAGTACAATGTAATAATTTGAAAGTAAATTATGTTTCATGTTGCGTTAGAGGTATTCATTGCATAATACGATTTTGTTCTGTTTGGTTTTGAAATTAACACGCAAATACTTTTTAAACTTACACTTCTACTGTAAAACTTCAGTAAAAATTATTTTTTAAATTAAATTTTCATCAATATTGCATTGAATTTTGATTCTGTGTTTGGACTTTCATCCTGACAATGCAACGTATAACTGCCCGTGATCGAATTTTGTTTCTTTCTCTCTATTAAATCGACTTTTTCGAATGTTTTTCTCTGAGATTTGTTAATTGTCTTTGCAAAAGCTATTCTAACGGGAAACTGTTAATGTTTTAATACGAATGGCATACAAGATCTCCTTTGTTGTCTAATATTATCCCCTGAAGATGTACTACATTACCTTTCTTGGATACATCCTTCTTTCTACAGTAATTCGTGTGGACGATGTTAACGGTTGTAGATATTCTACGGGATATTTGTAAGTTGATGTTTTCATCTTCCACACCATCACCACCAACTGTTTCAGCATAGTCTATTGATTCGTATTTAACCAATTTGCCATGTAACCAATCAACATTCTTGGCATTGATTCGTTTGACGTCATCATTTCTCGGTTCTAGGATTGCCCGTGTACTAATTGCCCTAACCCTAACCCTAATTGGGAACTTAAAGTGAGGAAAACATAAAAATGTATAAGAGCTGAGAAAGCAGGAACTGTGTCTGACAAAAGCATTCACATGAATGAGAAGTGAGAGGACCGTGGGCATGGTTGAATATGGTTGAGATTAGAGCGTGACTTGAAAAATCTCATGGCCAAAGTCACGCAGGACTTCAAAAAATCTCTTCAAAAAAGTTTCTTCTCATCTCATGTTTTTTTTATGTAATAGAAAGATACATTTCCGTATTGTTTTATTAATACTGTTTTTGGTTTTGTTCTTTCCATGTTTTATTTATTTGATACTGTGTTTATTAATTATTGTTTAATGTTGAAGTATATTAACACTTGGCTAGTGATGAGTTAACCTTACAGATGTCGTGAGTTCGGTGAAATTACAGAAATATCCGGGAAGTTCTCCCAACTCTGTGAAGTGCATTGAGGTCCATGGGGAGGAAGGAACTGAACTGCTAGTGCTTTCAGTGTCTTATAATGTTATGATGCTGGTTTAATTGTTCCTGATGGCTATGGAAGCATCTGGCAACTATGCTGGACTAGTCCTTGTGGCCAAAAATGTAATTTGAGCTGTGAAGTAGTAGTGCTAACCACTGCATTACTGTGTCTTGTGAAAGGACTCAGACCACACAGCAAAAATGGGGGCAGCCACCCGTATATGAGGCGAGACACAAAAATAACCGGAATGGTAAGAAAAAAATATCTATTGATGAATTACAGTGCCCTGCGGTTGGCTGGCACCCTGCCCTGGGTTTGTTTCCTGTCTTGCGCACTGTTTTGGCTGGGATTGGCTCCAGCAGATCCCCCATGACCCTGTAGTTAGGATATAGCAGGTTGGATAATGGATGGATGGATGGATGGATGAATTATAGCATTCTAAGCACTGTCACCTTCTATACGAACATTTGTTATGTGAAGTTCTTCATGCAAAATGCATCTTACTGATTCCCTGTCAATACCAGCCAACTCTGAGATAGCTCTAACACCTAGGCGACGATCATTTCGAACAATCTGATTCACCATTTTGATGTTTTCATCCATACGAGACGAGCATGGGTGACCTGGGCATTTAACGTCTTCCACATTTTCTTGTCCTTCCTTGAAACGTTTGTGCCACTCAAAAACTTGTGTGCGAGACAAACTGTTATTACCGCACATCGCTTTTATCATCTCATGCATTTCTGTGGCCGTTTTGTTCAATTTCGCGAGAAATTTGATGTTGATTTGCTGTTTCATTTTATTTCACCCGGCATTATTGCGACAACTCGTATAGCGATTGTTGTGCAAATACTGACTGGGCTATTCACAGGATATACCTAGCTGGTTGGCAGTTTGAAAGGATGTGTAGGAAGGGGATATACAGGGTGGGCCATTTATATGGATACACCTTAATAAAATGGGAATGGTTGGTGATATTAACTTCCTGTTTGTGGCACATTAGTATATGTGAGGGGGAAAACTTTTCAAGATGGGTGGTGACCATGGTGGCCATTTTGAAGTCGG
>JANRMT010062816.1:7651143-7672325 GCA_026402145.1 Polypterus bichir lapradei | reverse complement strand
GTGATTTTCTATGTAATAAACTTAATAAGTTATAGCGTAATGCAAATTGCATAATTAGATCTGGACCACCCAATATTATAAACACATAAGAAAGTAAACACTGTATTTCACTAAGTATTAAGATGTAGGAGTTAGGATTAAAGAGGCTTATGCCTGCATATTTCTTATTGTTCTGTATAAGCTAGAAACCACCAATATTTCATAAGTCAAAGGTCAGATATGCAAGAGAGCTGGAAAGGATGGCCCCCCTCTTTTAGAGAGGGAATGTGAACTTTTCAACTGTAAATATTGGTGGCAAGTGCTGAGCTGGTAGGGAGTAAAGATAGTCCTGATCAGACAGAAATGATGGGCAGAGAGGGGTCTGACACCCCCTCAGCTCAGAAACATTGGTGGAATGAATTAGAGGCAGGATTAGAGAAGTGGAATGCTAGGAGTCAGATGAGGATGAATAATGGCTTGTATAATAAGAATTGTAATAAATGTAAGAGTTGCCCATGGCTGGGCGCTCATTCCATCGGAAGTGAGTCTGTTTAAAGCATGATTCTGCTGCCTGTCCTGAGACTCCGAGTGCCTTCTTTGGGGCTGAGGGTTCCTGTACCACCCTACATTGACACTGACAGGTAGACAAAAACATGGCAGTTTTAAAGCCATGCAGGGGAAATGACGTCATCCGGGCCAGAACTGGAAGTGATGTCATCCAGGTCTGGAACTGGAAGTGACATCATCGAGATCAGGCAGAATTTCTTGTGTTTGGTCTGGAGAGGAAAAAGAGAAAGGCTCATTGCAACTCTGCCATCCCCTGGTCCGGTGTGGATTTATTCTTTTATTGAGCCCTTTAGCTGCCTCCCATGCGCACATGTGTGACAGTCTCAAACAAAAACAGATGCAGATGAAATGATAACCCCAAACAAAATAAAATAACTGGCCACAAACTATAACTTGAGGTTAACTGTATTGTCCTGACCTGCTCCTTTTGCCCCCGAGTTAGCCCTGTTCAGTTAACCTGCATAGTAGTATACGGACTCTGAGAGTCAACAGATTGATGTAAAATACAGTCAAAATTTTTCAAAAGAAGGAACACCAACACTCAAGTGGTTACTAAATCAAGTGACCTGTCACACAGTGGCCTCCTCTATGGTCATTAGTGTCAAGTACTGGAATAATATTGCCATCGGCAGCAGCTCAATAGAATTCAAGAGGCAGCAAGACTGCATTCGCAAATGGGGAGCTCAAGGAAGATGCACACTAAACTAAACTTGGTTTAGGTTGTCACTTCATCAGAAGATGAAAACCTAAGTTTGTGCCACAGTGGCCCTGAATATGCTAACACACCTTCCTTTCATACATGTTCACTGTGATGTTACTTTAACACTGAACTTCATTTAATTCATCAACAAGAGCCCAGAGTGTAAATCCACATCTGGAACATGTAGCTGTCTGAATGACCATAAGGTAAAACTCACCACTGACTACAAATTAGCTGCTACGGTGTCAGCTCTTTTATTACCGTGTTAAGACGCTTGTTAATCAGCGTTCCTCCAACTTGCTCCAGGATATTCCTTTGTATTGTGCAGCTGGTTAATCTGTGCGTGTAATTTAAACAGACTGCCCTAATAATGAGGACATGCGTGAGTGGGTGCGGTGATGGATTGCCATCATGCCCAGGGATGGCTCCTGTTTGGTCAGGATAAGCTCTGATAGCTCTGATAAGATTGATAACATAGCAGAGCAGAACATTTTCAAGTCTCAAGTCAGGGTCATGTTGGTGGGAGCTCATCCTGGCAGTGGTGATACAAATCAGTAGCCAAATCTGGTGTCAGCGGGTTATGCATCGATCTTAATGTATGTATTTTATGGATATTTTTCTTAGAGTTATTATGTATCATATTTTAATGTATTTTAATGTATTTTCTATTATGTCTATGATTTATTGTGTATTAGGAATTATTATATCACAAGAAGAGCTTATTCATGTTTTTATCTCCTCTCTATTATGCTATGTTGCAGCCAGGGTTTTCTCTTGGGCTTGTATTAATTTATTGTTTCACTAGGCTGACTCGCCTTTTAAGGCGACCAACTTCTAAGTTGACCACTTCTTAAGGCAATTCAATATGTAGATTAATTTGATATTTTATACAAACTCATTAATTTGGTTATATTGCATTTGAGCGGTATTACTTTAATACTCATAATTTCTGTTATTTTTGTGATGAAATTTAAACTTTTTTTCTATATTGAGGTCGCCCTTTTGAACCCACCTGATATTTACTACGCGGTGAGGCATTTGTACTCCATCAACATTAATTATTTCCAGAGACATAATTTTGTCTATTTTTCCAGCGCATTGCGCACAAAAGCAAGGGAACGATGGGAGCACCAGAACTCTGCTCACATCATGTCGCTTCGTACAGCAAGCTGCAAGTAGTAAGTCTGTGATAAGCGGAATACCGCTACGCTTTCCACTCATGGGACGGCAGGACAATCCCGACCGCTTTTATATAGTAAGAAAGAAGAAGAAGATATTGCACAGTCTGGAGTAGAAAATCATCTTTTACCTAGAAAAACGAAACTACAAATCCCATCGTGCATTGCAAAATGGACGGGGCATGTGTGAAACTCCGCGCCTGCGTAGCACTCACGGGACGGAAAGGACACCCAACCGCTTTTATATAGAAGGATTATAATATTTACTGTTTTTGAATGATCACTTTTTATATTTTCATGTATTTTCTGCAATGTTTGTAACTATCTTCTGTCCTTTAAAAATGTGCTTCCATTTCTTGTGTTTTGTAATTGGAGGCTAAGGAGGCGGGGCCACCCTGATGTCATCACTCATTATTATTATTACTAGCAAAATACCCGTGCTTCGCAGCGGCGAAGTACTGCATTAAAACTTTTATTAAGAAGAAAATTTAACCTTTTTAAACTGAGGGAAAATATGCCAATAATTATTTGTTAAGGATCTGTTTGTATACCACGTTGTCAGTTCGGCCCTCCGGTTGTAACATGACCAAGCTGTGCGCTGAGCTTACTCTTGAGCATGCAACTTACAGTTGGCCATGTGAACAGTAATCTTGTTTCAAATCTCACAGCATGGATTGCTGCTGTCATAATCGATTTCAGTTTCATGGTTTGTTTCAATTACGACAGTATTTGCAGGACTTGTGTTGAAGTGACACTTGGCATCTGTCAAGCGTTGTAAGCTTACAACCGGTTTCATCGATAACTTCACATCCAGCTTTTGAGAGTTTAAACATTCATAAACATCAAAGTGTCCACTACTGAAATCGTCACCTGTGAATGTAAGATGTTTAAGAGGCATTGGCGGTTGTCGAAAGGTGTAAAATATTTGGCCATTTCGGTACACTTGAAAGCACCAACCGAACAATTCAGCGGCAGCCATCAACTCACATGCAGAACCATAGGTGAAGGGCTTAAGCATTTCACTCTTCTAGTGCTCCTGTGTAGTATAATTATCTCCTGTACCGTCATCAGTCCACACCTTGAACCTGTCCCAGTCATTCAATACATAAGACACAATGTTCTTCCAGATATCAAGAGTGAGCCTGATATGGCCGTGCAATATGTAACACAGAGAATGGACAAGGTAGGTGCCATCTCCGGGCATGGAAACCACTCGGTAAGTGACAGTTCTTTGATCGATGGTGATTACCTCGATAGACATGGTAATGGGGGTTGGAATGATGAAGGAAATGGGTACCTGAGTAACGTAAAGTAAGTGTAAAATACCTATACAATAACTATAATTGTAATAAACAAACAATAAAACAGCGGAGAAGCCGTGGATTAAACAAAAAGGCTGTAGTTATCAGCAGGGAGACGTGAATCCCGTGGCGAAGCAAGGAAGGGAATGTAGAGACTGGAGCGACGGACGGCCTTATATAGGCAGGCAGCCAACAACGTGGGAGGTGATGGGATGGGAGACCCAACGCCGCCTCACATGGTGACCAAGCTGCAGGCTATGGACGTATATATGTACGTAAGTAGGATTCAGTTAGCGTTGGGAACCCATGTACCAAATTTCTTGAAGATGGGCCCATAAGTAACAAAGACTGTTGAAAAGTTCAATATGGTGGCCAACAGTGGCATCATACCACCGAAATAAGTACGTACATTGGTTTCGGTTAGTGCAGGGAAGACGCCTACCAAATTTCGAGAAGATGAGGCCATAAATAAGAAAGTTCAACATGGCGGACGTTGTTGACCGTTATGACCGTTATGCGTAGAATTTCGAAATGAAACCTGCTTAACTTTTGTAAGTAAGCTGTAAGGAATGGGCCTGCCAAATTTCAGCCTTCTACCTACATGGGAAGTTTGAGAATTAGTGACGTTGGAAAGTTCAATATGGCGGCTGACAGTGGCGTCATACCACCGAAATAAGTATGCACATTGGTTTCGGTTAGCGCAGGGAAGCTGCCTACCAAATTTCGTGAAGATGGGGCCATGAATAAGAAAGTTCAATATGGCGGACGTTGTTGATCGTTACGCGTAGAATTTCGAAATGAAACCTGCTTAACTTTTGTAAGTAAGCTGTAAGGAATGGGCCTACCAAATTTCAGCCTTCTACCTACACGGGAAGTTGGAGAATTAGTGACGTTTGGAAAATTCAATATGGCGGCCGACAGTGGCGTCATACCATCGAAATAAGTACATACATCGGTTTTGGTTAGCGCAGGGAAGTCACCTACCAAATTTCGTGAAGATGGGGTCAGCCTTCTACCTACACGGGAATTTTGAAAATTGGTGACGTTGGAAAGTTCAATATGGCGGCCGACAGTGGCGTCATACCATCGAAATAAGTACATACATCGGTTTCGGTTAGCGCAGGGAAGCCGCCCACCAAATTTCGTGAAGATGGGGCCATAAATAAGAAAGTTCAACATGGCGGACTTTGTCGACCGTTATCGACCGTTATGACCGTTACGTGTAGAATTTCGAAATGAAACCTGCTTAACTTTTGTAAGTAAGCTGTAAGGAATGAGCCTGCCAAATTTCAGCCTTCTACCTACACGGGAAGTTGGAGAATTAGTGATGAGTCAGTCAGTCAGTCAGTCAGTCAGTGAGTGAGGGCTTTGCCTTTTATTATTATAGATTATATATCCATCCATCCATTATCCAACCTGCTATATCCTAACTACAGGGTCACGGGGATCTGCTGGAGCCAATCCGAGCCAAAACAAAGGGCGCAAGGCAGGGCGCCAGCCCACCACAGGGCACACACACACACACACAACAGGGACAATTTAGGATTGCCAACGCACCTAATTTGAATGTCTTTAGACTGTGAGAGGAAACCGGAGCACCCGGAGGAAACCCACGCAGACATGGGGATATTATTATTATTATTATTATTGTTGTTGTTAGAGCCATTTGTTAGCCTAACTAAATAACTATGTTAATTTAATTTAAGTATTTCTTTAGTTGCCTATAAGTTAGGCTTAGGGTTAGGGTTAACCTCTAAAAGCTATGTTGTAAATGGAATATTCTAATTATTTTTTGTCATTCTGACTACAGACGAGTTCAGTTTTGGTATCTGCCTTGTAAGGCATTTTGGGCAAACAATTTCTAACCGTAGTGAATGATTTGAATGCAGTTAATGAATTGAATATATTGTGGTATTAAAGGAAGCCAATCTAAGTTTGCCAGAGAAAAGTAACAACTTTTAAGCATAGAAAGCTAAGATTGTAACAAACCAGAAACGGAACCTTTTTTTCTCAGATTTTGTCATTTATTCTGCATGTGTAATAACTTCTTTCTAAATTTTTGTGATTTGTTCCTTTTTTTCATTTTGCACCCTCCCCCACCATGACCTATCGTCTATGGGGGAGGGGAGAAGGCTTTAGATTTCTCAAAAATTTTGATCTCCGGCTTTCGACGAATCTTGACATTTGATACTGAAAACATTGATATCTTGATGATGTGTGTTTATGTGTCCCGGCATTCTCTCATCTCCCGGATGAGCTCCAGGTGGCTCCCAGCATTCCCTCGTTGGCCACGCCCCAGCGTGGTGGAAGTGCTGGCTGTTCTCCCAGCAGCTCTCCGGGTGTCCTTCGTAATCTTCCCCCCAGCACTTCCTGGTGTGGCGGAAGTGCTGAGGGAACAGGTCCCCAAGGCATTGGGGCGCCTCCTGGCGGTGACCACGGGCCCCTGCAGGGTGGGGCTTCCATGCCCTTAACCCGTGGCCCCCAAAGCAACCAGGAAGGTGGCCCCCATGTGATCCAGGGTGGGCGCAGACCCACATCCGGTCCCTCATGGCGTCCCGGCCGGGTCGTTGCCCCTGGAATCCCTGACACCATCTATCTATTTATCAATATGAAAAGCACAAAATGAACAAAAAATTATTTATTTACTTACTTATCTACATATTAATGTGTTTATTATTTAAAGTCCTTCTGTAAAAAGCCAAATTTCTCTCTGGGGATAAATAAAGCTCAATTTGTCCATCTATCTATTTATTAATTTGAAAAGCACAAAATGAACAAAAATTATAAAAAGGAGCAAAAAGTTTGCTTAAAAAGGCAACACAGAGCAAACCAATATGAAATACTAGAACTGAAATTACAGAGCAAAAGCAAAAAAGTCCACAAAACCAGAAGGTCAAAAGAATTCTAAACTCCAGCAAGACTCAGTGATCAACTGCCAGGATCTTCCCACTGACTTTAATATAAAGGCAGAAGGAGGAGCCAGCAGCAATGATGTCAGGGTAGCCCCGCCTCCTGTGGGCTCCACCCTTAAAACACAAGGAGTGTTTGAATATTCATTCACACTCACTTCATTGATAATAAACAATAAACAAATAAGAGAAATCACATAAAAATCCTAAAAATTTTAAATGAAAAAAATCAATATATAAAGCAGAAAATACACATTAATCAGGAAATATGGTTTAAGACTTGAGGATCCTGGTATGCGTAAATCACTTCATCTGCCTGCACAGTTATATCTCAAATGTTGTAAGTCACCTTGGGCAAAGAGTATATAATCATAACAATAACATGTAGGCATTCACAGCCATTTTCATGTCCTTTCTATTTATTTACTTTTTGGATTATTCACTTTTGCTGACTGGTATCATCCTATGCCATCTTCCCTTTTTGCGGGATGGTCATGCTGCTGTGTCGTCAGTGCAGTGATTGCTGTCCTCACGCATGCCGTGGCTCAAGGGCTGTGTTATGGCAGTCATTTTTTTCCAAATAAAGATGTAATGAGCTGGGTAGCCCAAAAGGAAAAAGAAATGGACTGGGAAATGAAACTGATTAGCAAAAGAATACCAAAAGAGAAGTTAGAAAATGGGGAAATTGTCAAAACTGGGAGTAGAAAATAAAGCAAAGAATGCTGTCAAGAAGTCCTGTGTATCTGAATATCCTTTCCCTAAAAAAACTCACTAACCAAAAATTGCTGGTTATTCTAAATGAATCCATTTACTTGGACATCATGTACATCTCACTGCCACCATAAACATGCAGTGAATAGGTCATTGTTACGGGCTTTTGTCATGAACGTCACTTGAACTCATCCTATTGTGTCGCAGGGAGGTAGTTCAAACTGCCAGAAGGGATCCTACTCTGTTGAGCCCTGCAGCAAGGTCTTTAACCTGAAAATTACTCCAGGGGTGCTGAACAATGGCTGACCCTGCACTCTGACCCCCAAAGGTCATATGAAAAGACAATTTCCCCCTTGGAGATTAATAAAGTATATCAAAATTAAAAAAACAATTTCAATTCATTTTTTTCTTTCTCTTGCACTCTTCTTGCTAAATTCTTTTTGGTTAATGACTGTTATATTTCAGCCAGAATTCCTCCCTTGGCTGGGGTTTAAGTCCTTGTTTCATGTCCTGTCTTTGATTTATTTCTTTGTGTTAATGTTGCTTTTGTTAATTATTTTAATTCTGTTCCTTGTCTTTGATTTAAGCCTTGATTATTTTCTGTCAAGAACTAGGAGTCTCAAAAAGCACACAAGTGCCATAATACTTCCCAAAAATTTCCCATGTGGAGGGTTCAAATTAGTGTTACCACCCTGACTGGAACAAAAAGGGTCTCAAAGAATCTTTGCAAAATAAAAGATTTATTTTTAACAAAAATGTTCTGCAGCACCAGAAGCTCCTTATGGCAAAAAAAAGGAATAGCCAGGAAACGCAGGGCAATCCATGGCAAATATAGTCTTAATACAGAAGTCAAAAATGGGGCACAGCTTCAAAAATCCAGGAAATCACAAATAAACACAAAGCAAAGAAAAACACAACACAGGTAAACACAGCACTCCCTAGCACATTTGAAATAAACCATCAAAAACAGTGGGAGGCCCTCTGATTTATAGGATGGAGGGCGGTTCCTGGTGGTGATTGGCAGGTGGCCCCGCCTCTTGGGGAACCACCCATAAAACACATGATTCATAACACAGGCTACATATACATACAACCACAAACGTTACCTGGTAGCTAACCCCCCTTACAATCAGATTGTGATTCAGACTACGAATGCCATTAATGTAATTACCCCGATCGCCAGGCCGTCAAATAAATGAACCACATGCCATGGCACAACGTAAAGCGGCTTCGCTTCTGATGCTGATGTCTGAGGTTTGATCCCCGAGAGGGGGTGCAGTGAGTGTGTACGCCTGATGAGCCCAAATAAGGGTGAAACACATGTTACGTACTCTTTGCATTACTTGACAGTAAACTATGCAACATTCTATGATCTGCTTCTCGCAACTGAAGAGGGCACCATGGCGCATGTTTGCGGACTTGCAGACCAACCACAAGCGTTACCTGTTAGGTAACCACCCATACAATCAGACTGTGATTCAGACTACAAATGCCATGAATAAATATATATATATACAGTATATATATATATATATATTATATATATATATATAGACAAATCCAAAAATAAAGAAAGAACATTATGTACATAAATTAAAGAGGCAAAATGAACAAAAGTGACATTAAACATTAACTTGAATCCCAGCCAGAAGAGGAACCCTCCTCTTGGGGGACCACCTGCCCATCACCACCAGAGCCAGTCAATCAATTTGGGTGGAAATCTGAGGGGCACCGTTTATTAAAATGAAGGGGCGTTTGCTCCAGACACAGAGGGCAACCCCAACCCAGTCGTCAAAATCTGATGATCCTGAGTAGATGCTCTTTCCCACTGGGATGCCATTTATGAAAGTAAAAGTGTGCACGTGTTGTACACCAAGGGGCGCATGCTCCTTAAAGTCCCTGGTTTGTACACAAAGAGGTGTCGTTTTTGCTACAGAAGGGGCACACACTCCTGACAGTGAAAAAGGTCGTCAAAGTCTAATAATATCAACTATCCGCTATGGAAACCTAGGGGTGATGTCTGTTGACCCCGCCTAGAGCTCCAAATGGCCTCCAGCCCAATAAAAGTGAGTGTTTCCCACAGTTGCTGGTGGTTCATTGATTGCTCTAGGGAGTCAGTGAGTATTTCCTGTATTTCTGCTGTATTTTTTGCAATTTTCTGGATTATGACCTTCTCGGCACTCTCCTTTGATATTGTAGCGTTTGCACTGGATTGCCTTATTGTTTCAGGTAATCCCTTTTGCCATTTGCGCTCTACATAATGTTCTTTTATTAAAAAGCTTTTTTTTGTCAAATAATTATTTTCTCTTGTAAAGATTTTACATGGCCCTCTGTTACTAGCTGTGTTTTTTAATTTGATGGTATTCCCCTCTAGTGGGCTCTTTTGGGACTTGCGTGCTTGAGACTCCTAGTCCATAACAAAGACTTATTTACTTTTGTATTTTGCAAATGATTTTTCATTCTCGTATTGGCTTCGACACTCATGCTTTTTGATCTCCCGGTATTGACCCTCTTTTGGCTTTCGTCTTTTCTCCTGGCTCACTCTCAAACCAAGTCTTCTAGCAGACATTACAAGAATTAGTTTAAGCAGAGGTCTGAGAATGCTAAATGTGTGCATTTTCTTAACACAGGCTGCTGGACTTGAAAGATTTTTGTTAAGTGCCATGAAGAGCCATACCCAACATACCATAGGATTGAGGTAGAGCAGCACCAGGAGTCTTGCGGCTTGCAAGTTTTACAGAATGAATGAGCCAAATTACACTCCATTGTCATCTACTCCCACGCAAAGGGTCCCGTGAGATGCAAATCTATATTCTTTATAACTAAGGCTTTAGGTTTAAGTAAACACCATAAAAAAAAGAAACGTATGAAACTGAAAACAAATTCCCTGCTGAGCTTTCAAACAAATAGTTTCAGTAAGCAGAAGTATGGCGCAATCCACAAGGGGATGCCAGCTGCACAGATACAACTGTCTAAGTGGCATCATTTACATACTGGCAATGTGATGAGAGCTAAACCAGTCATGGTGACCTGGGCACCCATTGCAGTCTAATCATCTCCCAGGGTCTTTATCTACCAGTATGCGGTTCTCAAGTTCAGTTTGGGGGGACATTCCCCCCCCCCCCCCCCCCCATGGCTACATATTTTTGTTTCAACCAGTTTCTCCATCAGTAATGCACATTCAATTTTTTTTCCTTTTATTTTTAGTTTTGAAAGGTGCATTAGTGCCAGATTTACATTTTTACATTTACATTTGTATTTTTCTCTGTCCTTAAAAGCTTACGTTTTTTTCAAAATTCTCAAAATTTTCTGTGGAGTTTGCTTTCTTAATTGTAACTGAATACAGACGATTAATGTTGAGCAGAGTAGACAGAAGCTCAAATGACTCTGAAAGGAGCAACGACTTAAGTGTCACCCACTTGTGTGCTTATTACTAATAAGTGATGATCCAAACCAGTGTTTCTCAAATTATGGCTCGCGACCCATGTGGTGTAAACTTGGGTCACACCGAGTCCTGAATTACAATAGTACTGATTGAGAAAGCCTTGTGATAAGTCGACACTTGCAAAGGGAAAACAGTCCCACCACGGTGAGTGATTGTTCAAGGCGGAATCAATGGATGTCGATCGGTGGTGAATCTCCGAGGGGTCCCTACCCCCTGGACGATGATCAGAGGCAGTTCCACAAGGGGATGACACTCCATGGCGATTGCGGATTATGAACACAAGTAAAAGGCAAAATTGGGTCTTGAGAAAAAAATCTCTATATATAAAAGTTAATGTATGTGCGTCTGTATGTATGCATGTATGTTCCAGCATCACTTCCAAATGGCTGGAGCGATTTTTCTCATTGGTCAACTAAAAATACTGTAGGGTGAAATCAATCCTAACCCACCCCTTTCTGGGTAGGGTTGGGGGTGATCTTACATTCTTGTATGCATGTTATCATCCAGTTGACACTCGTAACAACCACCAGAGGGCGAATCGGAGATGGCTGCCAGCATTCTTTATGATTGAGCATCATAGCGCCCCCTGTTGCTTTTCAAATTAAATAGAGTTGGCCGGTTCCGAGCGTCAACTGGATGATAACATACATACAAGACCGCAAGACAAGCAGATTAGTGAGTCTTCCATCCATCCATTATCCAACCCGCTATATCTTAACTACAGGATCACAGAGGTCAACACAGGGCCCAAGGCATGACTCAAAACCCGGGCAGGGTGCCAGCCCACCACAGGGTAGCGAGTCTTCATTGTTTGATAATTAAACAGAGTTGGCCAGTTCTGAGCGTCAACTGGATGCGTCAAGCGTCAAGACCACAAAACAAGAACATTAGTGAGTCTTCATTGTTTGTTAATTTATTTTTAAAGTTGTTTTTTTTTATTATATTTTTCTCAAACATCCATCCATACATCCATTATCCAACCCGCTATATCCTAACTCAGTGTTTCTCAAACTCAGTCCTGGGGACCCCCGGTGGCTGCAGGTTTTTGTTCCAACCAGATTCCTAATCAGTGACAACATCTGATAACACTAAGCTTATTTAATTAGCTGGTATTTTTTTTTTTCTTTTAATCGACATTCAGAAAAGCATAGCAGCATGATTTTTACATTTATAAGACATTTATAAATATTTCTGCTTTTGCTAGAGGTTTCTTTTGTTGATTTCATTATACTTTGCCCTTTCTCTGTTCAGTTTTTCCCCCTTCATTGTATCTTAATAATGACAACTTAAAGCGAGCAGAGCAGACACCCAGGCAAACATCACTGAATAATCAAAGGCTGCAACTACTTTAGCGTCAGACGCACTAATTAGTAAATAATGGATTAATTAAACAATTAGAACACCTTGAAAAGTAGAATGAAAATCAAGATGAAAATACTGTTAAAAAGAAAAAAATATATTATTCCACCATAACTGCTTGGTACACTTTAATATATTTTTTTTAGGGTTAGGGTTAGGGTTAAGTTTTTAGCAAACTTAGTTTTCTAATTTCTATATTGTTCCCTAAACACAGAACTTGGGAAATATCTGCTCACTCAATTAGCCCAGGAGTTCAATTAAAAACAGAAGCTGGTTGGAACAAAAACCTGCAGCGACAGGGGATCCCCAGGACCGACGTTGAGAACCCCTGTCCTAACAAGAGGGTCACAGGGGTCTGCCAGAGCCAATCCCAGCCAACACAGGGTGCAAGGCAGGAAACAAACCCCGGGCAGGGTGCCAGCCCACCGCAGGGTAGTGAGTCCTCATTGTCAATTAAACAGAGTTGGCCGGTTCCGAGCGTCAACTGGGTGATAACATTCATACAAGACCACAAAACAAGAACCATAGTGAGTCTTCATTGTTTGATAATTTATTTTTAAAGTTGTGTTTTTTTTTTAATTATATTTTTCTCAAACAATTAAAAAAAAAAAAACACTTTATTTTCCTCCCGGGCAATGCCGGGTATTTCAGCTAATGTTTAATAACTACTGTTGTAAATACCGTACATACTCGCATATAAGTCAGGTCTTGAAACCTGAAAAATCGATCATAAAATCAAACCCCGACTTATACTCCTGTTCAAAAATACAACACTTCAATTTTTTTTTTATATCTTCTTGCTTCCTCCAATCATGCATCAGTTTCTTAGACACATCAAATTTTGTTTCAGCAGCGCAGTTACCAATTTCTTTTGCCACTTCAACGACTTTTAATTTTAAACCAGCTTCATATTTTCTTCTGATCGAATGCTCCATCGTAGATAAGGGATGCTCTTACGATGAAAGTGTATGAGGGTGTGAGATACAAAAAACACAAAACTGTGCGAACGTCGCTTCTGAATAGTTCAGGTATTACTGTGTGGTCACGTGGGCACAATACGTAGGTGGGTGTTAGCATATCATAGTCTCTTGGACCAATATTGTGAGTTTTCTGCATTTGACTTATACGACCGACATTATAAAATACCAGAAATTATACGATAAAGTCAACCCCGACTTATCTGCGGGAGAACTTAAACGCGAGTATATAAGGTAATAGTCTTTGCTATGCGGGTGGTATGTCTTCAGTGAAAAAGGGCAGAGATTGTTGAAGTCAGAGATTAGGAGATAATACATAAGTCAGCAATCGAGCAAAGTTTGCAGCCAAAAGTCCACTCTGTCTTTATCCCGAAATCAAAACACGTTGTCAAGGATTAATAAGAAGAGGTCAGGGGACAGGTCGAAAAATAATGATGGTCAAAGCATGTGAACTTGGAGAGAACCGCAGCAAAACAGAGTCCCAGAAATACCTCAAAATGTCCGTTGGGTGGGAACCAACAAACCTCAGGGACTTTTACCCGACTTATACGCAAGTATATACGGTAATCAGTGGTGTGCTGTGAATGAGAGTACCCTGTGAAGGACTGGCACTCCATCTAGGATTGGCTCACGCCTTGCACCTCGTAATGCCTGTGAATTTGACCAGGATTTGGGTCATGTCGTGTTAAATAAACCTTTATGATGATTTTCAGTTGTAGCCTTAATTTACATAATCTTAGTGAGTCAGAGGCTCCCACAAAGGCCAACGTGACATTCCCAGCGACTCGGTCCAAAAGAAATAAGGGAGACAATCACACGACTAGGAAGTCTTCCGGAGCTGTGAGGCATTGTGCCACCTACATGGAGTGACTGGAAATACAACCTGTGCATTATTACTGCACTTCTTAGCAGCGACCACTAGGGGTCGTCCATTTGTACAGAATAGGGACATCTAGACAAACGAGGCTACAGTGAAGAATGAAGGTGAAAATATAAAGAAACAGAGAATGTGGAAAAAAAGAGGAAATGTCAGCCTCTGCTGTTTGAAGATATAAAAACTCACTGAAGCTGTGGCGAGGCATCAGCTGCTTATTTGCTGGATGTGTGTGTGTGTGTGTGTGTGTGTGTGTGTGTGTGCCTTAATGTGGGGCTGAGTATTTGTGTACTTATGTGTGGGCAGTTGTGGCAATGACAATATTTCCAGATTGAGAGGACATAAATAAATCCATGCTAGAAGTGGGTCGCAAAGAGATTTCATCTTAACTTTTAATCCCTCTTCTGCCTGTCATACATTAAACAACGAGTGTGTGTGCTGGCGTGTGCTTATAGAAAGTGCAGTTCATATGAGGGTGTAAAGAGGACCTTAGACATTTAAAAGGAAGGCTAAACAAGAAATGGGATCTTGACTCCTAACCTGAAATGTGACCCCAGGGACTAATACAGCTGAGACCAAAGAGACATATGTCACCCAGGATGGGCTTCTGTGCTGGGACTTCAAGATCAGGCATTGAGAGGGATATACAGTATATTGTAGCAGGCGGTCTTACAGCTTTGGGCAGTAGAGATGACATTCCCTTTTTTTTTTTTTTAGCATTTATTTAATTTATTAAAATCAAATAGCATTCCATACAAGCCAGTCAAAATTTACAAAACTAGGTTTGAATCAAATCAACTCCCACCCGTGAGAAACAGAGCTAGGCCAACAGAGTAAAACATTAATTGTCAGAAAAATATGTAAATAAATAACTAGAATTAAAAAAGGGAAGAGAATCTGCTAACTCGATTTAGGTACTTATTCTAAAATATTATTGACCAGTAACATACACTTTGACTCGAGCATTCCTAGTTTTCATCCCCTTTCTCTGTATTTTATCATTTGTCTGCTCAGAGGTTGATGCGCTTGCCACTTTCTGAGCAGCTCTTCTTTTCTCCACCCTAGTGGCCCACTTCTTCTCTTCTTTTGTTTGCATCTTTTCACGTTAAAACTGATTAAGTTAGTGTTTGTGTTGCAATTACTTAGTACGTTTTCTTTAATTTTTCACTTAAGTCTTCAATCTGCTTCAGGAATGATTTAAGATATGAAAAGGAAGAGGAAGTGACAGTGAAGGTGGTAGGAAATGAGAACGGCGCCAGTACACATGTGCCACATGGTCGCCCTGCTGGTCACTGCTGAGAGTTGATTCTACAATAAAATAAAATAAAAATAAAAAGATGACTAACCTTGGAGGTCAATCGTCACCCCAAAAGCGGACAGTAGACGTCATGTAGTATAAGTGTACCAAATTTCAGGTCCATAGGTCAAACGGTTTTCAAGCTACGGGTGATTTAAAATCCTGGACAGACAAGCGAGGTGCACTGCACGATAACGTGCCGTGAATCCACTTGACTTGAGCATTCCTAGTCTTGATCCTCCTTCTCTGTACGTTTACCATTTGTTTGCTCAGAGGTTGATGCGCTTGCTGCTTCCTGAGCAGCTCATCTTTTCTCCACCCTAGCGGCCCGCTTCTTCTCTTCTTTCGTCAGCATCTTTTCATTTTAAAACTGATGAAGTCAGTGTTTGTGTTGCGATTACTTAGTACGTTTTCTTTAATTTTTCACTTAAGTCTTCAATCTGCCCCAAGAATGATTTAAGATATGAAGAGGTAGGGGAAATGATGGCGAAGGTGGTAGGGGTTGAGAACGGTGCCCGTAAGCACGCGCCACACGGCCGCTGCCGAGAGTTGATTCTACAAACAAATTAAATAAAAATAAAAAGAGGAATAACCTTGGAGGTCGATCATCACCACGAAAGTGGATAGCAGACGTCACGTAGTATATGTGTATCAAATTTCAGGTCAATTGGTCAAATGGTTTGCGAGCTACAGGGGATTTAAAATCCTGGACCGACAAACGAACAGCCATGGTAGCGTATTATATATAAAGATTAGATCCTGCCAGGTTTTAAAAAAGCTTTGTACAGATCCTCTAAGTGAGAATTTGATTTTTTCCAATTTTAGATAATATATGACATCAGTTATCCACTGACTTAACAGAGGTGGGTTAGGATTCTTCCATAAGAGCCAGAGAAGTTTACGTGCCAATAGTAAAATAAATGCAATCACAGTTTGTTTGTCCTTCTCCACTTTAAGTCCACCAAACACAGCTGTTAATGGATTAGGGGTGATTGTGATGCTGAGGCTGTCTGAAAGGCATTTAAAGATTTTGGTCCAGAATGATGTTAATTTGGCACAGGCCCAAAACATGTGACCCAGTGAGGCTGGAGCTCGATTGCAACGTTCGCAAGTTGGATCTTGCCCTGGAAACATTTTGGACAATTTTAAACGAGACAGACAAACTCGATAGATAATTTTAAGTGGAGTGATTGTATGCTTTGCGCATATGGAGCTCGAGTGAATTCTGTGCATTGCTGCCTTAACTGAGACTTTGACTGAGAGATCCTTTTCCTCACCGTACTCTGGGGTCTTTGAAAGGTAGGGACTTTAAAATGTTTTTATATATTACAGAGATGCTGTCTGAGTCCTCAAGACTTATCAATATTTTTTCCAGAATAGTGGTAGGTGGGCGGTGAGGAACATTGGGCAGGTTTTGTTTAACAAAGTTTCTAATTTGGAGGTAGTGAAAGAAATGTGTGGATATGACATTCCTACTCTGACCCCAGGTGTGTGAGAACTGACGGTAAGAATGTCCAACAGAAAGTTTTTGTAATTACTCCCATGAAATAGCCAAAGTGGTGTGAGGCCTTCAAAAAGAAGTTAGCAAGCAGGAAAGAATCCCCACCTGCCTTCTCAGAAAAGATTCAGACAGCCAAAGCTCCCAATCTACTGGGGCACGTTTGTGAAAAACGATCAGTCTTTGTGAATAATGAAAAAGATAGCGCGTAAAAAATGAACGAGTTTCATGAGTGTTTCACGAAGCACTTTGATATCCAACATTTAACAAATGAGCTGAAAGAACGTCTTTGATGGCTCCTCTTAAATGTCCACGTCAGCAAAGCACAGACTCGATATTTCAGTTGTTAAATATTGTCACACCAGATTTGTGCAAGTGTAAAAAAAAATTAATGAAAATACAAAATGAAAACCAGATTAATTTAACCTGCTGTAGGAGGAGAACGGGTGTTGCAGATAAGATGGGGAGATGTACATTACCCAGAAGGCAAGATCCATGCGACGATGCAGATGGATTGACTGGCGGAACAAATAAATAACTTTGTAACCGGCTGGTGTAAGTTAATTGAGGGACCAACAGAACCTGTTAGGAGTCAGGTCAGGTCAGGTTGGGGACCATGCACTGGCATGCCACCACATGACGAAACAGCTCAGGATCCCTGCAGACAGACAAGCCGTCCAATCCTACCCATTTCTAAAATGACCATCTATCTGCCACAGTCAGGTGTTACATGGGTATCCCCTTGGTCTGGTCTAACTGCTCAAGTCCTCAGCAATGAGGATCCTACGAGCTGGATTACCCTCGGGGAATTACATCACATGGCCGTAGTGTCATAATTGACACTCCGCCAAAATGCAGGTAATGTGCCTCATTCGGGACTCCATGACCAACTGGTCACTCAACACAAAGTCAAACCAGCAGCACCCAAGGATTCTCCAATTAGACACAGCACCGAATGAGTCCAGTCTTCATCTCAGGTCACTGGATAGCATCCATGTCTCACAACCATATAGGCAAGACATGAAGCACCAGGACTCTAAGGACTTGGACCTTCACCCTTTTGCAGAGATATCAGGAGCGCCACCACCCCTTTGCAGTGACCTCATGACCACCACCCCCCATACTCTCCCAATCTGTCTACTGACGTAATAGGAAGAGTCACCAGTGACATGAATTTCATTGCCAAGGTAACTAGACCTCTTGGGAGTCGTATAATAATAATAATAATAATAATAATGAGGTCAATGGTGCTATATATATATATATATATATATAATGTAGACTATAAATTTGCATTAAAGGGGCTGTTTGTAGCTTATTATCAATTCAAACACATCACAAATAAATCAGTCACACTCACTGTTTCATCACTCACATCCTTTCAAGTGGGAGGCTGGGTCACCCCTTAGTAACTGCAACAACAATGGCAGCTTTCTATAGAATTGTGCAACTTAACTGGAGACACTGGTCTAAATGGTGTTATTATTATTGTTATTATGTTTATTAGTGTTGCTGTTGTTATTACTTTTTTTTTCCAAATCTGTGTGCTTTTTGTGATCTTTTTAGGGAGACCTCTGTCCGTCTGTGACAGAATTGCAGGCAAAAATCCCAATGAAGAATGAGGTTGAAAATAACAAGTGGGTTGGTTCACTCGTTAGTTTACGACCATGACTTTAGTTATGAGGAGTTTTGGGAAATACTCTCTAATTAGGGAATAATCTTAAGTACATGATAATGAAGGACTTAGCATTATAAAGATTTTGAGAAATGCACCCCTATCTATCTATCTATCTATCTATCTATCTATCTATCTATCTATCTATCTATCGGGACAAAATGTTCTTTAGCTTTAAAAGTCTCAATAAAAGAACACGTTGGAACACAAGAGAGTCCCCAGGGACTACGCTTGGCACCTCTGACATTTCAACACGGGGGGCGGTGGGGCGAGACCAGCTTGAGACTCTGATCCAAACATTCTCGATGATGGGTTATACTTTTCAGTAACGGCTCAGATTCACACCTCACATATTCCTAAGTAACCTTAGCCTGTGAGAAGTAGAATTTCCCAGTAATCCGAAGAAATGCAATCTGGTGACGTCTGAATTCCATTACCAGGGGTATTGATAAAGCTATAGCTGCGTAAAATTGAAGAGGTACTCGCTTTGCCCAGCCTCACGTTACAGAGGCAGATGGCAGGCTCTCTTTGAGGCAGCTAGGCATTACAGGCATTTTCTTCCTAATTTTGCAGCTTGTGTCATGCCACTCTCAGACCTGATTTAGGGGAAGAAAAACTGAAAACACTCTGACAGAATGGATGCTGGTGTAACTGCTTCTCGCTTCAAATTGATTCTGTGAAACTCTGATGTGTCTAAATGGATACCAGCAATATAGACAGGAATTTATTAAGCTAGAGCATTTGACATTTTACAATGGCCAAATCTCTGTACAGAGAAATAAGCTAGTGTTACTAGTGTTAAGTCCTTCACCCCACAGGACATACCGGTTACCCATTGTTGTGTCACCACAATACAAAATTCAACTGGTATGCTTATAATAGACAGACAAAGCTTTTTTCAAGGACTCTGCCTTTTAGTGGATTCGTTATCATGATGCGATGACCAGTTGCTGGGGGAGAGTGGTTTCAGAGGTCACGACCTGTGACTCCCTGGTGTAACAGTTTAAAGGTCGGTATCAATTACATTTTGGTATCCAAGATTACGGATAAACTCCTTCAAATCTTTTTTGCGATTATTTTTAGTCAGCATTTTCTGGTATAAGAACTTTAGCATAATAGGATTTTATGTTTGGTGTTGGCGTGCCTGTTTATATCAACTCGGTTTCAACTGCTTGTATCGTATCATATCTATCTATTGTAGATGCCACAGAGGCTGGACGGGCATCCCAGCCAGAAGAAGGGATGGTTCCTTACCTGGAAGGGAGGCTCCTAACAGGCAAATGGGCTTCCCAGCTGGGTAGGAGAAAGAGATCAGACCCAGAAGGAAGGACCGAGAGAGATGGACGTACAGCCCACTGAAAAGGAAAGATGTCGCTGGGGGCTTTTTTTTCTCCCCCAGCACACTAGATGACAGGTGCCATGGATATCCGCTGGTACCGGAAGTACCCCCGGGTCTGTAATAAAAGGGACTGCACTCCCTTATCCAGGCGAGTGAGACCTGGGAGATAGAGAGGCAACACTTGACTGGAGGAGGGTAGTGCGGCGGTGAGAGAAATTATAGTAAGGAAAAAAAAACCTGTGCGTTGTGGTTTGTGTAACTTATAAAGGAGTGTTTTGTAATAAACCAACCTTTATTTGAACCTGGGACTCTTTGTGTGTTCGTGTTTGGGGGTTTGGGGCTCACTGATGCCCCAGTATCCTTCACACTATCTATCTATCTATCTATCTATCTATCTGCCTATCTATCATAAAGTGTCTTTCATGTCTATCTATCTATCTATTTATCTATCATATAGTGCCTTTCCTATCTATCTATCTATCTATCATATAGTGCCTTTTATATCTATCTATCTATCTATCACATAGTGCCTTTCATATCTATCTATCTATCTATCTATTTATCAATCAAATGGTGCCTTTCCTATCTATCTATCATATAGTGCCTTTCCTATCTATCTATCTATCTGTCTATCATATAGTGCCTTTTATATCTATCTATCTATCACATAGTGCCTTTCCTATCTATCTATCTATCTGTCTATCATATAGTGCCTTTCCTATCTATCTATCTATCTGTCTATCATATAGTGCCTTTTATATCTATCTATCTATCACATAGTGCCTTTCATATCTATCTATCTATCTATCTATCTATTTATCAATCAAATGGTGCCTTTCCTATCTATCTATCATATAGTGCCTTTCCTATCTATCTATCTATCTATCTATCTATCTATCTATCATATAGTGCCTTTCCTATCTATCTATCTATCTATCATATAGTGCCTTTTCTATCTATCTATCTATCTGTCTATCTATTTATCATATAGTGCCTTTCATATCTATCTATTTATCAATCATATAGTGCCTTTCCTATCTATCTATCTATTTATCATATAGTGCCTTTCCTATCTATCTATCTATCATATGGTTACTTTTATATCTATCTATCTATCTATCTATCTATCTGTCTATTTATCATATAGTGCCTTTCATATCTATCTATCTGTCTATTATATAGTGACTTTCCTATCTATCTATCTATCATATAGTGCCTTTCATATCTATCTATTTATCATATAGTGCCTTTCATATCTATCTATCTGTCTATCTATCATATAGTGTCTTTCATGTCTCTCTATCTGTCTATTATATAGTGACTTTCCTATCTATCTATCTATCTATCTATCTATCTATCTATCTATCTATCTA
>JANRMT010062816.1:7590471-7651133 GCA_026402145.1 Polypterus bichir lapradei | reverse complement strand
CTATCTATCTATCTATCTATCTATCTATCTATCTATCTATCTATCTATCCTGTAACACTTTGTTCCTAAATGGTGCACAGACTAATGTGGACTCGGCTCTGTTGACCTCTTTTGTAAGTTGTTGTGGATAGAAGTGTCTACTAACTGGGTACATACAAATAGAAATGTACATTTCCACCATTTCTATTTATATACGGTGAGACCTGTAGGTTAAGAGACTGGAATTTAATGCAGGTGACTGTCAGTTCACTCTCTGTGTGTCACTGAGTAAGCTGTGTCACCTGCCTCGGCTCCAATTGTGTTTTTGGATTGTCACAGTTCATTGGCCCAGGCTCCAATTGTATTATTAAAAGCTATTTCTCCTCTGCCTATAAATGCACACAGACATACTGTATATGGATCTCTAGATATGTGTATATGTCACAGGGATCCTGGTAACTGCAGTTTTTTTGCTCCCATCAGTCACTCATTTTTCCCTCTAATTGAGCTCATTGAATTAGCTGGTATTTGTTTTTTCTTCTTGTATTTTGCAATTAGAAAACAGCAGTTATGTAAGATTAGGCTCAAAAGAATTCTTCATATTTTTACCATACTTTTAAGCTGTTCACATTCCTTTGTCATTGTCCTATTAATTCACCTTTTTCCATGGAGTCTGCTCCCTTAATTGTAGCCTAATAATGACAATTAATGACTAGCGGAGTAGACGACACTGAATGATGAAGAGATGTTACAGAATGAAAATCAGAGGTAACATTAAAGGTCATGAGATTGTGAATGTTTTGGTTAAACAGCAAAATCTGAAGTTATTAAGAACATAGTTTTATAACCAGGATATTCTAACCAAATTAGTGCAAAAATAATATTCAATTAAGTCAGACAGGACGTTTGCTGGTGTCTTATATAATGTGGCTGCACAGGTTCAACGAGTATCATAGCAATCAAACACACAAAATGGCAGTAGGGGCATCGCAGTTAAGGCTTTGGACATCAAACTGTGAGGTTTTGGGTTCAAATCCCACTACTGACACCACGTGACCATGAGCAGATCACCTCACATGCTTGTGCTCTAAATGGAAAAAAATTAAAAGAAATGTAACTGATTTTGTATTTCAGATGTAGTAAGTCACCTTAGATACGGGTGTCAACTAAATAATAAATAAGTGCAAATAAAATGGTAGGAGCTTTGAAAAGCAGAAACAGAAAATGGTGACATTCAAAGAAACCGAAAGAAAAAAATTGAGAGCACCCAAGGAAAATGTTCTCTTACAAAATGGCACTAATAAAGATGTCACCATCATAATGGTGCTATTTGTTATTTATTTTCTATGGAAAAAAATGTGGAACATTATGTGCATGATTCTGACTATGTGAACAGTGGCGTAGCTAGGGGGGGCAAGGGGGGACATCTCTCCCCAGGTGCAGCATCCAGGGGGTGCCAAATTGATGTTACGAAATTTTAGAATAAAATGTTTTCCATCCTTAAATACACTAAAAAGTAAATGAAAAATATTTGCATACTCAGTCCATCACTCCACCTTTTTCCTATGTTTTTTGTCTCTTTCTGATTTCGAAGCACGTATTAGTTCAAGGTACCCAACAGACAATAATTTATTCCCTCCACTACTCTAACATGCTTGACTCCCACCCAGAAACATTTCTGACATTAAATAGGTCGCGCGACTGACGTGAGGCATTAGTGTATCATTGTCTAAGTTGTTGCAAATGCAAATTTCTGTGTGCCAAGTGATTTGTGTTTATGCGTTTGATAGAAAATTGATTGGGCTGTGGTGAAGTACTCTAGTAGATGGCTGCAAAAGTCGAGACGTTTCCCCATCATATTTTCGTACGAATAAATTGTAAGTAATGCAGTTTTTATAAATATATAATTATTTTGCTTTATAATTTGCTATATACTTTCTTTAAAATCATTCTTAAATGCGGAAACAAGATGTTTTCTTACAAAAACTAATGACGGATTTAGATTTTAAAGAACACGAGGCGGCGTTATCATTTTCGGAGACTTATATGAAATTTTTTTTCTTAAAATACTATTATTTTAAATACATTTTTAAAAATTTTCTTTCACTTCCCCATTGCATTTTGGCAAACCGGAGGGGGCGCGAAATTTTCAGTTGTCCCCGGGCGCTGAAAACTCTAGCTACGCCTCTGTCTGTGAACATTAAGTTTCAAAAAAATTAGCAGAGTTATTGATCCACTAAGGCAGCGGATAATCTCTAAATATTTAAAATCTAACATCTGTCTGCCTGTCTGCATGTCTGTCCACTTTTCACGACAGAACTACTTAATGGATTTAGATTGGGTTTTATTAGATAATATGCTAGAACATTCCGGTTGATTTGGCAACTTCTCTCATTGCGCTAAGTATCATAGTTCGCTTGCGGGAGTGATTTATTCACGCTAATCCGACAGAGAGGCTGCGGGTCGAGGGGAGGGGGAACAGTGACATCATGAGTAGAGAGCTGGGCAGAGCCCTCCTCATTCATGTGCCAGCCTAAATCCAAATCGCTCTACCTCTGGCCACGTTTTGGAGTGGACCTTACCTCCACTTAGCTAGCAAACGGGAGAACTACTTAACGGATTAAGATCGGGTTTTTTATCTATAATTTGCTAGAACATTCCAGTTGATTTTGTGACTTCTCTCATTGAACGACGTATCATAGATAGCTTGCAGGAGTGATTTATTCATACTAATGTGAGACAGAGGCTGCGGTCCAGATCGCTCTACCTATGGCCACGTTTTGGAGTGGACCTTACCTTCACTTAGCTAGTGAACTATAGAACTACTTAATGGATTTAGATTCGTTTTTTTTTCTATAATTTGCTTGAACATTCCGGTTGATTTTGCGACTTCTCTCATCGCAATAAGTATCATAATTCGGTTGCAGGATCAATATATTTGCGCTAATCCGAGAGAGAGGTTGCGGTCGAGGGGAGGAGGAAGCGTGACATCAGGAGTGGGGAGCCGGGCAGGGCCCTCCTCAATCACATGCCAGCCTAAATCCAAATCGCTCTACCTATGGCCACGTTTTGGAGCGGACCTTACTTTCACTTAGCTAGCGAACGAGAGAACTACTTAATGGATTTAGACTGGGTTTTTTATCTATAATTTGCTAGAACATTCCAGTTGATTTTGTGACTTCTCTCATTGAACGACATATCATAGATAGCTTGCAGGAGTGATTTATTCGTGCTAATGCGAGACAGAGGCTGCGGTCCAAATCGCTCTACCTATAGCCACGTTTTGGAGTGGACCTTACCTTCACTTAGCTAGTGAACTATAGAACTACTTAATGGATTTAGACTGGGTTTTTTATCTATAATTTGCTAGAACATTCCGGTTGATTTTGTGACTTCTCTCATTCTTCTCTCATTGAATGACGTATCATAGATAGCTTGCAGGAGTGATTTATTCATGCTAATGCGAGACAGAGGCTGCGGTCGAGGGGAGAAGGAAGCGTGACATCAGGGCCTACCCCACTCACGTGCCAGCCTAAGTCCAATGCTCCACTCACATACACACACACCTTTCATAGTGAGAACTGAGGAACATCCATCCATCATCCAACCCGCTGAATCCAAACACAGGGTCACGGGGGTCTGCTGGAGCCAATCCCAGCCAACACAGGGCACAAGGCAGGAACCAATCCCGGGCAGGGTGCCAACCCACCGCAGGACACACACACACACCAAGCACACACTAGGGCCAATTTAGAATCGCCAACCCACCTCACCTGCATGTCTTTGGACTGTGGGAGGAAACCCATGCAGACACGGGGAGAACATGCAAACTCCACGCAGGGAGGACCCGGGAAGCGAACCCGGGTCTCCTAACTGCGAGGCAGCAGCACTACCACTGCGCCACCATGCCGCCCACTGAGGAACATGCAAGGGCCAAATAAATTTAAACATGCATGTATGCGCCATCTAGTGGCAGCTCCATACACACACACATATATGTGTAGTAGTGAGAACTGAGGTGCATGCAGGTGCTGAAAAAAATTAAAAGTGCTTGCATGTGCCAACTACTGGCTGTGGTTGAGTGTGAGCTGAGCAGACTGCTCCACACACACACACGTCCTTCATGGTGAGAACTGAGCTACATGCAAGCTGCAAAAAAATTTAAATGTGCATGCATGCGCCATCTAGTGGCAGCTCCATACACACACACATATATCTGTAGTAGTGAGAACTGAGGTGCATGCAAGCGCCAAAAAAATTAAAATGTGCATGAATGTGCCATCTGGTGGCAGCTCCATACACACACACACACACACACACACACACACACACATATCTGTAGTAGTCAGAACTGAGGTGCATGCAAGTGCTGAAAAAATTTTAAAGTGCATGCATACGCCACCTAGTAGTTGTGGTTGAGCGTGAATAGGGCAGACTGTTCCACATACACACACCCATATGCACACACACACACACATCTTTCATAGTAAAAACTGAGGTACACACTACAAAAATTTAAAAGTGCATGCATGTGCCACTTAGTGGTTGTAGTTGAGTGTGTGCAGAGCAGACTGTTCCATACACACACACACACTCACGTCTTTCGTAGTGAGAACTGAGGTACATGAGGTACACAATAAAAAAATGTAAAAGTGCATGCATGCGCCACCTAGTGGTTGTGGTTGAGCATAAGCAGTGCATACTGCTCCATACACACACACACACACACACACACACACACACAGAGGGGTCTTTCGTTTATAAATGTTTAATGATGTGATGTTATCAGCTCAGCACACTACAGCTCAACAGATCACACTGGCCACCACAGTTATAGAACGTGTAAAGGATGTCACTGCATCACATTAAACTTATTAGTTGTTCCCTGATGAAGGTCCATTTATAATATTCCCATATTTCCTTTTTTATTCAGTTTTTGCTAGCCTAAACTTTAAATTTGAACCTCTGGCAGTTTACTGCTTACCTTTTCACCATTTTAGGTCATTCATTGCATTTCAACTGATTAAATTTGAAGAAAAACCGAGACGTTCTAAAACTTTTAGCCACTAGTGTGTCCACCACAGAGTTCCAGAAGATGTGAAGGATGTCACTCCCCACATTCAAGGGCTGCAGTTTCCTAATTTAACATAACCTGCTCTGGCCTTTCTTATATAGCAGCACGCTACTTTACACATGATCACAAGCTTTAAATGAAATAGAACAACACAACACTTTTTATTAGTTTCTTAGCAGTAAGACCCTCACATCAGAACTATTGGCACACACTGGTTGGCATAAAGAAAGCTGAACCCCTCTCTGTTCAAAAAAGTATTTCAGTGAAGGGCAGGTATCACTCCCCCGATTAAGTAACTGGTTTGAATAAAAGCAAGTAGTCAGAGGGATGCTTTGGGGAGCTAATCCTGCTGTTCTGTTGCTTTTGAAATGACCAGTTAATAACCAATCTGACCAGCAAAATAAACAAAAACCAATAAAAGACAGAAGACATCACAACCTCGGAGGACTGGCATTCTGACATGTGGATCATCTGAGATTTCTCTGGCAGGGAAAGTGACGCAAA
Source organism: Polypterus bichir lapradei (assembly GCA_026402145.1). Lineage (NCBI taxonomy): Eukaryota > Metazoa > Chordata > Cladistia > Polypteriformes > Polypteridae > Polypterus > Polypterus bichir. The sequence goes on along the minus strand of JANRMT010062816.1, from coordinate 7,645,576 downwards.
ACTGTGCCTCACATATTTGCCTCAGTGCTGCAAATCCTTAATATAAGGAGTCTCTGGGAAGCTTCCAGTAGCTGAACATATGGATGTCATCTTAATGAAGTCGTTTCACTCGGGGTGAAGCTGTGTGATCCCAACTCTTCTGTTGACCTCTGCTTATTAAAGTTCATAAAGACGATTAGTATTACACCACATCACAAGACCGTGGAGTCTGACAACAAGTGCAAGGAATAAAATATGGAAAAGGACTGGCCTGCTGGGTAAGACTGTCACCCAAGGGTTTTCTATTTTAGGGTGGGATTCCATTTTTTTTATAGTGAGCATCTCTAAGTCATATGGTGCCTTTAGCATCTGTCCATCTATTATACAATGTCTTTCATATAATATATTTGACATCTATCTATTTATTATATTGTGTTTTTTAAATGAAAAAAGCCACATTACCTACATTGTTAGGCAGCGTCAGTTACAGCAACTACGGCCATGTGGCACGATTCCCCAAGGGTGATCTGACTCACAGGATCCTCACTGTTGAGGACTCAAGTGGCTGGACCAGGCCAAGGGGATGCCCACGTAACACCTGGCTGCGGCAGATAGAGGGTCATTTCTGGAGGATGGGATTGGATCGGGTGTCTGCCTGAGGGGTTGCCAACCTGGATCCTGACCTGTTTTTGAAATAGTGCCTTTCCTTTCTATCTATCTATTATATAGTGCCTTACCTTTCTATCTCTATTTATCTATCTATTATATAGTGCCTTTCAATTTTACCTATTAATTATATAGTTCATTTTCTATCTACTCAATCTACTATCAAGTGTCTTTCATTTCTTCCTACTTATTATAAAGTGCATTTAATATCTAATAATAATAATAATATTTTATTTATATAGCACATTTCCCATACTACTCATCTATCATTCTGTTCTTTATTGTCTTTCAGTTCTACCTAATAATTATACACTGTGTTTTATATCTATCCATCTATCATTTCATTCTTTAGGGTCTTTCATTACTACTTATTAATTATTTAGTGCATTTTCTATCAATCAATCTATCTATCTATTATATAGTGCCTACCCTATCTATCTATCTATCTATCTATCTATCTATCTATCTATCTATCTATCTGTCTGTCTGTAAACTAAAGCCTTACGTATCCATCATACAGTGCCTTACATATCCTTACAATATATAGTGCCTTTCATATCTATCTATCATATAGTGCCTTCCTTATGTATCTATTGTAAGTGCCATGAACGACAGATGGATATGCCAGCTTGACAAAAAAATTACTTCTTGCCTGGCTTTAGTGTATATAAAGGAAGGACCAGCAGAAGCCAGAGACCAGGAGCAGCTCCATCCCTCATATGACAGGTGGCAGTGGTCCTTCCGGGGTGTCCCAGTTTGGACACCTGCAGTGGCACATGGAAGTTGGAGTCCAGAACTGCAGCCCTGTCAGGGTCCCTGGGTGCCACTAGAGAGTGCTGTTGGGGCACGGCTTCCAACACTTAACAGGAGGAGCGGAAGGAGAAGAAAAGAGAATATTTATTTGTGCATATGTTCCATTAAAGACCAGCTTAGAAATGTTAAGAAAGAAAGAAAAAGACAGTGGTGAAAGAGGAGAGAGAGAGAGAAGGAACGTGTCAGTGCGGGGAAGAGGAGGCAGCCAGCCAGGAGGGGAACCCTTGGGGGGTGAAGCGTAGGGTTGACGCTCAGGGGCTGAAGAAGTCTGCTCCTGCTCCCACTGAACATTTTTATGGAGTAGCTGGAGTGACCCCAGTGCTCGTACGGGGTTCCCACATAAGGCCGAGGAGTGGCAGTGGGAGACGCAGAAGCGAGGCTCGATGCTGCATCCTACTGGAGGCCTGTGGGACAGCAGGGACCCGAGCCTGTGACTAAGGTTGGCTGGCTGTGCCTGCTGCTGCTGCAGGATCCTACGTGGGGTAAGCAGAGGAGACATTGATTTTAGAAGAATGAACTGAGACTCATGAGATTATAAACAACCGTTTCTGCCTGTGGTTTTTAACCTTGTTTTTATGGAGTATATTTCTTTATTGGATATTTTAAGCTCCACGTATGTATTATTTATTTATGGACTATTTCTTTAATGGATGTTGCACTGCTGATTTTTTTAATGAAAACACTGAACACCTGTGCACCTACCCCTTGCTGCTAGGCGTGTGTCCTCATTTGCCTGGCTCATCTCTGCCTACGATTATAAACGTTTTTGAGTTGGAAAGGTTCTAGGAAGCCACCAGGCCAGTCAACGCAGACCGCCACAGTTGGACAACCAGGTCTCAGATTGACTGGACTGGACTGGACTGAGCTACTATTGTCCTCCCCTTCACCGTTGGCGACATTTTGTGGATGGTTTGAAGCTGTTTGTGCATAGGTGCTACATAGTAATATAATACAGTTGAACTTCTAGAGCAGGGGTGTTCATCTCCAGTCCTGTTGGGCCACAGTGGCTGCAGGTTTTCATTCTAACCAACTTCTTAATTAGTGAGCCGTTTTTGCTGCTGATTCACTTGTTTTGCCTTATTGACGTGACTCAGACCCCTTAGTTGTTTCTTTCACCTTAATGAGCAGCCAAACAATAATGAGACACAAAACAAGCCGCCACATGACCAGCTCACCAGAAAAAAAAAGAAAGGTGAAGGTCTCGGTCATGTCGGTCTGCTCAGGTCACCAAAACATCTCAATGGTGGTCTTAGAAAAAACAGAAAATCAACAGTCTGCTCTGGCAGAATGAGAGCAGCGACAAGTCCTGATATTCACTAACGGCTTTAATTAACAGCAAGAATTGGCTTTCATTACGTAACTGGTTGGAGTGAAACTGGCTGGAGTTTGTCGTTCCAGTTTAGCTGGTCATCTGTTGGCTCGTCTCACGTCTCATTTCTGTTTGGCTGCCATTTAATGAAGAAAGGAATCAATTCAGAGGACTGAATCCTCAAAAACAGGGCTATGAAAATGTAGGGAAAAGGAGTCCATTAGGAGTGAAAACTGCTCACTGATTAGGAAAAGGGTTGGAATGAAAACCTGTAGCCACTGCGGCCCACCAGTACCGGAGTTGGACACCCCTGTTCTAGAGGAACTAAAAGAGGCAACTATTTAGAGAACATAAGAAGTATTAACATCACCTTATCTTTACCCAGGGTTATATTTGCAATTTATTTTAGAATTGGGTGTCTATGATTTTCACTGGTACTTTAGTAACTACCCATGTAATTGGGACATTGTGAGCAAACGACTGGACATATGGATCGGGCGACACAAGTGAGATCTTTTCATGGACCTTTCTGTATCGTTTGATGTTGTCCAAGGTCGATCCCCATAGACTTCTGTTCTCTCCGTTCCGGCATGAAAACATAATAATAATAATAATAATAATAATAATAATAATAATAATAATAAATTTTATTTATATTGCACTTCATATTTTAGCAATCTCAAAGTACTACAGAGTAAAAATAAAAATAATAAAACAAGAAAATCTATTTATACTTTAACAAAATATCTTTCTAAAAAGGTGAGTTTTTAGATTCCGTTTAAAAACATCAGTCGACCGTGGGGCTCTCAGGTAGTCAGGGAGGGCGTTCCACAGTCTCGGCGCCACAGATGAAAAAGCCCTATCACCCATACTGGGAAGCTTGGTTCTAGGGACTTGGAGAGTGTTAGTGTGTACAGAGCGGAGGGTGCGTGAGGAGGTATGAGGGGTAAGGAGTTCCTGTAAGTAAAGGGGGGCATGTCCATAAATGCACTGACGGGTGAGGAGAACGACCTTGTACTCAATTGTGAGTGGGACAGGGAGCCAGTGAAGGGTTTTCAGGATTGGGGTGATATGGTCATGTTTTCGCACCCTCATCAGGATCCTAGCAGCGCAATTTTAAATATACTGGAGTCTCTGAATACTCTTGCCAGGAATCCCGATGAAGAGCGCATTACAGTAATCCAGCCTGGAGGAGACAAAGGCATGGACGAGCTTCTCTGCATCTTCCAGGGTGGGAGTTGGGCGGAGTTTAGTGATGTTCTTGAGGTGGTAGAAAGAAGACTTGCAGAGGTGTTTGATGTGAGTGTCAAAGGTGAGTTGAGGGTCCATTTTAACACCCATATTGGTGACAGATGTGGAAAGGGGAATGTTTTGACCAGCGAAAGTGATACTCGTGATGGTAGAAGAGCGGAGATGGTGTGATGTGCCAGCTAAGATGGCTTCTGTTTTGGATCTGTTTAACTGAAGAAAATTGAGCCTCATCCATGCCTCTATCTCCTCCAGCAGGTATGTGGTGTTATGGGTCCACAGCTCGCTGGGTAAAGGCCATTTAAATAAATCACCGCGCTCGCGGTTTCGTGAGGGGGCGTAGTGGTTGTAGCAAGTCGCGGGGCGATCTGCGGTGTGGCCGTTTCTCACCGAGTGCACAGGTGAGGAACTGCCCACATCCGTGATTGCTCCCGTGGCTAATATGCTGCAGCTGCTATGGCCCCTCGCTGTTTAAAAGAAGCGCGAGTCGGTTGGGAGACAGATCAGAAAAAGGAGAGATCGACGAAAAACGAAAAGAGGACGGAGGTTACAGGGAGCAAGAGAGGTAGCAGAGACACGCGGGAGTGTGTGGTGAGCGAGCGAACGAGCGCTCGTGGGCAGCTGCGAGGAAGCTGGGTGTTGGGCCTACACCCAGACGTTTGAGTTGATGTTGCTCCCGCTGAGTGAGCAGGTAGCGGGAGTGACCAGGGGATGGCGACGAGCCGCAGAAGGCCGGAAAGGCAGCGGAAGTCGGGAGGCTTGGTGGTGGAGTCCCCAACTTGAGCGACCTGGCCGTTGGTGTAAGCCAAGTCTCGGGGACTGGGATGAGTGCCAGACCGAAGCCAGGGATCAGAAGGTCTCCAGTCTCGTGTGAGTGAAGGGAAAAGGGCAGCTGCAGAGAGAGAGTGACTCCCCTGTTGCGAAGCCTGGACAGGGAGAAGCAGGGGGAGTCACAAGTTAAAAGAAGCACCGAGCTTGTTGTTGGATTTTAAAGGTTGTTCCTGTTTGGACGTTTTAACCTCGTTTTTAAAGGATTGTTTTTTCTATTTATTGATTTTAACCTCCACGTTTTTCTTTTATTGGATTATTTATTTGGACATTGAATCACTGCACTTTATGAACACTTTGTTTTTGATGGACTGTTTTTAATAAAAGCACTATGCACCATTTTTGAACCATCCCCTTGCTCAAATGTCGTCTCACTGTCTAGCTCACCGGTGACATCACCGACGGTGTTGGGTTCAAGGGCTTCCAAATATCAGATGGGAGCGTGGAGCCGAACCCGCATCGTCACAAGGTAGTCAATGTAGATATTGGCAGAGGAGCAGTAGAGGAGGTGGGGGTAGTCCTAAGATAAAGCTGAGTGTCATCGGCATAACAATGGAAAGACAGACCATGTCTGCTAATGACACTTCCAAGGGGGAGCATGTAGATGGTGAAAAGGATGGGGCCTAGCACAGAGCCCTGTGGAACACCACAGGTAACATTATGGGTGCACTGCCAAGAGCGACATACTCAGTTCTACCGGTCAAATAAGATGTAAACCAATTTTGAACATTTCCTGAAAGTCCAATGGTGTATTGCAGACGGTGAAGAAGAATATTATGATCAATTGTATCAAAGGCAGCTGTCAGGTCAAGGAGAATGAGTAAAGAAGGAGAACCAGTATCTGCTGACATCAGAAGGTTCGGTGCTATGGCCAGGGTGAAGACCAGACTGAAACTTTTCAAACAGGTTATTCAGTTTGAGATGATCATGAAGTTGTACTGCAACTATTTTTTCCAGAACTTTAGAGAGAAATGGAAGACTAGAGATGGGTCTATAGTTAGACAGAACTTCAGAAAACATGATATTAAAGGTCTTTTGGCCATCGTTCAAACTTCATGAGGTAAGCATCATATAAAAAGTATCATTTCTGGGTGGGATATTCCTTTAACTGTAACTCCGATTGGCATTGGGTTGGATGTAAAAGAGTCCCAAAAGTCCAATGTCTGCCATTCTTCCGTAAATCTATTGATAAATCCTGTATCTACGAACCCTCTTCAGATCCTGTTAATCACTTCCACCCACAACAGGTATGACAGAATGGGATCTGATTTATTACAATTTTATTAATTAAAAAGAATTTTTCAAAATGCCCAAGTAAGGATATTCCCAAGTTGTGAATTTATTTCACCTTGTTGGGCTTGATGCCTACTTTGATATACGATTGCGTTTACATGCATGGCATCAATCACAGGCAGTTTTTTCCTTTTTCTTTTTTTGTCGCTCCATGATCTACAATTCACAGCAGGGAGAATTTCCTCGCACAAAAATAAATAAGAGGCGCCTCAGCTTGACATGAAATTGACATTGCGACTTCCGTCAAATAAAACGCTATGAACAGCAAATGACTACATTTTCTTTTCCGCAGTGTGCGTACCATCTGGCTCCTGTGTCACATCATAAATGACTACTCTGAGAGACATGTTCTGCCATCATCTGCAGTTTCCAGCTACAAGACACAGAATTCGAATTGGCAGGGGGCACTCTGTGCAATCAGAAAATGGAGATCACGGACTCCAAGGCCCTTTTGTGATGTGGAAAATCACTGGTTTGTTTTGACAGGGACTGGCAACTGGTGCTTTACCACACATTCTGTTATGATGGGCACCTTCCCTTTAGGCTATGGAGGTGACTTCAGAAGACCACGGCCAACACAAAGGTAAGGAAAAGAGAAGTTCTTCAGCTGGGCAGCAGGGTGGCACAGTAGTTAGGTGGAGACAGCTGTTTGTTGGTGCAGTGAGAATTGTCTTATCAAAACCAAACTGCTGATTGACTTTCAGCATATTAAAGAGCGTTTACACCCGGTCACCATTCAGGGGCAGATGTGGAGGTGGTTCAACGCTACCAGTAGTAGGGGGTCCACGTCAATGACAAGCTGGACTGGTCTAGCAACAGCAAAGGTATATAAGAAAGGGTACAGCAGACTCCTTTATCTGAGGAGATTGTGCTGTGAGTAGTGACTTCCCTCATGTATTTTATAAGCGGTGGTATGATGGGCTGAGAACGTCACATTTAAGAGACTCCCACCAAACCAGCAGGCTCAGTTACGAGATGCACTTTGGACCCCCAGGAGGTCGTAGTGGAGGAAAGAATGGAAAAAAAAAACAAAAAAAAAACGAGTGCCATTATGAACAATGAGGCACGTCATCTCTCTGACACACCGGCAATGAGGACTTTCACCCCACAAACTATTCAGCAGAAGGGGGTCAAGAAACACCACGGGGGGCAACGCGCCTTAATAAACGCCTCACTGGGACTGCTGCCTTATCTGTAACCAAGTCACAAGTTTTCTTCTTTGTAATTCTTGTTTGTATTTGATGAGGGTTACTGCTGTCGATGTTTGTTATAGTATTTCTATATTTCTGGAACTTCTATAGAAGCTAAATTACTCCTGCTACTATCTGTTATACAATAGCTTTCATTTGTATTTATTAATGATATGGTGCCTTTTCAATCTGCCTACTTGGCCTATCAATCTATTATATAACTCCTTTCATGTCTACCTATTAATACTATAGCGCCTTTTCTATCTAGCTCTCCATCTATCTAGCTATTAAATAGTGCCAGTAATATCACCCTGCTGATTATATACAGTAGGGCCTCTTCTATCTACTCAATCAATTACCAAGTGCCTTTCATTTCTATCTATTAATTATATAGTGCCTTTATTATCTACCACCTATGATGCAATTCTTTAGTGTCTTTCATTCATTTGTATTAATTATATAATGCTTTTTCTATTTATCCATCTATTCTATTATATAGCGCCTTTCATCCATACCTATTAATGATATAGCATATTTTCTATCTATCTATCTGATAGTGCCTTTCTTATATTTCTATGTGTTTTATAGTGCCTTTTCTATCTATCTATCTATCTATCTATCTATCTATCTATCTATCTGCTACATAGTTCATTTTATACCTATGTACCTATCTATTTTATAGCACCTTTTCTATTTTATTATCAAATATGTTGTGTCTTTCATTTTTATTATTACTTATTTTATCGTCTATCTAGCTATCTGCTATATAGTGCCTTTCATGTAGTTTAATCTACCTATTACACAACACCTTTACTGCCTACCTATCTGTCTATCATGTAGGACATTTCATGTCTACCTGTTAATAATATAATGCATTTTCTATCCATTTCTCTATTTATCTATTATATAGTGCCTTTCAATTTTACCTATTAATTATATAGTTCATTTTCTATCTACTCAATCTACTATCAAGTGCCTTTCATTTCTTTCTACTTATTATATAGTGCATTTAATATCTAATAATAATAATAATAATAATAATAATAATAATAATATATTTTATTTATTTAGCACATTTCCCATGCTACTCATCTATCATTCTGTTCTTTATTGTCTTTCAGTTCTACCTATTAATTATATAGTGTGTTTCATATATATCTATCTATCATTTCATTCTTTAGGGTCTTTTATTACTACTTATTAATTATTTAGTGCATTTTCTATCTATCTATCATATAGTGCCTTTCATATATATTTATCTATCTCTTATATAGCACCTTTATCTATCTCTTATATAGCATCTATACTGTATATAGATATACCTTTTATATAGTGCCTTTTCTGTCTGTCTATTTATTATATAGTGCATTTCATTTCCATCTATTAATTACGTATATAACACCTTTGGATCTAGCCTTGCCAGTGACATGCCGCCTGATCATGCCAGTGCTGTATGAATGTGTTCAGGTACAAAGAGTTCAGCTTCAGTCTCACAGCTTTTTTATATTCTTACTTATTCTTATTTGTTTTTTTTTCTTTTGTTGTATCTTTCTCTTTGTCATTGTGTAAAGCACTTTGAGTTACATTCTTTGTATGAAAAGTGTGCCATATAAAGAAGCACCTCTGGGGGTCTTTTCTGCCCACCATTATCAGGCAATTCAATGCTTCCTCCTGATGTATGTGTTAAGCTTATTTTGATTGATTGATTGGTTGATTAATTGATTGGCGGTATTATCTGTTCTGTGAGTCTGTATTCTTTTTTTTTATTTTTCTGCTTTGTATGCATTTGAATTTCCCCACTGGATTAATAAAGTTTATTTAATCTGATCTACCATGACCCTCGAGGCAGTCCTTTGTGATGTGACTAAGTACAGACACTACCTTCACAGATATCTTTTAAACTGTAACATGGCTGGCACGAGTTCCATCGTATGCCTAGTAACCACAGCATCATAGCAACCAATCGAATCGAATAAATAATTGTTACTGTTGTTGTTGTTGTTGTTTTGTTTTGTTTTTCCCAGCCTGTTGCGGGACGTAAAGCACGAGACATCATACAGATGGGTTTATCCTCTGTTTGTGAAATCCAAAGCACCCGCGTTCCTCTGCTGTAATGGTGCGCACCACCCAGCCCCAAAGCCACTGGCTGTTTGAAGCCTACCCAGGTGCTTTTTCCAGGTGTTTTTATTTGCCTCTCAGATATCAAAGACTCACATTTGACTAGATGTTCCTAACTGACCAAGTCAAGTGAGTGTCGGAACAGGTGTGTGTGTGTGTGTGTGTGCGAGTCCTCTGCTAGACCGACGCCCTGGCCAATGTAGGCTCGGTGTGTCTGATACGGCCGACGTTGGCTTCAGTCCTATAATCCTAAGGTCCATTAGGCAGGTCTGAGAATGGAGGGACGGATGGATGGTTTCTTTATTGTTAAACCTTTTAGAGATTGTAATATATAATGTGCTTGATATTGCTGTAAAAGTAAAATGATAAATTCAGAAGAAAAAGACAGCGCGTAACAATCAATGGAAATTCAAACGTCAGATGACCGACATACATACATACATTTTCTTGTTTTCAGATTTAACGCTGGTGGTACGTCCATGTAAAAAATGACTTGCCATCAGTGACCATTTAAGAGTCATGAATAACAAATGAGTTTTCGGACGAGCATCACTGACCATTAGAGATAATTACACGGTTCGCTGCTGGAGTGCGTCCGACTACTTAATAGCGCAAACTGCCGCAAGCGTGTTTCTGTCAATATGAAATATTTACACCGAGTGCTACATGTGTGTTTCATCCTGTGACAAGCATACGAAATGGAACGAGTGCATGTTTATAGATTGTACCACAGACATGTGTCAGGCTTCTTGAAAGAGTGGAAAAACAAGGCTTGGCTGGTACAAAAGTGCCATGTCTAACGTACAGGAAGCTGCTACCTGCCTGCCTCAAAAGTGCGTCCGTCATTTGAAAGTAAGTACATTGATTTGATAAAAAAACAAATCTGGGAATGTTACTATATAAACTGCCACACTAAATATACCCGAGTGCAGAATGTATTTCCTTAGTTGTATTTTAAAACCTGTACGGGACGAGTGTCTTTCTTTTACTGAAATATGGGAACAGTTTTCCTAAATGTTTAAAGCAGCAGAAAAATACATCGCAACAGCGGAACCCGGCAGTGCCGGTGAACACATAAGGTGACACCGGTGGCCCCCGAGATAGTCATCTTCCGCGGGTGCGCGCCGATCTCTTTTTTTTGTCTCGGACGGACGTTGCGTGCCGCACCGTCAAGAACGCGCACCGTCTGCAGCCCTGGCACTGGGCAGCCACGCTATGTGAGAGGCGGGGAAAGGCGTCAGCTAGGGGTGCTGTTAGGTTTAGTCTGGTGTGACCCACCAAAAAATACATTTGTAAGTGAAGTGGCGACAAGAGCACAAGGACTCACCGAGGGGTCTTTCAAAGTGAAAAGGCAAAACGCCATCAGGTAACTCAGTACGGCAAAAGGAAGAAGAGGAGGAAGAGGAGAGGCGAACTGGATACGGAGGTACGAGCATCTTGTCACCGATGACGTTGGGTTTGTTAAATCGCCACAGTGTCACAACGACGCTGTCACTATTAGCACAAATGTAAGACAAATAAGTTTGCTGCGCCATATAATGGATGTGCAAAGTCCGCCGGCGGGCTGTTAACTACCTGACTGTACTTAGTTACCTGTACATTCATTTCTTCGTATACATAACAGCGCTTAGTGTTATGTTGTGGCCAGAAAGGTTTTAAGGACAAAGTCGCGCATTCAGCTTAAAGTGACTGCAATGTCATAATAATTAACTAATTCATCCTAAAACCTAAGGATGCCTCCATGACCGTATTAAGTCAACAGGGAATATGCCGCAGGGTTGGATTGCATCTATCGCCCTGATCATTTAATGGCTGCTATCAGTGACAGGGGTCACTAATATTCTAATAAAAAAGTAATCGAGGCATCTGCTTAAGTGGATCTTAGAGTATTGTCATTTATGTCATTTCAGATGCAATTTTACAATAAGCAGAGTCACCCTCAACAAACAAGTGTCCCTGTAAAACTGTCCTTAAATTCTGTAAAACATCAACTGTGAAAGATCTAAAGTTATTGTGTTAGATTTAAGTGATAGAGTGTGTCCACCTTAATAAAAGGATAAGTGTCTATGTGTGTCTGTCCGGTTGCAGTGTCTTTGTTATTCCAAAAGGTGGCACATTAAAATATTTGTAGAAATATAATGCATTGCATTTGTCATTCCAACAGGTGGCACATCACACACATTAACACTGCTTTTAAGATTCCCACACCAAATGGCATACAACAACAACATATGCAATGCATTTGTCATTCCAACAGGTGGCACATCACACACATTAACACTGCTTTTAAGATTCCCATACCAAATGGCATACAACAGGGACATATGCATTATATATTTCATTCCAACAGATGGCGCATCACAAACATTAAAGCTTCTTTTATGAATCCCATACCAAATGGCATATATCAGAGACTTATGTGTTGCATTTGTCTTTCTAACAGATGGCACATCACAAATATTAGCACTGCTTTAACGAATCCCATACCAAATTGCATACATCGGAGGCATATGCATTGCATTTGTCATTCCAACAGATGGTGCATCACAAACATTAACACTGCTATAATGAATCCCATACCAAATGACATATATCAGAGACATATGCATTGTAGTTGTCATTCCAGCAGGTGGCACATCACAAACATTGACACTGCTTTTACGATTCCCAACAGATGACATCACATTTTCCCACCTTCAGATGACATCACTTCTGTTTTCTCCCATAACATAATTTCCATTCCTCTATTTTCTCAACTTCCTTCCTGTCATTTCAAGATAAAAACTCCACCCAGACTGTATTCATTACATGGAGACTGATATCAGACATTTTTGACTACTCCGTGCTCCAGACACTATACGGGGAGGCTTCCACAACTCTTTATGCTTATTTCGTCTGCTTCTTTCCTGACAACAGATATTGTCTTTGCAATCCTACGAACAATTACACTTCAGATTCAACTTCTCATCAACACAACTCATCCACTACTTTCAAGCCAGAAACTCTGCCAAACTTAACCTGCCCAAAGGCAAAGCTCTCAATTTACCAGTCGATCTACGTTCCTACCCTCACCTTTGGTCATGAGCTGTGGGTAGTGACTGAAAGAGCAAGATCGCGCATACAAGTGGCTGAAATGAGTTTCCTCCGTAGGGTGTCTGGGCTTTCCCTTAAAGATCAGGTGAGAAGCTCAGTCATCCGGATGGGGCTCAGAGTAGAGCTGCTGCTCCTCCGCATCGAGAGGAGTCAGATGAGGTGGCTCGGGCATCTGATCAGGATGCCTCCTGGATGTCTCCGTGGTGAGGTGTTCCAGGCACATGTAACCGGGAGGAGGCCCCGGGGAAGACCCAGGACACACTGGAGGGACTGTGTCTCTCGGCTGGCCTGGGAACGCCTCGGGATTCCCTCGGAAGAGCTAGAAGAAGTGGCCGGGGAGAGGGAAGTCTGGGTATCTCTGCTCAAGCTGCTGCCCCCGCAACCCGATCTCGGATAAGCAGAAGAGGATGGATGGATGAGTGGATGGATCAATATATGCCTTGTTATTGGTATTAGAACTATTGATTATTAAAAGGAGTTGCTTGACATCTTTTTTAATTGGCTTGGACAGGCACTATTATTTTAAAGGCAGCTGCTTTTATTTCTTAGTATGGCCTGCTTGTTTTTCGCTTACCTTGTCTTTAAAGGAACAAGGATGTTGTGGTTTTGAGGGAACTGAGCAAACGAGCCTTTGTTTTTTTGGAAATGGTGGCTGGGCTGGGCCTTTGGACTCATCAAAGTCTGAACAAGTTTTTGGAAAAACCTTCAAGGCCCTTAAACTTAAAGAAAATGAAGTCAACTTGCATGCCAGTGCATAAACACTTTTAACATATAAACATTTTAAATTGCATTTAATTTTATATAGTAAGGCTTATGGATATTCTAAATGATCAAGTTGAAAGCAAGCTGGTTTGTGTTAGCTAAGATTGAGCTAAACAGGAGTTTAAGAGCTGACTATCAAAAGAGACGTCTGCTTCCAGCTCCAGCAGCTTAGCTCTTATCAGTAAAGCTGTGTGCTACACTTACCAGCACAGCTGCCTAGGATTTTAGTCTTACTGGATGCTGGTGCAACAAGCCATTATTAATTGAACACTTCAGTTTCTCATATGTGGGTCATCCTGGTTCCAACTTAATGATGAGAGCTGATCAATTAAAACGCCTCCAATTTTTATTAGCTCAAGATTGGTAATGGGAGGAATGTAAAACATGATCAGGTGATGGTCATCTCTGGGCCAGGCGGCAAGCATGACCTCCGAGTCCTAATGATTGCTATTAGAAGATTGACGATTATTATGTAGGGTTGCCAGATTAGAAAATCAGAAATATGGGACACTCTTAAAATCTCTCTCTCTATTACTATATACAGTATATATAAATTTATACATGCCCCCTACACACCCAGACCAATATATCTCTCTATTATTAAAAAAATCTTGGGAGAGGGACTACGGAGACGAGACGTGATCTTCTCGGAAGACAATTTCACGTCCCGCGAGAGACACTTTAATGTCACGCGAGACAAGGCTGTGAGACAACATTTAAAACAAGTTCACAGACATCTAACCAAGCAGTTGTTGGATTGGTTTTGGCAGACACGCTTCATGTGCTCTCAGCTGTTAAAACAATGACAAGCAGCAAGCAGTACACGCAGCTCACCAGCAGCAACAAGCCAGCAGGTGATCCAACCGCTTCTCCTCTCCTCAGTGTGTGCCCCCCCCCCCCCCAACACGAGCGGCAGAGACGCAAAGTGGCAAAAGGACAGCTGCTATACAGGTTTTTAAATGATCGACATGCAGCATGAAAAAACAAAACACGTAGCTCACCAGCAGCAACAAGCCAGCAGATGATCCGACCTCTTCTCCTTAGTGTGCGTTCAGCCCAACCCCAAATTTTCACAACGTGAGTGGCAGAGATGCAAAGTGGCAAAAGGACAGCTGTTGTACAGACCTTTAAATGATCGACATGCAGCACGACAAACACAACACGCAGCTCTCCAGCAGCAGCAGTAGAAAGACAGCAGCTGATCCAACAGCATCTCTTTAGCGTGTGTTCAGCCACACCCCCTTCACAATGCGAGCAGCGATATAAATGTCCTGCGAGAACGAGATTTAACCATGCCTGGGGCCAGAAATAAAGGACAAGCATTGTTTTTACAAAAGTTTTAAAGTAAAAGTGAAAATAATGCATATGTAACAATTCACATGAAAATAACAATCTCTTTAAATTGTATATCCGATAAACCAAACACGGGGTGGGCAAGCGAAGTGAGCAGGGGGCGGAGCCCCCTAGTTATATAAAGGTAGAGACATAAGTTAATACAGGCAGTTAGAAAAAAAGTGGGTCGTGTCAAGTAACACTACACTTTGTCGACAGTCACTGTATGTTGCAATGCTGATCCAGAACTGCACAGCAGCGCGGCTGGAGAGCGAAACGGTAAGAGTGTCGCCATCCTCAGCCAACCATAGCAACTGAACAAACTGCATGCAGGCAGCAAACACTTGTCTCCTCGTTACATTTGGGTTATTTTCTTCAAGATAATTTGAGAAAAGAAAGTATCATTACTTATAAAGTTACAACTAAGTACCGTAAGATATATTGTGCAGCACGAGGTCATTATTACGAAGGAAACATGTAAAGTGGAAGACAAGAATTATGTACAAAATGGGGATGTTTTGTGATTAGAACTAAAATAAAAACGTACCACACCCAAACCACTGGGCTCACTGCGTGAACTGAGACGGCTTTAATGTGCTCTGCAATTGTTTCTTATGCTGTGTAATAAAGTCTAAATTCTGAACACCTTTCTGAAGACTCTGCTCGTTTTCTCTGAAGATTTCTCCACAACAAATTTTGATTTGTTAAATTTGACTTGACTACATGGAATGTTATCTGTTTTTAATTAAAATCAAAGTGTGCAGAAAAGTGAAGGGGTCCGAATATTTGCTGTAAAGAATAAAGTGCGTGGCTGATAGTCACAAAGAAGCAGGTGACATGCTGTGTGGTCTAACATTAATTGCACAGGAACTCCCAAAACGTGTCTGACCACTTAGGGTAGCCAAACACCTTCTCGGCCTCTAATTTAGGATTCCTACTAATTATAAATCATCATGCTAGAAGTGCAAGTGTCGGACTGTTGTTATGAGCCTTTTTGGACTGTCATAAATTTTAACATGACTTGCTGTAAGTGCCTGTGCGACTATCATAAATAATAACGTGACACGCCACGCGCTCCTCTGACCGTTATAAATAATAAACTGAAGTGCTCCCTGGGCTTACGTGACCTTTGTAAATAATTGCACGACTCGCAATAAAAGAGTAAACAACTGTCATAAATAAATAATTGCATATGCAAGCATGGAAAATTATAACATATCAACTATCATATGGGAGTGCCCTCCGGCGCGACCTCAGTAATAAGAAGACAAGCTTTCTCTCCCTGTGCCAAAGGAGCTGCGGAAAAGATGAGGAAATGTTGATGGCTAATAATAAGGATTGTTTGCACTTACTCATTACTTTTTCCATCTATGTATTTTGATTATAAAAAAGCATTCGCTCCCTTGGAAGATTTCACGTTTTATTCTTCTGTAGAACTGAATAACAGTAGATTTAGTTTGGCCTGGTTTGATCAGAAGAAAAAGTCTCTCTAATGAAAAAGGAAAACGGGTGAAAGATACCAGTGTGGGGATGGATCATCAGTGATGTTTTGTTGGGTTCATGGTTGTGTTTTGGGTCTCACAACATCACACACCCTTCACCCAGGTGACCCGCCCGGGTGTGATCAACCCTCGTCCTCCATCCTGGCAGCAATAAGCCGTGGCACACCCCTCTTAATCCAACAGATACCTAGAAGGTCTTTCTGCTGCCTCCATCGCAGCCCTGATGGCTGTCTTTCTGAGCGGTCCACTCATGCCCAGCAATGTGTAGAGAGAGTGGCCGGTAAAGCCTATGCAGCCTACTTCTACTGGATGACAGTGTACTCGCCACCACTGTCTCCAGCAATCCTGCAGAAGCTCCTAACTACTTGGCCAGCTTCCTCTCAAAAGCCTCCTCTATACGATCTTCCCAGAGCACAGTCAATTCTATCATGGCGAGATGTTTTGAGGCCTCTGACAGAATTACAATGTCTGGTCGCTATGATGTTACTAAGATATGTGCCCGGAAAAGTCACTTGCCGAGATCTACTATCACCTGCCTGTACCTGTGTGGTGGAAAGTAGGCCTGCACTAGCTCTAGGCTGCGGTTACAGCTACCTTGATGAAAGTTATCTTCTTCCTGGGGGGACAGTGGGGCCTACCTATTGTTATGGCAGAGGTGACACTCTCAGCAACTGTCTTCAGCACATGGTCATGGCATCACTGGTGGCAACCCCTCCACTAGGGCCTTTGGACAGCCACTCAGGATGTGTTAGAATGTCCCTCTCCCAGAGCAGAGTGGACAGGAAGGCGCATCAGCCTTGCAGCAATAGTTAAGATGTCCTATACAGCTTGGATTAGGAAGTTAGGGTACAAAAAGGACATTGCAATGCTAGAAGAGAAGAGCGACTAGGCTAATTACAGAGCTAAGGGGGATGAATTATGAAGAAAGATTAAAAGAGCTGAGCCTTTTCAGTTTAAGTAAATGAAGATTATGAGGAGACATGACTGAAGTGTTTAAAATTATGAAGAGGATTGAGACGGTGACATTAAAATGAGTTCATCAAGAACACGGGGACACAGCTGGAAACTTGTTAAGGGTAAATTTCGCACAAACATTAGGAAGTTTTTCTTCACTCAGAGAACCACAGACATGTGGAATACGTAAGCTACCAAGTCGTGTGATAGACATCAATCATCACAGAGGGACTTGGACAGCAGACTGGCTTGGGCAGATTGGTGACAGATGACATTTAACGGTAGTAAACGTAAAGAATTACACGTAGGAAGTAAAAATGTGAGGTTTGAATACACAATGGGAGGTCTGAAAAATTGAAAGTACGTCTTATGAGAAGAATATAGGAGTCACAGTGGACCTGACACTATGAACTGCCAGACAGTGTTCAGAAGCCTTTAAGAAGGCTAATTGAATGCTGGGATATATAGCGCCTTGATGTGTGGAGTACAAGTCATAGGAGGTTATACTGAAGCTTTATAACACACTGGTGAGGCCTCATCTGGAGTACTGGGTGAAATTTTAGTCTCCAGGCTACAAAAAGGACATAACAGCACTAGAGAAAGTCCACAAGAAGAGCGATGAGGCGGATTTAAGCGCTACAGGGGATAAGTTATGAGGAAAGATTAAAAGAGCTGAGCCTTTATAGTTTAAGCAAAAGGAGATGAAGAGGAGACCTGAGTGAAGTGTTTAAAATTATGAAGAGAATTAGTCCAGTGGATTGAGACTGAGACTTTAAAATGAGCTTGTCAAGAACACGGGGGATAAATTTCACACAACCATTAGGAAGTTTTTCTTTACATAGAAAACCACAGACACTTGGAATAAGTGACCAAGTAGTGTGGCAGACATCAATCATCACAGAGGGACTTGGACAACAGACAGGCTTGGGCAAATTATTGGCAAATGATATTTAATTGCAGTAAATGTAAAGTGTTACATGTAAGAAGTAAAAATGTGAGGTTTGAATACACAATGAGAGGTCTGACAATTGCAAGTACACTTTATGAGAAGGACTTAGGAGTTGTAGTGGACTCGAATATATCAACTTGAAGACAGTCTTCAGAAGCCATTAAGGAAAGCTAACAGAATGTCAGGTTATATAGCGCCTTGATGTGTGGAGTACAAGTCCAAGGAGGTTCTGCTGAAGCTTTATAACACACTGGTGAGGCCTCATCTGGAGTACTGGGTGCAGTTTGAGTCTCCAGGCTACAAAATGGACATAGCAGCAAAAGACCAGAGAAGAGCGATGAGGTTAATTCCAGGACTACAGAGGATGAGTTATGAGGAAAGATTAAAAGATTTAGGAGTCTTAGAGGACTTGACACTATCAACTACCAGACAGTGTTCAGAACCCATTAAGAAGGCTAACAGAATGTCAGGTTATGTAGCGCCTTGATGTGTGGAGTACAAGTCACAGGAGGTTCTGCTAAAGCTTTATAACACACTGGTGAGGCCTCATCTGGAGTACTGGGTGCAGTTTTGGCCTTCAAGCTACCAAAATGACATAGCAGCACTAGAAAGGGTCTAGAGAAGAGCAGCTAGGCTGATTCCAGGGCTACAGGGGATGATTTATGAGGAAAGATTAACAGAGCTGAGCCTTTACAGTTTAAGTAAAGGGAGATTAAGAGATGACCTGACTGAAGTGTATAAAATTATGAAGGGAGTTAGTCCAGTGGATCGAGACAGTGACTTTAAAATGAGTTCATCAAGAATACGGGGACACAGTTGGAAACTTGTTAAGGGTAAATTTCACACAAACATTAGGATGTTTTTCTTTACACAGAGAATGATAGACACTTGGAATAAATCACCAAGTAGTGTGGTAGACAGTAGGACTTTAGGGACCTTCAAAACTCGACTTGATGTTTTTAGAAGAATTAAGAGGACAGGACTGTCGAGCTTTGTTGGGCTGAATGACCTCTTCTCATCGAGATTGTTCTAATGTTCTAATTGAATGTGCTGTGGTTCTGCTCACCAGATGTATGTCCAAGTGACCTCTGCAAAGTGTTCCAGATTAATTATGAATGTAAAATAAACGATAATTGATTCATAAGTAGCCACCCCCCCCCTTAATATGATGTCCCTAAATCATCAGAAGTGATGTGCATTGATTTTCAAAATTACGCCATTAGTCCAATGGAGATCACCTGCTGGGGGTTTCGATCGATTACATTAAAAATGCACATGTAGTGTGTAGCGCTGAGTCAGTCTGCTGCCGTAACCGACACAATGAAGACCAAAGAACATTCTAAGAAACTCTGTGAAATAGCAATTGAAAAGCACAAGCCAGGGAATGGAGGCAAGAAGTCATTGAATATCCCTTGAAGTCCCCAGAACTTAGTCATGAAGAAATGGAAAGAGTGAGGCATAGGGCAGGCCAGCAACAAAATGGAGGAATCAACGAGTGAGGGAGTTACAAGCTACAGCACCTGAGAATGGAGAGAATGTGCAGACAGCAACTATTGAGTGGGTGCTTCACCCGTCACAGCTGTATGAGAGGGTGGCAATTAGAAGGCCACTGTTAGAAAAACAAAAAACCTCACAGAGAGTTTCTCAGAAGGAACATGGGAAGAAGGTTGTATGGTTTGATGACACCAAAATTGAGCTTTTTGGCCATCAGACTAAACACCATGTTTGGTGTAAGGCAAATGCTGCACATTATCAGAAACACACCATCCCTGGCATGAAGCGTGGTGGTGGAGACGTCATGCTGTGTGGATGTGGAGGCACTGGGAAGGTTTGCGAGGGTAAAATGAATGCCGCAAGATACAGAGAAGTCCTAGTGGAGAACCTGATGCAGCGTTAAACATCTCAGCTTGAAGATGGCAACTCCTTTATGCACCCAATAGGACTGAGGTGAAGATCGCATCATCAAAAGCTGTGCTAAACTTCTACTGGCTCACCAACATCATGTCAAGTAGATTTCTGATTGCTGCCCTCTCGACACACCAGACGCAGCCTCATCTCACTGAGGACATGTAAGGAAAACATTTACTGTGTGCATTTGTAAAGTGTTTGCCTAACTCAGATATCCTAACCTGATTTTTACTAGTACATAATGTTACAGATGAGACCCGATAACGTTTTAACTTTATATTTTTATAAAAACGACCGGTTATTAAAATGGGCTGAAGGGTAAATCCGCCTGTTTCGATCACGTCATGCATTTTTGAACCTCTGTTCCCCTCTGTGCCTTTTTGATCAGACATTCTACCCCTTACAGTCCTCTGTCTTTGTGCTTCTCGTTGCATTTCTTTTTCAGATATTCCAGCACGGTTTTGGAAGATGTGACGCATAGACATATATTTTTCTGTCTTATGCTGGGCTCTTATTTTTGTTCGTAGGATATTCCCGCTCTCTTGTGTATGCCGGATGACATTACGCCCAAGCAAGGACACGAATGCCAGATGGACGGACGTCTTCTCGCTTTCTATATGTGCAAGCCATGCTACACGTTGAAGACAGAATGTCACACAATCGCATGATTAGGAGGAAGCCAAAAGGTACAGAGTTGAGTGAAATATCGCGAGATAAGGGGTTGGAGCAGAGCACTAACGTCTCTCTTCTTCTTTCAACAGACCCATGGAAGAATAACAATCCCGTTTTTCTCCCATTTACCTCCGTCATTTCCAGCTCCTCATGATGACATTATTACAGGCACAGCCTTGAAGACATCACTTCCGACTCCCAAAGATGAAGTCACTTCCGGTCCATTTCTGACGATGTCACTTCCATCTGCCAGTTATGACGTCACTGTCGCCAGCATATAAAAAGTAGCAACTGTTCTCTGTAACTTGTCGACTCTTTTGAATGTTTTTGGACCAATTTTTGTATACTGTA
Organism: Polypterus bichir lapradei; assembly: GCA_026402145.1. Classification (NCBI taxonomy): domain Eukaryota; kingdom Metazoa; phylum Chordata; class Cladistia; order Polypteriformes; family Polypteridae; genus Polypterus; species Polypterus bichir. Next base: position 7,624,609 of record JANRMT010062816.1, on the reverse strand, counting down.
GATCTTTGTATCACTCCACCGGACGTTATAAGGGGACCAATCCCCAAATCTTTTTTGAGTCTCAGCTTCCATTATTTTGTGACGAGAACAACTTAAAAATATTTGCTATCTCTTGCCCTAGATGCACTTTTCTCGGTATTCACATGTTCATTTTCCCGTAAAGCCAGCTTCTCAGACTCGGCCATCATTTTTGAGGTGACATTCTTGCATCCTGTCTGCTGTCGTACTTGTCACCTTTGAAGGGGACTCTCTGCATGCCTCTCCTCCTCATGTGTCTCACACTCGCACCTCCTGTCTCATCCTATCGCCAAACTGACCAATCACACCAAAGTGAAACTGACCAATCAGATTGCACAGAGGGACGGGACACAAAGACTTTAGCATTTTATTATATAGTAGATTGAAATTCTCTGATAATTTACATATAAGACGTCTTACTCTATGAACCAAATAATTACCCAAGACTTTTAAACGTTTAACTATTTTGAGACCTCTAGTTAATACTTAATAGATGTTTACAGAATATACCATTTATCTGTGTGATAATTGGTGTAAATTAAAAAATATTTAAATATATGTACTGTGGTGGGTTGGCACCCTGCCCAGGGTTTGTTTCCTGCCTTGCGCCCGCCCTGTGTTGGCTGGGATTGCCTCCAGCAGACCCCCGTGACCCTGTAGTTAGGATATAGCGAGTTGGATAATGGATGGATGGATATGATATGTAAATGAATCTAACTGAAAAAAGGAACAGTTCTGTTAAGGGTAAATTCATCTTCCCATAGAGAGCTGAGCTGCTCACTTGGCGTGACCCCACCAGCAATGTGTAATAAAGGATTTCCATCTTTGGATTTATCTGTAACGGTGACTCACAACTTTTCTTTATTTACTGAATATTTTCCCTACCAGGAGATTAAGCCTATAATAGAGGTGTTAGGTTCAAGCAACCATACCCTAGTCAGCACCACCTTGTTAATCAAGCAATAATGTTAGCCAAACCAGAATTAAAAAAAATGAGAACCTATCAAGATGCTTTTGTTCTGCATGTTTTAATAAATCCGATCTGACATCCATCACTTCATAGCACATATACAATGAATTCTGCATCAGCATAATTAAACATCATCAGTAAAACCTGATGTAGTCTGCAAGAAACCTGCACCTTGGGAGAACTTTTTTTGTTTTCTAGGAAGTCGACGAGCCCAAGCATAAAGCCAAAGCTACACAGGAATGGCTTCAAAGCAACAATGTTAATGTTAATATTAATGGAGTGGCTGAGTCAGAGTCCAGAAGATGTCAATCCACATGATTTTGTGGCGGTACTTGAAAAAGGCTGCTCACTTACTGTACAATGTCCATACAAGCTGACGGCTTGACGAAGGAGAACGGGGGAATAAATGGCAGTGTGGTGCAGATATGCAAAGCTGATTGAGAAAGAGAGACCTGTGCAGATCAGTTTTTCCCGTGTTTTATATTAGTAATTCATTTGCAGAGTTCTGTTTTTACTTTGACACTGAAAAGTCATATTCAAATTCCAACTCAAATTGGGTTGCTGCTGGATGAGGTGTGGTGAGGCCAGCAGGGGGCACTTACACTATGGTCTGAATGTGGATCCCAATGCCCCAGTGCCGTGATGGGAGACACTGTAAAAATGGCACCATCCTTTGGATGAGGCGTAAAGCCGAGGTCCTGACTCTCTGTGGTCATTAGACATCCCTGGGCACCCTTCGTAAAAAGCAGGGTGTATCCTGATTTCCAGGCTAAAATGCCCACCATGGCCTAGTCATCCTGGCCCCCTAATCATCCCCAGTCTCTAATTGGCTATCTCTCTCACTATTTCATCACCTAACAGCAGGAACAGGTGGTCTGACCAGGATGCCTCCACACTGGAAGGATCAGAGGAGGGAGCGTATCCAGAGCATTACCTCATCTGGATCGCTAGATGGCAGCCCCCCTGGATTGCAGCGGTGCCTCGGACTCCCGCAGGGCTCCATGGGAGCTGGAGTTTGGTGCAGTCCTGTTGAGTTCTGTGGGTGCCGCCAGGGGGTGCTGCACAGCTAATGTGTGGAACAAAAATGGCTGTCATTGCATCATCCAGGTGGATGCTGCACATTAGTGGTGATTGAAGTGGCTCCCCATTCACTATGAAAAGCACTATATAAATGTAAAGAATTATTATTATTATTATCATTAGTTGTGGCAGATGACAGGGGATCTTACCCCACCGGGACTCCTGGAGAAGGGAAGGGCCGGGAAAGGGGCAATATCTTCCCCAGCACGCAAGAGGAAAGCCCCCCTGGACTGCATCAGGGCCGTGGACTCGGAGCTTGCAGAAAACAACAAAATAAGCGTGTGTGATTTTGGACATTGTGTGTCTTAGAGACTATCTGTAGCCGGGCTGATCTTCTACATTACAATTATTCAATTTGTATTATAATAAAACGTGAAAACTTCCAAAGGGATTGAATACTTTTTATAGTCACTGCTTATTCTGATGGGAAAAAAAGGGTATTTCCTAGCATAAGAAGACCCCCGTGCTTTCACTTGAACCATCTGACCAGCAGACCAGCTTGTGCACTGAAAATTGCCAAACACACAACAGCTTGTCCAGTGCACTTTAATGTAATTAGGTGCAGGTGGAACAATGTCTGTCCATCTTTAAAAAGGTACTTAGGTCTGAGGAGACCACACCTGAGCAAATTGAATATCACCAGAGGCAAAGAAGAGGGCAATTGGTGTGCTAAAGACAGGAATGCCATTGTGCCACCATTGCCAGCAACAAATGCTGTTTCACTTTGTCTTGAGTGCAGTCAAACATTCAGCAGTCTAGAGGGACAGATGACTGTCTATGACTTGGTTGCACCTTAGGTTGACCACTCTAGAGCAGGACCAGCACATCAGAACCCCCACATATTTCACCTGTACTGCTGCTAAAACTGCTTGCAGACACAATACCCACATCAGTGACCTAAAGCCTTAGTTATCCTTTTATGTTGTGCCCAGACTGCAACGCAAAACACACATGCTGACAGCAACCAAAATGCATTTATACTGGCAGTGACACGTACAATTGGCATGTCAGTATGACAGTGTTTGGTCAGTGTGGCATATCTAACAATTCTCTAGCAGAGAAACTGAATTGTTTACATAATCATTCTGCAAAAGATGTTGACGGTAGAAGGCAGGTAGCACAGATTGGGTAGTGCCAGTTATTACTGACTTGATGAAAAAAACAAAACAAAATGAAGAGTATGAAGTGTTAGACCCATCAACCAAAATCAGCAAAGAGAAGATGCATATGACTTTCTTCTTAGTGGGTGGCGTACATGTACATGAAGAAGAGATGCACTTCAGATAATTTGTGTTCTTTTAGCTTTCATGAATTGTCACATCATATTTAGCCACCCGTTCATCATTCTGGAACCAGCTATGCCTAATAGGATCACATCTGCCACCAGCCTCTCCTCAGATTTGCCATTTTCTATACACAGTAGTAAGAAAAATTCCGCTCGCAGCGTGCAGCAAAATCCGGGCGCATATCCTCACATCTGACATCACTTTTGCCATGCGGCCCTCGCAACCAGCATGGATGCTTCAACCATAAACCAGGCTTTACAGCTCTCACCTGACCCAGCAGCAGGGCAATGCCACTGAAGACTGGGATTACAACTATCCTGAGGAATGAATGCTGGCATGCAGGTGTTGTGCTGTCCTGACTGAAACTCCAGAGCAACATACGGATGGGTGTTCATCACCCACAGATGTGACCCTCTGTCTGCCAGTGCCCAGGAGCTTCATCAGTGCTTGTTCACTAATGAAAGGGCATCTGACAAGTGCCAATTCAGAGGCTCATTATGCTCAATGCAGCAGAGGGGTCAAGAAGTGGAGGTCACACAAGATACTGGAGTACTCCTGTAGTTCAGGGTCACATTTGGTGTTCTTTTTGTTGTTGTATAAATTTATAGTAATTCCAGCAATGAAGTGTTTCCATCTTTATAGATCTGGAATTCATTAACAAAAACCCAGCTGTACCCTCCTCTCAGACATGCCAAGCTGAGCTCCACTGGGTGAGCTGGTGGTCCCAAGCCTCTGACTGTGAGATTTTGTCTTCATGCAGTTATATGAGCCTGGACAACACGACAAAGGAGTTTAAACGGCCATTCAATGAAGGCATACGTGACAAAATGCCCTATCTGCGTGTTTTTCTTTCATTTTTTTTACCTTTAATTGTATCCTGTGCTTTCAAATAAACATTGTCACACACACGCTCCTGGGAGGCAGTCTAAAGGCTTAACTGTGGACCAGATGCAGAGTCGAGGGTTGACAAATGGTACTAATGCCTTGTCTTCCTCTTCCACAGACCACCAGAAGGAAAGCCCAGCTAAGACCCCGCCCACGTCTGGTGCCCCGACATGCCCTCCTGCAGACCTCATTTCCATCTGACATCCCACATTTTCCTTTTCTGCACCTATAAACCCAGAGCACTCCAGTCTCTTAAACAGTCACTAATTTGTGACTCAGTCTCTGATAATTACTCAGTTTGGTTCATTTGTGTTGTCAAAAATATTTGGGGTGGACACCCATAACGTTTTATGTTTGCTCTGTTTTTTCCACAATATTCAGCACAAAAGTTCCTTAAATTATTAGTTAATTATTGGTGAAGTACAGCTGAAGAGCTTATATGGAGTCTTATTACTAAGCAACAAAAATAGGCTGCACCTGAGGGCTAATGTCATTTTTGAACCTGTCTAATCTGGTTCACTGTCACTGTTGGGCAGAACAAACTCCCCCATTTGACGAATGCCCACAAGTGACAGAGACCTTTGCTAAACATCTCAGCCTGAGGATGGCAGATCCTCCAATACTTTGGACCCCCTACATGAGCTGATTTTTAATAGATTTGAAGTTCTGCATTTGACAGACAAGAGTCATATGCTATGGAAGATTATTTGTACCAAAATTAAATGTACTCCAACATGTTAACTGCATTGTACATCAACAAATTGATTGATTACTTTTACAACACACACTTTGCTTGTCAGTTTGAAATGCAATACAGTGCATTTGAATTTGTGTCCATAGATTGCGGGTCATAACCCTGATGTGTGGAGCACAAGTCCAAGGAGGTTCTGCCTAGGTTTAAAACACACTGGTGAGGCCTCATCTGGAGTAGTTTTGGTCTCCAGGCTACAAAAAGGACATAACAGCACTAGAAAAAGGCCAGCGATGAGGGGATGAGTTAGGAGGAAAGATTAAAAGAGCTGAGCTTCTTCATATTAAACAGAAAGAGGTTATGATTTGACATGACTGAAAACTTTGAAGGGAATTAGTCCAGTGGATCAACACTGAGCCAGGAGTTCATCAAGAACACCGGGACACAGTTGGAAACTTGTTAAGGTTAAACTTCGCACAAATATTTAGAAGTTTGTCTTCACATAGAAAACCACAGACATATGGAATAAGTGACCAAGTAGTGTGGTAGACAGTAGGACTTTAGGAACCTTCAAAACTCAGCTTGATGTTATTTTAGAAGAATTAAGTGGATAGGACTAGCTTGCTTCATTGAGCTGAATGGCCTCTTCTCATCCAGATTGTTCTAATGTTCTAAAAAAGGCCTGAAACATACTCGTCACTGTTTGGGTGAATCCCTCCACATGTGCAACACAATATTTTGCTGTCAAAGCACAGAAATGTTTAGAAGTTGAACACCACGTACCCCACCTGTTGACACTGATTGCTCATTTCATTACTTTCAGTTTTTGCTATGATTGATGTGTGGTCTTGAATTAAAATGTAACACACTTGGAGCAGCCACTAAGTGAAATGCAGTACGTTGGTTTAGCTTTTAAATTTTGACACGCAATCTATGGACATGAATTAAAATGCACTATGCTCTTGTATTGCATTTTAAACTGACATGAAAATTGCATGCTATAGAGAAAACAACAAAACAACAATATTTCTTTCTAGAGCACATTTTCATACAAATGATGGAGCTCAAAGTACTTTACAGAATGAAGAAAGAAAAAATATAAATATAAGATTAGGCAATGCAAAGTAACAAAGAATAAAGTAAGGACCAATAGAAGGGAGGACAGAAAAAACAGAAAAAATCTGCAGGCGTCCCGAGGCCACGAGACCACCCAGCCCCCACTGGGCAAAAGCAATCATTCGTTTGGCTAATATGTTTTGAATTATGACACGATAAAACCGTGCTAAAATTAAATGCTCCACTTGCGTGTGCTTTTCATTGCATTGGAAGTCTGTGGTAGAGGGCAGGTAGCGCAGATCAGGTAGTGACTGTATTTAATTTTGGCATAAATAATCTTCTTAAGCTTTAAGATTTCTGTCCTTTCATATCTAAACTAGAGGTATGAAGTTGAGGCAAGCCATACCCTGGTAAGTTTCACCTTTTTATTCAAAAAATGATGACAAGAAAATCTTGCAGCAAGAAAATCAGATCTGCCAATCATCAGTCAGTCAGTCATCTTCCAACCTGCTATCCTAACACAGGGTCATGGGGGTCTGCTGAAGCCAAGCCCAGCTAGCACAGGGCGCAAGGCAGGAACAAATCCCTGGGCAGGGAGCCAGCCCACCGCAGGGCACACACACACCCACGCACCAAGCACACACTAGGGTCAATTTAGAATCGCCAATGCACCTAACCTGCATGTCTTTGGACTTGATGATGCTCATGAAGAGCTTAGTGGTGTCCCACTGATCCACTCAAGGTACTCACACAAATCTACCATTGCATCCTTCTCCAGTGTCTCAAGCTGTAGACGTCCTCAAAACTCCTTGACATCTTGAGATGTAGAAACGTTCAAAATCTGCTTTCAGATGTAGAAGGCCATGCATGGTGAGGCCTCTTCTGGTCTTTCCATCCATGTTCTTTAGAGGACCACGAGATGATGGCAAAGCTGTATAGGACCGGTAGAGTTGGACTGTTGATGGCTGAGATCTTATTCTGTGAGTTTATCTCTGTCTTGAGGGCAAGTTGCACTTGACATACGTAATCCTTGATGTTCCCAGAACTTCCTCAGCTTGTGCTTGATGTTTATTATTATATATTATTATCAGTCAGTCAGTCATTTTCCAACTCGTTATATCCTAAAAGGAAGGCAGGAACAAATCCCGGGCAGGGCGCCAGCCCACTGCAGGGCACACACACACACCAAGCACACGCTATGGGCAATTTAGGATTGCCAATGCACCTAACCTGCATGTCTTTGGACTGTGGGAGGAAACCCACGCAGACACGGGGACAACATGCAAACGTCACGCAGGGAGGACCTGGGACGCGAACCCGGGTCTCCTAACTGCGAGGCAGCAGCTCTACCACTGCGTGCCACCTGCCAGTCATCACTTCATAGCAAATATAAAATGAATTCCACATTAGCATAATTAAATTAAAGATATGATATATAGTTGTATGTCTAACCAGATCCATCCATCCATTATCCAACCCGCTGTATACTAGCTACAGGGTCATGGGGGTCTGCTGAAGCCAATCTCAGCCAACACAGGGTGCAAGGCAGGAAACAAACCCTGGGCAGGGTGCCAGCCCACTGCAGGGCACACACACACACATTAGGGACAATTTAGAATCACCAATGCACCTAACCGGCATGTCTTTGGACAGTGGGAAGAAACTGGAGTACCCGGAGGAAACCCACACAGACACGGGGAGAACATGTAAACTCCACGCAGGGAGGACCCGGGAAGCGAACCCAGGCCTCCTAACTACGAGGCAGCAGCGCTACCACTGCGCCACCATGCCGCCCTCTGACCAGACCATACGAATAAAATTTGTACACAAAATTATACACAGGGGCCTCATACAATGTAAAACAGAGCACAAAATTAAAGAACACATGAATCTATGAAATGATTTCTCTATTAAAACGGACCACGCTGAACTCTCTGGATGCAGGCCCACTAATTTCTCTGAATGTGATAGTCTGCACTCAGAAATCTGCTTCACGAAGCCTGTTTTTCCAGTTCAGTGAAATTGGATCATAACTTAAACATTCAAAAAAGAAAAAAAAAATACATTTTTTTCAGGCATTTTTCCAGCATCACCGCTTCACTGAGTGATTATGCACAAAGCGGAACTAACTCGGCCGCACATCTGGAAACTACAGAAATTTTATTTTAAAAGATCTTTTTCTTTGTGGTGTAAAAATAAAAGGAGCACATAAAACAAGCTCTGTTTTGTTTTGCTTTTTTTTTTGTTTTGGATCTGAGTTTTTTTTTTAATTTATTTTGATGTTGGCTAAATCAGTGAGACACGCCGAGTGTTTCGGGGGGTCCCGGCTGGTGTGAAGGTTGAATTTACGATTCAAATGTTCAATTAGTTTTGCTAAATTAACCTTGTGTCTTTATCATGCGGTAATTCATCCACGTTCATTGTTGCCATCTTTTATATGTTAACAGATTGCCAATTGAAGCAGCCTATTCGTATTAACTGCGCATGGCTTTATTTATTTGTTTGGCTTTTACTTTTATAGCTTCCGACTGAATACGATTTAAAGGAAATAAATGCAGGGAACGTTTTCCATTTATCTCCATAGGGGGTGTCAAGAACACTATTCTCATTCAGTCCTCTGAATCTCACTCTCTCTTTTCTTTAAATAGGATAGAAATCCTAAGCATAAATGCAAGAAAACCTTTATAAGCCCATCATCTCCATGTGTAATTGAGGCATTGCCTTTGCTATCGCTTGGGATAGACTTGGGATTTGATAAACCTGCATTTTGAAAATCTACTGTGTTGGTGTAAAGCAACAGGCTGGAACCAAGCATGGTGTGTGGCCAGCAAACTGAAAGTCACATTCAGTTACACGCAGTCAGTTTTGGGCAATCAACCAATCAATCAATCTTTAAGAGTATGCACCATGATGAGGCACATTAACTGAGCTGAAATGATTTGAATATGACATGAAATTGAAAAATTGAACAGGACAATGTTATAAAAAATATACATATGCATGTTAAAGGAAACCTTTCTACCAAATGAAAACCCACATATGCACAGAGAGAACGTACAAACTCCACATAGAGAGTGGGATCTAGTGTAGGGCTGGCAGATGTCCAGCAGACAAAGATACAAAAACGGCAAATGTCTGTTTTGTGCAAGTTTGTAGTACGGGTCAGGACCAGAAATGGGTAGCCATGCATGGGTAAGGCATAACGGCACTATTCTGTTTAAGGGGATTGAGTACTTTACATCCAATATTTCAATGAGCTGAAAACTCTCACATCAAAAAGAGGATGGAGAAGCCAACAAAAATGAACAGTACTGGCACTTATTTGGTTCCATTGCTACTGCATAGGACACCCACTTTTCAATAAGTCCTCCTTTGTCCCCTGTTCCTGTTTTCTGAGTCCTCCTTTGGTTACCCAGGTGTCTGGTATCCCGAATCACTACCTGCATTAAACATTGTGTTCTCCACCTCTGTCTCTCTCACATGCTCACTTTATCTCACCGGATTTCATTTTCTCCCTCTGTCTCTGTCTTACCCACTCAATTTCTCTTGCTCTCTATCTCTATCTATCTATCTGTATATATATTGTGGCAGTAGGGGGCGCTAGTGTTCCCTTGAACCCTCAGGTACAACTCCAGACACCAGGTAAAAGTCCAAGACTTTTTATTTTTTTCCACAGTGCACCAAGCACCTTCCACACTACTCATAAATCACTTCTAATCACTAAATAAACGCAATACTATAATTTTCTCTCCTCCTCGCCCAGACACTTTGCTCCTCAACCTCCCAGCACAGCTCAGTGTCTGGACTGAGCCATCGTCCTTTTATAGCACCTTACCTGGAGGTGTTTCTGTCCCAACAGTCCACAGTTCCTTATTCCTTCCGGGTCAGGGCAATCGGTCCTTTACTTCAACCCGGGAGCACGTCGTTCCTTTCCGTCACGTGACCGTGACGTACTCCCAGGTCATAAGGCATAAAAGAGCCCATAAGCCCCCCCACAGCGACTCCTGGTGGCCCCCAAGGTATCCAGCAGGGCTGTGTAAAAACACTACATAGTCCATGAGGCCCTGCTGGAACTCGGGGCACGATCCTGCTGTCGGGAGAGCTCCTCCTGGCGGCCTGGGGGTGAGGGCCGGAGCACGAAGCCGGCAGTCCTCCACAATATATATATATATATATATATATTGTGACTGGTGTCGCCGCTGATTCAGTCACGGCAGCGGCAGTCACTCAAAGACAGCCTGCTGGGTATTCCTACTGCATAATGCCGGAAGCTGCACTCTGACACTCTGTTAGCTACATGTTGGCTCTCTGTCTATATAGATAGATAGATAGGAAAGGCACTATATAAAAGATAGATAGTTGACTAATGCCTCTTCTCTTCCTCAATCTGTAGACTGGATGATTGACAGCCCTACCACCTCTGATGTCACTTCCCGTGCCCGTCCACTTGGACCCACCTCTTCCTGCCTGCCCTGTACTGAACCGGAAGTGTCATCATCTTGGACCAGTCACTTCTGAGACTTGCATCTGTGAAGACCTTTTTTCCCTTCCTTAACACATTTTTATTTTACAATTTTTTTTTTGTACATACATACATACATATAGATAGATATATATATATAAAACTGATATTATATATATCAGTTATATATATATAAAAGATATCTACTCGATATATATAAAATCCTAAGCCTTAAAGTGCAACGATTTTGTGCAATGATTTTATGTGACTTTTATGTCACGCTTTAAATCGGGCTTATTTTAAAACCTACATATATATGTTTGGTTTCATTCTTTTCAAAATTTATCAAACTTTAATGTGATGTTGTTTGATTTTAATATTCTTTATTCATTTAAAAATTATGAACTAAAAAATTTCAAGAACTCACGTCCCGTGAAACGAGACTTTGTGCCAAGAGATTTAACCACACCCGGGCCGGAAATAAAAGACAAAGCAGGACAGATGCTGTACTGGCTTTTAAATGTTCGACGTGCCACGTGGGATACAGATCACACAGCATCAGCAGCAGCAGCTGATTGAGCAAAGAGGAGGTAAAAAAAAAAAAACTGTATTTGTTTCCCATTGTATTACCATTTAAGAGGGGGTTTCGCAGGAGCAACTATGTCTCTTTGGGGTGTGACCAGCCCTCCTCTGCACAATACGAGCAGCAGAGACATGAAATGGTTAGTCCCTAGCGCAGGCCAGGGGGGTTGTCGAGCAAAGTGAGCAGGGGTGAACCCCCTAGTATATTATATATATATATATATATATATATATATATATATATATGGATTGATTGATAGAGAGAGAGAGATGTAGAGATGTACTTTGTGCTGCAGATGTGACATGGGAGAGTGGCAGTAGGAAAGCCATTCCTTAAAGGACAAAGCAGGGCTTTAATATACTGGCTGTGGACCACTGCAGACTGGACAAAGTCTCATCTGTGAGGTACTTGTGATCACACAAGCTGGTGACCCTTAGAAACTTGTCTTCTGATTGGCTTGTGACTTTGGCTCAGCCAGATCTCGTCCTATCAGAGTTTCTTCCAGTTTCCATTTGCCTTTGGACTCACAGACATTGATTTTTTTTTTTGCAGTGTCTCTAAATGAAAGGCCTATACGTCTAAGGGTAATACTGCTCTGTCTCATTTCCTTTGTTAATTGCCATTTTCTTGCCATTACCTCTGTAATATTTTTCAGGTTGTACTTCAGAGGATGTAGTAACACAGTCTGCTCTGACTCTGCTTTAAGACACACAGAGGGCTTTTAAGTAATCAACAAAAGTTGAGACACCTGCACAAATTGTTTGCTTCAAATTGCAAGGCCTCATTTACTTTAATTGCTGCAGAATATCTGTACGTTGTAACCTATTAGTTGTTCCCTGAAGAAGACCCATTTGTAATGTTTTGATATTTCATTTTTTTAGTTTTTGCTAACCTAAGCTTTAAATTTAAACCTCTAGTTTAGATCATTCATTGCATTTCAACTAATTAAATTGGAAGGCACACTGGAAAAACTGAAGTGTTGTAAATTTGACCAGTAGTTTATTATATACAGTGTACATATATCTTATACATAAACGTCTACATGTGGAAGTGTGTGTGTCTGTCTGTCTGGCCTGGAAGTGCGAGGAATCCTGGAAGTGCGAGGCTACAGTGTGAAGAGCAAAGAAAGCGATATGCTTGCCTCGCTTATGTGTCAGCAAAACGAAACCACCAAGGAGAGAAAAACTCACTTAGTTTATATCTATCTATCTCTATCTATCTAGCTGCTGTTAGACAACCAAGACGAGCACACCAGCAAAACAAAACTGCCGAGAAGCCACTAATACACAACCGATGTGATTGATTGATTGAAGTGTCAGAATCTACGGTTTGTAGGAGCCCGGGTTTTTTATAGCACGGCCTTATACAGCTAGTATATACAGCATATACTGTATATATATACAGTATATACTGCATATATACACACATATAATTTAAACAGTATATTTATGTATGGACGGCATGGTGGTGCAGTGGTAACATTGCTTCCTCGCAGTAAGGAGACCTGGGTTCGCTTCCCGGATCCTCCCTGCGTGGAGTTTGCATGTTCTCCCCGTGTCTGTGTGGGTTTCCTCCCACAGTCCAAAGACATGAGGGTTAGGTGCATTGGTGATCCTAAATTGTCCCTGGTGTGTGGGTGTGAGTGTGTGTGTGTGTGTATGTGTGCCCTGCAGTGGGCTGGCACCCTGCCCAGGTTTGCTCCTGTGTTGGCTGGGATTGGCTCCAGCAGACCCCTGTGACCCTGTAGTTAGGATATAGTGGGTTGGATAATGGATGGATAGATATTTACATATATTATATATATATATATATATATATATATATATATATATATATAAAATATCTGAGGTATGTCCTCTATTTGAGGTATGTATTTCCACCCTGGGTTGAGAGATGGCTCTGGTGATAACCTAATCCTCTTTTGTTTCCTCCACAGGGCTGAGAAGGTGACCAGTGAGGGTAATTGACTCCATCTCTTCCACTCCCACCACTTGCATATCATACCGCCACTCATTAAGAGAACACACTGCAGGATGGAGGTCTTTCCCCACATGACATAGGGAAGCTTTATCATCCAAGAAAGGTTCCAGAAGTAAGGACCCTGATTTATCATTTATTTGACACCATCGAGTGCATGTTTTGTTTGATCTTTTGTTTCAAATAAATGGATATGACTGGGTTGGCACCCCAACATTTCACCTTGTGGACCTGTAGTTCCTTCCACCGACCAGAATACGCATACATATACATCTATTGTTTCTCTCTCTGAAAGAGAATGGAGTGAAAATCGCAAGCCATTATGTAAAATCCTATCCAGGAGGAGCTCCTTGCCAATGGCTCATTTCTTCTATGGAGAAAGTGCCCCTGGGGATCTCATATGCCCGCTTCTACGGGTAATTTAGGGCTTCCTTCCTTCCTGCCTTCCTTCAGCAGCTAGATAGATAGATAGAGATAGATAGATATGAAGACCTAATGCTGATACTCTTTAAATTCATTTTGCAATTTCTGCACGGTATATAATTATTTATTTATTGATTTACCTACCTATGTATAGATTAATGTACTATTTGTCAATGTGAGATTTCAGTAATTTATTTTTAATACCTGTTTTCACTTTGTCATTTTGGGGTATTGAGGGCTGCTTGATGACAGGAAAAATATTTTTTGTGTAAGGCTGCAGTGTGATAAAAAGTAAAGGATTGTGAAAACTTTCTGAAGGCACTGTATGTATGCATGTATAAATATATATTCAGTACTGGGGTCTACGGGGCCCAAAATAACCGCATAGTTGTCATGTCTCAAGGCTTTATTAATAACATGCTTGCCTACATGACATTTGGATGAAAAGTTTAACAGAGTTATTATTCTCATAGATCCATAAAGCCTAATTATGACTACTGACCTTTTGTTTGCTTAAATGCTCGTTGTATATCATTGATGATGGTCATGAATTTCATCTCATATAGGTGGGGCTATTCTATTTTTTTGCACTAGGGCCCATCAAATTCAAAATATGTGTAATGACTGGGAGTCCCAAGAAACAATTCTGAAAATGTCCATTAGAGGGGAATATACTGTCAAACCCTGCCTAGATAAATAGGCAAACACAGAAGCTTTATAAAAATACCAAAATAAAAGTTTCTTTATAACAAATATGCTTTGTCGTAATACTGTGAAGCTCCGAAGAACACGAAAGGCATACAGTGCCTGTAAAGTGAATTCCAAAAGCAAACAAAGTCCCAATAAAGAAATCTGAACAATGGTCAGAAACGGAGCAATACGGTCAAAAGGCCAAAGAAACACAAAACACTACAAAGATACACTCACCAAACTCCCAAGCAAATTCAAAATGAACCGCCAGGAATTGTGGGAGATCTGACACTTCCAGATTTATATGGTGGAGGGCAGGTCTTGGCAGTGATCAGGCTCTTGGTAGACAACCCACAATTATTCATGTTAACAAAAAAAATCAAAAATGAACCAAAAATTACATAAAACAAAGATCTCAACCCTAACCAGAAGAAGAACCCTGGTGGCTACATGGCAGTATGGCACTCGTGCACATCGGTGATGGTAATTTCCTGCCTGAATTACAGACCTGAAGATTGATGGCTTTACCACCCTTGACTTCAGTTCCATTGTCCATCCACCTAGATCTGCCTCTTCCTGCTGGAAGTCCACCATCTTGAGTTAGTTACTCTCGAGACCCACCGCTTAGACTTTTTTTTTGCTTTTTTTGCACTTTGAAAGTATGTGCATTGTGTGCACAGTAACATATGGTGAAATTTATGGACAGCTGTTTGTGCTACTAAAATACGCTGATTACAAATCTGTAGTCCTTGCTTCTGATTAATACTACAGGGAGATTCACTCGAAAGAGACGCCGAATATTCTGTTGTAACTCCCATTAGGATGAAGCAATCTGAACCAGAAAACATCCGCTCTGTACCTTGACGTATGTGTAATCGATTGCATTACATGCTATGATGGAAGTGGTTTCTGTTTTCTGCAAGACACATTTCGACACAGCGCTCCATGTTCGTGAACGTATCAGCAAGCGTCTTGGGGGGAATAGCAGCAATTTCACGTTGGATGTTTTCCTTCAAATCTTCCACAGCGCAAGGCTGAGCAGACCTCATAGGAAGAAGCCTGGTGGTGTCAGATCCAGTGACCGCGGTGGCCAAAGCCCCTTTGAAATGAATCTGTTGCCGAAAAAGGACTCAGTTTCTGCCATGCTCCTTGCCGACGTGTGACACATCGTTGCTCCATCTTGCTGGAAGTAACCTTCCATTAATTTACGATCATCCAGTTGATTCTGACATCGCTTAAACAAACTGGTGACCCAATAGGTTTGCACCATGAAGACGTATTGCTCAATACAGAACACCACCATCCTAATCAGAAGTTGAGTAACTGAGTGAAGGGGTACGGGCGGTAGGCACCCAGAAGTTGCAAATGGAGGTTAAAGGTCGTGACGGCTGTCTGGCGCCTACCTCATTGCTTCAAAGCAGGAGCATCCTGGCTTGTTCGAAGCTCCATATACTGAGGAGCACATTGCATCTTGTTTCGTTCAGATTGCTTCGTCCTAGCGAGAGTTATTACAGAATATTCTGGTCCTCTTTTGAGTGAATCTCCCTATATTAGTTGTGTTAATTTATATCGCTGTGCTCCAATTAGATCAAACTCATCCTGGTAGAACAGGCAGGCAGTGAGGCCTAGCAGTCAAGACGTTGTGGGTTGAAATCCCACTGCTGACACCAGGCTGGACATTTGGGAGTGGCAAGTGGGGTGATCGCCCCAGGCCCCACGCCTAAGGGGGCCCCGCTTTTGAGGTCCACGTGTCCCGTTCGAGTGGATTTGTCAAGGTATATTCTCCAGTATATATATGTTACAGCCAAAACCCGAAGTTCGGCCAATTCCTGAATTGGCCTGCCATTTTGCGTTTTAGTCGAGAGGTGTGGCCAAAGTCCAAATTACTAGAAATGACCAGTGTATATGCTACTTTGGCCAGCCATTTTGTGAAGTGGCGAAAACTCCCTGGCCAAAATTCAATGTGCTGATGTAAGACACCCCGCGGTTCTTGTTCAGAAAGCGGACGCCACTTGAGACGGCCTTCCCCTCGCACAAACACTAACCTTAAGGTCAATAAAATAGGTCCCTGACGTTAAGTCACTATTTTAGTGCTAAAATGAAAACAGAAATGTGAAACCTACTTATATACCTAATCTTAGTTATTGTGAAACAACCAAGTGGCGTCTGCTTTCTGAACAAGACCAGCCAAGGCTACACTCGATGCCATTGCACTACTGAGTGCGCAACAAATCGCTGCTCATGCCTTTTTTCTTCTGACTTTGGCCGATTGCCCTAAGCTGTTTTGCAATCTGGCTGGCCAAATCCCGAAATCAAGGAAAAGATTGGTCATTGGCTGGTCAATTTACAGCGAAATTGGCCATTTCTCGATTTGGCCGGACACTTCCCGGGTTTCGGGTTTCGGCTGTAACATATATATATTTGAGATGCTTCTAAGAGGAACCCTTTTAAAATCCCTCTTCAAGGTCAAATTCTGTACATGTACATCTTTGAAAACATTCCATAGTTTACCTTCATCGCCCGAAAAGGGTCGCCAGTATAATCCCTTCCTAAAATAGGTATAGCCCATTAGTCGCTGGGTTGGCTTCTCCTATTTATAGAAAAATACATTGCAGATCCAGATTACACTATGAAGATGTCATCAATGACTTTTCCAATCGGAAGGCAAGAAAAGTGGATTTTCGTCTCTGAACCTGGAAACCGGTAAGAGATTTCATGATGATACCTCTACGTTAATTTAAACACTTCCTGTCGAAACACTATACCTCACATTTTATTTGTAGGCCATAAACATTTCAGAATATTAATGCACAAAAACATGATAAGTGGCTGACATGACATCAACGTGAGTTTTGACTATGACATCCTACATATCGAGAATTTGGGTATGTTTTCTAGAAGAGGCCCTGCTAATTTCCGCATGACACCTCATCACATTTTGCAGTGTCGCGGTATTGTCATGAATTATGAATTGCACTTTTTAAATAGAGCATATCGTTATATTTTGATAAAGTCTGCGTGTTATCTTGCAAAAATTTAGCTGAATACTGTAATGAGAAAATCCGGTATATGTTAACATTATTTTTATTAAATACGCACGCAGTCCACACATAACGGTAACAGCGTTAGACGTAACCGGCCCTGAGTGGGATTGGTCAGCCTGAGGCCCCGCACACCCTTAAGACCATCTCTGGCTGACGACACCAAGTAACTTTGAGCAAGTCACCTCACCTGCCTGCGCTTCCATTGGGAATAAAAGACAAATGTAACAAATCGTATCTCAGATGTTATGACACCTTGGATAAAGTAAAATAAATGATATGAAGTCGTCAAGGAGGTCAAAACAAGACTAGAAAGAGACCTTTTCAAAGCAAACACTCCAGTTTGACTCCTTTGAGGTCCGTTGTATCTCATGTCTCCTTTCTGTCTAAAGCCGTTTCTGGGGAAACATCGGTGACAAAGTTGATTCTTAAATGAAACATAAATAAGAGTCTCACAAGACATCAAAGATCAGCATTGGAGCAGTTGAAATTTCCAGTAGAAATTGCCAGTCTTCACCAGTTAAGCCAACGTGAACATATCGAGGATGCGGGAGGAAGTGCAAACATCCTGGGAAAGCACACCATGAGCTCATGAAGAGTGTACAATCAACTGACACAAAATGGAGCACTGTATTCATTTAACGTTACATTTTTAACGTCTGTCTACAGACAAGCTAACTTTTACAGATGAGATAAGTAGAAAAGGAAAAAAGTGGCAACTCATTTTTTTTTTTTTTTTTAGAAAAATATAAAATAAAATAGCAGCTGGACTGGAGAGGTCTGTTAAAAACAGCAGGACTTCAAATGGCACGGTCAAAAAACGAAAAAAAAAAAAAAGATTCTCTGAAGCTAAAGGCCCGGCAGAGTTCATTAAACAGCAGGGAATCCAAGCTGCAAAGGTAGCAAAATAGATAGCAGATTACTGTATTCCAGGGGTCCAAATGTTTAGAGTAGCCCCAATTACCAAGAGCTTTCAGCACTGGAAGAGCATAATAGCGAAAATGGCACGTACATACACGTGTGCACATGCCTGCTACCCATGGTGCATTTAGGGAGGCCGAGGGCCCAGAGCTGTGACACCACAGATCAGCTGAAGATTGCAGTCATTCTTTAGAACAACACTATGACAATTCTGGGGTAGGCATGGGATGACGCTCGGCTCTGTTCATTCCCACCCCTCTAGCTGAGCACCTCCGTGTCCTTTCCTCTCATTTGCTTTCCTCATTACTTTAATTACCTTCGACTTAATGCACAAGGATTATGTATGTGTGTATATATATATATATTATATACAGTGGTGTGAAAAACTATTTGCCCCCTTCCTGATTTCTTATTCTTTTGCATGTTTGTCACACAAAATGTTTCTGATCATCAAACACATGTAACCATTAGTCAAATATAACACAAGTAAACACAAAATGCAGTTTTTAAATGATGGTTTTTATTATTTAGGGAGAAAAAAAAATCCAAACCCACATGGCCCTGTGTGAAAAAGTAATTGCCCCCTTGTTAAAAAATAACCTAACTGTGGTGTATCACACCTGAGCTCAATTTCCATAGCCACCCCCAGGCCTGATTACTGCCACACCTGTTTCAATCAAGAAAGCACTTAAATAGGAGCTGCCTGACACAGAGAAGTAGACCAAAAGCACCTCAAAAGCTAGACATCATGCCAAGATCCAAAGAAATTCAGGAACAAATGAGAACAGAAGTAATTGAGATCTATCAGTCTGGTAAAGGTTATAAAGCCATTTCTAAAGCTTTGGGACTCCAGCGAATCACAGTGAGAGCCATTATCCACAAATGGCAAAAACATGGAACAGTGGTGAACCTTCCCAGGAGTGGCCAGCTGACCAAAATTACCCCAAGAGCGCAGAGACGACTCATCCGAGAGGTCACAAAAGAGCCCAGGACAACGTCTAAAGAACTGCAGGCCTCACTTGCCTCAATTAAGGTCAGTGTTCACGACTCCACCATAAGAAAGAGACTGGGCAAAAACGGCCTGCATGGCAGATTTCCAAGACGCAAACCACTGTTAAGCAAAAAGAACATTAGGGCTCGTCTCAATTTTGCTAAGAAACATCTCAATGATTGCCAAGACTTTTGGGAAAATACCTTGTAGACTGATGAGACAAAAGTTGAACTTTTTGGAAGGCAAATGTCCCGTTACATCTGGCGTAAAAGGAACACAGCATTTCAGAAAAAGGACATCATACCAACAGTAAAATATGGTGGTGGTAGTGTGATGGTCTGGGGTTGTTTTGCTGCTTCAGGACCTGGAAGGCTTGCTGTGATAGATGGAACCATGAATTCTACTGTCTACCAAAAAATCCTGAAGGAGAATGTCCGGCCATCTGTTCGTCAACTCAAGCTGAAGCGATCTTGGGTGCTGCAACAGGACAATGACCCAAAACACACCAGCAAATCCACCTCTGAATGGCTGAAGAAAAACAAAATGAAGACTTTGGAGTGGCCTAGTCAAAGTCCTGACCTGAATCCAATTGAGATGCTATGGCATGACCTTAAAAAGGCGGTTCATGCTAGAAAACCCTCAAATAAAGCTGAATTACAACAATTCTGCAAAGATGAGTGGGCCAAAATTCCTCCAGAGCGCTGTAAAAGACTTATTGCAAGTTATCGCAAACGCTTGATTGCAGTTATTGCTGCTAAGGGTGGACCAACCAGTTATTAGGTTCAGGGGGCAATTACTTTTTCACACAGGGCCATGTAGGTTTGGATCTTTTTTTTCTCCCTAAATAATAAAAACCATCATTTAAAAACTGCATTTTGTGTTTACTTGTGTTATATTTGAATAATGGTTACATGTGTTTGATGATCAGAAACATTTTGTGTGACAAACATGCAAAAGAATAAGAAATCAGGAAGGGGGCAAATAGTTTTTCACACCACTGTATATATATGTGGTTCACCATGAACATTTTTCCCAACCAAACATGCCCCATGACCTTCTCCTGGTCACAAAGAAGCCCCATTCCCAGTTTGGTGGCGATCGGATGCCCGATGCAGATTTGTATGGCGGACAAACAAACATACATACACACATACTACATCGACTCTGCTTTGTATATTAGATATATATAGAGAGAGAGAATCACGCATGTGCACATAGGGGACAGCTAAAGGGCTCTGGGGACTGCAATTCCACACTGTGTCGCAATGCCTTTTCTCTTTCTCCCTGTGCAGACGAGGTGATTGACAGCTATAACACATCTGATGTCACTTCCTGTTGCCACCTGCATCTTCCTGCCAAATGAACTGAAAATCAGAAGCTGCACCATCTTTGTTGGTTCAGTTTTTGTGTCTGAAAAGACAATTCCGCTACTAATTACATGTTTTTTGTTTTGGAAAAACCTTCAATTATATGGGGCTGGTACCCCAACTCTTTGCTGATGTCTTGTCCTTCTCTTACTATATATATATATATATATATATATTTATAATAAAATATTTCTATATTACAGCCTACACTTACATATTTTTTCTGTCTTATTGTTATTTTCAAATGATTACTTTCATGTCTGCAATTTCTGGTAGGTTTATTATCTGGTATTTTGATATATCTTTAAATATTCCACCATTCTGTGTGTTCTGTGGATGAAGCACCCCCAAGAGGCGGGGCCATCATGACATCACAGCTGAAGGACCACCTCCCCACTTTTATATTCGAGTGGATGAGACGGCCTCCCTCAGGTTGTCACTGAGTGTTGTTCAGTCCCCTAACTATTGTTTCCTTTCAATTCTCAGATTTGGTTGATTTTGCTGTTCCTTGGATTCTGATTCTGCCTTGTGAATTTGGACCTGCTTGTTTTTTCCGGCATCTTTGTTTACTTTATGCTTCTTTAATTACATTTTGTAATTTTTTTTCTTTATAAAGATACTTGTCTATCCAAGCCAGAGGTTTGATGGTTCCTCTCTCTTGAAAAGCATTTTTACACATTTTGAACTTTTAAAGCCAACTCCCTCTTTTCAAGCCTGTGTATGTTGGAGCCTGCAGGTAGCAAATGGCAGATGGCTATCTTGTGGTGACCCTTATGAGGTAAAGCTGGTGAAGGTCCCGGCCTTTGTGAGGAACGTTTTAGTGGCCTCTCACATTCTTTTACTAAATGAGTTTGACAAATTGGATATGACGGGCACTACCCTTCATGTGAACTGATGAGGAATTGTTTAATGCCCAGGTCTGCCTAGACGTCGGTGTTTACCATCCCACTTTATAGCCACTTTCTGGCTAGTAAATGGAAGCAGTGAAACAGAAGCAGCTTGGCAGCCACCCACTTGAAATTCAGTTTTGTGTAAATTATAGGAAAGACTAATTCATTGGTACAGTATATGCCCAAACACACAGCATATGCAGAATATATTGTACACCTGTATTATAGTGGCCATTACGTGTAATAGCCAGGCTGTTATAATTACATATTTCAGAAATTACAGGTAAGAAATACACAGACGGAGCACAGGGGAAGGGAAAAGAGGAACAGAAAATAACTAAAGAGCAGACAGGAAGACCCTACGTGTTGAAGGTGATGAGTCTTACCGTACGGGTCCGACATGAAGACCCCCCAGTTGGGTCCACCCAGTTCTGCTCTACTCTGTCCCTCTCACTTCTTGTCCTTGACTGACTACTTGACTTTACTTAATTCAGTGCCGGACCACCTCCCGATTCAGCTAGCCTTTGTGCCTCTTTGAGCCCTTCTCATGGACTGAATACGTGTGGAATCAAATTAATGTGCTTGTCACCACCTTGCAGCTCCTGTTGATTCTAAAGCCAATATCAGGCAGGAATTGAAGGTGGCAGAGCTCACATTGTTCTAGCATGCAGTACATCATTACATTCACAGCCCACTTTACAAGGCGTCCAGCCGTGCCAGCTAAAACTGAGTTCTCCCATCAAGCCAAGTTTCCTCAGATTATCTTGGCATTTCAACTGGCTTGTTTTTATTTATTTTTCCTAAAAACTCTATTATGTATTTCAACTTTAAATATTATTGGTTGCAGGATCTTACTAAAGGTGAACAAAGGCCTGACATTCTTCTCGATTTCAGCTTAATACAATTCAGTGTCTTAACTTCCAACTTCATTAGCTTATCATTAATGTATCATTTAAAATACTAATGGGTTATTAGAGGAACCTTTGTAGTTGTACTAGCATCAACTCTCTCTATCTATATATATAATTCACTAAGGCAAGACACCCATGGAAAGCACGCCGGAAGGGACGTGGATTCACTAAGCCACCGACAATTAAGACACCTATGGCACACGCAGGAAGGAGCCATGCCCACCAACTCCAAGACCATTGGATACGATGACACCAACTCGGACGTGACGACACAGACAAAACGGCGTCATTTATATTCGTCTGTCATAGAGTCCACATGCACCTCCGAGCCACGTTGACTGTTCATAGAGGCATGTTTCTCGCGAAGGTGAATCGCCATATGTAGCGTGTAAAACGGTTTGCGAGGGGTATCCCATGGGATCCTTAAAACAATCCTTTACAACTGAGGTTAAAACACAATGAAGTAAGCAGTCTTTAAAAACCGAGTTTTCGGTTACGACGCACAACCGCGTGCACCATAGCAAACTGTTTTACACGCTACATACAGCAATCCGCATCCGCATCCGCAACAAACATGCATCTTCTTAGATGCTCCTGCAGGAACACGGAAGACGTGAGTCACAGGTGCATCTGGACTGTGCAAAGACGACAACGACTCAAGTGATGAGTTGGAGGTGGGCACACGAGCCGGCAGTGCATACTGAACGAGAAATCAGCAGACTAGCATGACGGAGGGAGCGGAATGGTCCTTCTCCTCTCCTCCCGTTCCACCCTCCACGCCTCAGTGCCGTCCACCCCATCCCTCCGTCTGGGAGGAGAAGGCGCGATGGCGGTCCGCCAGTTTTCAATCACGGACGATTGTGTGTTGGTTCGTTCCGTGCATTGTTACAATGTTGCTTTTCTTGCTGATTTATTACATTACCGATTTTTCAAATGTTAATTTTCTCCCTGTGCTTAAAAATCATTAAAAACCGGCCTGATTATGTGGCGTATGGTACGCCTCGGGTTGGCTAATCTTTTATAATGCTTGTGACAAAGAGACATTAGCTCACTGCTGTACAGTTTAAAATTACACATCCAACAATTGAGACATTGTGATTAAAGTGCACATTGCAGACTTTCATTTAAGGTGATTTGCAGACATTTCAGTCACACAACATGTTCTCTACATGTCCCCCCATTTCAGGGAAACATAATGTTTGGCACAATTGCCATCCTAGGTGTTTGTGATCACTCAGGTGGGCTTTATTGCTTCATAAGATACTTCGGTTTGCTTCTACCCTTTGGAGTCTGTAGTTGCCATTGATCAACATGAGGACAAGAGCTGTTCCAATGAAAGACAAAGAAGCCATCATGAGACTGAAAAGCAAGAATAAAACCATTAGATACATCAGTAAAACCTGAGGATGACTGAAATCAACTGTTTGGACTATCATGAAGAAGTAAGAACACACTGGTGGGTTCAGTAATCACAAAGGGACTAGTTGGCCAAGGAAGACCTCCACTGCTGATGACAGAAGAATCCTCACTATGGTCAAGAAAAAGCCCCCAACACCTATGCGACAGATCAGAAACAGATGTTAGGGGGCTGATGTGGATGTGTCAGAGACAACTATCAGCAGAAGACTTTGTGAACTGAAACACAGAGGCCACACTGCAAGATGCAGACCACAAAAATAGGAAGCTCAGATTACAGTTTGTGACGAAGGACTTCAAACAACCTGCAGAATTCTGGGAAAATGAGACAAAGATGAACCTGCATGAGAGTGATGGCGAGAGCAAAGTGTGGAGATGAGAAGGAACTGCCCAAGATTCAAAGCAGACCACCTCATCTTTTCAACATGGTGGTGCTGGGGGTGTTATGGCTTGGCTGGCACAGGTCCTGGCGCACTTCTCTTCATTTATGATGGAACTGCTGATGGCAGACGCACAATGAATTCTGAAGTGTGTAGAAACATCTGATCTGCTCAAATTCAGTCAATGTCTCCAAACTCACTGGATGGTACGTCATCCTACCAAGAGATAATGAGCCAAACGCACTGCTGATACAACACGGGAGATTATTAAAGCCACAGAATGGAAAATTCTTGAATGGTCGAGCCAATCACCAGGTTACAATTCAACTGAGCAGGCCTTCCATATGCTAAAGAGAAAACTTAAGGGGACAAGCCCCCCGAAACAAGCAGGTGCTGAAGATGGCTATATTAGAGGCTTGGCAGAGCATCACCAGAGAAGTCTCTCAATGAACCTGGTGATGTCTGTGAACCACATACTTGAAGCACTCATTGCATGCTGGGATATGTGACAAAGTCCCCAATTTGACAATGGCTTTAATAGACCTGCCATTGCTGTGTCCCAAACATTAAGGTCCCCTGAAATGGGGGGGGACCATGTAGAGAAAAGGTAAATGCAAAACCCCTTAAATGAAAGTCTGCGATGTGCTCTCTAATCACGATGTTTGAATTATCTGATGTGCCCACCCATGTATTACTGTAGCCTTCAGAATGTAACCGACTTTTTGTAAAGTGTTACAGCAGCCAACGTCTGCTTCTTCTCTAATAAGGTCGCAGCCACAGACTTGGCTTTATTTTGCACAATGACCCTTTCATCGCCCTGGAACCCAAGGCCGTCACTTGCACGTGGTGATCCAGAATTTCCTTTAGCTTGCGATTTCCAGACCAGTTGACATGTCTGTCTGAATTTAAGTCTCCCCCACCCTTGACACTTTGTACCCCTTCACTCCATCTCATCCATCTTGGTAATGCTGTTTGCTCATTGTGGCTGTCACATGCGCCATGTGTCAAGTGACTTCCAAAGACCCCCCCCCCTCCCCCTCCCCACCCATGTGAATTAAAGTTTCAGAAGGTACCCTGATACCAGGCCTTAAGGTCCCAGGATGGTAGCTTCTTGACATTTTGTGGCCTCCACGGGCGGCACGTTCAGTGTGGGGGGGGGGGGGGGGGGAGATTCTGCGGACCACCAAGTCAAATGGCCTCCACTCCCCACTGCGAACTCCGGGATTTATTCAGATCGGCAGCTGTGCGCTGATGCCGTTTCAATGGGGGTTCTTGTTTGGTTTAATTGTTTGCAAGGAGGGGAAGTCAGAACATATAAACACAGCTGTCTGTGTCTCCATTTCACTGCGCTCTCCATCTGGAGCTTTAAACAAGCAAATAACATGGAGTGAGTTTTCCTGGAGCTGTGTTATTATTAGAAGAGATGCTAATAGGGTAAAAAAAGGAAGAAAAAAAAAAAACGCTCGAGTTCAGAAATTAAACACAAAAAAATGAAGTGCAGAAAAACAGGGCGTATGCCATTTGAGCACTTCTGGGGCAAGTTTGCGCCTCCTTATCTCTAGAACTGGGCCGCATTGGCACCCGTTGGTCATTAGATGGCACTCCAGTAGCCCTCATTTGCGCTTCTGCTGTATCTCAGTGGCTCTTGGCTCGTTTCACTTTACAGGGCTAATTTTGCCAAATTACAAATGATGTATTTGCCACTTGCCATGTTTAGTTCTGAGCTATGGAAAGTGAATGGGTATCTAAAATTAGCCAAAGCCCCACAGCGATCCCAACCAGTCATTCTCATCGTCCACTTCTTCCACGTCTTACCTTTTAGCTATGCAAAATGAATAACAGGACGTTATGTATTTTAATAATTTGCTTTACATCATATTAAATGGATTTGACTTCAACCTTCGGGGGGAAGCTGCCATCACTAAGGGAAGTCACCTGATGCTGAAGAGACAGTTAGAACATGAGAAACAGTAGAAATGAATAAGCATGGCATGGTGGCTTTCTTACATTTTTGGGGCATCTTGTTTCCTAATACCAGGTCTGACCCATGTTTGAATGAGTATTCGCTGGATGCCCAGGATTTGCAAAATGGATATTGTCATGGATAAGATCACCAAGAGTGCCTGACGGGTGTTGCTTTGCATAAAAATATGGGGAAGATTTTGGGTGTGACGCCACCAATAATGTCATCGTTTCCATTCCCAATGTCACTAGTCCCTCCCTCTACTGTATAAAGCCTCTCTCCAGACAGGAAGTTCCTGTTGATTCCCAAGAAGACGCTAAACACTCTGAGATCTTAGGGTGCTGTGATCTACGTACAAACCCTCATCCCAGTCCATCAACTATTTCTACAACCCGGACATTAAACGGGACGTCACCTCAAGCCAACATCTTTTTCATTGTTCCTTTCTTTATTCTCACAGATTGATTGGCATCTAATGATGAGCAAAATAAGTTTCAATTTGCAATGGTAGTTGTGAAATATGAAACACAGTAAAAAGAATTTTTTGGAGGTAATTGGAACCTCGTATTTTAAATATCTTAACATGTAAACAGGTTGTGCAATGCTTCACTTGTTCGAAATTGCAAAAGAGGTGTAAGGCCTACAAAATGGCCAGCAAAGCAGGCTAGAACCTCCATCTGTCTGCCCAGAGGAGATGCAAACAAAGGCAGCTTAAGATCCAACGGGACTGGCTGACTTGGGCCTACACACTGGGCCAAAATACGCTCCTAAATTGAAGTTCAAAAATATACTCACTTACAGTACGTAATAAAAGTGCCCTCTAGGCTCTATGTCTCTGCAAATCTCCGCCCCCTAATCAATGCCATCTGAGGGGGCTACTATTGTAGCCAACTTCCTGACCCCTACCCTTAGGACAGGGATGTCGAACTCCATGCCTGGAGGGCCGCAGTGGCTGCAGGTTTTCATTCTAACCCTTTTCCTAATCAGTGACCAGTTTTCGTTGCTAATTAACTCCTTTTACATTAATTTTCTTAGCTCTGTTTTTTAAGGATTCAATCCTCTGAGTTGATTCCTTTCTTCATTAAATGGCAGCAAAACAGAAATGAGATGTGAAACGAGCCAACAGATGACCAGCTAAACTTGGATTTCAAACTCCAACCAATCTCTTAATGAGAAGCCGATTCTTGCTGCTAATTAAAGCCGTTATTTAATTCCATGGCTTGTCGCTGCTCTCATTCTGCCACTGTTGATTTTTCTGTTTTTTCTAAGAACATCGTGAAAATGCTTTGGTGACCTGAGAGATCAACCTTACAGAGACCTTCGCCTTTCTTTATTTCCAGGTATTGTGTGATGGGCACAGATGACTTGGTCATGTAGTGGTTCATTTTGTGTCCCATTATTGTTTGGCTGCTAACTAAAGAAAAAGAGACAACAAAGGGGCCTGAGTCAAGTTCATTAAAACAAAGGCAAAAGAAGTTAATTAGCAGTCGAAACTGGTCACCAATGAAGAAGACGGTTAGAATGAAAACCTGCAGCCACTGCGGCCCTCCAGGACCGGAGTTTGACACCCGTGCCTTAGGGGCTCTGTTTCCAGAGGTTCTGCAATATTATAAAGCTAATTGTGTGTTTGTGAGGTTCTCCAGTATGCACATCCACACTGTTGGACCTCCACCACATTTTGCACAGGTTCCCCATTTGTACAGGATAAGACCAATGGTGATGTTTCGTTCCCCATTTATATTTTATGGTTGTTTTCCTCGTCCCAGAAATGACTTGTGGTGCTCATCATCTCTGTAAATGAGCCACTGGAAGGCTTTCTGCCCCTCATATCTGTACAGCCGACTATCCACCACAACCAACTGGCTGCCATGAAAAAGGGTCGTGACCCCATCAGCCTGCTGTTCCCTCCATTCAGCACTCACTTTCCAGCTCCTGGTATATTACATCTAAATTTGTATTTCACAAAAGTCCTTAAAGATGACTTTATATGAGAATCTTCATAAAAAATAAAAACCAGGAGACAATAACATAAAGTTTGGTAGGAAGGATTTTAATGATTTTGAAATTCTGGAGAACCGCTGGACATACTTTTTTTATTGAACACATCAGATTGACAGCCACTTGGCAGCTTGGATTCAGTATACAAAAAAACCACAAAGCTTTAGAATTTAAAGTGAAAGGCAAGAATAAAGCACAGAGGCCTCATCTCAGTTCATCATCAACTTCTGAATCCTGCAGGGTTACCAGAGGATGCATCCTATCCGTGCCCCTTGACACGAGGACAGTCCATCACAGCTCACATTCACACTGACACGTCCATCCCGTGATGGCCAGCACATCTCTAGCTGGATGGGAGGTCAGCCCTACAATGGCACAAGAAACAGAGCAAAGATCATCCTGCCTAAGCCAGAAAACAGGCAGAAAAGGCCAATGTGGCAGTGGGTACACTGCCATCCCGGCAGAGATAGACCAAGAAACAATACTAGGCACAGGAAAGCCATTGTAGTAGAAGGTCAGGGGGAGACAACCTCTCAGGATAACTTGTTCTTCCGATACACTAGATGGCAGTCTCCTGGGGTGACGCTACCTGTACAGACACCCGTATGGCACACTGGGAATTGTAGTCCTGCAGGATCGCCTTGTCGGGTTCCAGGAGTGCTGCCAGAGGGTGCTGCCAGGATTCAACATCCCTACTTTATGGGACTTCCGATTGACCCAGAAGTGCTTCCTTTGGGCTGTATCACAGATGTCAAACTCCAGGTCCTGGTGGGCCGCCGTGGCTGCAGGTTTTCATTCCAACCTTTTTCCTAATCAGTGACCAGTTTTCACTGCTAATGAACTCCTTTTCCCTTCATTTTCATAGCCCTGCTTTTAAGGATTCAGTCCTCTGAATTGATTCGTTTCATCATTAAATGATAGCTAAACAGAAATGAGACGTGAGACGAGCCAACAGATGACCAGCTAAACTGGGGCTTCAAACTCCAACCAGTTTCATTTCAACTGGTTTCATAATGAGAAGCTGATTCTTGCTGTTAATTAAAGCCATTATTTAATTCCGTGGCCTGTTGCAGCTCTCATTTTGCCACAGCAGACATTTCCAAAATGGTTGATTTTCTATTTTGTTCTAAGAAAAATGTTTTGGTGACCTCGGAGATCAACTTTACTGAGACCTCCACCCTTCTATATTTGAAATATTGTGTGATGGCCACAGGTGAGCTGTGGACACTAGGTGGCACTGTTTCCTCTTAAACCCAACAGACAGACACACAGGACACAGGGTAAAATCACCAAGTAGATCCATTTGAATTATTTTCTTATTTAAACAGTGCCCCCCAAGCACCACAGCCACAATAACACAAGCAAGTAAATTACAAGCACAATGAAAAAAAAAAACACAATTCTTCTCTTTTTCTCTTCCTCCACACCTCCCAGCAAGCGTTCTCCACCTCCTCCCGACTCTCTGGTTCTTCTTGCACCATCCCCTGGCAGTACCCAGCAGGGCTGTGGTATTATACTACATGCCCCATAATGCCCTGAGGAATCCGGAACACCGCTGCAGTCCAGGGAAGCTGCCATCTAGCATTTTGGGAGAGAGTGTGTCCTTGAAGAGCTGCCTTCCCCCATTCTTCCATCTCAGGGGCGTCCCGGCCAGGATGAGCTCCCAGCCATCTCTTACACCGCTCATTTGTTATCTCATCATTGTTTGGCTACTAACGGAGGAAAAAGAAACAACTGAGGGGCCTGAGTCAAGATAATTAAAACTAAAGCAAAAGAATTTAATTAGCAGCCAAAACCGGTCACTACTGAAGAAGATGGTTAGAATGAAAACCTGTAGCCACACTGTGGCCCTGCAGGACCGGAGTTCAACACCCCTGGGCCAGAGCCATCTTAACAGCATTATAGGCCCCCAGACAAAGCAGTGCACTAGGACCCCTACCTACGCAACCACTCAGCAAGTCACAACATTCATAGATTAACATAGGCAGAGTGGTGGCTCTAAGGCTAGAGATTTGCCCTGGCGATTGGAAGGTTGCCAGTTTGAATCCCATAAATGCCAAAAGGGACGCTGCTCTGTTGGGCCCTTGAGCAAGGCACTTAACCTGCAATTCCTGAGCACTTTGAGTAGTGAGAAAAGCGCTGTATAAATGCAAAGAATTATTATTATAAGGATTATGGGGACCATATGCTTGTGGGGACCTTATGCTTGTGGGGACCCCTGGCATCTGCCCAGCATGCTCATGTGTTAAGATGGCCCCGATTCCCATATTCCATTACTATTTCCTATGACATTTCAGAAATTAACGAATTCCGAAGACCACTTTGGCAACCGTTATTTTGGGGTCCACTCATGCACACATTCAAATCGTATATCATATACCATATCATATCATTCTCAAATAAATTTAGGGCCGTATGGGACAACAGCATACCTTAAGAGCACAGGGTTGTCAGGAAGAAAACAGCCCTGAATCCGGGCCCCAGTCCGTCATGGAGTCCACTCACACGTTTATATCATATCATACTACTGTATAATGATCACCGCTCTGTATGGAGGTAGAAAGGTGAGGCTGTTAAGCCAAAGAGCACAATATGTCGGCATCAGGGAGGGGCGCCATCATATCATTGGGAGCGTTTTTCTGTTAAATTGGCTGGGGGACTTCAGAAAATAAAATGGCATCACAAGGGAGAAGAATTATCAGGAAATTCAGAAGCAACACCTCAAGATATCAGCCAGAAAGATAAAACTTGGTCACAAATTGGCCTTCCAGGAGGAGAGCGATGTTAAGCTTACCTCTAAAGTAATAAAATGGCTTAAAGACAAAGAGGTGAAAGTATTGGAGAGGCCATCACAGAGCCCTGAACCAAATCCCAAAGAAAACTGAAAACGCGTGACCTAGCAGGGGGGTACATAAATCTAACTGACGTAAAACGACTTCCGTCAGGAGGAATGGACACCAATTCCTGCCATGTACTGTGAGATGCTTGTAGAAGGTGAACCTCAGCATTTGATTGAAGTTACAAGCATTAAAAGGCAAAGCCACCACATACTAACAAAGCGTATGGACACTTTTAACTCACTGAAAATCTGACATGGTAAATAAAGGCTCAAATCAGTCTGCCTCTTAGTTATCATCCTGACGTCACCACTTATGGAAATATAGGAGATATACACCTACGGAATTAACACGGGGAATGTATGGTAACATGGCAAGTGTGCAGATGTGAAACATGGAGTTTGAAAGTCTTTAGCTGAGGTGGATGGAAATACTTGTACTCAGCTGTACATACGACTCACAATTTGAATTTCCTTCTGCTGCTTTCAGAACACAAACAAAGCAAATTTTGAAACTGAGACTGCAAATAATGTGAAAAAGTTCACAGCCGCATGGTGGGGGGGGGGGGGGAATTACAATTCGGGAATATAAGAGCCAATAGAGCTGATCCTGAGGGGACCACCGTCAGACCCTAGAGATGCAACATGTATATTGTCATGTCTGGAGATAATATTTACTATTCATTCACACAATAGAGACTGAGGTGTTTGTGAAAAGAATGATAATGGGATTCTCACCTCTAAGTCTGTGCTTTATTTTAGACGCTCGGAGATTTTTACATTTTTTTTCTGTTTTGTTTCAGGATAAATGTGATGGAAACTGAAACTATTACGGCTTTTATATACCGAACTATATTAAAGTAACTATATTGAATATGGTTAGTTTAATTTGGAGTTACAAGCCAAAGGCTTGACTTAGAATTCAATTTTTTAATAAATGGTAGCCACATGCTCTAAGAGCCAAGGAACAAGATCCATCCACTCAAGGGACAGAATGTCCAATAAGTATAAAAGGTATATATGTTGTGATGGATGGCTGGGTCCCATGCCTGGCCGGGATGTCCCTGCTGCATATGTTCCGGGGGAGCAACCATGGACAGCTTAATATCTTCCCTGTGATTCTTGGTGGCAGCCTCCCGGGCCGACGATGATTCCCCAGCCTCCCGGCTGGCTCCATGGGAGATGGAGTCCTCCACAGCCAGGTTGGGAGCTAGGATGACCGCTAGGGGGTGCTGCATGGAGTCAACAGCCCGTCTGGACGAATCTTCAGCCCCACCCGGAAGTGCAAGTGGGACCAGGTGGTCAAGCACCTGGAACGCTTCCGGGTGGGCTATAAAATTGGCCAGCCACCACCACTCAGGAGCCAGAGTCAGGAGGAGGAGGACTAAGCTTGAGGAGGAGTGGTGGTAATGGAGAAGAGTGTTTTGGTGTTTTCCTTTGTGTGTTTTGCTTTGGGACTGTATTGGGCTGTGTGACACGGGGAAGACGTGTCCCATGACTGAAGAATATAATAAAGCCTCTGTTTATTTTGTACGTGCCTGTGCGTCAGTCTGTGCCGGGTCAGGCGCTATACAGCGTCTTATTACAAGGTATATATATATATATATATATATATATAATGTATAAAATGTGTGTATATACAGGGTGGTCCAGATCTAATTATGCAGATCCAGATCGTCTGGATCATTTTGATTTATGCGGGGACGATTCCAGTTCGGTGCGAAGACGATTCTTCATGTCGTCAGTTTGCACACTTCTCGATGGTCCAGGTGATTTTATATGTAATAAACTTAATAAGTTATAGTGTAATAAAAATTGCATAATTAAATCTGGACCACCCTATACTGTGATGCCTAAGGGTGCGTACAGCCGCCCTAACCCCGACACCGACAGGCAGGACACAGGTTCAGCACACAACACATAATTTATTTACAGTTTCATTCCACAGGTCACAAGGCAAACACAGTCTCTTTGCCACCCCTTTAGTCCTCCACACAGGCTTTGTCCTCTTCCTCCTGACTATGACCTGGCAGCTCCGGGTGCCCAACGAGCTTCATTCGCCAACAAATGTCCATGTGTCCCCTGGCAGTAGCCACAGGCCCCAGCAGGGTTGACCTTCCACGTTCATAACTCATGGCCACGCTTTAAGCCAAAGGGGCTGCCTTCTGCTGGTCCGGGGGAGAAACGGTCTTGAAAATGCTCTCTCCCCTGGGCCTTCTATACTCAGGGTATCCCGGCCGGGTAAGGGCTCAGGCCATCCACCACAATACACACACACACACACATTATATATATATCTCGGGTCTCACACGTGCACTTGGGAGGCAGCACGGAGGTCAGACTAATTATGAAATGCAGGCATAAGAGGTGATCGAGTGTGTTAATGCCTTTCCTCCCATTCTTACAGGAGCAGTAAGAACTAATTTCCTCCGTCTTCTGACCACACCCACTGACAACCTCACATTCACCTTCCCTCCAGATGACCCGCCTCTTCCTGTTCCTCCACTATAAAAATCCATCACCTTTACTCTGCAGTCAGTCCACAGTCTCAACAGATTACTCTTTGGAGTATCACACAGCCTTTTTTCTTCTGTGAAAACCCTATAATATATGGAGTGGAACTCCAAACCTTTTTTTTTCTGTGTTTGTCTCTCTTTACAATATTTTATATATATATATATATTGTGGCAGATGACCGGGGGCCTTCTGGTGAGAAGACCAGGGGAGAGGACATGACAACAGCAGTACCTCCCCTGGAACACGAGAGGGCAGCTCCCCTGGATGGCATTGGGGCCACAGACTTAGAGCTTGGAAGCTCAACCCTGCTGGGGCCCATGGCCACCAAAAGGGGATGCCTGGGCAGTGCCATAGCCTTGAACTGCAGGACTTCTGCCACTCCCGGAAGTGCTGTCAGAAGAGGATCTGGGTTCCCATGCAGCACTTCCAGCACACCCGGAAGTGCTGCCGGAAGGTGATTGGGGAGCACCTGGAGCACTTCTGGGTGCAGTATAAAAGAGGCCACCTCACTCCATTTGAGGAGCTGGAGTCGGGACGTGGAGGACAGAGCTGTCAAGGAGAGGAGTGGAAGTGAAAGAAGAGAAAGAAAAGAGAGAAGGAAGGAGGGATTGAGTATTAATGCTGGTGATTTGTGCACTGTGTGTGCTAAAAGGAAAATAAAAATGTGGTTTTGGGACTTGTGTGCCTTCCTGTCTGTATCGGGGCTGATTACCACTATATATTCATATTTGTGAATTTTCCCTTGGGATTAATAAAGTATCTATTTATATATATATATATATATAT
>JANRMT010062816.1:7577824-7590071 GCA_026402145.1 Polypterus bichir lapradei | reverse complement strand
AGAATTCTTTGCATTTCAATAGCTACAGAAAGGGAGGAAGTATATCTGTGTGTATTTATATTATATGCAGACCACAAGACTTTGAGCACCTGAGCCGTAATGCTTGATGTTCTAACAGGCAGCCTCACATTAAGCCCCTCCAACTGCGGGCAGCACTTGTTCTGCATAGGGACGTGGCCCACTTCTCACTGCTGAATTTCCTCCCTTTCTGTAGCTATTGAAATGCAAAGAATTCTTTAGTGGTCAGATTTAAAACTCGGTTTAAATTGATCTAAGCACATTAATGGCAGCCCGAAGCTATTGTAATTAACCTCTAATCCCCCACCGCAGTCACAAAAAGCAGTCTCCTACTTACATGATTTTAACTGTTGCTTCTACAAGCCGTGTGGAGTAGCTGGATGGCAATGGCTTCTGATTTGCAGAATGACCATCAGTCCATTCATCCATTCATTCTATCCAAGCCTATCCCAGCTTCTGGCCCTAGACAGGGTGCCGTCTCCTACTCATTTACACTCACTTTCTAATGGAAGGTTGGTTTGGAGTGATGTGTTAACCTAGAAGGCTCATCTTTGGTGCATTATAATAGCATTTATATTATAATTATTAATTTTATTTGTATAAAGTGACCTGTGATGGGGCACAATATTTTAGTATTGTAATGAGGCTGACAAGCTGAATCAGCCTGGGTAATGAGCAACCACCAGACTGAGCTGGCATTCCATCAAGCAAATAAGCAGATTCAATGTAAAAATGTCAGGCCACCCAAAGTTGCCAACCAATTCTAACTAATGCAACAACAACAGATGTCTTTCTAAGGATAGCAAGCTACCTAAAAGAGTGCTGTAAAGGCATGGGTATCTGGAAGGTTGCCGGTTCAAATTCCATTACTGCCAGAAGGAATCCTACTCCACTGGGCCCTTGAGCGGAAAAATTGCTCCGGGGTTGCTGTACAATGACCCGGGTTTGCTTCCCGGGTCCTCCATTCATGGAGTTTGCATGTTCTCCCTGTTTCTGGGTGGGTGTCCTCCAGGTACTCCGGTTTCCTCCCACAGTCCAAAGACACACAGGTTAGGTGCATTGGCGATTCTAAATTGTCCCTAGTGTGTGCTTGGTGTGTGGTTGTGTGCGCCCTGCGGTGGGCTGGCGCCCTGCCCAGGGTTTGTTTTCTGCCTTGCATCCTGTGTTGGCTGGGATTGGCTCCGGCAGACCCCCCGTGACCCTGTAGTTAGGATATAGCGGGTTGGATAATGGATGCTGTACAATGGTTGACCCAGTGGTCTGATCCCCAAAGGTCATGCAAAAAGACTAGTTTCCCTCGAGGATTAACAAAATATATCAAATTAAGTCAAATCAAAGACAAAGTGACCCCTGGCATTTGACGCTGGTTTTACATTGGTGATAGCAGTGGGATGAGAAGACCTACAGTCCAATTTAGCAAAGCTCTGAGTACCATTGAGACCAAAATTTAATTTGATAAACGATTCTGAAGAGTTGCTGGAAAATCTCAAGGCTGAGATCTGGCATCTGGAATGCTGTTTGTGCTCTCAATACAGGAAGGAAGTTATCTAAGGCTATTTCCACAAAATTACAACTTTGTTTAAAAATGCACTTTTAAGCAAAAATACATTTCCATCCATGCTAATGTTTTCAAATTATTTATGAGCATATCTCCACCAACACTAAAATGATTAAAAACGCATATGAAGTAGCAGACACTGAGCATGCACACATCAGTGGAATTAGGAACCCCCATGAAGGGATGGTTACACCTGCGGCCACAGGATTTATTGCAAAAATGTATGCAGGGTACAAGCTGTACACAATGCAATTTAGATATGTACAGATAAGCAACACACCAAGCATCATGGAAAGCAAATCCTTTATGTCCGCTGTGTTGAAGGGTGACCAATCAGAGATGACACATTATAATGAGCTGGATCCAATCAGGGAAAATGTCACAAAATAAGCACGAACCAATCAGATCACAATTAGAATCTGCATTTCCAAATCTCTCCAATTTCACCCATACAAACTGCAACATTGGACCGACAATTTTGAAAATACGAGTGTCGCTCAAAAAGTTTTTGCACTTTTCTTTATCTCTATTTATTAAGAATTTCAAAAACAAATGACATCACTTTTCTACATAGTCATCTTCCTTTTCGATGCAATTTTCCCAGTCACATGACACGACCAATTGCTTCTCCTCCCGCCTTCACCGTTTCCAACGAAAATATAAAAGTGTGGAAACGTTTTAAACGTCACCTCGTATAAAAAGTCTTAATTTCTGGAGGTTAAAAATGTTGGGGGTATTGTGTATGAAAGGAGAAAACAGGGACTAATGCCTGTGTTCTTAAGTGAAAACATAATAATGTGGATGTAGCCTGGGAGACGGCTACCTCTGCGGCTCCACCACTGCCTTCACATCTTCCAAGGTCCATTGGCCCTGATGGGCTGCCGCCTGCCGAGCTTTAAGCAAATGGTGTTGTGGAACAGTGTGGCACGTTGAGTTGCCACCGACCCCACGTGAGTAGTGTCTGAACCCCCTAAAGGGACCTAATCTCAACCTGGAATACATTGAGTGAGGACAGTCCCCTCAGTGACGGGATGGTAGCCCAGTCTCTTGGGGTTCCACCCACAGAAAACAAGCAATATAAAAGAACGTACAGTACATAAATGCTAAATCTATCTAGCGAGCTCTCTTATATATATATATATATATATATATATATATATATATGGTTACACCTGCGGCCACGGGATTTATTGCAAAAATGTATGCATACAATATATGCAATATATATAAAATCTAACTTCTGTCTGTCTGTATTTTTTGTCCACTTTTCATGAGAAAACTGCTTAACAGATTTAGATCTGTTTTTTTTTTTCTATAATTTGCTTGAACATTCCAGTGATTTTGCAACTTCTCTCATCGTGCCAAGTATCATAGTTTGCTTGTGGTACCAATTTATTTGCACAAATCCAACAGAGACACTGAGGGTTGAGGGGAGGGGCCGGTGCCCTCCTCATTCACGCGCCAGGCTCCATTCGAGTCGCTCTACCTCTCGCCACGTGTTGAAGAGCACCTTGCCTCCGCTTTGCTAGCGATACCCGTTTGTTCAACAGACATTATCATCTAGAGATTGTTATGGAGTAATGTTTGACGTTTTTGAGAGAGAAATCAGAGCTACGTGTGTTTTGGAGGGTAGCTACTGATTGCCAGAGAAATCACGGCCAAGTGTTTTTCTACCCACGTTGGGTGACGCTTTCCCATCAGAGCTGAACACGATCAGATACAGTGCCAACATTTGAAGTTGGAGCGTATCTACCTTCCGCTTGGCCAGAATTACATTTTTTTTTATTCATTTTTAAAGTTTGTCCTGTTTCACTACTACTTGGGCATAGCCGCGGGGGACATTTAGTAATAAATAAATAGAAAAATGTTAACCAAAGTTAAATACAGTAGAACCTCTGGTCACAAACGTTTATGAACGCATACAAATTGGTTTACGACCAAAAAGTTTGCCAAAATTTCTGGTGGCGAACAGAAACACTGGCAGCCAGTTTCCCTACGCGCCAATGAGTTCCCATTCTCCGTTTTCCATTTTCTTTTGTTTGCATATACAGGGCCTAACAAAGCAGCTGATGTTGCAGAAGGAGTTACAATGTTAACAGAGCAGAGGCCTCAAGTGCTGGAAGAGGTGGAAAAAACTGTTGCTAGTGTGGTTGAACGAGAAGCACCTTGCAGGGGATAGCGTAAGTGAGGCGATCATATGCGAGAAAGCCAGGATGATTCATGCCGATTTACTGAAAAAAAAAAAAAATTCTTCTTCGAGTGGCAAAGGTGAGGAATTTAAAGCGAGTAGAGGATGGTTTGAAAAGTTTCGCAAGAGAAGTGGCATTTAATTTTTTTTCCCTGTGCTTAAAAAAAAAAGTGTTTACAGCGAGCGGTTCATAAGGGTCTAGTGCAAACTCTTACAATGTTAGTTTTCTCTGTTGTTCAAGGTTTTCTCAGTGTTATTCAATGTTTTTACATTTCATTTACTATTACACTGTGCATTCTATGGTATAATTAACTATTTTTGTGCTTAAAAAAATATATATATTTACATACAGTTCGTATGGTCTGGAATGGATTAATTGTATTTACATACAATCTTATGGGGAAATTACGACCAAATTGGGTCGCATCCAGAGTTTTGGAACAAATTACGGTCGTGACCAGAGGTACCACTGTAATCACTGCATGAACAATGCTACTTAAGAATAAACAAAAAAAGGATAATAAACATAAACCAGGGAACACATACTGAATGAAACAATACTTAACAGTTTATCTTGGAAATGTGGGGGTAAGCTCATGCACGACATGGGAAGAACATTCCAACTCCCTGCATGTAGTGAGAAGGAGGAGAATTCAATGCCAGGCTGAATCCATGAAAAAGCAATGAGGAACCCGTCGATTCGATCCAACCCATCTGACTCACTAGCAGTCACAGGATCTCAAGATCTCATCCAGTCAGTCAGCCAGTCAGTGTGATGATGTGGGTTCTTCTCCATGCTCCCTTTCAGCTTCTGGGAGCCCTTTTAACCCAACATCATCGGTAATGTCACCGATGAGCTTAGCAGTGAGGCAACAACAAAGCAAGGGGATGGTGTACAAAAGTGCCAAGTGCTTTTATTTAAAACAACAACAAAAAAAACAAAAGTGTTCAAAATAAATGCAGTGCTTCCAAAGTTCAATAAATAAATAATCCAATAGAAGCAAGTGAAAACGTGGAGGTTAAAAATAATAGAAAAAAGTCTTAAAAATAACGAAGTTAAAATATAACAGGATGTATTCTTTTAAAAACCAACTACAAGAAGCCCAGTGCCTTAATACCTGCGACTCCCCTACTACCCCCCGTCTGGGCTTCTCAATAGGGGAGTCACCCTACTTGCAGCTGACCATCTCTGCTACTGACTGGTCGGTCGCCTTTCCGATCCTTGGCTCCGGTAGGCACCACCGAACAGCGACTTGGAATTCCCTTAACGACCAAGGCTCTCACGGTGGGGACACCACGTCCCAAGTCCCGACTCCCGCTGCCTTCCACGGCCTTACGCGAAAAGTCCTCCGCCTTCCGGTCACTCCCGCCCTCCAAAGTAAACTCTGCGGGAGCGACCACAACTACTACTCCCCCGGGTGTCGGCCAAACACCCAGGCTGCCTGCTCAGCTACCGCGAGCCTGCTCTCACTCGCTTGTTCTCCCGCACTGACTTTCTCTCTCCTTCCTGCTTTCCTCTACAACCTCCGGTCTCTTCTTTCTTTTCCCTTAACCGTCTCGGGCTTCTCTTTATAATGGATGTGGCAGCTGTGGCAATCAATGGTTCCTGGGAACAACTACGATGTGGACAGTCCCTCACCTGTGCACTTAGGTGAGAAACGCCCACACCGCAAATCGCCCCGAGAACCGCTTCAACCACACCACCACGCCCCCTCGCTAAGCCGCGAGCACGGTGATTATTTATTTAAAAAGCGGCTCTTTACGTGAGCCGTGGACCCGCTACACCACAGTCAGTCAGTCATTGTCCAACCCGCTATATCCTAACACAGGGTCATGCAGTCAGCTCTAAAACACGTCCAGGGTATCGGCTGCAGCTACGTGACTGCTGAGCTTATTCCGCCATTTCCATTACCTTTAGTGTAAAGTGAGGAAATGAAGGTTATAAACCTGAGGTATTGTGGTGGGAAGTTTAATTCCTTAGCCACCAGACCACCCTGGTCATACCGATTTGAAGCATTGTCTTTTGGATAGGAACTCTCATTCTCTACAGAGTGTGTGTGCGCATTTGCATGGAGCGTGACAAGCTGCAATAATTTGAATTTAACCCGGGCTTTAGGAGTTTAGGCATATGCCTTTTTCTCTTAAACCATTAATTGCAAAAATGGACTTTAACACTCGTATAAGCAGATCATTTTGCAATATGGTATGCTTGGGTAAATTCTGAAATTAACCTTCAATAGACATTCTAATAAATAGTCTTTTATTGTGCTGTATAATTAAAAAAAAAGTATGATTCAGCTCAGAAATCAGCAGGCCCACCGGGCTTACTCTGTGTTTCTGTTCCCTTTTGAGCGCTGCACTGTACACGGCTTCAATATGACACCAAATGCACGTTCACTCACTGTAATACATAAACCAAGACTCCACTCAAAGCTCAAATTAAACTTCTAATAATGTACCATGATGCACTTCAGTAATTTTATTTATGATCTACACATTTTCATTACAATGCTCTTGTTATTAAATAGTTATCCATTTTTTTTTTTTTTTGTAAGATTATTGTTTTCATGGATACTTTGTTCCCATACGTGGATTTTGAGTATAAGGAATATAATGTCAGTTTGGAAAATTATTTCCATCATTTCTGAGGCGGTTTTGTCTTAAAATAGGATGTGGCCATTTTCTTTGCCCCATTGGGCCTCAGAGGTTGCAGGGAGGATTAAAAAGTTGCTTGTGATGACCTTTCCTCATCCGAGATTGTGGATTTCACAAACCTTTTTCTAACAAATTCAATTATTCTACCTGAAGGCTAGAAGAGGGCCATGCAGATGAAAGGAAGACAAAACCAGAAATAAGTCGAAGCCTAAAAGATTAAACTTATAACCAATGATCCAAGATGGAGGGATAACAGTATGGTTGAAAACTAGTAATTCAAGAGAAGAACTCACACATGTGATTGTTTCTAATCAAAAGATGGATAATAAATACTGGTCGACAAATTATTCAAAGCATTTTGCTGATGTCATAAGATGCGGTAAGGTTGGATCACATTCCATGGGAACCAAGAACAGTTTCTTGGTGACAGGAATCATAAACATAGCGGTTGACAGTAAGAGAAGCCTATATTCCCAAGAACAATTTTGCTTAGAAAAATGTACATTAATACGAATACACTTTTAAAGTGGACAGTTTACAACGATAATAACAATAATCTGACCTTAAGTCCTGCCTCATGTTTTGGCTAAGATGAAAACATTTTTGATCCAACTTTCTTAATAGCATTTCTACTTCTGATCCAACTCCTTCTAAAATTGCTAGCAACTGATCTTTCTCTAGGGCTGCACGGTGGCGCAGTGGTAGCGCTGCTGCCTCGCAGTTAAGAGACCTGGGTTCACTTCCCGGGTCCTCCTTGTGTGGAGTTTGCATGTTCTCCCCGTGTCTGCGGGGGTTTCCTCCGGGTACTCCGGTTTCCTCCCACAGTCCAAAGACATGTAGGTTAGGTGCATTGGCGAACCTAAATTGTCCCTAGTGTGTACTTGGTATGTGTGTGTGCCCTGCGGTGGGCTGGTGCACTGCCCAGAGTTTGTTCCTACCTTGCACCCCATGCTGGCTGGGATTGGCTCCAGCAGACCCCCGTGTTAGGATATAGCGGGTTGGACAATGACAGACTGATCTTCCTCTAGCAAACAGCTCTTTGTTAAGCCAGTAAAACCCAACGTTTTTACAATTATGAGACTCTAGCTAGCAGCTACAGTATATCTAAAGGCCATTTCCCCCTAATCCACCAAGACTGAGTTAAGGGGGGACAATCACTCAAAGGTCCTGACACAGCCGAAGGCCTAACAAAATAGAATTCTGCCAGATCCAAAGACGTTTTTAAGTTCCTACCATTTAAAGTGAACTGACTTGTTTCTGACTTAAACAAACAGAGAAGTTTATTTTTCCATTGTGGTATAGTCGGCAGGACAACAATTGAGCAAGATGAGAAGATACGCTAGCACTGCACCGTAAGTTACCACAAACATCAGTAAAATGTTCTAAATTACATAAACAGAATGTAACTCTTCCATTGTGGTGTAGTCGGCAGGGCAACAATTGAGCAAGATGAGAAGATACGCTAGCACTGCACCGTAAATTACCACAAACATCAGTAAAATGTTCTAAATTACATAAACAGATTAAGCCATTCTTTCATTGTGGTGTAGTCGGCAGGACAGAGTCCTTCAAAATTGAACAAGATTGGAAGATGTGCAGTCCCTGAACTGCAGAAATACCAGAATATTTCTAAACTAAAATAAATAGCCTGCTCTGGTGCAAAGGTCAATATGATTCTAAATTGGAGTATGTGGGATTGAGAATGTTATATTATGTTTGTTATAGACACGCAGGGTGTCCAACAGTTCTTGTGAGAAGCAACAGAGCTGGGAGACGGCTTTTCTTAGACAAGAAACAAAGTCAATCAGTCAATCATTATCCAACCCGTTATATCCTAACACAGGGTCACGGGGGTCTGCTGGAGCCAATCCCAGCCAGCACAGGGCGCAAGGCAGGAAACAAACCCCAGGCAGGGTGCCAGCCCCCCGCAGGGCGCACACACACACAAACCAAGCACAATTTAAGATCGCCAATGCACCTAACCTGCATGTCTTTGGACTGTGGGAGGAAACCCACGCCGACACGGGGAGAACATGCAACCCAGGTCTCCTTACTGCGAGGCAGCAGCGCTACCACTGCGCTACCGTGTCGCCCCAGAAACAAAGTCAAAAGGGGCAAAAACCAAAAAGAGAAATTGAGACAGGTGAACTGAAGGGACAAGATGAAATCATGATTCAAAGTCAAAAAGGAGGCCCTAACAATATTTAACAAAAATCCTACCGTTGGTCCTACTTGGAAAACAAAACTAATGATCACTAATATGATTACAAAGTTTGCAGTATTCACCAAGGGATACAGAGAAGTAGTCATGTCATCCCGTTTACACATCACATCCTGTGAGATCATCGACATAACAATAGAGGGCATGTCACCAAATTCAGTAAGGTGTCACAGTAAATAAAAAAATAAGACAGTTTTCAAAACTAATCGTTAAAGTAATATCCAATTTAGAATCTACACGTGTGAACGCCCCTAGTTAAGCAATTGTGCACACAGAAGTCCCAACCCGACACAGACAGGCAGGACACAAGTTCCAGCACACAGCACACGATTTCTTTACAGTCGGGGAAGCATTTCTTCTTCGCTCCCCCAAAGCACAGCACAGTCCATACTGCACCACAGTCCCTTCTCTTTGCCAGTCCTTCCTCCTCCTCCTCCTCCTCCTCACAAGCTTTCTCCACTTCCTCCCGACTCAGGCCATTACGTGGGGGTGACTGGCTCCTACTACAGGTCCTGGGAGTGCTCCAGGTGGCTCAACAAGATTACCTGGAAGTCCGTTAAAGGGCTCTGCAGCTCCCCCTGGCAGTCCCCATGGAACCCAACAGGGCTGTACCAAACTCCAGCTCCCAGCATGCCCTGCAGGAATCCGCGGTGCCACAGCCACCCAGGAAGGCTGCCCTCTAGCGTCCCAGGGGAGGTATGGCCTCATCTGATTCTCTCTCCCCTGGTCCTTCCATTCTGTTGGCGTCCCAGCCAGGTATTGGCTGTGGCCGCCCGTCACACAATATATATGTTAAACATAACTATATTACAATATTTAAAGTTCATCTTTTGAATATTTCATTTTTCCTAACTGCTATACAAGTGTCTTTTTTTTTCAGCTTCTTATGAATATTTTTAAGCTGCAGTTCCCTCATCAGCATAATACTTCTAAGTAAAGCAACATAAAATTCATCATACCGGATCAAGACATGCTTCAGCGATTTTTAAAGTCAACTTCAAACACCTCTTTAAGAAGTAATCTGTTATTGTGCTCAAGAATTTTAAAAAAATGCTTGCATGATGGATTTCTCTCGTGTCTCGCTTCATGTTGTCATTTATTTCCCACCACTATTTACACGTTTAGTGTTTTCCAACTGCACCCGGCACTATGTGAAACTTCCTGACTTGTTATTGCTATCAGTGACATGACGCCCAACACGTTAAGCACAACTTAAAACCTCATATCATTTAAATTGGGTTTCTGGAGGTTAGTGGGCGCATCATTCCATGGCTGGTTATTAAATATTTTATATTGCTTTTCTATACTGAGCAACATCATTATG
Organism: Polypterus bichir lapradei; assembly: GCA_026402145.1. NCBI lineage: Eukaryota > Metazoa > Chordata > Cladistia > Polypteriformes > Polypteridae > Polypterus > Polypterus bichir. The sequence continues at coordinate 7,580,107 of JANRMT010062816.1, read as the reverse complement.
GCATATAATAGTGTCATGTATGGTATATAATAGTATTCTAGTATATAAACTAATTTGTTAGTTTACACTACCAAACTAGAGCCCAGTTTCTTGTACATACGTTTTAACAATCTGAACCCAGGCCATTTAAAGGAGCCAATCAAGACCGCCCAGTAAATCAGCAGTGAAGACTTTTACCCACCAACACACAGATTCCCGTCCAGTGCCTTCATACTGACTATCAAAGAACAAGAAATAAAAAAGGGAATGGTTACACTAACATAAGAGTCTACCTCATCCATTTCAAGGATTTGGGGGGCTAGGGGTTGCTATCTAATCATGTACAGGGTGGCACGGCCCACTCATGCGCACATCGACACTCACAGTCACACATACAAAACCTCCGATCCCATTAAAGGCAGAAGGGGACTGGAGCCTCTCCCTGCAGCACTTCATACAGGGCAGAAACGCAACCAGTACTATCGCATGGCGCCCTCTTGGCACACACACTCCCACTCTGATCATACTGTATGCTGAAACATCACATCATTCTTAAATGTAGTCCACTGAAGTCGTGGAGCCTGTCCTCACAGCACTGGGTGCAGAGGCAGGAAACAGCAATGGACAGGACACCAGTCCGTCACTGGGCCCACTCATATCGTATCACGTATCATTTTCCTCTCTCATTATTTTCATAGGGGGATTGGAGGCATTCCCTGCAGCACTTGGCATAAGACAGAGACCTGCCTGGAAAAGCTTTCAGGTCATCACATTGACCACTCTTGCACACATTCACGCTCGGATCATATTGTATTATAAAAATCCACCTCATTCTTAAACCTGCTCTGTCTAATTAAGTGGTGGAGCCTGTCAGAGGGCACAATGGCAGGAAGCAGCCACTTTCAGGGCATTGGTCTATCTCTGGGCCCACTCATGCACTCCCCCACATTGACCACTCTTGCACACATTTACACTCGGATCATATTGTATTATAAAAATCCACATCGTTCTTAAACCCACTTAGTTTATTGAAGCTCAAGAGCAAAGCCCTGCAGCACTGGCGGCCATGAACAGGACACCATATTTGATCGCACTCATACTCGGATCATATTGTATTATAAAAATCCACATTGTCCTTAAACCCACTTAGTTTATTGAAAGTTGTAGAGCAAACAAATCCCTGCAGCACTGGCGGCCATGAAGGAAACAGCCATGAACAGGACACCATATTTGATCGCACTCACACTCGGATCATGTTGCTCTATAAAACATCACATCATTCTTAAACCTGCTCTGTCTAATTAAGTGGTGGAGCCTGTCAGAGAGCACAATGGCAGGAAGCAGCCATTTTCAGGGCATTGGTCTATCTCTGGGCCCACTCATGCACTCCCCCACACTCACACTCACACACATGGCATATCATTCTCCAAATCTCCTATCCCATGAAATGAGAAGAGGGGGCGATAGACTTTCTCTGTAGCTCACTCTCGCACACACCCACACTCAGACTGTATTGCACCTTAAAACACCTCATCATTGTTAAAAATGCTAAATCCAATGAGGGAGTTGAGCCTATCCCTGCAGCACTGGGCTAATGGCTAAATGGTACAAGTCCATCATTGGGCCATCTAACATACTCTGCCATACTCGTCCTCATACGATATCATATTATTCTCAAACTCAGTTTAGATTAGGGCCATATAGGACAACAGCTTATTCTAAGAGCACAGGGAGCAAAGAAGAAAACAGCCCTGATTCAGGCACCAGTCCGTCATGGGGTCCACACATGCAGATACACATATCATAAAATAAAATATGAGGATATGATATGAAATGATATGATCTTGTGTGATTTCATGTCATTCTAAAAGACAAAATGAAATAAAACCAATTCACATAAGCCATTACTCTTTTTTAAGATGATATTTCAGAATGAACAGATTCTAATAACCGCTTTCTCACCAGTCATCATGGGGTCCACTCATGCACACGTTCAAATCATATATCATATATTATAGTATATCACTCTTCAATAAATTTAGGGCCATATGGGACAAGGGTTTTTACCCTAAGAGCACAGGGTGCAAGGAAGAAAACAGCCATGAATCCAGGTACCAGTCCACCATGGGGTCTAATCACACCCTCTCATCAAATCATACTGTTCTCAAGCTCACTTCATTTTAGGACCATGCTGGACAACTTATCCTAAGAGCACAGGGTACAAGAAAGAAAACAGCCATGAATCCAGGTACCAGTCCATCAAGGGGTCCACTCATGCACACACTTATGAGTACAAATGAAATA
>JANRMT010062816.1:7546616-7577814 GCA_026402145.1 Polypterus bichir lapradei | reverse complement strand
CCACACATGCACAAATTCATATCATATATCATATCATGCCACACCATATCATATCATTCTCAAACTCAGTTAAATTTAGGGCCATATGCGACAAGAGCACAGGGTGCAAGGAAGAAAACAGCCCTGAATCTGGACACCAGTCCATCATGGAGTCCATTCACACATTATCATATCATACAATATCATGTCATATTATTCTCAAACTCAGTTAAATTTAGGGCCATTCGGGACAAAAGCTTATCCTAAGAGTGATGGGTGCAAGAAAAACAACTGCCCTGATCCAGGCACCAGTCCATCATGGATTTTACTCACACACTCATATTGTATCTTATCATACTATTCTCAAACTCAGTTCATTTTAGGACCATACAGAACAAAAGCCTTATAAGAGCACTGGGTGCAAGGACGACCACAGCCCTGAATCTGGACACTGGCCCATCATGAAGTCCAGTCACACGCTATCATATCATACAATACCATGTCATATTATTCTCAAACTCCATTAAATTTATGACCATATAGAACAAAAGCTTATCCTAAGAGTGATGGGTGCAAGAAAAACAACCGCCCTGATCCAGACACCAGTCCATCATGGATTCTACTCACACACTCATATTCTATCTTATCATACTATCCTCAAACTCAGTTCATTTTAGGACCATACGGGACAAGAGCACAGCCAAAGAGCGCTGGGTGCAAGGACGACCACAGCTCTGCAGGCATCAGTACCCCACAGACCCATTTATGCACACAATTCTGCATATACAAATTAAATAAAATCGATTCACATATGCCATTATTCTATGACATTTCCCAATGAACAGATTCCAAGGACCACTTTGTTCTCCACCCTATTACACTAACGATGAACAGCCTGCCTCCATTAACATGAAGAAGCAGCGTGGCTGCTTGCAATGAAATATCAAAGTAACCAGCAGCCGGCAACCTCCGAGCGGTGGTGTAGAAATTCTGCAGAAAGCTTTAACTGACTTACAAGCTGCATCTTTCAAAGCATTTTTTTTTTTCTTTAACGCGAAAATATAGAACTTGTAAGCAAATCGAGAGACACCGTAGATGCTGGTGTCACTTTTTAAATACTGCGCTAGGGAGACCCGATGCGTTAACAAGCAAAGCGCTAACAGTTTAAAGTCAAGCTGCGCTTCTCTGGAAATAAAAAAAATGGGTTTATTGCCACTAAACACTGGGACTTTTTTTCCCTTCGAAAACTAACCAGTTAAAATTATACTTACAAATTATTTAAAATAAACAGTATTGGTAGATCGGGGACAGATGGCACCGGTTCAAAAGACAGAAAGGAATGACTAGCCGTGCTGACTTGTGGAGTCGCGCAGTGCGGACAGTGGGCTTTTTGTGTCCCTGTCAGCTGTCGCTTTGGCAGTAGCGTGAAACCATTAATGTGCGTGGGCAGTTCACAAACTACTCGGGATTTATTTACATAATCTTAAACGCAGGGGGCTAAACTGCATAAAGGAAACGGCACTCGTTTTACCTGTTGACTTCGCCGCTTTTCTTTCTCTCTTTTTTTTTTTTCTTTCTATTGCACGTAAGGCGAAGCCGATGCAGCAACAGAGGTAGCACAGCCCGATAGTTCGCTCGCCGGGGTTCACACGCACGCAGACACACGCATACACACATACCCCCATTCGGAAGCACACATTTGCACACAAATTCTGCTCGGGGCTTCAAGCTGACTGGTAACAGGTTAAAATGCAGGATTCTTGGGAATAAATAAAACGTTACATAAATAAAATGCGCATGCATTTAGAATCATTGGTATTGCTTCGATCAGACAAACACCTGAACCCCATACCTTGACATTAACAAGTCCGAACAGACACAGCCATTCGACCTCATAGACCCCATTTTACACACTTTCATGACCACGTGGCTCAGGCAAACGCCCCCAGCAGCACGGATAGCTTCGCACTTCGTCTAAAATAACAATGCGCCTCTGTCCCCCTACTAAAGTGCAGCTTACTGACCGACGGCTTCCCCTTGCACAAGTCATGTTGCACTAAAGAAATGTCTCCAAGCGAAGATGCGCTCGCGTCGAGATTCCTAAAGGACTGGCGGATATCATCGGGCACTGGTCGTTCGGTCCAGCTCTTTCTCTTTCTTTATTTATTTCAATTCCTTGCGCTAACAGTTATCTAGTCTTACATGCGATGACACCTGAGCTAGAGGGGGGAAAGTTGCAGATAGCTTCTTGCCAAAGCATCGCTCTCCCACCTGCCCTTCAGTGAGTGAATTCAAACAAGAACAAGGCTGGACAGTCGCAGAGGAAAACCGCTTAATAAAAGAAAGAAAACAATTATAAAGACTGTAACAGAAAACTCCGGTGAGGTTTATTGCATAAATCTACTGGGCGTCTTGTCTCGTTTTAATTTTTTTACCAATCCGATATTCAGGAAGAGAAAAAAAAACCTCGAAAACATTTGCCAAAAAGGCGGAAAAAAGTGAATAAAACAGACCATCTACTCACCCAGCGCGAAGTCCAAGAGATCGGCGCACAGAAGGAAACACAGAGATAAGGTGCTCATCTTCCTAATATTTGGTCAATATTCCCAAATTCCATCGGTCTTTAAAGGTTCCCCAAAGCCTGTTTGCGTGTCCCCGGCCATTCCAAACAGAGCCGATCAGCTGGACCACACTGGCAGCGCATGGTAAGATTTAAAAATAAGAGAAACAGTCATTCAGTAAAAGAGCCAAGGCAGCGCAGACGAGAGCAGATGCAGTAAGGTTAACGGCTGAAAGTCGCTCGGATTGAAGGAAAAAAAAGAAGAAAAAACGGCAGTAAATTCTTTTGTAAAGATAAATAAATCAAAAGCAACGAAGCTATCGCTCAGATTCAGGTTTCTTCCGTTAGTCCGCTTCCATCTCGCATTGCTGCAGGATAGCAAACCAGACACACAGATTTGGATGAAAAATCCAGGCGCTTCACTCTCCGCTCCGCTCCCCCTCCTACACCGTGCGCGCTCTCTCTCTCTCTCTCTCTCTCTCATGCACGCGCGCGCTCGCTCTCACTCTCTGCCACTCTCGCTCTCTCTGTATCTTGCAGAATTTGCCTTAATCCTATCCTGGCTTCCAAACCCTTCCTCTCTATTTCTGTCCTCTAAGCCGATTTATTTCTGTTGGATTTTTGTAGAAAACGGGGGTTTAGATCATTAACCTTTTCGCTGCTATCGCTCTCACCCTTGTACTGAGTTTATTTCGACTGTTACATAAATGCTACTTTATTCCGTTATACAATACTTTTTCCTCCGAATAGTTATTAATAAGCACGTCTGCTCCCCATCTACTACACTCTCTAATGCCATCCCCACTTCACCCTGGGGCACACATCCTAACAATAGCTGACATCAATCCAGTGTAATGCAGCCTATCAACGCTATGCATTCACACATTTGCTAAAGCGACAGCTCACAGTTTCTATCAGCTTTACCCCATTGCTTAATTCAAATTCCGGGGAGCTAGGAGCTGGCGCTTATCCAGGCGGAGACCAATCACCGAGCCCAGAATAGTGTGCCAGTCGATCGTGGGACACATCCAGTGTACAACCGACGTTCACTCTCACTCGGCCAGTTTAGAGTCGTGAACACCTGTTACGGTTTAAGAACGGAGGTCACGCGCCTAATACTGCCGGTGTAGGTTCCCAGAATTGTGAGAAAGCAGCTGAGATGGCCACTGCGGCGCTTTACGTTTTTTCTGTATTCTCAGCTTGCACGGCACTGGGAATGTGCGGTGTTTTCAGGGCCGTAGGAGTTCGCACGAGACGCCTGCCGAAGAAGCGCTCACTAGAATAGGTGGATCTCCACGTTCACACCAGAGGCGTTGCCATCGGGAGCTATATCGATCTATTATATAGTGCCTTTCACATCTATTAATACTGCCTTTCATATTTACAGTATTTGCCAAATATCGTGCGCATTCAATCAATACTTAATGTCGTTGACATCCATTCATCCACCCATATATCTGATAGCATTTTGCCTGTCTATTATACAGTGCTTTTCACAAATATCTATTAAACGCTGCCTTTCCTGTCTACAGTGTCTGTCAAACACTGAACATTTCATCAATGTATCTAATATAGCGTCTTTCACATCCATTCACCGATCTACCACATCCATCCATTCATTTATCTAAAAGTATTACCTATATATCCATTATATAGTGCCTTTCAGAACTATTATATGCTGCCTTTCATATTTACAATAGCTCAAACGTTGTGCATTTCATCAGTATATCTAATATTGTTTCTTTCACATCCATTCTTCCATTTTTCTAACAGTGTAGTGTCTTTCACATCTATTATATAATGCCTTTCAAATTTACAGTAGTTATTTGTCAAACATTGTGCTTTCAGTCAGTACATCTAATATAATGTCATTCATATCCATTCATCCCTCTGATAATATTATGCATTTCAAATTCATTCATCCATTTCTCTAATAGGATTGTCTCTGTCTGTATATTATATAGTGCCTTTTACCCATCTATTAAATTTTGTGTTTCACATCCATGTATCAATATATCTATCTCATAGTATAGTGTAATTCATATTCATTTATCTAAAAGTATCGTCTATATATGTATTAAATAGTGCCTTTCACATCTACAGTAGCTATCTGTCAAAAATTGTGTATTCCATCAATATATCTAATATTGTGTCTTTTACATCCATTCATCCACCTATCTAACTATATAGCGACTTTCACGTGTCTATTATTGTATAGTGCCTTTCACATATATTAAATACTGCCTTTCAGATTTACAGTAGTTATTTGTCAAACAATGTGCTTTCAGTCAGTACATCTAATATGTCATTCACATCCATTTATCCCTCTAATAATATAGTGCATTTCACATTCATTCATCCATTTCTCTAATAGTATTGTGTCTATCTGTATATTATATAGTGCCTTTCACATTTATTAAATGCAGCCTTTCATATCTACAGTGGTTATCTGTCAAACATTGTGCATTCCATCAATATATCTAATATTGTGTCTTTTACATCCATTCATCCACCTATCTAACTGTATAGCGACTTTCACGTGTCTATTGTATAGTGCCTTTCACATCTACTAACTACTGCCTTTCAAATTTTCAATGGTTATTTGTAAAAAAAAGTGTGTGTTCAGTTGATACATCAAATGTAAAGTCTTTTACATTCATTAATCTATTTATCTTTTTATTAGTTTAATATCTATTTATTATATAGTGCCATTCACATCTATCTATTAAATGCTGTCTTTCAGATCTGCAGTGTCCATCTGTCAAACATTGTGCCTTCCATCAATATGTCTAATATAGCATCTTTCACATCTGTTTATCTAATAGCATAGTGTCTTTCACATCTGTCTAAATATAGTGCCTTTCACGTCTATTAAGTGCTGTCTTTCAGATCTAGAATATTTATCTGTTGAACATTGTGTATTGCATCAATCCGTCTAATTTCACATCCACTCATCTAAAAGTATTATATCTATTGATCTCTTATATTGTGCCTTTCACAATCTATCTGTTAAATGCTGTCTTTCAGATTTGCAGTGGCTATCTGTCAAACATTGCGCATTTATCAATATATCTAATACTGTATTGCGTTTTTCACACCCATTCGTTCATTCATCTATCTAATAATATTGCGACTTTCACATCTATCTATTAAATGCTGTCTTTAAGTATCTGCAGTAACTGTCAAACATTGTGCATTTTGTGTGTGTGTGTGTATATATATATATATATATATTCGTTTTTTCATCTATCTAATAATAAAGCGTTTTTTCGCATCTGTTTATCTATCTATACCTCCGAATATGTATTATATGTACGCTTTATTTTATTTCACATAAATGTACTGACGCCCTGTTCAAGTCTTGTTCCTGCCTCCACCCTATGGTTACTGGTGTTGGCTCCCGCTGCCCTTCGACCCTGCCCCTGGATAAGCAGGGAAGGACAACAGATGAATGGATGGATGGATAAAATACATGATATTCAAAGAAAAAAGACATTGCTACGTGATTGTTTCGAACAGCGAGCCCTGGCTGTGTTAAAGGACTCGTGCGCGTCACTTCTCGGGAGGATAAACGAATGTGGGCGAGAGACGGCGTTGCGGTAAAAGCTCGCGACACGCGTGTACGTGCGGGTGACTTGGAGCGACTGTTGAAAACCCACGTGAGCGGCCGCGCTCCCCGAATAACGTCTTATAAATGAGCAAGTGTCTACTCGAATGAGAGCGTGCCATTGGAGCGGGATGATAATGCATGTCACTGGAAGTGAATGTGACCCCCGTGTGCCAACAAAAGCGCCGGCTGCCTGGGGGACATGGCATGCAAGCGGTGGGATAAACGCAGTGGTGAACTGGAGAAATAGGGGCTCTTCATCGTTCAGCTGAGGACATTTCAATCAAAACCATTTATCATTCTGTGAACGTAATTGCATTGCTGAGCCGCACAGGAGTGTGTTTTTCTGCGAGATAAAAAGGGGGATCGGAGTTACATTTGCATGTGAATTTTTGAAAACTCTGTCTCTGTGTGTGATCTTCTACAGGCTGCATGTATGTATTTATGCGTGTATGCATGTACACATGAAAGTGTAATGATCAATATACAGTATGTATAGGTATATATGTGTTAATGTACTGTATGTATGCATGCACAGTAGGTACTGCATGTACATATTTACAGTATGCATGTAATCATGGATGGAGGAATGAACAAATATGCATGCATGCATGGATGAATTTATATATGATGTTCAGTACAGTGTACCATTTGTACATATTTATGAATGTAATTATTGATGGAAGGATGAACATACCACATGCACAGCATCTCATTGATGTTTCAGTCGCCCTGCCTCTTATGTAATTGGCCTGCAATGGCAGACCTACTACTTCATTGTTGTTCAAATTAATGCTCACTCTAAAATATCATTTATTACCAAAAGCTGGCAAAACCCATATAATTATTACAATTTTTCCAATGAAGCCAGCTGTTTCTCTGGTGGCGTTCCAGCAGCGTGTCTTCTCAAGCAGCCGCGGGTCGTTTTGCGTTCAAGAAGATGATCCCAATGCAAACAGGGTGGCTCAGTGAGCTAACAGATGAGTCCTGTGCCGTATTCTCCTGAAGATTACTGCATTATGGAAGTCCAGCTGTGGCTGAATTCAAATCTCCCTGTCCCACAGTTTGGTGACTAAACTTTCTCCTCATGTTCTCCTCAAATTCCTGGGGCTTTCCTCCCACATCCTGAAAGACTGCACTTCGTGGCAGTTAGATATTCCAAATTTGGTCCAATGTGAGTGTGGGAGTGGGCATACATGCCCAGTGGTAGCTGGCACCCTATCCAAGTGAAATAGTGGCCAGCTGTATCTGGCACTCTATCAGATGCAGAAGTGCCCAGTGGTAGCTGCTACTCTGTCCAGGTGTAGAAAAGCCCAGCAGTGGCTGGCATTCTTCAGGTGTATAAATGCCCAGCAGTAACTGGCACCCTTATTCAGGTGTGTAAATGCCCAGAAGTAGCTGGCATCCTTTCCAGGTGCCTAAATTCCAAGTGGTAGTTGGCATTCTTTCCAGATGTGGAAGTGCCCACTGGTAGCTGGTGGCAAGGAGCAGATGTGCCCAGTGGTAGTTGGTTCCATTTCCAGGTGCAGGAGGCTGGCACCCTACACTCTTAAAAATAAAGACGCAATCTGTTTCTTCAGAGCGATGCTAGAAGGGAACCATTTTTTCTTCCCAAAAGTGCCATTCGCATGAAGGTTCTAGAAAGTGCCTTTATTTATTATAAATAGCTATGAAGAGATGATAACAGATTTGTGAAATCCCAATGGGATCCAGATTTGAAAAGGATGCTTGCTGCATACAATAGCACAGGCTTAGCTCAGGTTCTCTTGATCTTTTCACATACTGTTAGGTAGCCTACTATATGTTAAAGATTTCTGTTTTGTCCACATCACAGTAGGACCCCTTTTAAAGCCCAAAGAACCAGTTTAACATGCCAGGACACCTTGCCGAAATGACATGGCTCTTTGTCAAGGGATGGAAATACACAACCAAGTAATGGGCCATTAAGGAACCATTGTTTTTAAGAGTGTCAGGTGCGCCCTCTCCAGGCAAGTAAGTGGGCAGCAGTAGCTGGCACCCTCACCAGGTGAGTAAGTGGGCAGCAGTAGCTGGTACCCAGGTGCATAATGCACCTTCTCCAGGTGAGTAAGTGCCAAGTAGTAAATGGCACCCAGGTGGGTAAATGCCAGGCAGTAACTGATGCCCTCTCCAGGTGAGTAAGTGCCCAGCAGTAGTCAGCACCCTATTCAGATGCATAATGCCCAGTTGTCCATGGTGACCGCTCCAGGTGAGTAAGTGCCCAGCAGCAGCCAGCACCCTATTCAGATGCATAATGCCCAGTTGTCCATGGTGACCTCTCCAGGTGAGTAAGTGCCCAGCAGTAGCTGGCACCCAGGTGCGTAAATACCCAGTGGTCTCTGGTGCCCTCCCCAGGTGGGTAAGTGCCCAACAGTAGTTGGTGCCCAGGTGTGTAAATGCCCGGTGGCAACTGGCGCCGTCTCCAGATGAGTAAGTTTTAAGCAGTTGCTGGTATCCTATCCAGGTGTGTAAATACCCAGTGGTATCTGGCGCCCTCTCCAGGTCCGTTTCCTGCTTTCAGCCTATGGTTGCCAGGATGGGTCCATCATAATTCTGAAAGTGGGTTATGCAAATTTCACAATTTGGTAAAAGAATGACAGAATATATGATATGCTATATGTATCTAAATGTCCCTTTGGGATTAATAAAGTGTATTTAATCAAATCTAATATGAAACTTTGGTCTAACAAGCCATATTCGTGTTTAGGACGGTGGCCAAATACCGCACGTGGCGTTTTATTTTAAACCTAAACCGTCGGTAAACTTCTGCAACGGACAGTTTGTCATGTACGTTATACGCATTTAAACGTAAACCAACACGTTCACCGATATTATAATCACATAAGCTAATACAAGATAAACGCACGGTGTGCGAACATAACGGCACACAAAACAAAGAAGTGCATACACAATGCCCTATTTTTTAGGTGCAAAATCGTATATTTTATACGCGGTCCAAATGCAATTTATGTACAAACCAGTGTTATACTCACGAAGCAGAAGACTGTATACCTATACAAGCAAAGTACACCATACACAGACCACTATTATTGCAGGACAAGCGAAGCTGCATCCTTCCTACTGCGCTCCCGTCCAGGAACTGACTTCGGACGGTCCTCCTCCACGTGGTCAGAGCTCCACCGACACACGTGATTCGCCGCACTTCTCGCCACGCGTGTTTCTTTCTCCCCAGCCGAGCCTGCGTTCATTCAAACCTGTGGCAAATACGCTTTGACCAACACGGTTAAAAATAATGGAAACCGGCATTGTAAAAATCGTTTTATTTACGGCCCGTTTGACCTTTCAGCTTTACACGTTAATCCATCGCTTCTGCTCTGTCTTATATCATTTGCTGAATGAACCAATGGTCCTTAAAATATAAGAACAGCGGACACATTTTGATAATATGAGATCGTTCAGCTCAGCACCGCCCGTCAATCTTTATTCTCCTATCTTTTTCATGAAAACTGTCAAGCTGAAATTTAAGGGTCCCCAAAGTACTACTTCTACCTGTTTCACGAGCAGCTTATTTATAAAGATTCGCCTCACGATTAAGTCTGCAGCCTAGACAACCAGTGCCAGAAAATAATTCGCTGAAATGAAAGCTTTAAATTGGAAATATCAAAATACGGAGTTGGATTATGGTGATTCTGCGAGCGGTCGGAACTGCAAAATTAATAGACCTGCTGAGACGGCGTCACTGCGCCTGCGCAAAACAGTGCGCTCTTCGCTAGGCCGTGTTCGACACCCAAGTAGATCCCAGTACTGTATCTGCCTTTAGATCTCGTTTATGCCAACGACGAGAACAGGATTATATTTAAAATGATTGGTTAAGATATGTCCTGTCAATCCATTTTTTGAATCCGCTGCTCCTTGTACGTGTTCACGCGCAATTGGACTGGAATATCATAAAACAGTGGCACGCAGGGCACGCTCGAATGACCAAGAGGGACACTTTCACGGATGAAACGCAGGGCCGAAGTTCGCTTCTTATTCGCAGCTACTTTTTCGTGATAACGATTCTTTAATGGCACTTTACTCGGTTGTGTGGTTCCTGGTGGAGGCATTGCTTGACACAAGATAATTTAATTCTGGGAAGCCTTCTTGGCTTATAAAATTGGTTCTTTGGGCCTTGTAAGGATTCATATGGACAAAACCAAAATATTTAATGTATAAGCAATACTAACAACAACAAAAAACCCCGAGGTTAGCTTGAGTTACTGAGTTCAGTGAGAGTCCTTCTTAAATCAGGAATCCACAGGCATTTTACACTCTTAAAAATCAAGGTGCAGAGTGTTTCTCCAGTTCAATGCCTTAAGGGAACCATTTTTGGTTTCCAAAAAAAGCCCATGAAGGTTCCAGAGAGAATCTTATTTATTTAGATCAGTAACAGGCTCTATACAGTAAATAGCCATGAATAGATGGGGACAGATTTGTGAAATATCAACAGGTTCCTGATGTTTAGGGGACTCAATAACTCGGACAGAGTGCAGGTTTTATTAATCTGTGAGTGTCCTGCTAGCTACTACCATACATCAAAGATTTCAGTTTTTTTCTAGATATTAGGAAGTTTTTCAAAGCAGAACTAACCCACTTCATATGCAAAGAACCCAACCCAGAATGAACACAAGAAACAACACCACCCAGTCAAAGAATTTTAAAGTGCCAGTAAAGAATCATTGTTTTTAAGGATGTACTCTTTATGGAGCCCGTTACAGATCTAAATAAACAAAGGCTCTTTCTAGAACCTTCTTGTGGATGGTTCCTTTGTTCCCCTATGCCAATCGCCCCCCAAAAAACACTTTATTTTTAGAGTGTAGTTACTTATTCACTTCCAAGCAGATACTTACTAACATAGCTTGGGTTGTGCATTTGGCATCCCACACTTCACACTCATCAGTCTAGCCCCTGTAGTTACACAAGGACCCCCAGTTGTGTGCATTTCTCTGTCTTTGTCATTCTTGCATTCTGTGTTCTGCACTTGACACCTGAGCAAGGCCAAGGTCAGGGCTGAGTAGTCCAGGAGTAATCGTGTGACAGACGGACACTTTTATATTGCTAATTCACTCAATGATTGATATTATGTTATGGTACTTATCTTGATGCTTTTCTATTATCGTGACACAAAGACTGGCCTACCTCAACCACAAATACTAACCTTAAATTTAGTGGGGGTTGAGCATAGTTACCTATAGGCCCCTAATGTTAATGCCCCCCTTTGGGTGCCTGATCTTGAGTTTTCCATCTTGTGTCACGATAACAGAAAAGTAACTTTATATATTATTATATTATACTAGGGGGTTTGCCCCCTGCTCGCTTTGCTCGACAACCCCCCAGCGCTTGCACTATGCGCTAGCCACTTCAAGTCTCTGCCGCTCGCGTTGTGAAGAGGGGGGCTGAATGCACCCCAAGGAGACGCGGCCGCTCCCCCGAAACCCCCTCTTAAACAGTAATACAATGGGAAACATACTTTTTTTTTTACCTCCTCTTTGCCCGATTAGCTGCTGGATTGCTGCTGCCATGTGGCGTGATCTGCATTTTGCACAAAGCTTCAAACATTTAAGGCCTGTACAGAAGCTGTCCTACTCTTTGTGTTTTATTTCCGGTCCTGGCGTGGTTAAATCTCTTGGTACCAAGTCTTGTCAGGCGGGACGTGAGTTCTTGATATTTTTTAGTTTGTAATTTAAAAACAGAATAAGAATCTGAAAATCTAACAACATCACATTAAAGTTCGATAAATTATGAAAAGAATGATACCAAACATATATATATGTAGGTTTTAACATAAGCCCGATTTAAAGCGTGACAAAAAAGTGACATAACATAAAAATCGTTGCACTTTTAGGCATAGGATATTATATTATCTACAACAGATCATTAAAACAGTTAAAATCTACAAAAATAATCTTTAACGGTGTTTAGGGGTTTATACGCGCCATTTAATTCTATTTAATGAGATGTTGATATTTCATTATAAATTTTAACACGCATACATGAGCAGAGATCTGTAATATGAGGGACTGTTGCTGCTGTCGTCTTCTTGAATGGGATGACAGATTTTCCAACTGTTGGGCTTCGTTCAGTCGAGGCGGAGGTGACTTCTGTGTCATGTCCACGTGTTCTCGTGCTAAATGTGTTGGTGTCTTTTGGGCATCCGGGTATTCACTCACATTCTTTTGCCATTCCGTGTATATAATTTTATATATAGCATAAACAGAAATTCACTTTCTTTCTTTCTCTTTCCCTAGAAATTCTATATCGGATAAAAGAAATCCGAAGAAATCTGAGCCGATAAACAAAATATGACGACAGCCTTTCCCATTCCCCTGGTTGCACGCGAACGTTTCTGTTGCTGTCCCTGGTCCTGCACGGCCACGAACCATTCTTGTTCTTCGCTGTTTTACACGAACCCCATTGAAGATTTGCGTCTTCGTCTGGTGAGTGACACTACCAGAAAAAAAAATGCAAGCAAACCACGTCGAGCTCCCACGGAACCAAATATAACAATGCAGAGTCGAAGGGCGTGGAGCGACGCACAGTTCAACTAAGCCATTATGTGCAAGTCAAAGAAGCAGAGTGAAGACATCACCTAGCGTGCGGCATCTTAATCAAAGCACCACGTATCTGTGTTAAAAGCACTAGGCAGAAGAGCGTGTATTCTTGCAGATAAACACCAATTGGTCCGTAGAAAGCGGCGAAGCGTTGCTGCTGAATGCATCAATCAAAGTTAAATGAATGTATTTGTAAGAGTTTGAACAATGAGAACAAGAACAACATCAGCAACAGAAATAATAAGAATAAAACAACAATCGGAAGCACTGAACTGGATCAAGCGAGCTTTAGTGTGAAGTAGCATGTTATGTTATTATTATCATTAATAAAATTCAAAAGACTGAAAACTGTTAAAGCGGCTTGTTCTTCACTCCTTTCTGCGAGAGAGCTTGGCGGAGAATAAAGGACGAATCCCGCCGTTACTGTGACGTCAGCAGTAAGCCACACCGAGACGCAGCGCAGGCGGCAGAGTGCGTGTAGTCCTTGGAAACAGTGAGGCCATCACCGCGAAATCGTAGAGGAAATGGGACTTTTTGTTATCTTACGAAACTCTTATATACACACACGCGCACGCACGCACACGCACACACACACACACACACACACACACACACATATATAGTAGTTGCTTAGTAATTTCTCAAAAATGATTAGAGGCAAAAGGCACATTGAATAGTCATTTCAATCATTTATCGCGACATGACATCTACGGCTTTCGGTTTGGCATTTGTGCATTTATCATAGGATATAACAAAAATTACCTATCTATCAATCATATAGTGCCTTTCCTATCTATCTATCATATAGTGCCCTTCCTATCTATCTATCTGTTATATAGTGCCTTTCACATTTATCTATCTATCCATCCTCTGGGAAGAGGCTCACTGACCAATGCTGCATCTTCAACCTGAGCCTGGAACAGAGGAGAGTCCCGAGGCTTTGGAAAACATCTTGTATCACCCCAGTCCCAAAGGTATCACGTCCTAGTGAGCTGAATGACTTCCGGCCTGTCGCTCTGACGCCACATGTGATGAAGACCATGGAGCGGCTGCTGCTTCGCCACCTGAGGCCACAGGTCCGTTATGCCCTCGACTCTCTGCAGTTCGCATACCAGGAGAAGGTGGGAGCGGAGGATGCCATCATCTATATGCTACACCGATCCCTCTCCCACTTGGACAGAGGCAGTGGTGCTGTAAGAATTATGTTTCTGGACTTCTTTAGCACCTTCAACACCATCCAACCTCTGCTCCTTGGGGACAAGCTGACAGAGATGGGAGTAGATTCGTACCTGGTGGCATGGACCATCTTAATGACAGATATCTATCTATCTAATTATAGGCTTCAAAAAGTAGTAAACATTATGGAGGACTAAACAAAGAAGAGCCATCTCACAATCAACCCCAGAAATACTGCTTACACTTTCTTCAGCTTGTCTATCAAAGAACAAAAGGTCCTTCTGAAGATCAAGAGGTTGTTCCAATACCAGTGGAGATCGACCTCTCTTGTGTTTATCTTTGACATGAGACTAACACTGAAGCCACATATTATAGAGTTTGAAACCAAAACCAGAGTTATTTAGCATAACGATTGTGGCCAAAATGAACAGGATGCAGGTGCTGGAATACTCAAGAAGCTGTTCACGAGCCAAGAAGGGCCAGTTATGAAATATGGAATTGTGACATGGGCCACAGCTGCCAAGTCCAGCTTTGATGAGCCCAGACAGATCCTTCAGAACCTTGAAGACCCTGTATGAAGTGAAGTGAGGGTACTCCTGATACACTGAAACACTCCTGGCATTGGCAAAATGGACTCCCATGGCAACACTGAGAAGTCCTACACCATGGAATACACCTGGACCAGCTAGTGTCAAGACAACTGGCACTTATATACATTCATGGCAAGCAATGGATATTCATCAGAAACCCGGGAGGCAGAGAAGAAAGGCCTTCCCTCACTATGGGCCTCTACTTCAAGGCAGAAGTAATGTCCATCCAGACTGGCACTGCCAATATCAAGAACAGCCATGAGACCTCCACCTATGTTGTCTTCTTTATAGACACCCTGACTGGCTTGAAGGCCCTGAATTATGCCAGAGACAAAGAACTGAACATCCTGTCCACCACTCTAACATCACCCTATGCAGAGTTCACCCAGTCACCCGGCAGTCGACTTCTTCCCACTGCAATGTACAAGAAAATAAAGCCCCTCACACTGTAGTAAATGAAGGGTCCGCAAAAGAGTAAAAGACCAATCTACCACCTTCAGAGAAGCCAAGATTATCATCAAGGCAAAAGAACACAGTAAGCAGTTACACCAGCACCCACATTACTATAGAAACCACCCACTTCACCATGCTGACAAGGGTGGCGTGGGGGTTATCTTCAGGCTGAGGACAGACCACAGCTGGCTGAATCAGCATTTGCACACCAAGTTTTGGATTGGTCAGTCAGACCAACAGTATGTCTGCTGCGAGACTGTCCATTGTACAATGCCCTGAGGTACCAAATCTGTACAGAGCAAATACCAGTGAGATGGTAGACTGGAGGACCCACAGAGCATGGCAGAATTCATCAAAGAGGGCTGCTTGTGCATTTGAGTCAATGGCAAGAAAATGAAATCGATATGGTTATCTTCATGAGAGGCTGTCTTCACTCCTGCTCTAGAATTGACTCCTGCCTAGTGCTCAGTGCTGACAGAATAGGCTCTGGCATCCCATCAACCAATGACTGATTTGAGCAGGCTTGAAAACGAATGGGTGGAATCAGACATGGTTTGCGGTGGTGAGGGGTTAAGGGGATGGATATGCACTAAGACACCGCTGGGGTTGTAGGTTGTCATTTGTGGTCATAAAATGAGATGACTTCTATAATCTGGCGGAGGGTCAAATGGGGACAGCAGATGGGTGGAGAGGTCTGCGCCGAGAAAAGCCTTTAAATATCTCTCTATTACATTATATTAAAAAATCCTGGGACGAGACAAGACTTTTTCAGAGAGATAATTTTAAGTCCCGCGAGACGAAACTTTGTGCCAGGAGATTTAGCCAGGTCTACGGTCCACTCACCTCTCATTCATGTGAATGCTAGTGTCAGACACAGTTCCTGCGCTCTCAGCTCCAAAAGCGTGGGTCAGAAATAAAAGACAAAGAGAAGAAGACAAAGTCGAACATCCTAAAGAGGTTCAAAAGCGTTGGAGCCATACTCGTGTGGAACAGGTTAGAGAAAATGAAAGTACTAAAATTCGAAATTCTGTAAAGATCGCATTACAGAAATTATTACTAGGTGAAATAACGGAACAGCGAAAAGAGATCAAATATACTCAGCAAAAAAAGAAATGTCCCCTGACTTTCAACTGTTTTTACTTTCAGTCAACTTAATGTGTAAATATTTGTATGAACACTAAAAGAGTCAACACCATAAGACATAAACTAAAAATGTTTCACAATGTGTCCCTGAATGAAGGGAGGCTCAAAATCAAAAGTACCAGTCAGTATCTGGTGTGGCCACCAGCTGCTTGAAGTACTGCAGTGCATCTCCTCCTCATGGACTGGACCAGATTTGTCAGTTCTTGCTGTGAGATGTTACCCCACTCTTCCACCAAGGCACCTGCAAGTTCCTGGACATTTCTGGGGGGAATGGCCCTAGCCCTCACCCTGCGATCCAACAGGTCCCAGACGTGCTCAATGGGATTGAGATCTGGGCTCTTCACTGGCCATGGCAGAACACTGACATTGCTGTCATGCAGAAACTCACGCACTTTTTGCCACTCCTGTCTGGTCCAGCGAAGGTGGGTTTGTGCCCATAGGCGGCGTTGTTGCTGGTGATGTCTGGTAAGGACCTGCCTTACAACAGGCCTGCAAGCCCTCAGTCCAGCCTCTCTCAGCCTATTGCGGACAGTCTGAGCACTGATGGAAGGATTGTGTGTTCCTGGTGTGACTCGGGCAGTTGTTGTGGCCATCCTGTACCTGTCACGCAGGTGTGATATTCGGATGTACCGATTCTGTGCAGGTGTTGTTACACGTGGTCTTCCACTGCGAGGATGATCAGCTGTCCTTCCTGTCTCCCTGTAGCGCTGTCTTAGGCGTCTCACAGTGCGGACATGGCAATTTATTGCCCTAGCCACATCAGCAGTCCTCATGCCTCCCTGCAGCATGCCTAATGCACGTTCACGCAGATGAGCAGGGACCCTGGGCATCTTTCTTTGGGTGTTTTTCACAGTCGGTAGACAAGTCTCTTTAGTGTCCTGCGTTTTTAGAACTGTGACCTTAAATGCTTACTTTCTGTAAGCTGTTAAGGTCTTAACGACCATTCCACAGGTGCATGTTAATTAATTGATTATGGTTAATTGAACATGCATGGAAAACATTGTTTAAACAATTTACAATGAAGATCTGTAAAGTTATTTGGATTTTTAAAACATTACTGTTGAAATACACAGTCCTGAAAAAGGGACGTTTCTTTTTTTGCTGAGTATATATGGACATGATATGATAGAAGAATGTAGATTATAAGGCTTTAAACTTTAAGTCGGAGACTTGTAGATCGTCTAATTCGTGCTGCCATTAGGGAAAAGAAGTGTTTCTTCCAAATGAAGAGGGGTATCCACGAGAATTAACAAACTTGTCATTTGGTGAAAGTGAAATCCACAAACATTACAGGCAAAATATCCGCATCTACAATAATCTGTTCGCGTTCGTATCATTCAATGCTCAAAACGTAGATTTACACGATTCAGGACCATACGCTATGAGAATCTGTGGTCCAGCAACAATTAAAGCCACTAGAAGTTTAATTTCAAAGAAACCACAATTTGGGCAGGTTTATATTTATGATCACGGAGAAGCGATACAACACAGAATCAAAAGAGTTAAACGATCGGGCGTATTAGAAATTCTACAGCCAATAATGGATACAAATCCATACGTCCAAAGGTATCGCACTTTACACGAAATTTACCTGAAAAACACGGACAAAGAAGTTTACTTGGATTTCTATATGAATCTGAAAGATCACGCTCGCATATATAATAAACTAACATGTGACGAATTTTCAGCAAAAATAGTTTCGAAAGACGGAGATATCAAAGACAGGGTTAATATTCTTGTTTATCCAAAAGCACAGCACGATTCGTCGCAAGCGGCAGATCCGGGAAATGACGAGCGTGTAAGGCCCGCACGGGGGTTGCGGAGTAAAGCGAGCAGGGGGCAGAGCCTACTAGTAATAAAATAAAATTGACAAACCTGCTTAATACAGAACAGGCAGAGTACTGGGGAGCGAGAGCCCACATTGGCAGCACTGTGCACAAAGCACGAACCACTCATGTGAGTGTGCCCAGTTTAACTGCAGGGCACACTCACAGAGGGTCAAATTAGAATTTCCTATTAACTTAACTTGGGTGGCCCGGGTCGCAGTAAGGAGATCTGGGATCGTGTCCTGGGTTTTCCCTATGTGGAGCCTGCATGGGTTTTCTCGGAGTGCTCAGGTTTCCAAAGACATAGGTTAGGTAGACTGGCATTGCTAAATTTGCCCTCATGTATGTGTGTGTGTGTGTGTGTGTGTATGTGTCACCCTGCGATTGACTTGTGCCCTGTCCAGGGATTGCTGGGTAAGGCTCCAGCTTCCCACAACCCTGTTTAGGATTAAGCTGGTTAGGTAATAGTATGATATGGAATAATATCACGTGAAATATTATTCATTTCTGAGAAAGCTTGATCAGCTGCACAAGTGTGTCACCATTTTCTGTACCACTATCTGCTGATTTTCAAATCATTAATGCAAAATGGTCTGAAGACAAATTCAGCATTTTATATATTCTCTCTCACTCAGGACCACTGTCCTGCTGTGACGGACCCCGTGAGGCATTTTGACACTTTCTCAATTCTGCACACTTTAATGACCCTCTTTACCAGAAGTCTCCTTCAAAGGAGCCATTAGCCTGCCTGCATGAAGTGAATGCCAATGTCTCGCCACTTTCTCCTCGCTGCTATCACGCCCTGTCTTGCCTCTTCCTTCTGTCCGTCTCATTTTTCTCTGTCTCTTTCTCTTCTTTCATTCTCAAACCCTCCTCCTCCTCCTCTTCTGGCTCATTTCTTCATCCTTGACTTCTTTTACTCTGTTTCGCCGTCCCTCGGTTTCCTTTCCTTAATTTTCTCCCCATCTTAATCTCGTTCATTCACTCCTACTGCTTGCTGTAAGACATCCCTGGCAGTAACCTCTAGACACCGTCATTAAAATCCACCCGTAAGTAGCGCTGCGTACCAAACTATACGCAATGCCTGCCGGCAAGCTTTTCCTTTCTTTTTTTTTTTCCCTGGGCATGGGGTGGTATCTTATGAATTGGAAAACAGCTTTCACCTGCGACGAGACAGGGGTGAATGCAAACTAAAGTAACTTCGGAATTCTATTACAACTGTAAAGATATCAAAGAATACAAATGAATCCAGCCCTGCTTCTTCCTCCACTCCCTCAGCCGCCGAGGGACAAGGCTGTCTAAACGGGCCGGTAACTGAAGAGGGATTTAGAAGTCAGTCGGACACCGATAAATCATAGAGATACGGCCTTATTAAAAGCGGGACTGGAAATGGGGCTTGCTTAGTGGAGCCTTGATCGACTTCATGATAGCATAATGATTGTTACCTTGTCAAGGGTAAATCTGAGATACACTGTAGCTGGAGTGGGCGGGAGGGGCGGAGTCTGGGGGCCTTCAATGAAAACGGAACGCAGCCTTCGAGTCATCAGGAGATATTTACTTGTACAACATTGAGAATTGAAAATGCACGCAACACGATATGAAGCAATAAATAAAAAGTACCAAATAAAAGTAAAGTCAGCCTACAAGACTTCTTTCATGACAATGTCAAGGTAAATAAGAAGTGCTTTTTTTGCGACTGACTTCGTATCATCTGAACAGACTTGCCACGAACCAGGAGATACAGGCGGCGTGTGAAGGCGCAGTCCTCAGTCTGCAGTCTCTAATCTTAATCACTTATAGCGCCTATTCGGGAGAAGAAGTATGGCGGCGCTGTCACTGCCGGGTGCATCAAAAGATATCAACGCCATCCGCAGCTGCGCTCCTCCGAGATCTGAGGGAAGCTGTCACGAATAACGGAGCCTCCAGACATAGGCACTTTTTTTTACAAAATTCTAAACGATCTGCGCATAACTATTTGTGTAACATTTATGACTAAATTAAAAAAGAAAAAAAAAAGTTAGTGGAAGAAGCCCCATATCAGGTGAATGTCACTTCTCTCTTACATCTCCTGGAGCCTGGCTTCAGATCCTAGTCTTTGTAGAGTTTGTACGTCCATACCGTGTAAACTTCCCCGAGACACGCAGGTTTGTTTAGCTGGGAGCTCGACAACTAATTAGGAGCACCGGTGCACCTGCTCAGCCGCGTAATTACCCAATAGGCCAATTATGTACCAGTAGTGCAAGGCGGAACACCAATTAGCTGCAGGATTCTCAGGTCAAGCAAAGCACATTCGTCCGCGCTGTGGACGGTTCACCAATCACAAAACAGTACTCGCTAGAGCCCGCCCCTCCCAACTTTGACGAGTGCAAGTGTCAGTTTGCATTTCTATGCTTATTTATGCTGCGCGAGGATGTCACTGAATTAATTAAATGAAGAAATAATCCACTAAACGTATAAGAAAATAAGCAATAAAAATATATATTTCATAACACGATAACACCTTAGTTTCGGTTTTACAAAAATGCATCTATTAATCATTTACTACCACTAGTAGTAACTAGACCTTACCAAAGGCGTTTGATATTCTGGAACCATTACTAGTGAGTATGAAGGATTCACAGGTCTTATACTTCAGCATGCAATATCAGGAGACATACCGTATGTAAGACTTAACACTACCTCTGACCATTCCAAAGTGAAGTGAAGGTTACACTGCCCAGAGTTGAATAACCTAATATGCTGATGTTTTACAAGCGTTATGAAGACCAAAAGAAGCCTTTGTTAAGGTCTTGTTGTGTAAGGGTCAATGAGTAATAGATGCATATTTTCCATTACCTAAACTAAAGCGTTCCCCATGATACATATTATTATTTATGCTCATATCTAATATATTTATTTATTTATTTATTTATTTATTTATTTATTTATTGTCACATATCACAGTACTTTTATTTCAGGACAGGTCAGGCATTTATTAATATAAATATAACAATATAAAATAATATTATATAATATTATTTATAAATAAATATTTGTTAATACCAGTTCTGTTATACTACAGCCACTGTAAAAAAAGCCTCACCAGTGTGGTGCTGAGGTGTCACCAATTGCACGACTGTACTCGGATCTCAATCCAGGTGGTTCGTCGTGTGGTGGGTGCAGCAATACGCTGTAATCAGCGGATGCTCCCAACCTCTTTCCTCTGTTATGTACATAGTTTATCATTATGCACCTCTACAGTGAAAGATGGTTCATCACAAACATTTGTAGTAATAAAATACATTGCATTTGTCGTTCAAACAGTTGGCACATCACACACATTAGCACTGCTTTTACAAATCCCATGCCCAATGGCAAATGACAAACATGCATTCCAACTGACATTCCAACAGATGGCACATCATAAACATTAATTTTGTTTTTTTCAAATTCCATACCAAATGGCACATAGCAAACACATATGCATTACATTTTTCATTCCAACAGATGGTGCATCATACATATCAACTTTGCTTTTTCCAATCCCATAAAGGATGGCATATAACAAACAAATATGTACTAAATTTGTCATTTCAACAGATGCCACATCACAGACATGAACTCTGCTTTCATGAATCCCCTACCAAATGACATATAACAAACACATATGCATTGCATTTGTCATTCCAACAGATGGCGCATCACAAACATTAACTCTGATTCTACAAATACTATACCAGACGGCACATAAACACATATGCATTCAATTTGTCCTTTCAACAGATGGCACATCACACACATCAAATCTGCTTTTACGAATCCTCTACCAAATGGCATATAACAAACATATATGCATTGCATGTGTCATTCCAACAGATGGTGCATCACAAACATTAACTCCCCCACGCCAGATGGGCCATAACAAACACATGGGCATTAAATTTGACATTTCAACAGATGCCACATCACAAACATCAACTCTGCTTTTTCGAATACCGTTGCCCAGCATATCATGGGCACGTAATCCATTTTATGACTACAAATGTTTGTGATGCGCCATCTGTTGGAATGACACATGCAATGCATTTTTTTACTACATGCATTACATAATATATTCCAATAGATGGTGCCCTTAAAATGTTTATACATTGGTCTTCATTGATTATTTAGATTTGAACCTGTCTTAGATGGGTAGCACAGCTACTATACACAGTATATATGCCTATGCCTCTTATAAGACATTGCATTTCCTGTAATAAACTAAAAATTTAGCTCTGTGTGTGTTATCTAAAAAAAAAAACACTATGCCAAATAAAATTAAACTAACTGAACTGAATTAATTCTTAGCGCAATGAAGAGTCGGTATCAAGCTGAATCTTCACATATTTGAAATAAAGAAGAACAATGGAAAACTTGAAATATCTGAGGAAATTCTCCTTGACCGTGTGGAGAACCTTTAAACTTCACACCGACACTGAGCATCCTGACCACTGAGTCTGGACTTGTGGGATTGCCAGGCAGCAGTGCTAAACACCTTCTATTAATAACACAACAAGCTCCAGTCCACATCATCCAAATGAGAGTCACGAGGTGCGGGAGCCCAAACTGGCAGCATCAGGTCAGGGCACCCACTGGCCCATTGCAGGACCCACAGACACACACATAGAGCTAATTTGGTGTCACTAGCTACAATAATAATTTTGTATTTGGTGATGTGCGAAGATGGTGGTGCAGTGGGTAGCACTGGTGCCTCGCAGTCAGGAGACCCAGGTTTGCTTCCCGGGTCCTCCCTGTGTGGAGTTTGCATGTTCTCCCCGTGTCTGCGTGGGTTTCCTCTCCTAGTCCAAAGACATGCAGGTCAGGTACATTGGCAAACCTAAATTGTCCCTAGTGTGTGCTTGGTGTGTGTGGGGGTGTGTGCCCTGCGGTGGGCTGGCGCCCTGCACAGGATTTGTTCCAGCCTTGCGCCCTGTGCTGGCTGGGATTGGCTCCAGCAGACCCCCATGACCCTGTGTTAGGATATAGCAGGTTGGATAATGGATAATGGATGTGCGAAGAATAACCACAAAGACATGGGGAGAACGCACAAACTCCACACAGACAAGACCAAAGTCAGGGATTTGAAGCCAGGATGCTGTATCTGTGAGGCTAACCACCGTGCCACCCTATCCTTCTCAAACAAGTATTACAGCATCTTAAGATAGGAAACAAGGCTGAGAAAGTAAAAAACGACACCCGGATGTCCCCACTGATTATGTATGATTGCACACTGCAGTAATGAATAATTATGTAAATAAATGTGTAAATGACAGAAATCACAAACAGCTGTGAGGTAAGAGCATGAAGGGTACATGAAGGCTTCAATTGACAAACGGATGTGCCCGCTGATTATGCACAAGTGCTCATTGTAGTAAGGACAGAACGCATCAATGATGTGCACACATTTTGCAAGGGTTTGTACTTCAATTGACAAGTGAATTGATAAAGGATCCATTTCTTGAAAACACAAGCAGCAGGGAGCCATCTCAAAACAAATCCATAAATGATAAGGGACAAGTTGGGGCCAACAATTAGTTAAAAACAAGGTAGGGGTTCAAAGGTTTGGAGTCTGTTCTTGAGGAGATTCAGGTCTTTTATTTGGAGCTGGGGTGGTGTGCTTTAGTTCATCTCTCATCATGTGTTTGGTCCGAAGTTCCGGACAATCCTAAAATATGGATACAGTAATAACGGTTTCTGGTTAATATCGAAGGAGTAGTCTGGCAGCTTTAGTCTGACGTCTGTCCTTATCTAAGTGTCTGCTGTTGCTGAGGTGGCAAACAGTTGACATGCAGGACTGCTGACGATCTTAAGAAGTGGATTGTGCCAAATTGTAAAGAATTGAAAGTTAACTTTTAGTTGTAGATTATCTTCTAATGAGGCTCCTTTCTCTTCATGAACATACATTTTATAAAGAAAAGGAACACAATCAGCCTATCAGGCTCCCTTGGGCAAACAGCTAACTTGTTCCAATATCCATTGTCACACACGCGCGATTAGGGGGCAGCCAAAGCGCAAAAGTACGCCGGATGGGGGTTTAAGACAGCGTATTAATGCTTTTCTCTTTTCCTCACCAGAAACACTGTAAGAAGGAATAGACTCGACACAGGTAAAAAGTTTTGGGGCAGCCACCCGTATAATATTCCTGGCGGAAAATGGATTTTGAAATAGCACGGAGCTGTTGACAATACTGAGTCCAAAACAGAGCTGACTAGGGTTGGAAAAGATGGCGGCTTTAAGGGATCAGACAGCAAGTGATGTAAGGGAACTGGAAGTGATGTCCTTCTGACGTCAGCCTGTGTACCAGAAGTGACGTTCTTCTGGGTGCCGGAACTGGAAGTGACCTTCAACTGGGTGCCGGAACCAGCATCGTCAGCACTGAATCAGATAAGTTTTCCCGTGGCTGGTCTCTAGAGAGATGATAGGAGAAGGTTTAGTGCACTATGCCACCCCCTGGCCTGGCATGAAATTACCTTTGCATGGTCCATACAACGTCCCCTTACTTGCACATGTGTGACAACACAAAGAACAAAAGAATTCTACGTCTTGAATTCTACACGAAAAGACGCCGTCCCGACACCTGAAGAACTTTCGCATTCCGTCCATCCTTCCCGGATAACTTTGCTTTCAGTCTCCCTCCAATGTCCTCGTCTCTGGTCCACGTTGATGATGTCACAATACAATACAATACAGTTTATTTTTGTATAGCCCAAAATCACACAAGAAGTGCCGCAATGGGCTTTAACTGGCCCTGCCTCTTGACAGCCCCCCAGCCTTGACTCCCTAAGAAGACAAGGAAAAACTCCCAAAAAAAAGCCTTGTAGGGAAAAAATGGAAGAAACCTTGGGAAAGGCAGTTCAAAGAGTGACCCCTTTCCTGGTAGGTTGGGCGTACAGTGGGTGTCAAAAGAAGGGGTTCAATACAAGTATACAGAACAGAACAAATCCTTAATACAGCATAATAATAAAAATTTTAGAAGTACATAGCAGAATTTAACAGTAGATGATATCAGATAATATGATTTGGATTTGTTTAGAGTCCTGGAGACCTCAGCCATCAAGCTGCCTTCCCCATTTGGCCATTCCACAGCTGGAACAGTGCTGGGCCAGCCAATCAGATGAAAGGACCCCTCTTTCCCATGATTCCTGCAATTCTCCATCAGAGATGACTTTATCTTAGGCAGGCAAAACAACCTGGCAGGTGGGCCGTGGCACCAAGTGCCACATTTGAGTACCAAGAAGAGAAACAGAATAGATGAGTGTTAGTAACAAATTCTAACTATCATGTTACTTATGTTTTAGTGTTAATGACCAACAACAGAGATGCAGTCTGTACAGTTAATCAGCAGCTCTAGTCAGGGTGTGCTAAAGTGAAGTAGTGAGTCTTCAGCCGGGATTTAAAGGCTGAGACTGAAGGGGCAACTCTTATATTAGCAGGCAGACCATTCCACAGTTTAGGGGCCCTATAACTAAAAGCTCGACCTCCCACTGTTATTTTATTAATCCTCAAAATCCTAAGCAGACCAGCATCTTGAGATCTTAATGTGCGCTCAGGTTTGTAAGTCATGATAAGTTCAGACAAGTAAGCAGGACCTTGGCCATTTAAATCTTTATATGTTAAAAGGAGGATTTTGAAATCTGCCCTAAACTTAACCGGGAGCCAGTGTAAGAATATAAGAACTGGAGTTATGTGTTCGTATTTTCTTGTTCTTGTAATAATTCTTACAGCAGCATTTTGGATTAACTGGAGGCTGAATAAAGAACAATTTGAACATCCAGTGAACACCGCATTGCAGTAGTCAATCCTAGTAGAAATACGTGCATAAATTGATTTCTCAGAATCCTGTTTATTTAGAAAGCACCTTAATTTCCTAACATTTTCAAGATGGAAGAAAAATGATTTGGACAACTTTGTAATATGCGCTTTAAATGGCATGAAATGACATGGTCTCCTCCGTCGCCATCTGTTCATGTCACCTCATTCCCTCTGTCTACTTCCTATCCAGAACACATGTATTGCTCCGTCTACCTTTTCTTGGTTGTCATCTGTTTTATACAAAATTTACCGTCTGTATCAGCGCCAACTGAATACCTGGACCACAGACAGTATATGGGGACGTACCCCCAACCCTCTTGACTCTCTTGTGTTTAATTTCTTCACACCATCCAGATACTTTTTAAAACCATCATGGTCTTCATTTTAGCTCCAGGTGAGAGCAGTTTGCCCCCGTTTTCCACAACTTTTGGCTATATCCATTGTATCACTTTTTCAATTTAAAATGTCACTGAAAATGAAGGATCAAGGATCTTTAATTGTCATTCCAACATCCATGTGCAGCAACAAAATTTTTGCCCCCCTCCCCACCCCACCATAACCTTTCGCTCTCTGGTTTTTGGCGGATCTCAAAATTTTAGGGTCCACTGATACCGATATTTTGATGAAGGGTGTGTGTTTGTCTGTCTGTATGTCACAGTTTCTTGAGGAGAGTCTAGAGCTAAATCAGATGGATGGAAAAATACCAAACTTGAAACCAAAGCCTGTTATGAGATGATAATTGTGCTGATTAGTCTTTGAGCCAAATCATGGAAGGGAAAAAGGCCCTCTAGAGCACGGGTGTCGAACTCCGGTCCTGGTGGGTCGCAGTGGCTACAGGTTTTCATTCTAACCATCTTCTTAATTAGGGACCAGTTTTTGCTGCTAATCAACTTGTGTTGCCTTAATTTTAATTAAATTGGCTTGGACCTCTTACTTGATTCTTTTCCCTTAATTAGCAACCTAATGATAATGAGGTGCAAAAGAAGCCACTGTGTGACCAGCTACCCACAGTATCTGAAAATAAAGAAAGGTGGAGGTCTCAGTAAGGTTAATCTGCTAAGGTCACCAAAACATTTTGACTGTGTTCTTAGAAAAAACAGACCATCCACAGTTTTGAAAAGGTCTGCTGTAGCAGAAGGAGAGCAACAAGAGGCTATGGAATTAAATAACGGGTTTAATTTCCAGCAAGAATTGGCTCCTCATTAAGGAACTGGTTGGAGTGAAATTGGTTGGAGTTTGACACCTCAATTTAACTGGTCATTAGTTGGCTCATTTCATGTCTCATCTCTGTTTGGCTGCCATTTAAGGGAGAAAAATCAATTTAGAGGACTGAATCCTTAAAAATAGGACTATTAAAATGAAAGGAAAATATGTTAATTAGCAGTAAAAACTGGTCACTGATTAGGAAATGGGTTAGAATGAAAACCTGCAGACACTACGGCCCACCAGGACTGGAGTTCGACACCCCTGATCTAGAGGAACCATCAAATACCAGAATTCTGCAGTTAATGATGAATTCTTCTTGTCAATTGTTATTGTAATGGCCTATTTTATAGATCAGCATCAGTAAATAATCACTGAAATGTTAGAGCAGCGTTTCTCAACCTTTAAGTATTTGCAAGCCGAGTTTTCATAACAGTTTTAATCGAGCCCCCCTAACGTTTTTTTGAAACCCTCATAAAATTTATTCCTATATTTTTTGCTGCCGATACACCACTACAAGTTTTATTATACCTACTTAACTTTTATCGACATTTATCTAACTCTATATTTATTTTTCTAGTATCAGAATGTAGTTTAAGTTAATTTATTTTGGTTTCAATAGATGTATTTTTCATATTTTCAGTTCTTGTTTTCTTTTTATCACATCTTCGCATCCCCTTTTTTGTTATTTCACGCCCCACAGATTGAGAACCGCCGTGGTAGAGAATAGTTTGAGTAACTTGGTTCCTGGGGCACAAAGCCAACTGACTCTCACGTCCGAATTTTTTTTTTTCTTTTTTTCAAGATGGCGGCACACAGTAGTGCAGTGGCTTCTCTAGCTCTCATTGTCTACACTGGCATTTTCACATCATTCATGAAATTATCTCCACATCCACCTAAAATAACCAAGAGCACCTGACATAGCAGTTCGCCTCTGCTGTGCGTGTGCACATCAGTGTTAACGTCTCTGGTCACGGGATTTATCACAATATCATAGCACTTGATAAATGTATGAAGTGTTCAAATTTTACCTAAATGCTATTTAGGTGCATATTGATAAAAAACACAAGTGCCATAGAAAGCAACTCCTCTACGTCCGCTGTGTTGGAATGTGGCTTTCTTCTGTGAAATGTGGCCAATCAGGGAATGAGATGTTGTAATTAGCGACATCCAATCAGGGAAGAGCCACACACAAAGCACAAGCAAATCAGAGTGCGATTACAGTCTGCGTTGTTCAAGGCTCTCTGTTTTCTCCTGTCCATATTACGACACTGAGTCGGCATTTATACAAGTATAAGACTCTGGAAGAGCTTTCGAAAATCTCCAATTTCAGCAGATGAAAAGGTAATGTGGATTAAAGGCAAAATACTAATGTTTGTGTTTTAATTCAGAGCTGGAGGTGGCAGAGTTAAAGATGCTAAGATTTGCATTGGGTGTGACGAGGATGGACAGGATTAGAAATGAGGACATTAGAGGGTCAGCTCAGGTTAGACAGTTTGGACACAAATTCAAAGAGGCGAGATTGCGTTGGTTTGGACATGTGCAGAGGAGAGATGCTGGGTATATTGGGAGAAGGGTGCTAAGGATAGAGCTGCTAGGTCAGACGAGAAGAGGAAGACCTAAGAGGAGGTTTATTGATGTGGTGAGAGAGGATGATGTGGAACATGATGATCTGCTCTGGCGACCCTTAATGGGAGCAGCCGAAAGAAGAAGAAGTGTGGATGTAACCTTTGTGTAAAGAAGTGTTTCCTGATTTCTATCCAATATGGTGGAGTGGTGGATCTGAAGTCTAGGGATCTGCACCAGCAATCAGAAGGTTGCCAGTTTAAATCCCATAAACTTCAAAAGTGACTCTACACCATTGGGCCTCCACCATTAACCTGCAGTTGCTCCGTCCTGGGTATGACATTAATCTGCATCCAACCTTGTGGGCAGGTCCTCCAACTGGAAGGGAAAACTTGGGGGTTTGTGGCAGGATTGGCACTCCAGCCACCACTGTAAAAAATCTCACACTGTTCCTGTGTAGTGCTGAGGTGTCGCCTGTTGCATGACTCTACTCGGGGGTCCCTGGTTCATCATGTGGTGGGTGTGGCAATGCTCTGTATCAGCACATGCTCACTCCCAACTTCTCTCTCTCTGTCTATCCTATATGCATTTTCCTCAGACTCTACTAGGTGTCCCCCAGTACTTGATTCACTCTTTAACTTAGAGATTTGAATTGAATTGAATTCCTTCTTATTGTCATATTTACTGTCATTGTCATTATACAATGAGATTCAATATGCATCTCTTCGATTAACTAATTTTCCCATAAAATAATATGATAAAAACAATGAAAATATACAATATGAAAGCATAAGTACAATATCCATGTACATACAGGTGCATCTTAATAAATTAGAATATCATCGAAAAGTTAATTTATTTCAGTAATTTAATTCAAAAAGTGAAACTCATATATTATATAGGTTCATGACACACATATGAGTGATATATTTCACGCATTTATTTCTTTTCATTTTGCTGATTATGGCTTAAAGCTACTGAAAACCCAAAACTCTTGAACTCAGAAAATTAGAATATTGTGAAAAAGTTCACCTGTATAGTGCAGATAGTGCAAATGGCTCATAACGTGGCTCAGGTTGTGCAATATTACGGTTGTAGTGCAAGTTTACAGTGAGTTAATAGTAATTCTAAGTACAAACAGTTGTAGCAGGAGCACTTGATGGATTGATGGAGTGCGTTTAGAGCTCTTGGGGTGAAACTGTTCCTTAGCCTCGTTGTCCATGTAGGAAAGGCTCTGAAGCATTTGCCGAATGGGAGAAGTTCAAATAGACTGTGCGCAGGGCTGAGTCACCCTTACAGTTTGTTAATTTGCAGTTGTCTGTTTGTTTTATGTGCACACGTTTGGGACAGAGGAGGAAAACCATTCCGAACACATGCAGAATGTGTAAACTCCATCCTGGCAGTGCCATGGCAATTGCACTAAGCAATATGGCACCATGCTGCTCTTCTTCTTGTCCATCTTCTTCTTTATCTTTATCATTATCTTCGATTCCTTCTTCATCTTCTTAAATTAGAAATCATGCTGATTAATCTAAGCTGTCACCAATATTTGAAACTGACATCATTTTCTTGTGTTGTGGTGCGTTATTTTGCGTTCTTTCAAAATCAAACTGGTATTCATTTCAAAGCTGTATTGCTTCTATCTTTGGTTTTGTTCCAAAAATAGATAGGGTGGCTGAATGTATGTTGATAGACACAAATGAAGTGTTTCTTAGATATTTCATAGGCAAACACTGTGCCCGACTCTCATCATTTGATAGGTAGTGTCACACATGTGCGTCTGATGATCAGGTATGTGGTGCCATCAGGGGATGATAGGGGGCGCGGCCGCTAACTGTCTTGTCTTTTACCTTCACAGCTCATCGAAGATGCCGCAAAAGGCCGACTGATGGCCACGTCACTCCAAAAAGTCATAAAGAGTGCTTCTGGTCCAAAGTGTATAAAATATCTGTCGCCAGAAGGAGGCATCTCACTTGTGACCCAATCCTTTGAGAGGATGGAGCTCTCCAGTCAGACCTACAGAACCGGAACCGGAATGCTTATTTAGTAATTTTGTGTTACAGCACCCCAAAAGGCCTGTTTATTTATTTAATACTTTATTACTTTTTGTGTTGCCTTGTAATTAAACTGAGAAGCCAGGTTGGTACCCCAAGTATTTTTGGGACGCTGCACATCATTCCCCTCATGAGTTACAGGAGTGCATTAAAGGCTCTGCGTAAGACATAAACCTGGGAACAAGGTTGGCAAGACGCAGTCACTGACCTCTCTTCGTTTACCGTGTACAGGACCACTGACCTCACTTCCAGATTGTCCCTGAAGTCCTGCCTGTTCCGGTTTCCAATCATAATAAAGAAAGAGAGCCAACTGGAAGTCAGAGTTCTTTTTGAGACCCGTAACTGCTGGAGCCAAATTAGCCTGCAGGACCATTAAGTTGGAGGTCAATCCTGAACAAAGGTATTCTAAGTCATTTTGCTTATCATTAATTTACTTTAGCATTGCTGTTATTTAAAGGGATTCTTGGAGAGATCCTAACACTTTACATTGTATTTTCTTGTTGTGAATTACAATAGATAGATAGATAGATAGATAGATAGATAGATAGATAGATAGATAGATAGATAGATAGATAGATAGATAAGGTACTATATAATAGATAGATAGATAGATAGATAGATAGATAGATAGATAGATAGATA